>CAWUFW010006008.1:0-600000 GCA_963921515.1 Calotriton arnoldi
CAGTAGCAGCATTCCCCCCCCTTCCCTCTCCCCAGCGCCTTGAGACCCTCGCGGGTAAGTAGTGCGCTCTACAAATTCTGTGATTGATTGATTGATTGATTGAACAATCCCATAAATGGCTCAGAGGCATCGTGGTAACAGTAACAAACCTAAATTTGTGTATTCACACTTTCACACACACTCTACCTAGAAGAATGAACACTTTCAAGTAAAAGTATTTATTACCACAGAAATAATCTATTTCTCAATACGTATTAAGCAATTACACAGGATATTATAAAAACAGCCACCAGGCATGTTATAAGTAACAAGAATAAAATGAAAATTTCTAGCATGTTTTAAAATGTCATTTAAAATCTAACATCCTAATGAATATTTCTATGCGCTACACTTAAGAGAGCATGGAAGGCAGAGCAACTTGCAGTCTAGAGTTTCTTAGGGAGAAGAGACGCACTGCATACCTTGTTGACGACAAAGACTGTCTTTATCAGTGGAGGTGTGAAGACGGTGTGAAGACAGTGTTCCCAGTGAAAGGCACACACACGCTTGAGATAGCTGTCAGTTGGTCTTCCTCCAGAAGTCAGCTTCATCAACTTCAAGTGAGAAGCGCAAAGTGGGCTGGCAGCCGGTGAGACTGTTTCTGGTACAATCTTGGCTATAATCTGAGCAAAGGACCTCTCCCGGCAAGTTTTCAAGTGGCAGTCCTAATATACTAAATCTTATCAGAAATTTGAATTTCTGACATAAGTTTAGGAATGTCTGACAGTTAGAAATGGGGTCTCTAGTTGGCTGAGGTTGGCTCCCTATCCAACTAGGGACCCCACTGTAGTCAGGGTAAGTCAGATACGCACCCTTAATTAACATGTGCTCACCCTCTGGTAGCTTGGCACAGAACAGTCAAGCTTAACTTAAGAGGCAATCTGTAAAGTATTTGTACAACACTTAATTTACAGTAACTCAATGAGAACACCACAAATAGACTAGAAAACTAGAGAATATTTATCTGAGTAAAATAAGACCAAAATGACAAACATCCAATAAGTCAAAGTCGAGATATCAATTTGTAAAGATTGCAAGTGAGCACAGTGCTTAGAAGTCACTAGCGGTCAAAAGGTTATTTGAAGTCACGAGGGACAGGAGCAAATTCAAAGTTCAGGCTGATCGCGATTGAGGGCGGGCCGGCTACAGGACCCAGTGAGGTCCCACTGAAAAAATACCTTGGATGGAGCTTTTGTCAATGTGAAGAGCCTACTGTGTCTCTGTCGAGCCGACCAAAGGGGCTCCTGCATCGTTGGTGAGCTTTGTTGAAGTGAGCGCACTGCGTCATCGTTGTCGAGCCGCACAGGCTGTGGATCCAGTGTTGTCTAGCAACCTCTGTGTCGGCGTTGGAGGGCGATGCAGCGGAATTTCTCACGCAGTCGAGGCAATGCATCGGCTTTCAGCTGTAGAACCCACTTCTGAGGCCCAGGACTGGAGGGGGCACCTCAGGCAAGGGTAGGACTCACAGATGGCAGAGTTCAGCAGCACCAGCAGCATTGCAGGAAGTCCTTTGTGTCCCTGAGACTTCAGAAAACAGGAGGCAAGCCAGTAAGCCCTTGGAGTCACTTTGGGTTCAAGTGAGATGGGTCTAGTCCTTGTCCTTAGCAGGGCAGAGAGCAGCAGGGCAACTCAGCAAAGCAGAGGAGCAGTTCCGCAGAACAGTCAGTCACAGCAAACTGGCAATCCTTACAGCACAGAAGCCTTTACTCCTGCAGAGTTCTTCCCAGGTCCAGTAGTGTACTGATTTGGTAGGGTCAGGGCCCTGGTACTTATACCCAAAAGTGCCTTTGATGTTAATGTTAATGTTAAAAATGATTTTTAAAGCGCGCGTACACCGATTAGTTTCATGGCGCTATGCTAGGACTTGGCCGTTTCCAGTGGAGAAGTAATTTGTGGGCCTGTACAAATAGCCAGGTTTTAAGGGGCTTCCTGAAGCTCAGCAGGTCAGTGCAAGACCGGATCTCCAAGGGAGAGAATTCCACAATCTCGGGGCAAGATAGGCGAATCTGCAGCCTCCTTGACGTTTCCGCTTGAACGTGGGGGTGGATAGAAGCAGAAGGTGGGCTGATCGTAGGTTACGTGAGGGGATGTACCTTAGTATCAGATCGTTTATGAATTTGGGGCTACGACCGTGAAGAGATTTAAAAATCAAGCAGCCAGTTTTAAAAACGCAGCGTTGAGGGATGGGGAGCCACTGCAGTTTCCTCAGTAGAAGGGAGGTCGGTTGCCACCTAGGTTGCCGGAGGATCAGTCTGGCTGCCTGATTCTGGACCATCTGCAGCCGCTTGGTAAGGAATAGTGGCATGCCCAGGTATACTGAGTTTGCATAGTCCAAGTGTGACAGTACAGTGGCTATTACGACCTGTGTCAGGGCTTCCTGCGTAAGCAATCTACGGATCTTCCTGATCTTTCGCAGCTGAAAGACGCATTTCGAGATCACCAATCCGACTTGCGTTTTTAGTGAGAGATCATTGTTTAAGGTGACGCCGAGAGTTTGGCCGAGGGGAATGGGGTGGGAGGGGAACCTAGCTCCGTCGGCCAATAGTGAGGGCCCCAGAACTTGTGGCTACCCCTGTTAGAACTAGCTCTGTCTTTCCAGGATTTAGCTTTAGGTGGTTATGATCCATCCAGTGTTGGATGTGCATCATAGTGGCCTGAAATTCGGTGACTGAGTTTGGTGAATTGTCGACAGTAAATACCAGTTGAAGGTCGTCGGCGTAATTAAAAACAGTCACGTTCCTATCTTTTAGGGACTGGATCAGGGGAGGAGGTAAAGATTAAACAAGTGGGGGAAAGTGAGGAACCTTGCCGAACCCCGCAAGTAATTCTTCGCTTAGGAGCCGTGAACTGGGCTGAGCGGACAGCCTGGGACCGGTCTTCTAGGAAGGAGCTGAGCCAGCTGGAGGCTGTGTCCTGGATGCCAGCCAACCTGACACGGTCTGCCAATATATCATGGTCGACCGTGTGAAAGGCGGCGGAGAGATCCAGTAGCACTAGGGCCTGGGGGGAGCCTCTGTCAGCTTTGTCTCGTAGGGTATCCAAGACCGCTAATATCACTATTTCTGTGGAGTGCGCGGGGCGAAAGCCCGCCTGATGAGAATCGAGGTAGTTAGATTCCTCCATGAAGTTGGACAGGCCCCTCGCTACATGGGCCTCCACCACCGTAGCCAGATATGGGAGCAGGGAGATGGGGCGGTAGTTAGACGGGCTCATAGGGTCTGCTCCAGGTTTTTCAGGAGAGGAACCACAATGGCTTCTTTGAATGCTGTAGGAACGCGACCCGAGGAGAGGGACTCGTTCAGGAGGGTGAGTGCTGGGCCCGGGAAGATGGAGAGGGCGTCTTTTAGCACATGTGGTGGGCAGCAGTCCGTAGGAGCTCCTGATTTAACTTTAAACAGGAGGTCCTGGAAAACCTCGGTACTAATGGCTGGGAAATAATTTAGCGTGCAGTTGTTGCTGTGCGTGGCCGAAGGAGTCATAATGGGGGAGTGTTTAGGGATGCTGGCTTTAATGGTGGTAATCTTTTCAATGAAGTAATTATTCAGGGAGTTGCACAGTGCTTGAGTGGGATCGGCCTTTGGAAGGATTCTGTCTGGGTTGGACAATTCATTCAAAATCGCAGAGATTTCTTAGGAACTCTTATTTGAGTTGAGGATACGAGATGAGAAGTGAGCGGCTTTGGCCAATAAGATGGCCTTCTTGTATTCTTTACGTGCTGTCATGTAGTGGAGTTTCCTATCTAAAGAATAGTTCTGTCTCCACTCCCTCTCCAGTTGGCGCAGGGCCAGTTTTTGAGATTTTAGTTCGTGAGAGAACCATCTCTGAGCGTCGGCTCGGCGGGCCAGCTTTACTTTTTGAGGGGTGCGTGCTTATCGCTTGCCGTTAGTAGCCAAGCCGATAGTTTTGCCTCAGAGATGTTGATATCAGATGCAGATTTGGGGGCCGTACTGACCAGTGTGTCCAGAAATTCCTTTTTATCAAGGGAGTTCCATTTCCTGGCCATCCCGCCTGCGACCGTGGGGGTTTTATCAGTAGCGAGGTTTTTTATAGTAAATTTTATTAGATGATGGTCTGACCATATGCAGGGGAGGATTGTAGGTGCGGATATTATCAGGCTGTTAGTCCAGACTTGATCCAGAATGTGCCCTTTGAGGTGTGTGGCTGAGGATACTTGCCGAGTAAAATTTAGGTTAATAAGGAGATCGGTCAACTCAGCTGACTGCGGCCCTCCATGTGGATCATTATACCAGTAGTTGAAGTCACCCACAAGTAAGATTTTGGCATGGTGGATGACAAGGTTAGCGATCTGTTCGCTCAAAGAAAGGGGGAATAGGGGTATCTGGTAAGGGGGTCTATACACTAGCACGCAGATGATTGGGTCGGAGGCAGATTCCAGTTTGATTACGATGTTTTCTGCTTCCGTGAGGTAGAGGCAAGTTAAGGCACTAAATTTAAGTTTTGTATGAATAATGGCTGCTACTCCCCCTCCCAGTTTGCCTGGTGGACGGTTGGCATGGATAATGTAGTAGTCATTAGGTAGCGCTGCCAACAGGTCAGGGGTGGAGTCGAGTGTCAGCCAGGTTTCTGTCACCAGAAGGATGTCTGGTTTATCAGTAGCAAGGAGGAGAAAAATGTCAAGCTGGTGCTTAACTAGGGAGCGTGTATTAAGGTAGTATATTAGTAGTGACAGGGGCCTATGTTTATCAGGTCCCCGCGGTTGTAGAGTGGAAGGTGTAGGCTTCCAGACTTCGAGGAAAGAGCTCCGCTTCTGGAAGATTTCCGTAAGGGTCAATTTATTACGCGTGTCGGGGGAAGGGCGAGGTTGATGTAGGGAGTGACTTCAAATGAACTCTCTGAAGTGCACAAGGATCCCTTTCAACCTAGTCCTGTCTGCCAGGCTATCTGTGGGAGGTAATCAGGCTATCTGTGGAAGGTAATCAGCCCCTTCTGTGAGGACAGGACACATCCTTTTCAGATGTAAGTGTGTTCCACCTTTACTGCAAGGAAAGCTATCAGAATGTCTATGAATACAGATGAGTCCTCTGTCACACCCAGCCCTTCCTGTGTTTGTGGCATAATGCATAAAGTGTAGCTGTCACCCAGCCCAAATGTGTATTGGAGACAGGCTGCAGGCACAGAGAGCAAATCTAAGAGCAGAAAAATGTCCACTTTCTAAAATGTAGCATTTCTAAAATGGTAATGTCAAATCCAATTTTACCATTAAAGAGGGTTTATCACACCCATTCCAAAGATATGAAACATGATATAGCTACTCTTTTCTGATCCGGAACTACAACTTAAAAAGTGTTTTTTGGAATCCCCAATGCTGCCTATGAGAGGAGTAGGGCTCACGGCAGTAAAAACAAATTTAGCTGTTTGTCACTGCCAAGACATGTAAACTTAAAAGTACATCTCCTGCCTTTTAGTTACAAAGCATCCTTCCCTTAGGGTCACTTATGCCCTACCTTAGGGGTGACCTATGTGTAATAGAAGGGAGCTTAAAGCTTGGCAAGTAGTTTTAAATGCCAAGTCGAAATCGCAGTAAACTGCACACAGAGGCCTTGCAAGGGCAGGCCTGAAACAGGTTTGAAAGGCTACTTTTGTGGATGGCCCAAGTAGTGCTGAAGGTCCACTAATAGCATTTAGATTACAGGCCCACGGTATATGATACACCCCTTTACAAGAGACTTGCAGGCAAACTAAATATGTCAATCAGGTATATACCAATGTTGCCATGTTTTAGGGGAGAAGCACATGCACTTTAGCACTGGTCAGCAGTGGTAGAGTGCTCAGAGTCCTAAGGCCAAGAAAAAGATACAGCAAAAAGTGTGGGTAAGCAGACAAAACGTTGGGGAAGACCACCCTAAGGATGACAGGTCTAACACTGACATAGATTATGTGCATCAAGGTGTGTGTCACAGACATTCCCTTATGAACATATAAGGCAAAAGGACATCAATTCAGACTACATTATTTTGGTTATATGTCTGTATGTGTTCTTTTTTAACCTTGACATGGTGAAGAGTAGACACTTGAGCCAGACGAATGTCACATTAGGTGTTCAAATGACTTGACCCTTTCACAGTTCCTAGAAAGATCTGAATCTAATGACATACATGAAAATGATTCTGCATAAATCAGGAAAGATTGCGACTTTCATTGTTTGAGAGTGAGAAGATGATGACCACCATTAGCCAAGATGGAGTCGGGCCTACATAAGATGGAGTCGGACCTTAGGGACTTTACATCAAGTGGAAGTTGACGAAGACAGTGAACTACCACCTGAACTATTGCACACTGATGTGAAGGATGGTTCTGTAGATGGGATAGAACCTGAGCTACTGTCTGACTAACAAAGAGAGCACAGAGTGGCACTGGGATGAGTTTCCCATCTCTCTTCACTGTCTGTGTACATGACATAGATGCAGGGGATTGCTTACAATGAAGATCAAGGTTTTCAGGATGTCTGACCCAGTCCAGGAGTACATAAAGGCAAAGGTTATCACAATGATGAACTTGGGCATGATTGGCATTCTCACGGACTTGGGCTAATCCAGTGGTATGTGTGCCCAAGCAAGGATCCACAGACATACCTGTATATGTGGACTACTAGGCCCTCAATGAAGTGACCATGACTGATGTTCACTTGATTCCCAGAGCTGATGAGTTAGAGGGCCAACTGGGTGCTATTCTCTTCTTGGCTATTTTTGGCATGAACTGTTGCATTTTTCAGTTTACGTAAGTACCTAGTACCAATGAAAAGACTTCATTCTCTATGCTAGAAAGATTGTAGCAGTTTAGCATCATATCGGTTGGGCTCAAGAATTCTCTTGCCATTTTTCTGCTCCTGGAGAACCATGTTATCTCAGAGTTGGAAGAGTTCTGTGTGGCCTATATTGACAATACTGCTATCTTTAGCAATTCATGGGAGAACCACCTGAGGCACGTAAAACAAAGCATTGGTCAAGATACAGGGTATGGAACTGGGTTTGAAACTGACAATCAATGTAACAACATGCAAGGCAGAGTGGTAGTACTCTGTAGTCCAACATGGGCACCTGGGGCCATATTATACATTGTGCCCTGGGGGCGCAACAGTCGTATGCGCCCCCAACGCACATTGGAATAACAGATGGGGTCGTAGACACTTGTGCTTTACCTTCTGTAATACTGATAGCGCTGGCGCACATGTAGCGCCAGTGTTATTATGAGAGGGTGTTCCCTCATTTGTATGAGGGAATCACTTTGCCTCTGCGCCCAGGCCGTATTATGGACTTCAATGCAGAAGCAAGCATGCCCTGAGGAGGCTCACTGAAAGTGCCTCACAAAAAGGTGGCACACTTTCAGTGCGCCTCCTAAAGGCAGCACTCTGGAAGGGAGAAAGGGGGTCCCATTGACCCACCAGACATCTCCTGCATGTGGATGCAGTCACTCACTGCACACGCCTGCAAGGGGATCTCTCTCCACTCTTCAAAGTGCAGGCAGGTTGCCACCTGCACTGTGAAACACAGAGCAGCTTTGAAGCAGCCACTCTGTATTTCAAAACAACTGGACAATTTCACACTTATGATTAGATAGTGAATGCATGTTTAACAACACCCCCAACTGGTCTTTATCAACACTCTCCCAGTTATTTAAACAAAGATGCTTCAGCCACCAGTGGGTGCTTTCACTTTCCCTCATTCCACAAGTTCACAAATTCGGGGAAAAAGCTAAGGCATCATGGGTGGAAAGATTCAAGTCCCTTAGATATCATGTGTCTGTAGCTCAAACATATATGTGTTCATTTAGAGAAATATAGTTGTTGACTTGACTGTCTAGAAACAGGTGCAGCATCCCTGTCCATTGGGTCGTATCTGGCATTAAGAGGCCCAGGCTTACCTTTTACATGCCAGTGCCACAACAGCAGCACAGCCTTGCTCTGACTACCCTCCTGTAGACCTCGGTTCATCAGAACTCATCTTCCCATCACTAAGCTGCTAGCCTTTCTCATCCAGAATGTCAGGAAAAGAAAATCACCTACATGTGGCTCCTAGTGCTGCACATCACCAACTTTAACCCACACTGGGCCCGTAGGGACGGGCTATCTTTCTGTAGGCTATGTAACTATCATCTCGACTCCTTGCCGCACTTGCCGTGCTGCTGACCCCACCTTGTCAATGACCAACGTCGCCTCCTAATCCCTCTCTGCCGAGCCAATGGTCTCAGACTCTGCAGGGAGGCATTGGACATGTGCTTTTCCAACAACACTCCACAGTCTCTTGCAAGGTTGCGGAAATGTATTGATGCAATTAGAAGCGCACTATTTACTGTGCAGCCCACCAGGTGGAACTCGACCAAGACCAGCGACACACCCTGCTAAGTGGACACAAGCCATGAATCACAGAACTTTTTGAAGGAAAACTCTTTTTAACCACTAAACTTTAAGCATTATTATAACATATTTTTGTACTATCTCCTTATTTCATTATTTGACTATCCTTTTAAGATACATACATGTAATGATTTTAAGTAATCGAACATAAATAAAATTACTTACCAAATGGCAGCATATCAGAACAAAGGACACCTAAGATGGTGCTTCAGAAAAGACAACATGAATTTCAACAAATGTCAGAGAAAGGATGGCGGGCATCAAAGACAAGTACTTATTATTTCTAACATTTTGGATAACCTCCATAGAGTTACCATCTTCCCTAAGCTTATTATTTGTGCTGCCTATTGTATGTTTCTCCCCATATATAGTTTATGGAAGACTACATTTCATGCCCTTTCTTTCCACTACAAATATTACATAAGGCTCTTTGGGTTAGGTGGTTTTCGCTGCTAGTTTTTCAAGGCTTTATCTACAGAACTTTTTTCAACCTGCTCAACCAGTACGTAATAGTTGTTTGAATGAAATCCGAGTGTTTTTGTAAAACACTGCTTCCCGTGAATGATACATCATAGGGACCTTTTCTGAGCTATGACACCATTAAACATTAGTTATAGCTGAAAAATACTTTTTGATCAGTCCGTTATTGCCTATTTGGGAATTGTAATCCCTTCTCAAGTCATTTTTGTGGATACGAGAAATATTCAGATAGTTGTGCATTAGTCCATTTCTCAGTCCATTTAGGAATGATACTGTTTTTGTTTTTTCCAACCTCTTACTCTATCATTATCTCAAGTTCTCAAGAAAAGACTATGATTTCCGAAACAGAAAAACACAGTTTGTCCAAGGTCCAGTTTTGTTGCCTTTCATCATTCTAAGAGAAGCTCCTGATCGAGTAGTAGATTTGAGTCTGATACAAAGAACAAAGGGGGAGGTTTAAGGTCCTGCAAGTGGTATCTTTTTCAGAAAAATTAAGGTGAACTAAAGTATAATTTTATTGAAAAAAAATGCTTGCTATCCAAGTGATGTTCTTCCTTTGTGAGCTATATGTAAGGCTGAGGTTAGGACAGATCTTGAACATCCACAAGTGCTTCAACAAGCTATGTTTAGAAACAAACAAAATTTCCATTGAGATTATTACTTTCTGTAATTTGATTTTATTTATGTACCTTTATACCTGGAAGTCAAAACAGAATGCTGGATTCATTGTCCCACTAAGGTCATGTAAGAGAAGCTTGGATGCAAACTTTCTGCCTTAAACTCTTTTCTAGGTGTTATATTTCGTCTCATTGCTAGGCTCGAGACTTGTTCATTCGCAATCCCAGGAGCTACCATACTGCATATTTCTGTATGGGGCACACGATATAATATAGATGGGTCTAAAAGCACACTCGACCATGATGTTGCAGAGCTCGCATTTTCGGTATTTGAGCTGTGTGACAGCGCAAGGATTTGGTGAACAGGGACTCAGGAAAAAGGGAGCAGGCTGCACTAATGGCAACAGAAGTTAAATCAATAAACCAAAATATTTAAAGTGCCACAAACCTACAACAGTGACTATGCAGTGGAGCAAGCCATGAAGAATATTACCTAAAGAAGTATGTCTTTAGAGCATTCCTGAATGGAAGGAGCTGTTGTAGAAGTCTTAGATCTTCTGGCAGTGAGTTTCAGGGGTGTAGCTTGGTCAGTAAGATTGGGGAGGGTGAGCTTCAGATTTCCCGACAATCACACTGTCATTTAATGTTAAAATACATTATCCGACAAGCAGGGTGCATAGAAGGGCTTAAGGGACAGGGAAAGGGAGAGGAATCAGGATTGGTATGAGTACTTGGGGGGTCATTACGATGGCGGGCGGACAAAGTCCGCCCGCCACCGTAACGGAATGCGGGACCGTCCGCAAGGGGTGCGGCGGTCCCGCACCTGACATTAGGATGCCACCGCCACCGTGGCGGTGGGACACCCTATTTCCAGCATTGTGACGGGCGGTGCTCACAGCACCGCCCGCCACAATGCTGTGAATGCACGTCGTGCATTTGCATGCACAACGTGACAGGCACCGCGCGGTGCCTGCCACCTTGTACATACAAATGCATGGGGGTACCATAGGTACCCCCATGTGCACCCCCACCCCTCAACACCCTGGGGCCCGCAACGGGCCCCCAAGAGCAAACACCGTATGCCTATCCATGGCGGCAACGCCGCCATGGAAAGGCTGCTCTCCGCATTCATCTTAATATGGATGGTGGTGTCTTGCAGACACCGCCACCATATTATCCTTGTTTTCCGCCGGTCGACGAGTCGACCGGCGGAAAGCGGCAGACGGTCTTTCCGTCCGCCGTGGACCCCCAGCCATCATAATATGGCAGGGGGTCTTTGCTGTGTGGATGGCGGGCAGATCGCCCCCGCCAGGCCGGCGGTGACTACCGCTGGCCCGGCGGGGGCGATCCGCCCGCCATCATAATGACCCCTAAGTTAGAGAACCAATATCTTGTAAAATAATAAACATTTTTAAGACTTTTAAAACAGAGATGAGAGAGAGTGTGTTTGTTTTTGTCAGTGTGTGCATGCAAAAATCCCAGGTGAAATCCTACAGGCACCTTACCATCCCCGAATGAAAGCATCTGTACCCAACTAGTTTTCAGAAAACACATATATTGGGGGTGTAACACCCCTCCTGAAGCTAAGCACGTGGGGGTTCCACAGCAAGCTGGCAATAGCAGGTAAAGATTTCCCACCTACCCTTTTCCTAATGCTCTTGGAAGGGCACCAACAAATATTTGCCTGCAGATTTCATGGTATTCTGGGGGCACTACAGACTTATGCTTTGTTTTAAGTATTAAAGGATGTAACCAAACTATGCTTTTTGTATAAGAATAAGTGTCTTAAATGAAATTATTTTATTTATCTGAAACTTTTTGTAAGCCACTCCATACTGTATTGCTGCCTTTCAGAGTACTGAGGAGACTGCTTACAAGACGAAAAAAAAGGCAGGGACACATTACACCATCTGCAAAGAATTGCATAGGCTTGTGAAAGATTAAGTGTCATACATAAAAGATTAATCAAAGAAACCTTGGAGGTTATAACCATGAAAGATGGATTAGACTCGATATGAAGTCCAAGGTGTGGAGGTCAGACTCAACAGGCCTTGATGCTGGGTGGTGAAAATCTTAGAACAGTTGGACAAGGATTCAAAGCTAGACAGAGGCAACATGGCCCTAAGCTGAATGGAAAAGATAAGTTTTCAGTACTCCCTAGTTCATTGGTTGCAAAGTGAAGCACTGAACATTGAGAGAAATACTACCAAATATTTAAAGTCTAGTTAGGAGGATGGCGAGTTGCATCTGCAAGGTATGTCTGCGTTTAGACCTTCAGAGAACTGTTGACTATGCACAAAAAGTTTGAAATGTGATCACTCTTTGATTGAGAGCCAGCAGGGTGACTGAATGGTGGGCATCATATGGCCACTGTGCTTGAGGCAGAGAATGAGTCAGAAGGCAGTTTTCTGAGCCAATTGCAGACTATTCACTGTAGATGTTGGTAGGAAAGAATACAACTGTTACAGCAGTTCAGGTGAGATCACCACTGCCATTATCAGGGGCAGGGCAGTTTTAGTGGGGGAGTTATGTTAGTGGTTAAATGAACTCCTTGTCATTCAATTTACTTATGGATTAAAGAGGAAGTTTTTATCAAACAGGGCACACAGGTTTCATATATTACTCACTGATTCTGAGGGTAGATCCAGCTAATCTAACAAGGAGAACGGTACAATACAATACAATAACATTTATAAAGCACGCAGCAGCTTCTGAAGAAGTGTCCAGGCACTAGCAGCCTAATTGCGGAACAGATGAAGTCTAGTCAAACCTCAAACAGAAAGTCTATGCATCAAAAAGAAAAGGCTTCAGAAGTTTGCGAAAAACTGGTTCGGAAGGAGCAAAGCGTAGGGTCGTAGGCAATGAGTTCGGCAGTCAAAAAAGGAAAGGAGTGACCTCCTCTTCTTGCTTTGTGGATCCTGGAAAAGTGTATATGTTTTTGTGCATTGGAGCACAATGATTTCCCCTGCTGGTAGGCAGGAAGTCTTCTTAGATAAAGAGGGTCTCCCCTCGCAGGCTCTATAGGCGAAGATTAGTGCTTTGAATTTAATGTGGCTGTCAATGAGCAACCAGTGTATACTGCGTAAGGAGGCCAAAACAGATAAGCGGGCCGAAATCTTCAGAATTAAACGTGCTGCTGTGTTTTTAATGATGTGCATGAGGCATAGAAGATAAGATGGTATACCCACATACAGGCTATTAGTGTAATCTAGCTTAAAGGTTACCAAGGCATGAATGATGATGTTACGATTCTCCTCAGGGATCAGGTTGAGCATCTTCCTGAGAGATTTCAGCGTGAGGAAACAGCTCTAACATGAGGTTTGAGTCGAATTTGAAGTCTAGGTTTCTTACAACTGATGATGGGACGTAGGTGGATGTTATCCCCAACTCTGAAGGCCACCAGTTGTAAGCATCTGGGTGACTGCTAATGCCAAAAAAGAGTATTTGAGTTTTTTCAGAATTCAGTTTAAGGCAATTAACGTTCATCCATTCACCAAGAACCCTCAGGCAGCCCTTGAAGGTGTTCCAAACTCCCACATCCTTCTCCTGGAATGAAAGCATCAGCTGGGTGTCATCAGCATATGAGAACAACCTCACACCCCAAGCTTCAACAAGTTTAGCCAGGAGGGCCAGGTAGATATTGGCTAAGGTTATGAAGGGGAGAGAAAAACCATTTGAGATTGGTTTTCCAGATAGGACTTGAGCCAGGCCTAGGCCAGTCCGTGGACACCCATGCTCCTTGCAGGAGAATGGGTTGGGAGACCACGTCGAATCCCGCCGACAAATCAAGAAGTTCAACCATGGCTGCCACCTCTTCATCAAGATTGTCCTTAATGAATTTAGCGACCTCCACAGGGGCAGATTCTGTGCTGTATCCTGCACAAAAGCCTGACTTTGTGTCATGTAGTAGGTGGTTATGTTCCAAGAAGTGGGCGAGTTGTCAATTGAACAAATTCTCCAACATTTTGGATGCAGCAGGCAACAAGGAAATTGGTCTGAAGTTGCTATGCACTTTGGGGTCCGCATTAGCTTTATTCAGTAAAGATAATAGAAGGCCCTGTTTTAAACTCTGCTGCACTATAGCTGCCTCCAGGAAGGTGTTCATAAATTTGTGAAGGATAGAATTGACCAGTGGAGCAGCAAGTTTAAAAATGTCCAGGGGGCATTGTTCAAGAGGTGACCCAGACTTACTGATGGCCAGTAAAATAGAAGAGTCCTCTAGGGAGACAGGCTAAAAATTGGTCAGCGTCGGGTCAAGGGAAAAGCTCCTATCCAATTTAATGATGGGCGGCTTTTGTGGGGGAAAGCTATCATAGATCTCTTGGATTTTATTAAAAAAGAAGTCAGAAAGCTCCTCGCATATAATGGCAGATGGTATCAATTTCTTTTGTGAAGCATTGGGAGACAAAAAAGTTCACACCCCTAAAGTGTTCACTGGGTTTATTGGCTGCACAGGCAATAAAGGCTAAAATAAACTCTTGGAAGTTATTTAATGCTTTCTTGTATATTGATTGCGCTTCTATGTTGTTTTCTTTCCTCCACCTGCGTTGGAGTTGCTTGCAGTGTGACCTTTCTTCTTTTAAGGCAGCTGAAAATCAGGGAGCTGAGAGTTTTAATCTCCAGTGAGATACTCTTTTAAAGGAGCAATTCGATTAAGGGCCGAGGACAGCCAATTATTCATTCTGTCCAGATCAGAGCACACTGCACCTGAGAGTACAAGCGGAATTGATTGCATTGCCTCCAAGAGCAGTGGTTCAGAAATTTTACTCCACGGCCTGGAGTCTTTCTGTGAAGACAACTGCTGTTTCATGGGCGATTCAAGATAATTTTAAAAAGCACCAGGAAGTGATCCGACCAAAAATAATTTTAGATCTGAATCACTATGAATGTTCAAGGAGGGGGGCAAAATAAGGTCAAATGTACGGCCGGCCTTATGGATGGGCCCACACACATGTTGAACTAAGGTAAATTCCTGTAGAGTCAATAGGAATTGTTTGGCCATAAAGCAGCTAGGATCATCTATATTCAAGTTAAAATCCCCTAGCAGCAGTCAGTTAGAGTGGAGAATAGAGAGCTGACCTACCAGTTCCATTAGTAGGCAGAGGGACTCTGATGAACAGCCCCGAGATCGCAAAGGAGGGGTCAAGGGTGGTTACAAAGGAGAGACCTTCAATAAAGCCCGTATTTAGAAGATTGGAAATAGAGCACTGATAGGATTCTCTGTACACTATAGCCACCCCATCGCACTGTTTATCCAGTCAGATGATATGCTGAATTCAGAAACCAGATGGAATGGATAAGGCGATATTCAGGGAGGAGGAGTGCGTAAGCCAAGTTTCTGTCAAGAATAAGATATCGCGCTTATTTTCTGTGAGTGATTTGCTAATTTCGAAAAAGTGTTTAGATAAAGAGTGACATTTTATTAAATAAGCCGAGAAGGAGGGGTCCTCCTGATCCTTCCCGGGACCAACATTAACAGCCAAGGGAATCTTGGTTGTTGACTCATGAAAACCGTTTAAGGGATTAAAGGAGAAACCACAGGATGGACAGATGATTGTGCCATCTTTAGTAGACAGATTACATTGATTGAATTAATGGCTACAGTGGGGAGAGGGCGGCCGCTTTTGAACTGCAATTAGCTCAACTTTGGAATATACTTTCCTACAAGGAGGCTCAATGGACTCATTGGCAGCATGGTTGGTGCTGGGCGTGACCCGGGCATGGACAGGCGCAGAGGGGCTTGCCTTTGGCACACCAGAGGTGTGCCTGCTACGCCGCTGGCGCGAGATAGGGGTTAAAGGTCAAATGGACTCACGAGCATCATTTCAAATAAAACCGTTTTTGTTGCGTTCAGTGCTTGTGACCGTCAAACATTTAACAACCTGGAGACAATCTCCAAGATCCTGTCAGGTTAAAGTGAATATAAGTATCACCGGTGTACATGTGATAATCAACATAGTTTCCATTAGGCCCATGTCGAGAGCTGAGCTTTGGGGAACTACACAAGATAGGGAAATGGTGGCAGACAGGATGTGACTTGCTGGGTGCGAACCACAAGAATGAAGTGTAATGCTACCAGTGTTAAGGTGAGGTCAATCAGTCAAGCACAATTTTATGGTCAATAGTGTCAAAGGCCAGAGAAATGTCAAAGAGTATCAGAGATAGGTTTGGCCACTGTCTCTAGCAGTGATGAGTTTTTCTCTAACATTCTGAAATGTGGTTTCAGTGCCACAGTTGGGGTATAAGCAGAATAAAAGTCACTCAGTAGATCATTTACTTAGATATGAGTTGACAATTGAGCTACAACATATATTTCAAGACATTTGGAGATGCAAGGAAATCCTGAGCTGGACAGTGAGCAGCTGTTGCCTTACTCTTTCCCACCTTTGCTCTCTGCAGTTCATACATCAACTCAGGGAAATTGTGAGCTAAATGGATGCAAGCTAAATGGATGCACGCTAAATGTATGTGCTTTAGACATTGGCAACATAATTAAACAGGAACTCATAATAAAGTCCCTGATTAGGTTATAAGTCTAATTTGAACTGTCAGTAAAGAAAATGACAACGTAACAGATCAAATTGGTTAAGTTAGAAATTCTATTAGGAAACTGTTTTCAATGGTCCAGATTTATTTCCTCAACCAACTTCCGTTATTGTCTTACTCTTAGTCTGTAGGCTTCCCGCAACATATGTGGCGTGATTGTACTGGCACAAATCAATAAAATTCTAAAATCTATGACTTAATTTGTGTTCTAACACTAATCTTTGCACTCTTGAATGAATGAATCCAAGATTTGTAAAGCATGTCAAACCACCTGTGAGGGTCTCAAGGCGCTGAATTGTAGGCATGGGGAGATTATGGGGCCGATTCCGATCTCGGCCGGTAGGGCTCCGAATCGGATTCGGCTTAACCAGATCCGATTCGGAGCCCTATTTCCCGACCGAGTCGTACGTGCGTCCGGACGAGCGAGTACGATGCGAAATCGCTGACTAACTCGTTCGGGCGTCCCAACAGCTCCGACCGACACGTTCCCAGGTCGAACCGCACCGACCGACTCGCTCGGACACGACTCGCACCGCGCAATGGAGACGTTCCCCGGCCGGGTAAGTACGATGCGCGCCGCGAGCAGTCCGACCGACACGCGCCGCCCGGCTCGAAAGAGCAGTCGGAGCCGTACTTCGGGGGTCCGTGTCGGACCCCCCTGTACGTGTAGCCGCGCGAGTCGCACACAGGGGGGACCCATGGGTCCCCCCTACCTGTGCGTGTACGGCGCGAGTCGCTTTGCCGCGTACCCGCTGTAGGGGGCGCCCTTGTTCGCCTCGCACCCATTGAGGCAATGGGAGCCCGCATACGCGTTGTACGACCGGCTCCCATTGACTTCAATGGGAGTCCGACCGACTCGAGTACGATAGCATATGGATGCATCGTACTCGTTCGGTCGGGCTGCACGGGTCCGATTCGGTCTGAAATCTCTCCGGGTCCGGCTCGTTCGGAGAGATTTCCGGCCCGAATCGGAATCGGCCCCTAAGTGATTTGCCCTGAATCACAGAATAATGACCGCAATGCCGAGACTCGAACCTGGTCCTCACTGGCTGTGAAGTCAGCAGCTCAGGCCATAATGGCACATCCTCTCTGGAGTACAATACTACCTCTGTAAGGGGCATATGTATCAAGCCTATTTCCCGTTCGCAAACGGGGCGATTCTCAGAATCGGCCCGTTTGCGAACGGGAAAAAGCTTTTTGGGATGTATCATCCCAAAAGGCCCTCGCACAATAGGGAATCGCATAATTTGCGATTCCCTATTCTGCGAATGCATTTAAGGAATCGCAAATTGCGATTCCCTAAATGCAATTCTTGAAGCACCCAAGTTGTGCAATTTTGCCTTTGGAAATCGCAAATTACTACCACCTTCAAGTTGGTGGTAATTTGCGATTTCTTTGAAAAATTCACTTTTTGGCATTTTTCAAAGTGCCATGTGGCGCACATACATGCTGTTAGGGCATGTATGTGTGCCACATATGCACACATGCTCATTTCAGGGGTGCAACAGGGTGTCCTTTTGACACCCTTGCACCCTTGAAATTGCATTCGCAATTTGCGAGTACCTAATGGGTACTCGCAAATTGCGAATGTCTTCCCATTCATTCCTATGGGCCTCTAGGCCCATAGGAATGAATGGGAAGGTTTCCTTAATTGCGAATCGCAATTTGCGATTCGCAATTAAGGAATATGTAGGAATCGCAATTAATATTGCGAAACCTACATACATTTCATTTTGCGGGTCCTTAATAGCGATTCGCAAAAATTCGCTATTACGGATTCACAAAATGAAATGATGATACATATATGCCCCTCAGTCCTGTGAGATCTACTTACTGAAATAAAAAGTAATCACAGTTAACATAGACACTAATTATGCCTTTGAATCGCTCCCTTGCCATATCTAATAAGGCAAAACAGTAGAGTCCCACATAGGGTATCCTGGATTTTACTTCTCCAATATCTGTCAAAGGGGCCATATTTCTTCATGAACCAGGGCCCATGGCATTCTTGCTATGCTACTGATGGCAAAGTGGCGCTAAGCTGATGTGTGGCTGGTGCGAGGGTGTGGGGAGCTAGCTGGTCCCTGGCGGAAGAAAACACAGTTCATTTGTGCAGACATAGAACATTTCCTCTGGGCACCAACTAGCTGGAAGAAGAAGGATTCGGTGCAGTGAGGCCACAGATTTAAGTGGGAATAGCAAGGCCATATTTCCAAGAGTCAGATCCAGCCTAACTGAAATTAGGAGAAACAAAGTAGAGGAAATTCACTGTCACTGCTCTCCCCGTGCAGCTCCACCACTAAGTAGCTGTCCCCTGAGTGTGCTCTGGACCTTCTGGGTTGGCTGTTTGAGGCCCCCCGCAACCACAGGCTCCTGCCTGCGCCTCATCCCTGGTGGTCCAGTGGGAGAGCATTCTGCTCTTCTGCTCTCTGTCCCTCTGCTGCTTCTGTCTTTTCTTTGCTCTCACTTTTTCTTTCCTCCTACTCTTTGTCCTTTTTTTATCTTCTTGCCTTTTTCTCAGTTTCTTCCTCTATATATTCTTGTTGCCTCTTTTTCTTGCCCTCCAGCACTTTCCCGTTTTCCCATAGCTGCTGACCCCGTGGCCCCTCCCCTCTCCAGTGCGCCATTTTTCCCACTCCCTGCTTCCCGCCTCCCATCTGACCAGCTCTCCCTTCTCACACTACTTAATGGCGACTGCTGTATGGCAAGGAGAGCAAGACCACTGACTGGTCAGTGTCACTGCTCTCCCGCGCAGCTCCACCACTAAGTAGCTGCCCCCTGAGTGAGCTCTGATGCTTCTGGGTTGGGTGTTCGAGGCCCTCCTCCACCCACAGACTCCTGCCTGCGCCTCATCCCTGTTGGTCCAGTGGGAGAAAATTCTGCTGTTCTGCTGTTCTGCCCTCTGTCCCTCTGCTACTTCTGACTTTTCTTTGCTCTCTCTTTTTCTTTCATCCTACTCTTTGTGCCTTTTTCCCTTCTTGCCTTCTTCTCAGTTTTTTCTTTTGCCTCTTTACTCTTGTTGCCTCTTTGTCTTGCCCTCCAGTGTCTTCCCGCTTTCCCGCCACTGCAGACCCCCGCAGCCCCTCCCCCTTTAGCATGCCGTTTTTCCCGCTCCCTGCTTCCCACCTCCCAGCTGACTAGCCACCCCCTCACACTACTTAATGGCGGCTTGTCTGCGCCCATCCATGACCCGACCACACCCAGCGCCAGGAACACTAGTCCTCCAACCCGCCACCGCTACGACGCCAGCATCCTCCATGATCTCAACCCCAGACGCAACAACAACTGCTAGCTCTGGAAGCCGACCAACACCCACAGCCTGCCCTCCTGCCTTCACTGCTGCCTCACCTTCACCCACCTCTGTACCCCGGCTCCCTCACCCAACCTACTGACCTTCACCGCACCCAAGCCTCTCAAGTGCATCCTCCTCAATGTATAATCTCTCCAAAAACATGCCACAGAGATCTGGGACCTCCTCGACGCCGCCTCAGCCGACATCGCCTTCCTGACGGAAACCTGGACGAGCTCCAGCTCAGTGTCAGACATCAACACTGCCATCCCCGATGGCTACAAGATCATCTGCAAGACCATCCCATCCGGCCAGGAGGCATCACCATTGTCCACAAAAGCACCCTCCACCTGACCTCCCACTCAGACAGAACCAACGACCCACATGGAACACTTCCACTTCCAGATTCAGACCAACCCGAAAACCACCCTCCGCGGCACCCTCGTCTACAGACCACCCGGTCAATGTGCCTCTTTCACCAATGCCATCATCGACCTCAACGCACCCCAGGCCCTCGCATCCACCGACTACATCCTACTCTGAGACATCAACTTCCACCTGGACAACCAAAACGATCCTAACACCTCCTCCCTCCTTGAGAACATCGCCAACGTAGGACTTAAACAGCTAGTCACATCTCCCATGCACACAGCAGGACACACACTTGTCACTGTTTTTGCCACAGGAAACAGCATCTCCTACAGCCACACCACTCAACTCCTCTGGACCAACCACCACTGCATCCACTTCTCTTTCAACAAACCCAACGCACACCAGCACGCCCACTGTTATCCACACAGAAGTTGAAACAGACTCACAGAATATCAACTCACCACCTTCCTCAATGACACATAACCACCAATATCCTCAGAAGTCAACACCACAGCAGCAACCTCCACCAATGGATCACAAACTGCACCGACACCCTTGCCCCCTCAAGGAAGCCACTGGCAAACAGCATGTCAAGAAAGCAAGCTGGTTCACCCCTGCTTTTCAAGAGTTCAGACGCACCTGTAGATGGCTCGAGAAGACATGGAGGAACAACAAAACTCCGGAAGCCCACGCCGCCTTCACATCAGCCTCCACTGCACACCACCACCTCACCAAAACCACAAGGAAGAAGGCCCTCCAAGACAGAATCACCAACAATGCACACAATACCTTTGAATATTAAAGGATCTCTTAATCCTGTTAAACGGCAGAGAGTATTATCTGATTTAGGTAAATCTAATCCTGATTTGGTTCTTCTTCAGGAGACTCACCTTGTTCACTCTGAAGCCTTGATATTTAAGCGGGCTTGGGTGGGAAATGTGTTTGTTTCCCCATTGTTGAATAAAAAGAATGGTGTGGTTATATTGTTTAAAAAGTCCCTTAATATTACTACGGTGTCTCAAGAAGTAGATGATTTGGGAAAATGGATTATTGTAAATCTTATCATAGAAAATATTCCTCTTACTCTTATGAATGTTTATGCTCCTACACAACCTGATTTTACTTTTTGGCCCTCTATTGTGCAGCAAAGCACACAATTTTATGATACATACTTTGTTTTAGGAGGGATTGCAATGAAATAATGGATCCGTTTTTAGATAGACAATCTTCGGATCAGTTTGTGCCTAGTAAAATGTATAAACAATTTCATTCTGCTATATCTAAAGGTTTCTTGGTAGATTCCTGGAGATTGTCTAATCCTACAGCTCGAGATTATAACTTTTTTTTCAGCTTCTCATGGTACACTTTCAAGATTACATCACATATTTCTTTCTAAATCTCTTGCACAATGTATTATACAATCTCATTTAACCCCAATTGTTATTTCAGATCATGCTATGGTTACAACGGACTTGGATTCAGTTCCCCCTCGTTCCCCTTCACATAGATGGAGATTTAATAATTCTCTGTTGCAGGATGCTCAGTTTTCTAGCTCGTTTATTTCTTTTGCCTCTGAATTCTTTTAATATAATGATGGTAAAAAAGAACATGCTAGGCTGCTCTATTCTATAAAATCATTGGAAAAAATGATTCCTCTTCTAAATTATCTTTTAACCCTCATACAATGCTTCAAGCCAACCTACAATTTAATACTGTTTCTACTGAGGAAGTTGTTTCTATCCTTCTTAAGGAAAATGTGCGTTACTATGGGGGGGGGCGGAATAAAGCTGGCAAATTATTGGCAAATTATCTCAAGGGAAAAAGGGAGAGACACATTATTGATTCGATTTCAACGTCTTCGGGACAGTCCACTTCTAAGCATCAGGCTATTTTTGAGGAGTTTGTTGGATTTTATAAATCTATTTACACCCCAGAATCAATTTCTCATCCCTTTCTAATTGTAGATTACTTAGAACATACACCTCCTTCTATGCCCCTAAATTTGGATGTTAACTCTTTATAAAATGACCTTACTTTTGAGGAAGTAGCTACAGCTCTAAGATTGCTGAAGTTGGGGAAAAAACCAGGGCCGGATGGCTTCACAATAGAGTTTTAACTTCACTTTTCTAATATTCTTCTTCCTTATTTATTTCATATGTTTAATCATTTTATTGTATCCTCTTAGCTCTTCGTTTGGAGTCCTTTCTTCCCCGCCTTATAGGGAAAGAACAGTCAGGATTTATTAAAAGAAGACTTATTTCAGATAATGCTAGATTATTTCTTAATGTTTTAAGTAAAGCCCCTTCATTTAAATCCTCCCTTGCGGCTATTACGATAGATGTGGAGAAAGCATTTGATAGAATAACCTGCGAATATTTGTTTCATTCATTAAAATGACATGGATTTGGCCCTAAATTTATTGCTCTAATTTCCCTTTTATATCATGCCCCCCGGACAGCCGTACTGGTAAATGGCCTGACATCTCATATTTTTCTCTTTATAGGAGAGTAAGACAAGGTTGCCCACTTTCTCCTTTACTATTTCTTTTAGCCCTTGAGCACTTTCTTTTTCAGATTCATCCTAATTCTTCTATTTCTGGTTTTCCTTATGGTGATCGTTATCTAAAATTTGCTGCCAATGCGGATGATAGTCTTCTATTTATTTCTCCTCCTGATAGTTCTTTACCTCCTCTTTTACATGGAATTTCTTTGGGCCCGATTCACAAAAGTAATCTGTGACAAAATCCTAACTTTACGACTTTCGGTATTCACAAAAGGCATTTAGGAGTAGTAAAGTTAGGATTCCTAACTTTACTACTCCTAAACTGAGAAAAATCCTAACTTTACGACTTTCGATATTCACAAAAGGCATTTAGGAGTACTAAAGTTAGGAATCCTAACTTTGCTACTCCTAAATGCCTTTTGTAAATACCGAAAGTCGTAAAGTTAGGATTTTTATCAGTTTCTTCATTATATCCACTATAAACTACATTAACTCAGGAAAGGTGTTAAATAGCAAACATTATAATTTACTACTAATTTATATTAAGTCAGGGAAGACACTGGACACTAACCTTATATAATTTACTATTCCCACTCCAAACCACGTTAAATCAGGGAAGGTGCTGGACACTAACCATGTATAATTTACTATTCCCACTCCAAACCACATTAAATCAAGGAAGGTGCTGGACACTAAACATATATAATTTACTATTCCAACTCCAAACCACATTAAATCAAGGAAGGTGCTGGAAACTAACCATATATAATTTACTATTCCAACTCCAAACCACATTAAATCAGGGACGGTGCTAGACACTAACCATATATAATTTACTATTCCAACTCCAAACCACATTAAATCAGGGAAGGTGCTGGACACTAACCATATATAATTTACTATTCCCACTCCAAACCACATTAAATAAGGGAAGGTACCTGACACTAACCATATATAATTTACTATTCCAACTCCAAACCAAATTTAGGGGTCTATTACGATGGCGGTCGGATGTCCACCGCTGGACCGTCGGTGGCGCCCGCCGGACCGGCGGTGGGCATCCGCCCGCGATCGCAACCAAGAAAACCACCGGTCAAATTAGGATGGCGGTGGTGACCGCAGCGGTGGGAAATTCCGACCGCCGCTTTTCCGCCGGTTGCCATCCGCACTCCTGCCTGGCGGACGGAGCAGGACCAGGATAATGGTGGCGGTGCAGAGCAGGCTCCGCCGGCAGGATTATGATGCCGGCGGTAGCCAGCCTTTCCTCAGTGGTCAAACCGCCATGGAAAGACATGCGGAGATTGTTTTCCGGGGGCCCATTGCGGGCCCTCAATGTGTTGGGGGGGTGCACAGGGGGGTACCCATGGTCCCCCCTACATTTCCCTGTAGCAGGTGGTGCCTGCCATGCAGTGCAGGGAAATGCAGGACATGCTCCTTTCGGCATCGCAGCATTGCTGCGGGCAGCAGCAACCGCCACAATGTTAAGGCCCGCGATCAGACCGCCGCGGCCGGATTTCGAGCGCGGGCCATCGTAATTCGAACGGCGGTGATGTCGCGGTCCATGCGGGCGGTCTTTTCCCGCTACCATGGCGGTCGGGGAGGTTTCCCGACCGCCATCGTAATAGGCCCCTAAATCAGGGAAGGTGCTGGACACTAAACATATATAATTTACTATTCCAACTCCAAACCACATTAAATCAGGGAAGTTGCTGGACACTAACCATATATGATTTACTATTCCAACTCCAAACCACATTAAATCAGGGAAGGACACTAACCGTATATAATTTACTATTCCAACTCCAGACCACATTAAATCAGGGAAGGTGCTGGACAATAAACATATATAATTTATTATTCCCACTCCCTCCAAACCACATTAAATAAGGGAAGGTGCTGGACACTAAACATATATAATTTACTATTCCAACTCCAAACCACATTAAATCAGGGAAGGTGCTGGACACTAAACATATATAATTTACTATTCCAACTCCAAACCACATTAAATCAGGGAAGGTGCTGGACACTAAACATATATAATTTACTATTCCCACTCCAAACCACATTAAATCAGGGAAGGTGCTGGACACTAAACATATATAATTTACTATTCCTAATAACAATTATATTAACTCTTGTAAAATACTCACACTAAACATATGTATGTATCTATAATTAAATATACATTGCATTGTAATTTCTTTTTTAAACATCTGTTAAAATATTTCAAACATATTAATATCCAAATAAATATAATAAAATTGCCCAAATATATTTTACATTTTTAACCAAATACAAAATTATAACCAATTAAATACAAAATTATTACTCTCATTAATAAATTAAAATTTCAAAAATAATTTTAAAATTTAACTTTTACAAAATTTAATTTTAATGAACTCAAAACATAGTCAATTTCAACAACTATAAACACAATATCCCAGTACTACAATAATTAAATTAAAAAAATAAATTTACATTTTTTTAAAATTATGATCAATAAATTTTAAAAACACTCACCACCCTTAAACACAATAAGCCCCATATTACACTCATAAATTGATTTTTCTATTTAATTTGAATTCAAATTTTTTTTTTTTTTAAATTGAAAATTTTGTAACAAAAAATACCCCCCCTTATCCCCTATTAATACAAAATCCCACTTTTATATTTTTTATTTAACATCAATTTAATTTTGAGATTTTTTTTTTTTAATTTCTTAAAAACAAATTTTAAAACTCCCCACCCTTATCCCCTATAAACTCAAAATCCCACACCTAAAAAATGTATTTATAATTTAATATAAACAATATTTAAAACATTTTTTAATTTAAAATTCAAAATTTTAAAACACTACCCACCCTTATCCCCTATAAACCCAACATCCCGCTCCTAAAAATTAGTATACCATTTTTTTAAATTTATTTAACAATAATTATATCATTTACAAACATTTTACAAAATAAAAAACAAATACTAAAAAATATATTTTACTAACGATATTTTAACAATCGATATTTTTTACAACGATATTTTTTACAACACACAAAATCGATATTATAAAATATTTTTTTAGGAACATTGACTAATTCTCTTATTCCATCGTTCCCTCACGATAAGTTATTCGATATTTAATTGGCAATTGCTTTTCAGCACATTCGTTTTAATTGGAAAATGTCTGCAAAGTTGTCATATAAGGTATGGTGGGATTCGGTAGGTGCACATCATAAGTTAAACACCATGTACACTATGCAATGTTTACCCTGTCATAATGCTCAAGTATTATTGTTACCTCTTACTACATTTCTAAACCACGGTGGAAGTGATATTTCAAGCACTATACTTACATTATCTGAAAACTTTTATCCTCCTTGTGTACTTTGTCTCTCTGTCCTTTTTTTAATTCAAATTAATAGTTATTGTTTTATTTATATAGTTAGCTCTCAGTTTGAGTGGCTCAATTTTAGATAAAAAGAATGTTATTCTTTGCCATTACATTTGTAATATACTAGATTATGTTTCCTGTTATCCTTGTCTGTTTTCCCCTTCCCCCTCCCTCCTTCCCTTCACTCCTCTTAAAATTATAAAGACTTTGGGGGTCATTAGGATGGCGGTCGGAAAATCACTCCGACCGCCATGGTAGCGGGAAAACACCGCCCGCTAGGACCGCGGCATAACCGCCTGTCCCATTAGGATGCTCCACAGTCGAAATCCGACGGCGGCGGTCGGATCGCGGCATCTAACATTGCGGCGGTTGCTGCTGCCAGCAGCACCGCAGCGAAGTCCAAAAAAGCATGTCCTGCATATCCCTGCACTGCGTGGCAGGCACTGCACAGTGCCTGCCACCTGGTACAGGGACATGTAGGGGGGTACCATGGGTACCCCCCCAGTGCACCCACACCCCCACAACACAATGGGGGCCTGCAATGGGCCCCCGGAGACATTCTCCGTATGCCTTTTCATGGCGGTTCCACCGCCACGGAAAGGCTGGCTACCGCCGGCATCATAATCATGCCGGCGGAGCCTGGCCCTGCACAGGCCCCATTTTAGCGGTCCAGCTCCGCCCGCTAGGCAAGCGTGCGGACTGCTACCGGCGGAAAAGTGGCGGGCGGAAAATCGCACCGTCGCGGTCGTCACCGCCATGCTAATGTGACCGGCGGTTTTTAGTGTTGCGATCGCGGGCGGATGACCGCCGCCTGGCCGGCGGTTCCCACCGCCGGGCCGGCGGCGGTCATCCGACCGCCATTGTAATAGGCCCCTTTATTTGTTTAACCGTAGGATTTTAATACAGTATGTTCATTAGTCATTCATTATTAGTTTAGTTTGTATTGTCTTGCTGTATATAATGGATTAAAAAAGTCTTTTAAACAGTAATCCATGTAGGTTAATGGCTGCCCTCCTCCAATTTGTGCTCCTGCCAAAGAAAAATAACCTAAAGTATCCAGTTATCTAAGAGATTCTAATAACATTACACTATCATGTGTGTGCCCTTGAAGTTCACAACTTCTACCCAATCAAAACATGTACTCCTAGCTCCCAAAATGTGGGCAGAGCCAAAACTTCTCTCTAGTAATGCTCACAAAATTCTCTGGCGACAGCTGTGCTGTTAAGCCAGACCATAAAAAGTTGGAGTTTGTATTTTATAATATTGTTACAACCAAAGAGTGATCTATTTAAAATAGAATATATTTCTGATATTGCATTTTATGAACCTACTATAAATGCCGCGTTGCAGAGGCCCCGCCACAAGGCAGTCTGCCAGGTCGATGGTTCCCTCTACATTATGCATTCATGTATTTATTTATGTAGTGCATGTTTGCCGGAAAGCATTCGGGCAAGAGAAGTAGTAGAAGGAATCACTACAGTGGGACAGCCCACCTAGGAGATATTCAAAAGCTGTGAGCCTGGCATGCTGAATGGTCTGCCGCCATTTCTGGTCCAATTAAAATGAGCAACCACAAGAAGTACTTGTTTTGGCAAACCCTTCTTGGTACACGATGACACGATGATTGAAAGGAATGGATGGCCAGTGTACTAGAAGGCATAGTGCACAATACAGAGAACCTTAAACTGAATGCTTTTCTTGATCGGAAATAAATGAATTTTGTTTTGTGTTGCCAAGGCATGGTCAAAGTGCTTAGACCACAAGCCTCGCTGCCAGGTTTTCAACATTTTAGCCTTTGTTGGAAGTAGACTTTTAATTCCAATGTGGGCAGTTTCAAGACTTACAAGTGCCATCAGAATTGAAAAAAAAAATCAGGAGAAACACAATAGCAATGTGAGACTGGAGACTTTGCTGCTGGAAAGAAGCAGATTTCTCCAGGTGAGATAAAAGGAAAACATGGGAGAAATGGGCATTGTAACACTGATTGCTGCATGTTATTCCCCAAAACATGGACTTCTAGGTAATTCCCCTCCCTGGTATCAGTAACTCTAGGGGTAGGGTAATACTGGGTGCCTTTCTCTGTAACCAGTAATAAAGCCTTTGAGGTTTATTAAATGATTGAGATGCAGAAACCTCAGCTCAGTTTTTGGTCACCTGAGTGTCAAAGTGAAGACCTATGCCAAAAGTCACACCATGTTCCCAGCTGAGGAGGCAGGCACAGAGAGTGCCCCACATGATCAGGTCGGGGGTCAGCAGACCAGCAGTAGTTAGTTTTAACCCACTCCACTACTAGCACTGCACCCCTCACTACACCTTGATATCTCACATTGGGTCTTAGTAATAACCCCTCTGAAAACGAAAACATCCCTGAGCTCCTCCCTCGCAGCGAGGTGGTGGTAGCCCGCACCATGACTAGGTTTCATGGTGCGAGGAGGATTCCCAATGATGAAGCATGCCACCTCTGGTCGGTGAGGGAAACCGTCCTTTAAAGGGAAACCTCCCTCTCCTTTTGGTCAGCCTCTTCCTTTCTCTTCCACTCTCTTGATAGACCCGAGGGTCTTTTTGTTTGATTGACACTCACCCAGGTGTCTGACTGTGCTAGTGGAAGAATGACTGAACCAAAAAAAACGATCTGATCGTCATCAGCATAAGAAAAAGTCTGGAATTCAAAGGAATGCACCAACCAACGCATCTAGTGGTGGGGCATACAATTTAAATAGAACATGAGACAATGCAGGAAGCTTCTGGACAGGGCAGTGAAGCTTAAACGTTATAGATCTGAACATGACAGCGAAAACCTGGTATCTTCTGGAATGAAATGAGTGGAACCAAGGAACCACTGGCTCATCACTTCCGCTGCAAGAAGAAGTTAATCAAAATCAGGAGAGACCGTACTGAATGCAACCTACACGTCTAGTGATAACAGGCCCTCTTTCCCAATGTCATTCCTGATTCTGAGGAGTCCTTCAAGTAAAGCTAGAGCTAGCCTGTGTGCTATACTTGGACTGAACACCTGTCTGTTCCCACTCCTAAATGGGCTAGGGTCCCAACAAATATAGACAAGCACTTTGACAAATGCACTTCCCATCACTACTGAGACTGCGAGCAATGGGGGAATCAAGTGGCAGTGCTTGAGCAATGCTGCCTAAGCATTATGTCTCCTGAGCACCCTTTTGTTATTGAGAAAGGAACTTGCCTAAAGCCAGGAAGAGTTTAATGACAGTACAAATAGGCCCTCCTATCAATGGCTTGAGAGCCACTGTGCACGGGTCGTGGGAGGACCCAGGTTTAAGATTTTGTACGGAGCAGCATCTTCTTCAATTGATAGGTTGAGGTCAAAAGAATACAGCAACTCAATAATGTACCTTTTAAAGAAAACAATTTATCCTTGGAGTAATGTACAATGGGTATAATTAATGAGGCTAAATCAGTTACACCAAAAAGAACCTAATAAGATCTAGTGTTTCTGCAAATACATTGTAGAAATAAGGACACACAATCATTTATATCGAAAGAGTATTATTCAAAAAAAAATTAAATGTAGAATAATAAGGTGCTATGTACACAATTAAAATAATGATGCAGTGCTCATGTGAAAAAACACCAACTGTGCAATAATGCTGATAGTGTGCACAGCATGGAAACAAAAGGAAAAATTAGAATACCTATCAACCTTTGTAGAGAAACAGGAGACCACATCCATTTTTGACCCCAGACTATGCTTAGGGCAGGGTCAACATCAGGACAAGGGCAAGAACATTCAGGCAGTAGCATCCCTTTGCAATTAGCAGGAAGCAAAAATTATAAAAACATTCTCAATTGGCTTGTATGACCAGATATAGAAAAAAACTAAATCATGTGCATTCTTTATAAGCATATATACTGCAATGCAGTGTAACTGTCATGTGTGAGAATGTCCTTTTGTGCAGCAATCTTGTCGCTAAAGAAGGTGGGCAACTGGTCGCAAATTTCCTGTTATGGTTCAATATTATGGTGTGGCAGAAAGATGACAGGAAACACCTTGGTGAAAAGTTTCATCAGGATGTTGGAGGCCCTAGAATTACTGTTATTGATGAAGGTTACTTCCACTTCACACAGCCTAGTTTTGTATCTAGCAAGTCAAGCTTTAGAACTTTAGAGGTGAGGCACTTTCTCTGAGATGTTTGTTAGCCAGTCTCAGAGTTTTGAGTACTGGGATAAATCAAGCAATAGAATAGTTCCTCAAGGAGGAGGCAGTTTTTCAATAATGCACCCTGAAAGATTGCAGAGGACATTCAGATACTCTCATGTCTGATAGCATTCTCACCCCAGTGATGGCCTCTGTCTTACTCTCAGAAGCATTCTCCACCTTGAAATGGAAACATTTTGTAAAGCATTCATTAGTCACTAAGGTGTAGTGGATATCATCCCCTCCTGGGGCATAGATGGTAAAATAGAATCATACTGTATTTGGACAATAAAAATGGCTGAATGGCTATGTGGTCGACAACCCAAGGCATGGTAAAAAAAAGGGTCAATAGCATGCTCTTTTACATAGGTAGGCCCTTGGATAAGTTGACTCAGCTCTAGTGTTTCAGGTAGCAGCAGGATCAAGAGATTTAATGCCTGCCTGTAATACCACCATACTGCATAATTCCAGCAAATGGTCAAGGTAGTCATTCACTGGGCCAGGAAGGTGGCAGCATAGCATGATTATAATACAGGTATTTTGAATAAGTTTACTTCTACTCATAAGTCTTGCGAGGGTGAGGGGTCTAAGAAAGCACCAGATGCAAAAACAAGGTTTTGCTTCAAAGCTAATGTTACCCTGCAAACTCAGTTGTAAATACAATCTCCTTGCAGTATTAATATTATTTCATTAGTTCCTCATTTCCATTTTGCAAATTTGTATCTTTATGTACGTAAAATTACTTCCAAAATTCTGTGTTGCTTGTTTAAATGTTTTTGATGTAGCACAGCCAAACAATTTCAAATTTCAATTGCTATCAAGTGCAGTAATTGGTTTCTTTGATGTTGTGCAGCCGCGACGTTTCACGGCTTAAAGGAAACTGCTGTTTCTTTAGGACGTAATCAAATCATCTCACAAGCTAATAAATTAGGAATATTCTTCCAAAAACTGCAAAAGTTCTCTTTTTTGTTTCACACCACATTATCCCTTCCAAAACTAGTCAATTATAAAAAGACTCTACATACCACTTTTAAGAGAATCTGTTGCTTTTCCAAAGCTTTATTCCTCAATTATTTAAAAGATCCAAAATTAACCAATTTATGATCCTGAATTTCATTATCACGTTAAATGCCCTGCACCTCTTCATTAACTAATAATTCACACTAAACGGAACCCTCGCCTACTGACCACCCAGACCATGAGCCACCTACACCAACTTCATCGCACAGCTCACCAGCGACTCTAGAGTCTGCATTCTCCTCGATGACCTCAACTTTCACCTGTAAGACCAAAACGACCCCTCCTCCACAGCACTCCTTGACAGCTTGAGCAACATTGGACTCACCCAGCTCATTCCAGAACCAACACACACAGCAGGACAGACACTGGACCCTATCTTCTCCACAAGCTGCAGCATCAAATACAACTCCACCACACTTCTCATATGGACTGTCCACTCCATCATCTACTTCCAAATCAACACACCTCAAGTCAACACCCCTACTAGGCTCAGCATTCCAAGCCACAGCTGGGGCAAAATCAAAGATGCAGACTGGCTCAGCGCCCTCAGCAACGATCAATCTAGCCCCACATACAACCTCGACAAAGACATCAACAACTTGATCAAGAGCTGCATGGACTCCCTCGCACCCATTAAACCCAACAAGCATAGTAGATCATACAAGCAGGCCATCTGGTACACAGAAGACCTCCGAGACACCAAACAACACTGTAAACAGCTAGAAAGGAAATGGAGAGCCAGCCATGACACCTCCAACAGAACTACCTACAAGGCTGCAATCAGACGCTATCACCAGCAAATAAGAGACACCAAGAAAAAAGCATTAGTGAACTGCATTGAAGGAAGCTCCAACAGCTACAAGGAGATCTTCTCAATCAATAAGGATTTCACCTCGCCCTTAGCCACTGCCACCAACCTAGCTGCCTCCCAACAACTCTGCGACAACCTATCCAACTTCCTCCACAGCAAAATTGCAAACAACTATAGCAACTCTGCACATCAATCCAATGCCAGAGAACTTGTTGCTAACTGACCCACCACCAACCAAGACAGCCACCAGGCCAAATGGACAACCCTCACCAGAAACAACTATCTCCGGGCTTGCACGAGAGCAGAACCATGACCTTTCCTAATGCCTCTCCCAGAACTCGTCCTGTAACCAGATTATCTACTGGAAACCTAGAAGGTCCTGAGGGGGGGAAAGGGGATGGGGATAAAATAATAAATGAAAAAGAAGAGACTGCCTTGAGTTCTCTGGTCTCTGCTCCCTTTTCAATTGAACACCTCATCTGTCTAGTTCTGATGTGATATGAGTGTCTTTCTTTTTGGAGTGCCTAAGAAACTAAACATAGACTTCTGGGATATAACAACTGATTTCTAGATGTAGTGCTACACTTATAATATTTAGGAGTGCTTAATTGTAAACTTGAATATACCCAGTAAACCAAAACCTGTGCTCCTCTTCTATTGAGTGAGTAGATAACTTCCCAGATAGTAATCTTGCATATAGTAGTCCTATTATTATGGAAAAGAACTACTCTTCTTTAGTATTCTTATATAACGATTCCTTTTTGTTATGTCTTCAACAGGAGAGTTTTCCAGGAAAAGAAACTCTGGTAAGTATTACTCTTTCTCCTCATTTTACTCTGTTCAGTCTATTCTTAGAATGTATGAAATAAATATTCTGTGGCATAAATGACAATTTTTCACAGTGAGACAGCTCAGGATTTTGGAGTTCTGCTCAGTGCTCAATGGTTCTTCCTCATTTCGACAGACTTTGAAACAGCCTACCAGTGGTTCGGAAAACATAGAGGGACCTGAAGAAGGTGAATTAGAAGAAAGAGATAGATGCGTCTCCTCGGTGCAGGCTCCGAGAAGAGAACCCCCTTGGTTTCCTGAATTTATTCTTGACATGCCCATAAGATAAGATGCTTCTTCTCAGTGCAGGCTCTGAGCAGAGAAGCCTTTCGGTTTCCTGAAGTTGATTCTTGACATGCGCGTTGTGGGAAGACTTACCCAATGCACATACTCTGAAGGAAGGCTCCTTCACTTCTGTAGATAACAACAGCCAGACGTGCAGTGAACAATTCCTACACTCCGCAATGACTACCTAGAACACAAAGCACTTGACATAAACTACCTCACAACTAATCCGACTGACTCAAAACTATCGAGGTGCGTACTCAGGAAATCACTTCAGTGAATTGCGCTGTTTCTAGAAGGTGCGCGCTTCACATAGAATTTTGAGCTCAGGAATTGGAAAACCAACTAGAACTGTTCTCTGTTGAATGCTTGAGTGGCCATCTTGGAGTTCCTGGTGTACCATGCCTCTCTCCAAAGGTGCCAATTGTTCTTTTTCCTTTGCTTTTGACTAATCCTATGGATGGTGGCACATGTAGGGTAAACCCTAGTTCTTTGAATCCTGACAACAACACAACAGCAATCATGAGGACCATCTAGTCATGAGCCCCAATGGCCCCATGCCCCCACCACATCTACAACTTAGGAACACCACCAATTAGCACCACCTGACTCATATCATCAACACCTCCATCTTGTCCACCACTTTCCCGGATGGATGGAAACTTGCAGAAATAAACGTCCTACTCAAGAATACGAGAGCTGACCCAAATCTAGTGAGTAACTTCCGACTCATCTTCCTACTTCCCTATCCAGCCAAAGTGATTGAGAAGGCCATCAACAAGCAACTCACAACCCACCTCGAACTTCATCACCTTCTAGACAGCACTCAATCGTATAAGCACCTTGGGGACCTCAAAACTACACACCTGCCCAAGCGCCTGGATACCCTCTTGGGTAATTGGTGCTCCTTACAAATTAATATAATAGAACAGAGCATAACATTCGATTGATCTTCCCGATCTCTACCACATTTTCATCGTGCCGCCAGCCGCTCATGACGGGACGACGAACATGTAGTGGAGATCTAGAATAAATAGGTGAAATTTTGGTAATTTCACGTTGCAAAATTAGCTCTTAATTACCAATATTACGCCATTATGCAACATCGCGTAATGAAGCTCCCATTTGAGGGAGATCTTATAATGTGAGATGCATGGAAACAACAGCACAAACGTGGATGTCATCTTCGCATCGCAAGCCACAGTTCCTTTAATGCAGTCGGTCAACAAACATTTTAGGTTGATTTTTCATCCAAGTGGACCTTACGTGTAATTTTTGAAATTATGTTTTCTGACCGTGAAACCTATTTTTTTTTCAAAAGGCCTAAAGTGTCATAGAGACTGTAAGGCTACAGTACATACAATCACAACTTTCACTTCCTGTCCGGAAGACTCCTCCCTCTGCTTGGCTCAGCCTTTGGTCATTTTGGATTTGATTTTTGGAGGGAAAGCATCACTCTCTCTTTGTCTGCAATCTGTGCTGTATCCGCACCCTTGGAATTTTTATTTGTTGTTGTTTGAGAGAGCAGACACCACTATTGTTCCTTTTTTGGGGGGGGAGGGTGGCCTGGAGTTGGGACCCATATGAGGTCACTTTGTCTTACAAGACAATGGGCCAGATGTACGACGCGCAAAATAGCGCCTCGCAAATTGCGAGTTTTTTGCGACTCGCAATTTGGAAGGCGCTATTTTGGATGTACAACAGTGTGTATCACACTGTTTGCGATTCCCAATGGGATCGCAAATTGAGAGGCTCATGAATATTAATGAGCCTCTTGCAATTTGCGACCCCATTGGGAATGGCAGGATCTTCCAGGTATGGTGGCCTGCTGGGCTCAGCAGACCACCATGTCTGGGACTGCTTTTAAATAAAGCAGTTTTTTTTTTTTAAATGCAGCCTGTTTTCCTTAAAGGAAAACGGGATGCATTTAAAAAAGAAAAAACTGAAACGTTTTCATTTCATTTTTTAAGGGCAGGTAGTGGTCCCTGGGACCACTGCCTGCCCTTAAAAAACTATTTTCCCCTGCATTTGCAAAGGGGAAGGGGTCCCCTGGGGACCCCTTCCCTTTTGCGACCCCATTACCACCCTCTTGAAGAGGGTGGCAATTTACGAGTGTTTTGCGACCGCAATTGCGGTCACAAAACATTTGTACATGGGGTTGCGCTCGCTATTAGGAAGGGAACGCCCCTTCCTAATAGCGACTACTAGTCCAAAATAGCGAGTCGCAAATAAATTGCGACTCGCTATTTTGGAATGGTACATACCCTATTGGTTTTGCATGCGCAAACGGGTTGGCAAACCCGTTTGCGCATGCAAAAACCGTCGTACATCTGGCCCAATATTTGCAAACCTTTGGGATTGTTGTGGCCTGGTGTTATAAATACAGTTTCTCCATTTCATTGTGTTTTTTGTGAATTTTGTACAGATTTGTTAATTAGTTTACTGTGTTGTCACTGCTGCTGTGCTACATGTTTTTTCAATAATTTTAACTGGATTCATCACCATTGACAATGGCAGTAATATTGTCAAAGCCATGGCTGACGAAGGATGCTTCAGTGTCCTAGCACATTGCATGAACTTAATTGTGCAGGACTTGCTCAAAAAAGAAGAAGTAGTCAACTACATACTAGTTACCTTTCAAGGTACGTGTAAAAGCCCTCATACAGGAGGTGCCAACACATTGGGACTCAACCTACTACATGCTGCAATGCCTGCTTAAGAAGCACAGGCCTATCAATGATTATGGAGATTCCTTGCATAAGAGAAGCCTGTAGAATGCAAAAAGAATATGACAATATTGGAGAGTGAAGGTAAGCATGATTCAGGAGGAGTCACTATCAGAGGGCGAATCACAGGCTGGCACAGTGGTAAACCATTGAGTAAGAGCCAATCTTTTATCAATCAACCAGCTTCATGTACCCGGCTGATTACTGATTACCAAACAGAGAAAAAAAATTAACTGCGTCTATTGTGTGACATGTCTAGACCACAACCACTTAATAAAAGTTTGCCATTTGAGCCAGTAGTCTGTATTTTACCAATTAATGCATCTCTCAGGAGTAAGTGATTCAGCCTGGCCTGCAAGACCAACAGTACCTTAAAAATGCAGATACAACATCTATTTGTATACAGTATACTTTTACACTTATTATAAATATCTTTTTTAACTGTGCAGGACCAACCTTTTTTGCATTTTTGCAGCCTAGGTAATGAATAGCTAACTTGGGAGTCTGAAGGCTGCTAAAGAATAAGACTGCTTGAATTATATAAGTGTACTGTCATCTTCCTTCCAGGACAGATGTGACATTACATGCTGTTCATGGACTTGATGAATGTTGTGCTTGTCTATATCTCACCTTTCCCTAATTACCCCTACCCATCCTTTCGAGAAGCCCCTAACCCTTTCCCCCCAGGTTGAGGGATCTAGTGTGCTGTTTTCTTCCACAATCAACAGATCTCACATTTGGTGGGGGGATGTGGTTAAAGCTATGCCACTTACTGGAGGTTGCCCAAAAATTGCTACATTTTCCACGTCAACCCTTCTATGTCCTACCCAGGCAAGAAGTGAAATCATAGATCAGAGAATAAATTACAACAATGGTTGTGCAAGGATAGGTAGTATGCACTTAAAATTATTTTACCGCAATCTACACCCCACAGATTCTACTAAAGTAACCTTCTACTGAGTCCTGACACTTGTGGGATTCATTACACTTACTTTTGTAAATAAGTCTAAACTATGTTGCTGGTTGTTATCTTATCGTGATGATCTCTGTCTCGAATCTTTCAAAAGAGTGTTGTGATATGTGAAGTCATAAGCAGTGCATGGTGGGGACACAAGTTATAGTTAGGTCAGTAAAGTATAATTGGGGAATTTCAGCCTTTTTTGTTCTTTAAAATTTGGCTTTTACATTATTACAAAACCTAACTACAATATCAATTTAACCTTTTTTATTTTTGAGTGACTTTCTAGGGTTTTTTAAACATAAGCTAAAATCTTATAAACTTCACCTTAACCTTTGGCTTTTTCAGTGAATTTCTGAAGTTTTATTTTAAGATAAAATAATACGTTATTTCCATACCTAAATATAGCCTATAGCCAGCCCATGTGTCCACGCCCCCTTAAGTGGCAAAACCCCCACAGTGCATTGCCTTCCATTGTGCACAAGTGGGGCTGCCCACAGGGACTGGACTGTAACCATATCCTGCATTTAACTACCACGGTTGGCCAACCCCCTGAGCTCATGGACCCCTACCACACATTCTTCTTTTTAAAATGTTCTTTAATCCTATGGTACTCCTGCAGTACTGCAACTGAATCGTCACCCACAGTTCCATAAGACCATTCAACCTCACATGTTTATGCTTGCGTGGTCTCACCATCCAACAGCACCTGCAGTACCAAGCAGGGGATGTACTAGGTGGGACTCAGGAGTACTGAAGGACCCATGGCACAAATATTCTTTTTTTTTGGTCCCACAGGGTCCCTCTAGACACAGGCCAGAGGGTCAGGGTACCTGTTAGACCTGGCACCATTGGCGTGGGTCTCCCTTCCATTTTTCGCTGTTGTCTCCTCTGTTTTACTGGTGTTAGATGCTCTGGGCGCTGTGCCACTGCCATTCAGTGTCACAGCGCAAATGCTCCCTGTGTAAATATGTCTATGTGAATTGGTATACCCCTGATTGGCTTATTTGGTTTACCTGTTAGTCCCTAGTAGTGTGGCCTATGTGTGCCCAGGGCTGGTAAACCAAATGCTGCTGGTGGGCCTGCAGCACTGATGTGTGCCACCCACAGAAGCAGCTTGTAAAGGTTGTCTCAGACCTGCCACTGCAGTGTCTGTGTGCAGTCCAGAGCTGCCATCTTGGCTGTGAAGTGCACTCACTTCCCAGCCCCTGAACCTTCCCTTGGCATCCTGTAAGTCACCCCTATGGTAGGGTGCCTTGTATGTGTAAGGCAGGACATGCCTTGGTGTGTGTAGCATGTCCTGGTAGTGAATTATGCCCCATTTCGTTTTTCACTACTGTAAGGCTACCTGTTCCTCATAGGCTAGAATGGGCAGTTTGACTATTACATTCTATAGTCCTAACTGACCCCAGGAACATGGTAGAAAAACGAATTTAGTATGCCTGAGCTCAGAATATTAAAATACATCTTTTAGTGAAGTTTATTTTTATATTCTGTGTTTGAAAATACCACTTTTAGAAAGTAGGTATTTTCTTGCCTAAGCCTTCCAGTGTGCTCTGCCGTTATGTGTATTGGCTGTCTGGGTTTAGAGGGACAGGACAGGCTGAGTCAGACCTGGGTGGAATAGAGAGATCTGCATTTAGAGTGTGGGGAGGGGTGGCTCTTTGATCTGAATAGGGCTGTGCCTGGCAAGGTGAATGCTGGCTCCACCTCCCACTGTGTGTCTGCTAGCAGACCCCCTCTTTCTGAAAGGAAGGATGCAGCCTGGTAAACAAAGTGCTCCAGGCCTGAGCAGAACTGGTTCTGGCTAGGTTCAGGGACTGGTAGCTTCAAGGATCAAAGGTTTTTGGGGTATAAATATCTGTGCTCAAACCCCCTACTTTTGTATTGCTTTTGGATCTGGAGAGGAAACTCTGTCCGTGCCACTGGAGGAATCTGCAGGAAGTGACTGTCCCTGTGCTGTGTGTTGTTTCTTGCACTGGCCTGCAGCAGTGACCACTGGACCTTGAAGAAGAGGAAAAGGAACTCTTGAGAGAACTTTTATTTTTGTACAGCAATCACCCAAGGGCTAGGAAAAGAGCTAGCCTCCTGCTGGAGTCTCAGGCACATCAGACTCCACCACCAACCTCCTGCTTCCTCCCTGCGAGGACTGCTATCTGCTGAGGAGGCTCCTGTGAGTTCCAGGGCCTCTAGTCTGCATCAGAGAAAAGAGGGTAAGAAATCGACGCTAACGCATCTTTGCGGGCCGCTGCAGTCGAGAGCGCTGGGAAAATCATCGCGCTACTGCCGCCGAGGGCCCGCAACCCGAAACCATCGCTGACGCCCCTTTGCGAGCCGCTGCAGCCGAGACGCGCTGGAAAGATCATCGCGCTGCTGTCGCCGCGCACTCGCAACCCTGAAAGAAATCATCGCTTCGAGACATCGCAGTGCGGACGCCGTGCGTTCGCCACTTTGATCGCATCGCACCGAATTTCGTCGCTCCCTCGCGGAGCGTCTTGTCTTCGCATCGCAACACGATCGCACAGCGCAACAGGATCACCGCATCGACTTCTCCCACGCGGCAAGAAAGTCATCGCATCGGCGGTCCAGCGTGCAGAAGTTTGTCGCATCGTCTCCGCACGCATCCCGCAGATCGGCGCATCATCCTCCCTTGCGGCAAGGATTTCAACGCATCGCCGGCCTCGCGTGCCGAGAATCATCGCTACAGCTTGTTTGCGACACTTTGTTGGTTTTGCTACTAAACCCAGGTACTTTGTGAAAGAAAGGGTCGCAGAGACCACTGCTTTGAACTTGAACCTTATTTTTGCAACCTTTGAACTATTTTTGACAGCCCTTCAACAGCTATCCTATTTTTGACAGTATTGTGGCTTTTACAGTTATTGGTCTTGTGATAAATCTGCCTTTATATAAAGATACTTATTTTTTATAATAACTACTTGTGTGGTGTCCCTTTGTAGTGTTCCTCACTGTGTTACTGTGTATGATCATAAATGCTTCACACCCTGCCTCTGAGATAAGCCTACCTGCTCGTGCTACGTTACCACAGGGTTGAGCAGGGGTATTAAAGAGGGTAGCCCTCTCACTCTGACTTAGGAAGAAGGGTCCCTACTTGGACAGTGGCCAGCCATTGCCAACTAGAGACCCCCATTTCTAACATTGGTGGTCAGCGGTGAGGATCTGGACTTGCATTTATGATCGCATACAGTAATTATAGTGTACACTACTAGTGAGTGCAGACCATAACGTACCGCATACATTTTTTTGAGAATATTTTTGCTCCTATATTGTGATTGATATTGCCGGTGATTTTTCACCCGCGCACATTTTCTGAGAGTTTTGGGATCCTATATTGTGATTGATATTGCCGGTGATTTTTCACCCGCGCCCATTTATTGACAGTTTTTTGATCCCCTATTGTGATTGATATTGCTGGTGATTTTTCACCCACGCACATTTCTGAGAGTTTTTGGGATCCTATATTGTGATTGATATTGCCGGTGATTTTTCACCCGCGCCCATTTATTGAAAGTTTTTTGATCCCCTATTGTGATTGATATTGCTGGTGATTTTTCACCCACGCACATTTCTGAGAGTTTTTAGGATCCTATATTGTGATTGATATTGCCGGTGATTTTTCACCCGCTTACATTTTTGAGAAGTTTTCTTCTGTCCTTTATTGATATTGCCAGTTAGTTCTACAATGGGCAAGCCCAGATCCAATGCCTCAGAAGATCTCTCCTGGGAAGAAGAGAAAATAGAAACCTACAATGCCAAGCAGCTCAAATATTTTTGCAAGCAATTCACAGTCCCTATCACAGGTCTCACTAGAAGGGAGGAGTATTACAAGGCGCTGAAGGCCTGGCTAGAAGCCAGGGATGCCCCTAAGGATCTAGGAGAGCTTGTGGAGGGAGGAGAGCAGCAGGGCGATGTAGTAGACTTAGTAGGAGATCCAGCCCTTTCCAACCCGGGCTCTAGTGTGTCCGCTAAGGGTCTGTCCCCAGAAGAGCTGGAGGACAGGGAGAGAGATAGGCGGCATAATATGGAGATGGCTAAGCTTAAAATGGATGGTCACCGGGACCTAGAGAACAAGAAGTTAGAAATTGAGATTATGAGGATGAAGCTTGAGCATGAGAGAGTATTGAGGGAGTTGGAGATTAAAGCTAAGAGCATGGAAATCTCCCCTCTGGTGGCAGCGTACCTGTAGTGCACCCTGAGAGTAGGGTGTATATACCCAAGGAGGTTATTAAAGATTTCCACAAAAGTGAAGATATTGGGCAATGGTTTGCCGCTTATGAATTAGCCATGGTGTCCCACCGGGTCCCTGAGAAGGATTGGGGAGCGGGGTTGTGGGGACGCTTTGTGAGTGAGGGGAGGGATACCTTGTTGGACCTGCCCCCAGAAAGTAGGATGGTTTATGCCCACATGAAGGAAGCGTTGATGACCCGCTATGGTTTGACCCCTGAGATGTATAGACAGAGGTTTAGGGTCTGTAAGAAGCTAGAGGGTACCACGTGGGTTGAATATGTGTCCTTTTTTTGCAGAGCCATGGAACGCTGGGTAAAAGGTAGCAAAGTAGAAACTTTTGCACAGTTTTATGATTTGATTGCATGGGAGCATTTATCTAGTAATTTTATTCCTGAGCTACGCCAGCACCTAATTGATTGCAAGCTGACTAACCCTAGAAAGCTTGCTGAGGAGGCGGACCGCTGGGTGAGCACCCGGGTCCGCAAGGGTCCAGTGGGAGACGTCGCCAAAGGTGGGCAGGGTCCCCAGCAGAGGAGTGGGGGGACAAGGGTCAACAGAGGGAGTTCCACCGAGGGCCCCAAAGTAATCCCCCAGGGAACCAAGCAGTGGTGTCCCAGCCCCCCAAGAAAGGAGGACCGGGCCCCCAACAGGTAGGCCTGTTCCCAGGGGCCCCCACGTGTTACAACTGTGGTCAAGTGGGCCACAGATATTTTGATCCCCAGTGCCCCCAAAGGGGGCCAGTGCACCCCCGTGCACCACCCCGCCAGATTGCTAGTGTAGCCCTGGGAGAGGAGGAGATGGGTGCCCAAGAGGGGTGGGATCCCGTAGAATTGACCCTTGTCTCATTAGGGGACTTTGAGATGGTCCCCAAGCCTGCACTGCCTGCTAACACTAAAAAATACAGGCAGTGGGTGACCATCAATGGCCATAGGGTGGAGGCTCTAAGAGACACAGGGGCCAGTGTAACTGCTGTCAGCTCCCGGTTGGTGTCCAAAGAGCAGGTTGTCCCCCATGCATTCTACCCAGTAGTGTCCGCAGACAACTCAGAGAGCCAATGTGAGGTGGCTCAGGTACCCTTTGAGTGGGGGGTCTCAGGAACTCTTCAGGTAGCTGTGAGGCCCGCCATGCCTGTAGACTGTCTGCTGGGCAATGATTTAGAGGACTCCCCGTGGGCTACGGTGGAGAGGAAGGCTCACTTAGAGATGTTGGGTCTGCCTGAGTGGGCGTGTGCTACCACTCGGTCCATGGCAGCCAAGGAGGGTGTTGAAAAGGATCTGGAGCCTGAGAGTAGGGCCCAGATCCCTGCCTTAGAGAGAAGGGGCAGGAGGCGCAGGAAGCCGGCCCCCTTGGTTCCCACGGCCCAGGAAGGAGCAGACCCTGAGGGGGATGCCCTGGAGCCTGCCGGGGAGCAGATCACCGAACTGGGGGACCTGCCTGAGCTGACCCATTGGCAGCAGGAAGGGGGACCCACCAGGGAGGAATTTTGTGAGCAGCAGAGAGTTTGCCCCTCTCTTGAGGGTATGCGGCGACAGGCTGCAGCCCAGGCAGAAGGTGACATGTCTGGTTCACATCTGATTTATTGGGAGAACAGTCTCCTGTATAGTGAGCCTAAGGTTGCTGAGCCAGGGTCAGCCCCTGTGCTGGTGGTACCCGAGTGCTTCAGAACCTTCCTACTGGGGTTGGCTCATGACATTCCATTGGCAGGACATCTGGGGCAGACCAAGACCTTTGAGAGGCTGGCCGCCCACTTTTATTGGCCCCAGATGCACAAGAGTTCAGACTCTCATTGCAGGACCTGTGAGACTTGCCAGGCAAGTGGGAAGAGTGGGGGAAGATCAAGGCCCCACTCCAGCCCTTTCCAGTTGTGAGTACCCCATTCGAGCGAGTGGGCATTGACATTGTGGGGCCTCTGGACCCCAAGACAGCCATGGGCAACAGGTTCATCCTGGTCTTGGTGGACCATGCCACCCGGTACCCTGAAGCCATCCCGCTCAGGACAGTGACGGCCCCCGTGGTGGGACGTGCACTGATGGGGATTTTCTCCCATGTGGGATTCCCCAGAGAGGTGGTGTCTGACAGGGGGACCAACTTCATCTCCCAGTACATGAAGTCTCTGTGGAAGGAGTGTGGGGTAACGTATAAGTTCACCACTCCTTACCACCCCCAAGGTAATGGTCTGGTTGAAAGGTTCAACCGGACCTTGAAGGGCATGATCATGGGCCTAGAAGAGCCCCTGAGGCGTAAGTGGGACGTCCTCTTGCCATGCCTGTTGTTTGCCTACCGTGAGGTGCCACAGAAGTCCTTAGGGTTCAGTCCCTTTGAACTCCTCTATGGCCACCCGGTTAGAGGACCTCTGAGTCTGGTCAAGGAAGGCTGGGAGCAATCTCCCAGGAAACCTCCCCAAGATGTCTTTAGCTACATGTTGGCCTTCAGGAACCAGACTCGGCGTTTCAGAAAAATTGCTGAGGCAAATCTGGAAGCCAGCCAAGAAGAAATGAAACGTTGGCACGACCAGAATGCCACTCTGGTCGAATTTCAACCTGGTCAGAAGGTTTGGGTACTGGCCCCAGTGGAGCCTTGTGCGCTCCAAGATAAGTGGACCGGTCCCTTTGAGGTGGTGGAGCGCAAAAGTCCAGTTACCTACTTGGTGGACTTTCAGTCTCCCAGGAACCCCTTGCGGGTCCTGCATGTGAACCGCCTAAAGCCCCACTTTGAGAGGTCTGAAGTGGGCATGCTTCTTGCCACAGATGATGGGGTTGAGGAGGAGAGTGAGCCTCTCCCTGACCTCCTGTGTGCAGAAGAGAAGGATGGGTCAGTGGAGGGTGTGATCCTCTCCACCACACTGACCCCTGAGCAGCAGAGAGATTGTCACCACCTGTTGGGGCAATTTTCTGACTTGTTCTCCCTGGTACCTGGTGTCACTGATTGGTGCGTCCATGAGGTGGATACCGGGGACAGTTCTCCTGTCAAGCACAAGGCTTACAGGGTAACTGACAGGGTCAGGGCTTGCATTAAGGAGGAGGTCTCCAAAATGTTCGCCCTAGGGGTGGTTGAGTCCTCTAGCAGCCCCTGGTCCAGCCCCGTGGTCTTGGTACCAAAAGCTGCGACGCCTGGTGCCACTCCTGAACTTAGGTTCTGTGTGGACTACCGAGGTCTCAATTCGGTCACCAAGACCGACGCGCACCCCATCCCCAGAGCTGATGAGCTCATAGACCGGTTAGGGGCTGCCCGGTACCTCAGCACGTTTGATCTGAGGTCTGGGTACTGGCAGATCGCCTTAACTGATGGGGCAAAAGAGAGGTCAGCATTCTCCACACCAGATGGGCACTACCAGTTCCGTGTGATGCCCTTTGGGATGAAGAATGCCCCTGCCACCTTCCAGAGATTGGTCAACCAGGTGCTGGTTGGGCTGGAGGCTTTCAGTGCCGCCTACCTGGATGACATTGCAGTGTTTAGTTCCTCCTGGGAGGACCACTTGCGCCACCTCTGGGAAGTGTTGATGGCGCTGCGCCGAGCAGGCCTCACAATCAAGGCCAGTAAGTGCCAGATTGGACAGGGTTCTGTGGTGTACTTGGGACACCAGGTGGGGGGCGGCCAGGTGGCGCCCCTGCAGCCCAAGATTGAAACCATCCTGGCTTGGGAGCCCCCAAGGACCCAGACCCAGGTGAGGGCCTTCTTAGGACTCACGGGTTATTACAGGAGGTTTGTCAAGGGGTATGGCAACATTGTTGCACCCTTGACTGAGCTGACTTCCAAGAAGCGGCCAAAGATTGTGAACTGGACTGACACCTGTCAGAAAGCCTTTGATGCCCTCAAAACTGCTATGTGTACAGCACCCGTACTCCAGGCGCCCAATTTTGCTAAGGAATTTGTTGTCCAGACAGATGCTTCAGAGCATGGGGTGGGGGCCGTTCTGTCACAGATAAATGAGGAGGGACTAGACCAACCTGTAGCCTTCATCAGTAGGAGGTTACTTCCACGGGAACAGAGGTGGAGTGCAATTGAGCGTGAGGCATTTGCTGTGGTCTGGGCACTGAAGAAGCTGAGACCATACCTGTTTGGGACTCACTTCCGGGTTCAGACAGACCACAGGCCCCTCAGATGGCTGATGCAGATGAGGGGTGAGAATCCCAAGTTGTTGAGGTGGTCCATTTCCCTACAGGGTATGGACTTCACGGTGGAACACCGCCCTGGTACAGAACACGCCAATGCTGATGGTCTGTCCAGATTTTTCCGCCTTAGCGATGAGAACTTCCAAGGGGATGGGTAGTTCTCCCCACATTTCAGCTGGAGGGGACGTGTGTTAGACCTGGCACCATTGGCGTGGGTCTCCCTTCCATTTTTCGCTGTTGTCTCCTCTGTTTTACTGGTGTTAGATGCTCTGGGCGCTGTGCCACTGCCATTCAGTGTCACAGCGCAAATGCTCCCTGTGTAAATATGTCTATGTGAATTGGTATACCCCTGATTGGCTTATTTGGTTTACCTGTTAGTCCCTAGTAGTGTGGCCTATGTGTGCCCAGGGCTGGTAAACCAAATGCTGCTGGTGGGCCTGCAGCACTGATGTGTGCCACCCACAGAAGCAGCTTGTAAAGTGTGTCTCAGACCTGCCACTGCAGTGTCTGTGTGCAGTCCAGAACTGCCATCTTGGCTGTGAAGTGCACTCACTTCCCAGCCCCTGAACCTTCCCTTGGCATCCTGTAAGTCACCCCTATGGTAGGGTGCCTTGTATGTGTAAGGCAGGACATGCCTTGGTGTGTGTAGCATGTCCTGGTAGTGAATTATGCCCCATTTCGTTTTTCACTACTGTAAGGCTACCTGTTCCTCATAGGCTAGAATGGGCAGTTTGACTATTACATTCTATAGTCCTAACTGACCCCAGGAACATGGTAGAAAAACGAATTTAGTATGCCTGAGCTCAGAATATTAAAATACATCTTTTAGTGAAGTTTATTTTTATATTCTGTGTTTGAAAATACCACTTTTAGAAAGTAGGTATTTTCTTGCCTAAGCCTTCCAGTGTGCTCTGCCGTTATGTGTATTGGCTGTCTGGGTTTAGAGGGACAGGACAGGCTGAGTCAGACCTGGGTGGAATAGAGAGATCTGCATTTAGAGTGTGGGGAGGGGTGGCTCTTTGATCTGAATAGGGCTGTGCCTGGCAAGGTGAATGCTGGCTCCACCTCCCACTGTGTGTCTGCTAGCAGACCCCCTCTTTCTGAAAGGAAGGATGCAGCCTGGTAAACAAAGTGCTCCAGGCCTGAGCAGAACTGGTTCTGGCTAGGTTCAGGGACTGGTAGCTTCAAGGATCAAAGGTTTTTGGGGTATAAATATCTGTGCTCAAACCCCCTACTTTTGTATTGCTTTTGGATCTGGAGAGGAAACTCTGTCCGTGCCACTGGAGGAATCTGCAGGAAGTGACTGTCCCTGTGCTGTGTGTTGTTTCTTGCACTGGCCTGCAGCAGTGACCACTGGACCTTGAAGAAGAGGAAAAGGAACTCTTGAGAGAACTTTTATTTTTGTACAGCAATCACCCAAGGGCTAGGAAAAGAGCTAGCCTCCTGCTGGAGTCTCAGGCACATCAGACTCCACCACCAACCTCCTGCTTCCTCCCTGCGAGGACTGCTATCTGCTGAGGAGGCTCCTGTGAGTTCCAGGGCCTCTAGTCTGCATCAGAGAAAAGAGGGTAAGAAATCGACGCTAACGCATCTTTGCGGGCCGCTGCAGTCGAGAGCACTGGGAAAATCATCGCGCTACTGCCGCCGAGGGCCCGCAACCCGAAACCATCGCTGACGCCCCTTTGCGAGCCGCTGCAGCCGAGACGCGCTGGAAAGATCATCGCGCTGCTGTCGCCGCGCACTCGCAACCCTGAAAGAAATCATCGCTTCGAGACATCGCAGTGCGGACGCCGTGCGTTCGCCACTTTGATCGCATCGCACCGAATTTCGTCGCTCCCTCGCGGAGCGTCTTGTCTTCGCATCGCAACATGATCGCACAGCGCAACAGGATCACCGCATCGACTTCTCCCACGCGGCAAGAAAGTCATCGCCTCGGCGGTCCAGCGTGCAGAAGTTTGTCGCATCGTCTCCGCACGCATCCCGCAGATCGGCGCATCATCCTCCCTTGCGGCAAGGATTTCAACGCATCGCCGGCCTCGCGTGCCGAGAATCATCGCTACAGCTTGTTTGCGACACTTTGTTGGTTTTGCTACTAAACCCAGGTACTTTGTGAAAGAAAGGGTCGCAGAGACCACTGCTTTGAACTTGAACCTTATTTTTGCAACCTTTGAACTATTTTTGACAGCCCTTCAACAGCTATCCTATTTTTGACAGTATTGTGGCTTTTACAGTTATTGGTCTTGTGATAAATCTGCCTTTATATAAAGATACTTATTTTTTATAATAACTACTTGTGTGGTGTCCCTTTGTAGTGTTCCTCACTGTGTTACTGTGTATGATCATAAATGCTTCACACCCGGCCTCTGAGATAAGCCTACCTGCTCGTGCTACGTTACCACAGGGTTGAGCAGGGGTATTAAAGAGGGTAGCCCTCTCACTCTGACTTAGGAAGAAGGGTCCCTACTTGGACAGTGGCCAGCCATTGCCAACTAGAGACCCCCATTTCTAACAGTACCCCTACCCTGCCCTATTGCGTTTTATTTTTTTATTAAACTTAGGACACAGCAACCGAGTCCCCAAGTGCTTAAATGGCAGCCGCAATATTTCTGTTGATGTTGCAACCACCCAATCACATTGCTCGGTTCCGCTGGACTGGTACCAGTTGACAGGTAAAAAATACCCTCTCTGTCACTCAGAATGGCTTATTTTTTTTAATTTGTGGCACCACTGGAGTGCCGCATGTCTCCAGCAGGATCATTTGTTCTGATATCACTATATATTGATATTATTTTCCCAGAAACGGGTGAACAGCTTTACACCAGATCACAAACAGCACACTTTCTGAATAAAGATCTAGCTTTCTACAAAATTTTGTGTAATTCTTTTATGCTGTGTTGATTGGACCACTTCCCAAAATTCCTATGGGATTTGCATGGGAAAAAGATGTTTTCTGTCTCCCTTTTTTTAAACCAAAAGGAAGAAATGATGGATGGAATGCTGAACAAAGCAAACATTCACCCCCATTCACAAAGATCTGGGTTTAATCCATCGTTCTTTTACTCACCATGCCACCCCAGTTTGGACCCAACCATATGCAAATCAGTTTTGACCCTGATCCTCATGGGAACAGTCCAGCCCAAACTGCCAAGCCAGGTCCTCCTTGTACCGGAAACAAACACCGTGGGACCTATTTTGGAGCATCACCCCTCATTAGCCGGGCTAGCTTGAATACAGTGGCACAGTGAGCACGGAATCCATGTCTCTGCATACCCATCCCACTTAGGGTGACAAAAGCAAAAGGAACAAATGATAGACATAATGCTGAATAATGTGAACATTCACCCCAGTCACAAAGATCTGAGTTTAATCCATCATTCTTTTGCTCTTCACGCCACCCCAGTTTGGACTCAGCCATCTGCAAATTAGTAATGACCATGTTCATCATGGGAACAGTCCAGCCCGAACTACCAAGCCATGCCCTCCTCATCAGCCAGGCTAGCTTGAATCCAGTGGTGCAGTGAGCACGGACCCACGTCTGGGCATACCCATCCCACTTAGGGTGACAAAAGCAAAAGGAACAAATATCTGGGTTTAATCCATCGTTCTTTTGCTCACCATGCCACCCTAGTTTGAACCCCCCAATATGCAAATAAGTATTGACCCTGTTCCTCATGGGAACAGTCCAACCCGAACTGCCAACCAAGGTCCTCTCTGGACTGGAAACAAGCATCCTGGGACCATTTTCAGGGCATCACACTTCATCAGCCAGGCTAACTTGAATCTAGTGGTGCGGTGAGCAATGGACCAACGTCTGGGCATACCCTTCCCACTTATGGTGACAAAAGCAAAAGGAACAAATGATGGATGGAATGCTGAACAATGCAACCATTTACCCCCAGTCAGAAATCAGTCTTTTCCCTGTTCCTCATGGGAACAGTCCAGCCCGAACTGCCAACGCAGGACCTCCCTGCAAACATTCACCCCCAGTCACAAAGATCTGGGCTTAATCCATCGTTCTTTTGCTCACCACACCACCCCAGTTTGGACCCAGCCATATGTAAATCAGTCTTGACCCTGTTCCTCTTGGGAACAGTCCAGCCCGAACTGCCAAGCCAGGTCCTTCCTGGACTGGAAACAAGCATCCTGGGACTGGTTTTGGGGCATCACCCTTCATCAGCCAGGCTAGCCTGAATCCAGTGGCGCAGTGAGCACAGGACCCATGTCCGGGCTTACCCTTCCCACTTAGGGCGACAAAAGCAAAAGGAACAAATGATGGATGCGATGCTCAATAATGCAAACATTCACCTACAGTCACAAAGATCTGGGTTTAATCCACCCTAAAACTTTCCAAGAAGAAGTTAAATATATGTATTCAGTGCAAAAGCAAAGGTTACAGGGACGTTATGGTTATGCTCAGATTTCACTCGTACAAAACCAGTTAAATTCAGCAGTCATAGTTACATGAGCTACCTGTCAGTTACGCCCCACAATGCACTGCTTATGAACTCACATATTTCATCACTCATAACATGGTCAGTGATATCACTGATGACATCACTGGTGACATCATCCAGTGATTGTGAGTGTTTTCTAAAAGATTCTGAATGTTAAAGATATATACTAAGGTATCACAAAAGTTAAATTAGTGCACTTTTTATACTACTAATGTTTGATTCCATTTTTAAACATATATTATGTGAGTGAGTGTGTAGCCATGTGTGAGTGGGTGTGTGTGGCTGTATGGGTGTGTGAGTGGCTATATGGATAAATACATGGATGAGTGAGTAGCTGTATGGGATGGGTGAGTGGCTGTGTGAGTAGCTGTATTGGTAAGTGAGTGGCCGTGTGATTGGCTTTATGGGTGGGTGAGTGGCTGTAGGGGTGGGTAGGTGGTTGTATGGGACTCTGAATGGGTATGTGAATGACTGTTTGGTTCTGTGCGTGGGTATGTGAATGCCTGTATGGGTCTGTGAGTGGGTATGTGAGTGGCTATATGGATCTGCATGTGGGTGGGTGAGTGGTTGTATGGGTGTGTGAAAGGATGTGTGAGTGGTTGTATGGGTGAATAAGTGGGTGTGTGAGTAGCTCCATGGGTGAGTGAGTGGCTGTGTGAGTAGCTGTATTGGTGAGTGAGTGAGTGGATGTGTGAGTGGCTGTACGGGTGAGGGAGTGGCTGTGTGAGTGGCTGTATGGGTGGCAAGTGGGTGTGTGAGTGGTTGTGTGGGACTGTGCTTGGGTGTGTGAGTGCCTGTGTGGGTGTGTAAGTGACTGTGTGACTGTCTGTGTGGGCCTTTGAGTGGGTATAAAAGTGTCAGCATAGAACCTTGTGTGAGTGACTGTATGGGTGAGTAAGTGGGTGTATCAGTGGCTGTATCGGTAAGTAAGTAGGCATGCCAGTGGCTGTATGAGTGAGTGTGTAGCTGATTTAATGTCTGTATCCATGTGTGAGTGGGTATGTAAGTGGCTGAATGGGTGAGTGAGTGGGTGTATGGGTAAGTGAGTGGGTGTATGGATGAGTGAATGGGTGTGTGAGTAGTTGTATGGGTGTGTGAATGGGTATGTGAAAGGTTCTGTGGGTGAGTGGGTAAGAGGTTGTATGGGGCTCTGAGTAGGTGTGTGAGTGGTTTTGTGGATGATGTCATCAGTGATGTCATTGAGATGTCATGAGTGATGTCATCAATGATGTCACTGACTATGTCATGAGTGATGTAATACGTGAGGTCATAAGCAGTGCATTGTGGGGGCATAAGTTATAGTTAGCTCAGTTAACTGCTGAATTTCACAGGTTTTGTATGAGTAAAATCTGAGCCTAACTATAACGTCCCTGTAACCTTTGTTTTTTTCAGTGAATTTCTAAGACTTTTTTTATTTTATTTCCTAACTATAATGTCCCCTTAGCCTTTGTTTTTTTCAGTGAGCTTTTTTTTATTCTACTTCCTAACTATAAGGTCCCTGTAACCTATGTTTTGTTCAGTACATTTCAATGTTTTTTTAAATGTTATTTCCAAACTATAATGAACCCTGTAACATTTGGATTTTGTTGTGAATTTCTAAGGTTTATTTAGTTTTATTTCCTAACTGTAGCCTGTAAGCTTTGAGAGTGATTGTGTGACTGCTTGTATACGTTGGTAAGTGAGTATATGGGTCTGTGAGTGGGTGTGTGAGTGGTTTTGTTGATGTGTGAGTTGGTGTGTGAGTGGCTGTATGGGTCTGTGAGCTACATACTATTAAGGTGGACGAGCGGGGCCAAACAAGCGATGCCTCTAGGTGATTTTGCACTTTTGCATACACTTAGTGGGCGATTACGATGGCAGTGTTTGGCACATCCGCGGTGCTGGCGGAAAACATCATTTTCCGCACTCCAGTGGCGGTCCTCGCGTCCGCTGTATTACAATGGTCAAAGATAGCCCATTTCCTGCCCGCTGCAGAGTTTCGGGATCCGTCAGAAATTTCCTTCCGCAACGGTGGCGGAGGGAGCCAATAGAGAAAGACTGCCGTGCGTAATGCCATTACGACCGCCGTACAAATTACGATGCCTCAAACAGCCCATCACAACGCAGCGGAGAAACCAGCCACTTGTAGACGGCGGAAGCACTACTGCGGAGATCGAAACTGTAATCCCGGTCACCTACACGCGTTCCTGACCGCTATGGATCCAGCTCTTCAAGCCCTTCCACTGCTGTACCTGATCCACTACCAGCAAATAAGACGTCGCCGCGGTCAACACCGCAGGTACGTAAAAACACATCTCCGCACACAACCACAACACACAACTCCTGTGCTGAAATACTGTTCCTGTCCACATCAGGCACTCTGGTGGAGACAGGAACATATCCCCCAGTGTACTCACGCATGTCCTGCCTGCTTGAAATCCACACCTCCACATCCGGGTCACCCATCAACCACAAAATCACTGCAATGTCGCGGGCAAGTCACTGCAGCGGTGAAGACGCGGGAAAACCTGCGCACAATGTAGTAGGAAGGGCCGGCGCCAGGCATGGGCAGTCTGGGCAGCTCCCCAGGGCTCCACTTTTACCCGACCCACATGGTGGGCTGCATCAGTTGGCCACAGCCCACAGCACGCTTCCCACACCCATTTATGCACATGCTGTGTGCCCCTCCTGTCCCCCCCTCCCCCAATTTATCAGCCAGGTGTGGCTCGACCTCGCACCTCACACATCAAAGGGCAAGGTAGATTGACTGGGAAGGTGGGGGTGAAGATGAACACCCTGCACAGAAGGTCAGGGGCTGGACAACCCTCCTCCTCACACCTGCCTTCCACTCATGTGAATCAAACTGAGTATAATTAAGAAATGTAGACTCACACTGCATATTAACAACCACTGAACTGTTCACACTGCATGTCAAGTCCCTCTGAAAGATCCCACACTGACACCCTGCCACATACACATACCATAGGTCAGCAGCAATGTAGGACAATAAATGGGCTAGGCCACAGTGGAGTGCACAGTGCTGGAAAACCAGGGAGCAAGCCACATAGCATTTGGACATCACATGCAAGAGGAGGAACATATCACACTACCCTTAGGCCCTCAAATCAGACATGGGTGGCACAGTGATAGCAATGAAACCAAAGTGACAACTGTGCAATATCTCTGGGATACAGCAATGCAAGGTATGCATAGGTACAGGAATGATAGGAAGTGTCAGAAGCCATACAGTGACCAGCCACACATCTGTGTCAAACTTACTTGACATGTGTATGCCACCAGCACAACACACATGGCTCATTGTCACACTCCCTGACTGTCAAACCCAAGTAGGACCTTCACACATACCCCTCATCTACCCATCTCACACCTGCAACACTCAACACCTGTGAGAAACACACATAAAGGTGCAAATAAGGTCCTGTGAGTTTCCAGACAACCAATCACACACCCTGGTGTGCATCAACAAATGTCAGCCTCACACTCAGGGATGCCTGAACCAATGCTGACCCAAAACCAATAGCCAAACACAAATCACACAAACAACATCCACAGAAGTCCAACAAGCCCAGCCATGTGCAGGCAAACAGTGGATAGGCAATGTGACCCTAGACAGAACAGGAATACACAACATTGTCACTCTGGACAAATGCACAGACACCATACCCCAACACAAACAAGAATTGCATCTTCAAATGCCAATCTTGAACACTAACTGGGATCAATGGGACAAATCAGCTAACACAGACATAGACACCACACCAGTCATCAAGTGCGCATGCTGTCACAGTGTACCACAAGCATGCACATGCACAATCCTGACAAGTGACAGGTCAAACATAGGAGGACATACCACCATTGTGTACTCAAAACAAGCTCATGAACAAGAATCCACATTGCTGCATGTGACATACACAGAAGAAATGAAGAAATGCACACTACACATGCAACACACATCTGAATGTATCACAATGCACAAACTACTCACACACAATGTCATGCAAATAGAACATCACACACTCATTGCACCTGTCAGCAGAAAGAGCCAACACAGGCCAAACACTGCATCCATCTACAACAAAAACACAACAGATGCACATACCAATCCATCACATAGCAATCTCAGCTGGACATCAGGGGGATTCACACCAGGCAAGTACAAGGCAACATACACTGACAGCACTGCATGCACACTAAGCAGTGTGTGCACACCAACCAAACCAGTAGCACACATATCTGAGTGCCCCACCATGAACTTCCACAACACAAATCACCACAGCACACAGATAACATCACACTCAGGAAGGGTAGCAGTACCTCAGCAAAAAGTCATACAGCTTAGCCATCACCCACAGATGGACAACTCAGGGAAACCCAGATGCAAACAACATGACTAGAGGACTGTGCTGCTCAAACATATGCACTGCACATGAGCAACCATGACTACAAACAAGTAGAAGAAAATAACACATAACTAATTGTGAAACTGTCCTGAGTGGCACATTGGTCCTGTACACAGATCATCCTCACACAGTATAGTGTCACACTGTAAAGTGGTGGGAAGGGTCACACACTGGCAAGGCATGGGGTGGAAGACATGAGATTGAAGTGGTGTGTACATCAGTATTGGACAGGTGAGGAGTGTACAGTCCACAAACATATAGAGGAGTAACTCACAATGTGTAGGCATCAGAAGCACCTATAGGGGATGGGATCACTTCCCAGACCACATACCATACTCGACCCAAAAATGTGTCAAGTGACAGCAATGCATGAGAAAACTCACAAATAATGTCAGTGTGGCTGAGCAGGTCAGCCCAGTGAGCACAAACTTAAACAAGACCCATGGCTGATCAACAAAACACAACACAGACTTGGCAGTGACACACTCTGCATACTCACAACTGACAGTGACAACAAGTAGGTATCCCCCAAGAGTGCAAGCTCACACCGACACATTGCACATTGCTCAACCTACAACTCATACATGTGCCCACAATCTTAAGCACATGTCTGACAATGTAATCTAACAGGCACACATTACCTGGGACACACATGTATGTAGTTGGCATGTGCAGGGGCACATACACATCAACACTACTGACAATGACAGGCCAATCACACTGTATGACTAATCAAGTGCACACATTCAAATGTACCCATGTGACTATGAAGACAGGCACACTCAAGATGACTACACATCAACACTGCTGTGCACACATCAAGAAAGAGCCCACAGATATGACGGACCCTGGCCACTCTGCAAGTAATCCTGTGGATTGCATTCACCTCTGTTCTGGTATTGCATCCTAACATCACATGTGAACAATTTAGCAAACCTGAGCACAGAATGATTAGGAGAAGAGTAGATCATCACAAACAACCATCATTGCACCCTCAAGCCTCAGACTGAAGAAGAACAAAAGTGCCTGTTACCACTGGAAACCTCTGAAAAAGTAAAACAAGTAATTGCCAATGTGAAAGTGGCATACAGAGCATGTGTCACATGAACCGATACCCATACATAAAACCTTTTATTTAGCAAGGGCATTGACAAAGCAGACAACAGGAGTAACAGTCTTTATTACATAATACCCAGATAGGCATCAAAAGTACAAAACAGCAAGGCCATTGGCCAGTCCATAGTTCCGGTTGGCACATGTGGGCATGAGAAACTGCACAGGGAATGGGCATCAAAAGTAACAAACAGCAAGGCTATTAGCTAGTACATAGTTCCGGTCCGCACATGTGTGCATGAGAAACTGCACAGGGAATGGGCATCAAAAGTAACAAACAGCAAGGCCATTGGCCAGTCCATAGTTCCGGTCCGCACATGTGTGCATGAGAAACTGCACAGGGAATGGGCATCAAAAGTACAAAACAGCAAGGCCATTGGCCAGTACAAATTAAAAGTATGCACATGTGTGCATGAGAAACTGCACATGGAATGGGCATCAAAAGTAACAAACAGCAAGGCCATGGGCCAGTCCATAGTTCTGGTCCGCACATGTGTACATGAGAAACTGCACAGGGAATGGGTGACTCCGTCCACTGACATGGGAATCACCACAGCTCAGGGGCTACGAATGGGCAGTCCAGGCACCGCTGTGTGATAAATGGTGTGGGGAGGGGCACTTGGCTTCAACTTTGGCTTGAAGTTGAACTGGGAGGTGGCTGATTGTCGGGCCAGTTGGAGGACTGGACCTGGGAGAGAGAGAACCGGCTGAGGTAGAGGCATCAGTGGCTGTGAGAGCCTGAGGGCTGCTTGGACCGGGTGTAGTGGTTGCACGGGGAGGCGGAGAGATGCTTCCGGGAGACACAGTGTGTGAGGGTGAATGTTGAGGGCTGGGTCTCAACTTCTTGGGGATTCGATAGCCCACAAGTGTCTTGGCCAGAGTGGAAAGTGTGGTGGGCACAACAGCCTCACTCTCCACCAAGGTGTATCAGGTGCAGGTGGCTCTCCCTGTGGGGATTTGCTGGATCTGGTTGTGCACTTGGGGTGGCCTTGCCTCTTCCCCTGCATCCCCTGTTGTCCAGGTGAACCCCCCACTTTGCTCTCCTGTCCCAGCTTCACAGGGGTGTGGGTGGGAGTTGACGTTGTGGGTGAAACTGCCTTAGAAATGTGTTTGTGCTTAGTCATTGCAGGCACCAGGTTCACAGCAGACATGGCAAGTGTTTGTTTGTCTTTGGGAGCAGGTGTGGGGATGGGAGTGCCCTTGGATGGGGGTGATTTTGATGAATGTGATGTTGATGCCTACTTCTTGGCCTGATGCCCATGAGTGTCACGTGATGGGCTTTTGGTTTTGCGCTCCTGTGTGCCTGTTTTGTGTGTTGGGGATGGTGTCTGTGGTCTGGTCTGCTTGGAGTGCTGCTGTTGTGTGCTGCGTGTGGAGGACTTGGTGCCTGAGGGCTCTGGCGTGTGGGCACTCTCATCAGGTGGTGCCACTGGCAGGGTGGTTGCTGAAGGGACAGGAGCCGGACTTGGAGCCTGTGACTGCTGAATGGCTGCCGTCACTGTGGAGGACAAAGACTGGACAGTTCGGTGTAGGCCACCCACGTCAGAATGAATCCCCTCCAACTACCTGTGCCAACTTCTTGTCATGATCCTGAAAGGCATTCAGGAGAGCAGCCTGACCCACACAAAGCTGGCACAAAAGGTCCACTGCCTCCACACTGAGGGCAGCAGGGGAGACAGGGACAGGGGCAGCGGTGCCTCAGGGGAAGGAGACTCTACCCTTCCTAGGGCTGCGGGCACGGACAGCACTTGTGGGAGCAACCGGGAGGGTGGGCACTGGACGATGTGTGGTGATAGAAGAGGCAGATTTGGAAGTTCCTGTGCCCGCCAACATCGAGGAGTCACCGCTGGAGTCTGAAGATGTGGAGGTTGGTGTTTCCGGGTGGGAATCATCCAGGGCACTCCTGTCCCCCTCCGAGGCGCTGGTCACATCAGTGTCAGTGAGCTCATGTGTAGCAGTCATGCCAGAAGCTTCCCCACTGGTGTCGGTCCCCCGTCCTTCCGTGCCCTGGGTAGATGCTGCAAGAGACAGAGACATAGGTTCAGTATAGTGCCATACTCACAAACATCATATGCAAGCAAAGCACAAAACTTGAAAATGATACTCCCATGTTGGCCTCCTCCATGTACAGTCAGCTTGTGCAACATTTATGCAATCATCAGAAGCTGCATGGAAACATGCATAGTTGATAGTAATGCCCCATGTGGCGTTGACACAGCCAAATAACTGGCCAGTGCCTCCTTGTACCCTAACATACTATTCTCTGTAAGCATACCTACGTGCCTGTAGGTGAGATAGGTATACATCTAAACATGTTGTCTCTGTCACATATGGAGTCACTTTAAGGGAACACCACAGATACAAACTCCCAAATGTCCTTTTGCAAGGGCCACAAGCTCCTGATATTCACCATGTTGTGCTTTGAAGCACAACTACAGTTGCACATGGTGTCAGCTGGGTAGTTGTCACAAATCATACGTTGTGCACAGCACACATCTATAAATGCACACTAACATGATGCTCACTGCTGTTCACTGCCAGGTGATGTCTATGACACTCGTACTGCAGCATATGTCACAAGGCCACATCTCATCTGTCAATGACAAGGCTCATGGTTTTAAACACATGAGAAACCGCATGTCGTACAAATGCATAACAGCTGCACTCAACACAGAGGCCACTTAGAAGCCATTGCATCACACTGGAGACATCACAGAGCTTCCCACTGGCTCGCGTTTGGGATTCATGCAGTCACTCACACCCAAAGTCACACTTAGCTGAATACTCACCCCCGACTTGCTGCTGATGGGCCCTCAAGCGTCCATCCAGCTCTGGCTGTGTCACTGCCAAGATGCGGGCCATTAGTGGTGTCATGCTCCTGCGCGCCAACCTGCCACTCCGAGGGAGCACCCTCAGCGTCATCTCTGCCACGTTTTTGCTCAGCCGGCAGATGTCATCCCACCTCTTGTGACAGTGTGTGTGCCGTCGGTTGGAGACACCCAGAGCCCGCACCTTGCGTGCAATGGCCCTCCATATCGCCTTACACTGGTGGACCTTAAGCTGCAGGCATGGGAGACAAGAAGAGGAAGTTTCAGGGACACTGTTTTATGTACCACTGTGTGTCAGTACAGGAGCATGAAAATACATAGCACACTAATACATAAATGTTGAGCAGAGGCCATACAGCATGACACGTAGTACACTTGCATCGGATAATCCCATAGAAATGTATACATGTATGATGATGGACACAGTACATGGCCATCTCATACACATGCAGAGTGCCAGCACAGTAACCAATGTGAAAATGACCCTCATCTGTGATGCAGTATGTGAGTGAGCATGACATACAAAACATTGGGAATGATGTGTCTGGGCTGACTCACTGTGTCATAACACCACACACCCCTCAATGTCCTTGACCAGTAAATGGTTACATGTGTCATGGTGGTCACATTTAGGGCCATGATCTGACATTCTCACACTCTTCTCACAAGGTGGAGGCCTGTCTTGTGCAATCCTCAGGCATAAGATAGCTCATTGAGAAATAGGGTGGTGGACAACACATATGTTTCACTCATTACATTTAGTGATGGACCCTTGTAACATTGGGCAGTTTCTGTGCAGGCCAGAGGGACTCACACTGAGGTTAAACGTGGGCCATCAGAGAAATCACATACATGTACAATAAGAGAGGGGAAACAGTGCCTACACATGCAAGACTGAACACATAATGTAATCAATAGAAGGATGACATCTCCAAATTACATTTATCTGATGTGTCATAGGTTAACTACCACCAAGAGTGTTACACACAGGCATTGTACTCTCGTGCATAATGCACACATCACCATAGTGGCAATTTGAGAACTGCACACACATCATTCAGTACCCTCTGGACAAAATACATTTGTAATGTCACAAATGAGCATGTGAAGCCTTAATGGACTATGACATCACATAGCACAGGCAATGTTTGTTCAGACTTCGACTGACTCAAACCAGCAGTGTAACTGTATGGCTGCAAAATACACTGCATGTCACTCCCATCCTTCATTGCAGTCTTGGATCTGTGGGAATAAGGCTACACACACCGTTGATATGAAGTCAGCATGCTAGGCAGTGTATCACACATTTAAATTAACCAGTCTCAGACCAACGTTTGTTGTTTTTTGCAGAAGAAGGGCTGTAGAAGTGTCCATGTTGCCATCCTCCCCACATACTCAAATGCAATTCTTAATAGGCCATGTATGGAGCAGGCTATAGGAAAAATATGGATGCATGCACATTGACTTGCACTCACAGGCACATACTACTGCAGAGCAACATCATGTGAGCATTCTGAGCACTCTCAAACTTTCATTCAGTAACACTTACCAGTACATCTGGCACACCATACAGCCTCCCATACTGTGCAAGGACCTCGTCCACCAGGACCTCCAGCTCCTCTGTGGTGAAGGGACAGGCCCTGATGTTCTCAGTTCTCGCCATCACTGGGTCCAGAATACAGGAACAGCAGCAGTTGGTGGTGAAGAATGGCAGGCAGCAGTGTCTGAATGCAAGTGAAATGTGTGGCTCTCTCACAGAGATCTTTAGGCCCCTAGGGTTGTTTCAGTGGTACTCAGCTGCTGCAATTGGTTTGCCTGGTTAGCATTTTTCAATTGTATCCAATAACCGGGACCGCGGAGGCGTAGCAAGCCTACCGCGAGTTTCAAAATTGTATTTCACTACTGCGATCGCGGTTTCCATTGGCTACATTGGCATTGGCATTGGCGGTGTCACACCGCGGGGACCAGGCGGTCGCTACCGCAATCCTGCATCTTTCAATTGTGGCCAATGCCCGGGCCCGCGGTAGCGGAGCACGCCTACCGCGAGTTTCAAAATTGTATTTCACTACCGCGATCGCGGTTCCCATTGGCTACATTGGCATTGGCGGTGTCACACCGCAGGGGCCAGGGGGTTGCTACCGCAATCCTGCATCTTTCAATTGCGGCCAATGACCGTGATCGCGGTGGCGGAGCACGCATACCGCACCTATGAACACAATATGCTCTAGCAATGGCAATAGCCAATTTTAATCATTGAACACTATCTATTCACAATGTATTACAGCACCTGTTTGCAAAATGTAATGCTAGTGTGACATTCAACTCACTGATGCCTACACATGCCATGTCAGTGCACATGATTACATGCATTGGCATGTACTTCCTCACATGTCACCTATGATATTTGTGTGCCAGTACACAGATTTGGTGTGTAATGGAGTCTCATATTTGTGAACATCTCAATGTGTGCCATGGCTAATCAACCCACAGCAATGATGGACTGAGCACATAATGTGCCTATTTCACTGTGCACATTGCTGTATTGATTTTGGTAGTTGATCAGCTTACACACACTGTGCATTTTGTGTAGAAAAGTTGTGCTCTCTGCAACTTAAGCAAGAAGGTGTGGCAGGTACAGCAGCTACGTAGAAGTCAGCAGTGTTGCTGTTTCCAACATGTGCTGTGTCACCTACACCCAGGGCTGGTGACACAAGATGTAGGAGTGTACCATTTACCATTCACATAGTCAGAATCTGTTTTGGAGGATACTGACCACATGTACGACTACATGAGCTCAAGGTGTCTCTGCATGTGACTTGTGCATTAAGCTGGTGTTATAGTCCAGTCATTGTTGGCACTGTGTCAGTCAAAATGTAAGATGTTTGAGACATCTCATAGGGGAATTAAATTGACATGTGTCCCCTTTCATTGTATGTAGGAGACGACCAAATGTGCATCGTCCGTTCCCAGTGCTGGCGAACATGGAGGATGAGGACATCATAAGAAAATTCCGTCTGGATTGCCTTACCCTTCAAGATCTATGTGGTCAGTTGGAGCCCCATCTGAGGCCTCGCAGAACCTATCCGACTGCTTTGACACCAACAGTTAAGGTGATGGCGGCCCTACAATTCTTTGCAACTGGTTCGTTTCAGTACACGATGGCCCTCGCCGGTGGGATGTCTCAAGCGATGTTCAGCATGGTGTTACGTGATGTCCTGTCCGCAATGATGAGAATAAAGAAGGCTCAGGTCCTAAAACCTCCTGGACTGGACCACTGTAAATACGAGAAAAAAGAGTATGTCCAGAAGGACTAGTTTACATACTTTAAAAAGAAAGCCCTAGACCATCAATTCTAGGGTTCTTATTGCTTTATTTAGCTTATTTTAAATTATTTAGAATAGCAAAGCAAATAAATATTTTTTCATGTCTCAGAAAAGAAACCTTCCATTTACAGAACACCGCATTTACAAAAACACATTTATACACAGTGTTATATTCCACTTAAAAACGAAAAAATTCAAAAACAAAAATAACAGGTGAAACAAACTTATACAATCATGTGAAATAATATTTACATTAAGAGTACAACACCAGTCCTAGTTTTTACATAAGGCACCAAGCGGACGTTAGATTCTTAACTAGACGTTGTTAATTGTCCTGCCTAGGCCAAGAGGCCGGGGGTTATGTCTTCAAACCAATGTTGCCTACACAAGAGGAAAAAATTATTACTACATTCCTTAAGGCATAATATATACACAATCCCCCGAGCTCACAAGAGCCAACGCGTTTCGAACCCACACAATTCACAGATTCTCCTCAGGACTTGGACAAGGTTGAAATCTTAAAAGCGGCGCGATGTGCGTCCACCCTGTGTGTAGAGGAATAATTGAAACCTCTTGCCTGACGGTTGAATTTGCCATATGATGTAACGAAAAATCTTTAGTTAAAAATCCCAGTTGCCACAGGGACTTTTCAAAGTTGTCCTGACGGCTTGACTGTAGTCAGTAATTGGCGCCTCACTGCCAGGGGAATCAATTTCACTCCATGGGGCTGCTCAGGCGACGCCCATCCCGATTCAACACTTCTTTAAACTTAGTCTGGATTAAATTGTTTTAGAACATTCTCCACACACCCGATGTCTGCTACAATTCAGCAAAATGATGACATACAAGGACCGCTACATCCATTTTCCAAGGAGACATGAATTGGCAGCTGTGAAGGGAGATTTTTATGTCCTTGGCCACATACCTAATGTTGTTGGCGCCATTGACTGCACACATGTTGGCCTGGTTCCACCACAGGCACATGAGCACATATACAGGAACAAGAAGCATTTCCATTCCATTAATGTGCAAGTGGTATGCCAAGCGGATATGATTATCTCCCATGTCTGTGCCAGATTTCCCAGATCAGCCCATGACTCCTACATACTGCATAACAGCATCATCCCACAACTGATGGCAAACGTGCATCCGGAGCGTGCGTGGCTTGTTGGTGAGTACGCCGAGTCAAGTAGTGTGCTGTATGTGTGACATGCTGTTCTCAGCTACTGTTTCTATCAGTAAATTGCTCTCTGTATGTCACACCTAGGTGACTCTGCGTATCCCAACCGGCCTTGGTTGCTGAGCCAACTGAGGAATCCAAGGACCCCGGGTGAAGGACGCTACAATGATGCACATGGGAGGACATGTCGTGTGGTGGAGCGTACTTTTGGGCTTCTGAAGTCTAGATTCCGGTGTCTGGACAAGAGCTGAGGTGCACTACTCTACTCTCCCCAAAAAGGTGTGTCAGATCGTAGTTGCATGCTGCATGCTCCACAACCTGGCCTTGCGCAAGGAGATCCCCCTGCTCCTGGACGATGATGAGCAGCAGATGCCCCCCCCTGCAAACCCACACATGCCCAGTGACGACGATAGTGGAGAAGAGGAAGGTGTTGACCTGAGTCAACAGCTCATCGACAACTACTTCCCTTGAGTGTAAGTGACATTGTACAACAGTTACATTGTCTGTTGGCTTTGATGGTAATGGCAAGGCATAGATGATCTTTTTGACTGCTGGCTGTCGTTGGCTCTGGGCTAATGGCTGATGTGTGTGTGGCACAGGGTATTTTCATCCAGGTACCTCATGTCTATGTTGATGTTGTTGCTCATTGTTATGTGTGCTGGTTTTTGTACATTGATGACTAGTGTTTTTTAGCTTTAATGGCATCACCTGACAAGTAAATGTCATTCTCTTGTGTCTTTCTAGATCCCTTCACCCTCTCAATGCCTCGTCACAATCAGAGCTTGTGGTACATTGGAATCTGAGTTGACATTGTACATACTGTGATAAACATGGAGCTGACACAAAGACATAGGTGTGTAAAGAGTGTTTATTTACAATAAGTATTTGTGACAGAGAAGTGATTATTTACAAAATTGTGCTAAGTGAATTTATGAGTTGTCAGTGATGGTAAATGAGACAAATAGAGTAGTCACCACATTGATGTAGTCACACAGTCCAACAGACTCCTGCCATCAACATGGCAATGTGGGTAAGGATAGTTAACAAAGTCAATGTCAAGGGGAACACAGGTACCATCATGGCTGGCTCAGCGAATTGCGTTTGGATGGTGCATGGCCACGTGATCCTCCCCTGGTGTTTCTCGGACGGCCCCTCGTACGTTTGGCAGGGGGGCCCTCTGCTGCAGGCTCAGCGCTGTCTGAGGAGTCATTTTGTTGCAGCTCACCCCTCTCTGTGGCCGCAGCTGAGGTGGTGGGTGTATCAGCATGCGGGCCACTGGAGGGGGGTTGAGCTGTCATTTGGGCCGCATGTCTGTCCTTCAGAACACCCACAAGCTGGCCCATGAGGTCCACAAGTTGGCCCATACGTGTCCATGGACCTCAGCAGCAGGTGGAGCTCACGCACTTCTTCCACAACCTGGCCCATCTGTCCCTGGTTCTGTTCATATGCCCCAAGGACTCTTGCGACGGTGGCCAGGGCTTCGGTCTCGGTGTCCTCCTGTATTTGTCCCCCAGTTGCCCTCCCACCTGCCCTGCTGATGAAGACCTGTGTGGTTGGCACTGGACGCACCCGCACACTCCCCCTGGCATCCTCTGATTGTGTTGTGGTGTTGGTAACCACTGAGGCAGGGAGAGTGTTGCAGGCAGCAGTGGTGATGGTGGTGGTGGAGGCCGCACAGGTCGTTGTAGCAGGGGTCAGCGCTGTTGTTGTTGCTGTGGTGGTGGTGGTGGTGGAGACAATGAGGGCATGAGACGTGGTGCGCCCAGGCAGTCCGGAGGGGCCAGGTTGTTGCTCCTCATCTGATTAAACGTAGGGAGTCTGCATCCGAGAGTTCATGTTCCGGGAGGGGAGACAAGCTCTGCAGGTTGGTGGTGTTTTCTGCTGCAGTTGCTTGTGGATCTCCTGTTGAACAGAGGTTAAATTGTCAGTTAAGTGCACTCCACAAGCTTGGTGTTAGACTTTTGGATGTTACATTTGATACACCAAACACTTTACATTGCAATCACTTGGTATGGCAGCAAAATACTGAGCATCATGACATGATGTTGAGGTACATACATTAGTTGTCCATGGTGTGACATGTAAATTGAAACCATGTGCCACGTACAGATTGTGTGATTACAAGGACATGTCATCATCTAACAACTTGCGGCACATCAATTTTATGTAATGCGTCTTTTTTGTTTGCTCTTCATGGAATCAATTTCAGCTAAGCAAGAACTAGCCATTGGAATGTTATACATACCTTTTTCATATAATGTACTTTACTTTGTTTGTCAGGTTGACCATGCATGTTTTGTGTTCAGAAGGGCCTTCATGCTCTGACACCATGGCACTTACACATTGCATTCTGTGCTGTGCATGATTGTGCCATGAATTACTTTCACATGTGACTTGGTGAGTTAAAGTTTAATGTCTGTGATAGTTACGTGCGCTTAGCTGTCTACACACTGGATGTGGCTTTTGGATCTATGCCAAGTTGGCTGACATGTGAGTGCTGGTGTGGTCATCTGGCTCCATGTTTTTTGAGAAGGATGGCAGGGTGCATGCACTGACTACCTGCCTGTTCGGTGACACAGTGGAGGGAAATGGCTGCCACATGTTTCTGGGTCTGGGGAGTATACCATCCTGCTCAGGGGTGAGACAAGGGGGCCTGGTGGGAGTTGTAGTACTGGCTTCCCATCCACAAACACCCCTCCCTGTTAAGATGGCTACCTACCTGTAAGTTTGATGATGGCAATGAAATGGCTGCCACATGGTTGGGGGGAGTGCTCCATCCTGCTCAGCTGTGGGACAAGGGGTCTGGTGGGAGTTGTAGTGCAGGCTTCCCACCCAAAAACACCCCTCCCTGTTCAGAAGGCTACCACATGGTTCTGGGTGGGGGGAGTGTTCCATCCTGCTCAGGGGTGAGACAAGAGAGCATGAGAAGGCTGACTACCTGTAAGTTTGAGGAGAGCAATGAGATGGCTGCCACATGGTTATGGGTGTGGGGAGTGTACCATCCTGCTCAGGGATGAGACAAGGGGGCCTGATGGGAGTTGTAGTACTGGCTTCCCACTCACAAACACCCCTCCCTGTTAAGATGGCTACCTACCTGTTAGGTGAAGGTGAGCAATGCAATGGCTGCCACATGGTTCTGGGTGTAGGAAGGGTACCATCCTGCTCAGCTGTGGGACTAGGGGGCCTGGTGGGAGTTGTAGTGCTGGCTTCCCACCCACAAACACCCCTCCCTGTTAAGATGACTACCTACCTGTAGGTTTGATGAGTGCAATGAAATGGCTCCCACATGGTTGGGGGGGAGTGCTCCATCCTGCTCAGCTGTAGGACAAGGGGGCCTGGTGGGAGTTGTAGTGCAGGCTTCCCACCCACAAACACCCCTCCCTCTTCAGAAGGCTACCAACATGTTAGGTGAAGGTGAGCAATGCAATGGCTGCCACATGGTTCTGGGTGGGGGGAGTGTTCCATCCTGCTCAGGGGTGAGACAAGAGCGCATGAGAAGGCTGACTACCTGTAAGTTTGAGGAGAGCAATGAGATGGCTGCCACATGGTTATGGGTGTGGGAAGTGTACCATCCTGCTCAGCTGTGGGACAAGGGGGCCTGGTGGGAGTTGTAGTGCTGGCTTCCCACCCACAAACACCCCTCCCTGTTAAGATGGCTACCTACTTGTTAGGTGAAGGTGAGCAATGCAATGGCTGCCACATGGTTCTGGGTGTGGGGAGTGTACCATCCTGCTCAGCTGTGGGACTAGGGGGCCTGGTGGGAGTTGTAGTGCTGGCTTCCCACCCACAAACACCCCTCCCTGTTAAGATGGCTACCTACCTATAAGTTTGATGAGTGCAACGAAATGGCTGCCACATGGTTGGGGGTGGAGTGCTCCATCCTGCTCAGCTGTGGGACAAGGGGGCCTGGGGGGAGTTGTAGTGCTGGCTTCCCACCCACAAACACCCCTCCCTGTTCAGAAGCCTACCTACCTGTTAGGTGAAGGTGAGCAATGCAATGGCTGCCACATGGTTCTGGGTGGGAGGAGTGTATCATCCTGCTCAGCTGTGGGACAAGGGGGCCTGGGGGGAGTTGTAGTGCTGGCTTCCCACCCACAAACACCCCTCCCTGTTCAGAAGGCTACCTACCTGTTAGGTGAAGGTGAGCAATGCAATGGCTGCCACATGGTTCTGGGTGTGGGGAGTGTACCATCCTGCTGAGCAGTGGGACAAGGAGGCCTGGGGGGAGTTGTAGTGCTGGCTTCCCACCTACAAACACCCCTCCCTGTTCAGAAGGCTACCTACATGTTGGGTGAAGGTGAGCAATGCAATGGCTGCCACATGGTTCTGGGGGAGACTTCCATCCTGCTCAGGGGTGAGACAAGAGAGCATGAGAAGGCTGACTACCTGTAGGTTTGAGGAGAGCAATGAGATGGCTGCCACATGGTTCTGGGTATGGGGAGTGTACCACCCTGCTCAGCTGTGGGACAAGGGGGCCTGGTGGGAGTTGTAGTGCTGGCTTCACACCAACAAACACCCCTCCCTGTTAAGATGGCTACCTACCTGTTAGGTGAAGGTGAGCAATGCAATGGCTGCCACATGGTTATGAGTGGGAGGGGTGTCCCATCCTGCTCAGCTGTGGGACAAGGGGGCCTGGGGGGAGTTGTAGTGCAGGCTTCCCACCCACAAACACCCTCCCTGTTCAGAAGGCTACCTACCTGTCAGGTGAAGGTGAGCAATACAATGGCTGCCACATGGTTCTGGGTATGGGGAGTGTACCATCCTGCTGAGCCATGGGACACGGGGGCCTGGGGGAGTTGTAGTGCTGACTTCCCACCCACAAACACCTCTCCCTGTTCAGAAGGCTACCTACCTGTTATGTGAAGGTGAGCAATGCAATGGCTGCCACATGGTTCTGGGTGGGGGGAGCGTTCCATCCTGCTCAGGGGTGAGACAAGAGAGCATGAGAAGGCTGACTACCTGTAAGTTTGAGGAGAGCAATGAGATGGCTGCCACATGGTTATGGTTCTGGGTATGGGGAGTGTACCATCCTGCTCAGCTGTGGGACAAGGGAGCCTGGTGGGAGTTGTAGTGCTGGCTTCCCACCCACAAACACCCCTCCCTGTTAAGATGGCTACCTACCTGTTAGGTGAAGGTGAGCAATGCAATGGCTGCCACATGGTTATGAGTGGGAGGAGTGTACCATCCTGCTCAGCTGTGGGACAAGGGGGCCTGGGGGGAGTTGTAGTGCTGGCTGCCTGTACACATGCCCCCATGGAAATATTGCTAGCTACCTTTGGGGTGATTCAGAGGAAGTAAATGTTAGATGTGTGAGACATGTGTTGGGAAGAGTGTGTTGTACATAAGTGCATTAGTGTTTAGGAAGTGTAGCTTTCTAGTTGGCAAGACAGTACATGGCAGTGTAATGGGAGACATGTGTTGGTACTTACCAGCCTCCACTCCCTTCCTGTGAGACTCTCTGGATGCAGTATGGCAAGCACCTTCTCCTCCCATTCATTGAATGTTAGTGGTGGAATGGGAGGGCCACCACCAGTCCTCTGAGCCAGCTCATGGTTCTTGTTGGCACGCTCTTTCACCCTGGTCTTGAGGTCATGCCACCTCCTCCTGATGTCCTTCAGGGTACGCGGGGTGGTCCCTACTGCATTGACTTTGTTGACTATCCTTGCCCACATTTGATTTTTTTCTGGCTACTGGTGTCTGTTGGACCATGCTTCCAAACAAATGTGGTTCTACTCATTGTCAGTGAATTTTGGCATTTTTTTCTGTGCCATGGTGTGTGATGTGTAAATGTGTGATAAGTGCTGGTGGGAAGGTGGTGGTGGAGATGTGTGTGGTGTGTGTGTAGTTGTGATGGTGTGATGTGTGCTGATTTGCCTCTCCTTTGTGCTGTGGGGTTGGGCCCTTCAGTGCTGGAGTTGTGCAAAGGATTCTGGGCAGGGAAGGGGTTGGTTTTATACTCAGCTATGTGGGTGGGTCAAAATGGAGTATTCATGTCAGGTGTGTTGTCTGGGTTGATCTGGGATTTGTATTTTTTAGTTGCCATGGGGATGTGTCATTGGGGTGTGTTAGGTGTTTTTTGAGGCTGAGCCAGATATACAGCCACACTTGGTAGCCTTGTTGTGTGGTTGCTTTCGACCGCCATTACTCTTCCGGCGCGACTGCGGCGGTCGGAATGCAACAGCCCTTCCGCCGGCTCTCCCATTCAGCATTACTTGCGATCGCGGCGGTCGGAAACAACTGATCGTTCCGCTGGCACCGCCATCGTATCATAATTTCACTTGCGGTCATTTCGCTGGTCGATCGGTGGTTTTGGGTCTTTCCGCAGCAAATCCGAACGCCGCGGACGGATTTTCAGCTGTTCTGGACGTTCCCGGCGGAGTTTTGTGGAATCCGTCCGCGGCGGTCGGATTTCTCTGGCGGTGCATCCTAATCTGACCGCCGGTTTTGCCGCGGTACATGTGGACGGTTATTTACAGCTACCACAGCGGTTGGAATGCTTTTCCGACCGCCATCGTAATCAGCCCCTTAGTCATTTAAAGGGAGAACCATGGACTCTGCTCTCACCAGGAGAGTCCAAAAACAAACCCCCTCATCACAGTCACTACATATTGCACTCTGATAGATCAGCAATGCATTCACCTTCAACAAGGATTTCAAACTGTTTTTCAATGTGGAATTGCCAGGAAAAATACACTTGCTTTGCCTTTGCCAAGCCCAGGAAGTTAGGTTAATTTGTCCTTTACAGAAAGGGAGCCTCAACTGGGGCACCTGCTATGTTTATATTTGTAAGGGCATCCTATTGAGGTTTAATTTTTGTGAGATGAGCATCAATGCCAGAATGGATCTTTACCTGCTTATTTATCCAAAAAGACTCCACAGTTTGGCACAAAATGTCTACCCAACTGGAGTACGTTCTACTGGCCAATTAAAAAGTGCTACCATGTTGGGTAAATGTACATGGCATATTCTCTGATACAGTGGGGACTGTGGGTTGAGCCTCAAGGCCCCTGCAGTCCCTGCAGTCCCTGCTGTCTCCCTGCCTCCAGCAGGAGCCAACGCAGCCGCACACAGGGAGCATCAAGAAATGCTGCTCCGTTCGTGCAGAAGCAAGCCTTTCATCTGCTTTCCTGACTGCTTGACAGCGGTAAGGAAAAGAGATGACAAGTCTGCTCCCAGCGAGCGAGAGCAGTTTTCTAGCTCTATCCCGCTGGGAGCAGACTTACAGTTTGCAAACTATCTCCCGAGTGTAAGCACCTCAGGAGATAGGGAGCAACCCCTGGGGGTGGCGGTCCACAGGGCCATTAGTGACTCCACGAGGGGGGCCACACAGCCCCCCTCCTTTATTGTGCAAAAGGCCAGCCTCTCCCTTTTTAGTATTTAATCATGCCCCCAGGACCCTGCCCACCCAGAGGCTGAAAGAGAAACAAGCACAGGGTTTTTTTTTTTGCAAATTCACAGGTCCAACCGCAATTTCATGGCAAAAATGTATAAAAACTATTCTTTTTTTGCCCTGACGGGGTGCCTGACAGAAACCATCACCAGGGCTAGGGGGTCAGTGTATTCCTACCCTGCCCCCTTTCCTTTTTTTAAATTTATTTTTGTCCCAAAATGACTACCAACACTTCCTGGTTGAAATGTTGGCAGCCAATAATATATCAGCACAGGGACGGTTGGATCCACGGTGAGTCCGCATTCCCAGATATACAAATTTGTTTTTCCTTTTATAGCTCAAAAACTACTCAACGGATTGTCACCCCAAAAAAAGGAACTCTTTCTGGACCAAGATCTACCTTTCTGCCTAATTTGGTGTAATTCCGTCCAGCGTTTTGTGCTGTAGTTGTGTTCAAAATCCCTATGGGAAATTGCTTGTGGAAAAAGTGTTTTGGGAACTCCCTTTTTCTCAACCCCTGCTTGACATGTCACATTGAAACTTCCAACACAGAAGCTGAACTGACTGTCGTACTAGTTTCAAAAAAATTGTGAGGAGTCGTAAAATGGCACCACACACATTCCCTTTTTAGTATTTAATCATGCCCCCAGGACCCTGCCCACCCAGAGGCTGAAAGAGAAACAAGCACAGGGTTTTTTTTTGTTGCAAATTCACAGGTCCACCCGCAATTTCATGGCAAAAATGTATAAAAACTATTCTCTTTTTGCCCTGACGGGGTGCCTGACAGAAACCATCACCAGGGCTAGGGGGTCAGGGTATTCCTACCCTGCCCCCTTTCCTTTTTTTAAATTTATTTTTGTCCCAAAATGACTACCAACACTTCCTGGTTGAAATGTTGGCAGCCAATAATATATCAGCACAGGGACGGTTGGATCCACGGTGAGTCCGCATTCCCAGATATACAAATTTGTTTTTCCTTTTATAGCTCAAAAACTACTCAACGGATTGTCACCCCAAAAAAAGGAACTCTTTCTGGACCAAGATCTACCTTTCTGCCTAATTTGGTGTAATTCCGTCCAGCGTTTTGGGCTGTAGTTGTGTTCAAAATCCCTATGGGAAATTGCATGTGGAAAAAGTGTTTTGGGAACTCCCTTTTTCTCAACCCCTGCTTGACATGTCACATTGAAACTTCCAACACAGAAGCTGAACTGACTGTCGTACTAGTTTCAAAAACGCTGTGAGGAGTCGTAAAATGGCACCACACACATTCACTCACTCACCAATACAGGCACTCACACACCCACTCACACCAGTAAAGCCACTCATACAGCCACTCACTCACCCATACAACCATTCACACACCCATAGGGCCACTCAGACACCTACTCACACATGGATACACATAGTCACACAGCCACTCACATAATATGTGTTACAAATAGTACCACTCATTAGTAGTATACAAAGTATATATATAGATATATATATATGCTGAGGAATTCGCTGTTGAACTCCATGTGTGGCTGGAACAGACGAATGCAGACCCAGGTATAAGTGCAAAGTTTATTTTATTTCAAGACGCCCAACACCTCCGCCATAACGCGTTTCGGCTTTCAAGAAGCCTTGATCATGAATATATATATATATTTTTTTTCTTCACCAATATTTTTCCGAGATCTGGACATTTGGTGATGAAAAAAAAAATATATATATATATATATATATATATATATATATATATATATATATATATATATATATATCTTTAACACTCAGAAACTTTTGAAAAACACTCACAATCACTGGATGATGTCATCAGTGATGTCATTTGAGATGTCATTGACCACGTCATAAGTGATGTAATATGTGAGGTCATAAGCAGTGCATTGCAGTGGCATAAGTTATAGTTAACTCAGGTAACTATAACTGCTGAATTTCTATGGTTTTGTGCGAGCCCTGTAACCTTTGTTTTTTTAGTGAAAACATTATACAATGTTTTATTGTTTTCAGCCGAACAGGCCATAACAATTAAAATGCAATATACAACTCAATTTTTCATCAAAGTTTCCATGGATAAAATACTACGATACAATTAATAACCCTTTAAAAACTGTGTAGTTGTTTTAAAATCATCTTAATTCTTATGCTAAAGGTTTAGCTCCTGTTTCTCACACGGATAGTAAGGATCTACCACTCTTTCCTTATTACAATATAAAACAATAGGTTTAAAGGCAAGCTTCCTTTTCGCTAAGCCAATTATTTTATCAATTCATATACTTTCAACAATGATACCCATGGCATAACTCGCTAAACTTGGCAATCAAGCTAATAAATACTTAGTATATAAATAGTGATGTATAAGTGCTTTCGTGCTAGCCTAATCTAACGCGACTCCATTAGAGATTGTCCAGACTTGGCTATCCACGTTCAATTTTGAGTGTACGTCTGATCTTTGTTTCCATGCTGCATAAATGTAGGATGAAACAGCCACTATAATAGCTCTATCATCAGTTCTCATACAGAGAGCCTCCGCCTCTTTGCAAGTTCTATTCTTAAATGTAAGAAAGATTGGTCACAGGTAATATCTACGAATGCGGTAAGTACAGTGGCACAGCAAAAGAAAGTGTATTAACGTTTTGAAGCCTCCTAGGGGGCAGGGGCACTGCTCCAATCCGTCACCTGGTGATTTCAGCCATCTTTTAGTCACAGAAGCCACTGGCAAAGTACATAATCTAAATTTGAGATAAATGGCTCTTTTTCCTGTTGGATAACTATCATCAAGACAATCAATCAGAACCATATCTTTATTAAAAGAAAAGTAGCAATTTGACAGGGCACCTAGATGGCTCAAATTTGTTCGCTGTTTATGGTGCCAATATGCCTTCATTACTACATCAAGGCTATTCTTTGTAATCATGTCAGGATGATGCCAATATTTATTTAATCCAATACTGGTCAGAACATCTGACAAATGAGCAAACCATTGTAGCTTGTGATAACCTTGCTGCTTCATAATATCTTGCAAAGTGAGTCTATATGATACCAGTTCATCCCTGGACCATATGCGAAGCCAATATTTTAGTGGAGCCAATGCAATATAGTCCTCAATTTTGCTACACCTAAATCTGTCCTCAAAGTCAACATTGGGGTACCAGGCCCCTGCTGTAGTAGACGTCAAATGAAGTTGTTTTGAGTAGTTTGTATGTCTTTCCTTTTTTGTATCCCCAGACCTCAGTGCCATATGTACAACCAGCCCTTGCTTTCATTTTGTAGGCCAGGATTGCTGATTTCACTGAATGTTTGCCCAATGAATTTTCAAACCTCAGTACCGTTCCAGCTTGCTGTGCCAATATGATAGTCCTTTTTGATTGCTGTTGGGACCACTTAAGTTTATCATCCAGTCGAATACCAAGATAATCATAAGTGGATACTTGATTCAAGGGTGTTTTGTAAACCTTAAAAATGGCTTGGAATTTTTGCTTTTGGTTTCAGATCATATATTTCATTTTATCAACGTTAATAGGCAATTTCCTTGCTGTACAAAAGGACTCAAAGCCTTCCAATAGACAATGAATTGATATCTCTGTTTTGGCCAACAATACAGCATCATCAGTGAATAGCAGGATTGGGATGTAGTAATTGCTTTTGGTACATCCAAATTGAGGTTTTTCAGATCTGTAATGATGTTATTTATGTAACAATTAAAAAGTGTCAGAGCTAAGACATAGCCCTGTTTAACACCTCGCTTGACTGGTATTTCAGTTGTATATTTGCCTCTTGTGCTGTATCTAATTTTTGTGGTGTTGCCAGAGTGCAGAGCAATTATGAGCATCAAGATGCTCATTCTGTTTAAGATTTGCCATAACGTGGGACGATCAATGCTGTCAAAGACTGTTTGAAGTGTTTTTTAGTCAATTTCTGAGGTTATTTGTTCTATTTCCTAACTATAACATCCCTGTAACCGTTGGGGTTTTTTTGGTGAATTTCTAAGGTTTTTTATTATTATTTCCTAACTGTAACCTTTAACGTTTGAAAATGTGTGTGTGAGGGGCTGTAGGAGTTTGTGAGTGGATGAGTGAGTGGTTTTGAGGGTGTAAGTGGGTATATAGGTCTGTAAGTGGGTGTGTGAGTGACTGTATGGGTTTGTGCGTGGATACGTGAGTGGCTGTATGGGTGTGTGTGGGTGTGTAAGTGTGCAAGTGTGTGAGAGGGTGTATGAGTGGCTGTGTGGGTCTGTGAGTGGGTGTACAAGTGATTTTGTGGGTCTGTGAGTGAGGGTGTCAGTGGCTGTAAGGGTATGTAAGTGAGTGTGTAAGTGGGTGTGTGAGTGGCTGTCTAGGTCTGTGACTGGGTGTGGTAATGGTTTTGTGGGTCTGTGAGTGGATGTGTGAGTGTGTGTGGGTATTTGAGTGGGTGTAGGAATGGGTGTGTGGGTCTGTGAGTGGGTGTGCAAGTGGTTCTGTGGGTCTGTGAGTATGTGTGTGAGAGCGGGTATGTGAGTGGGTCTGTGAGTGCTTTTATGGGTCTGTGTGTGATCTGTCAGTGGCTGAATGGGTCTGTGAGTGTGTGTGGCTAAATGGGTCTGTGAGTGGGTGTGTGAGTGGCTGTTGGGGTCTGTGAGTGGGTATGTATGTGCCCGTGTGGGTATATGAGTGGATGTATAAATGGTAGTGTGAGGGCATAACAGAGTGTGTGTAAATGAGTCTGTGAGTAGGTGTGTATTTTTACATTGGGGCCGGATATGCAGATCCGTCACGGATTCACACGGGGGCCACGCTGAGCGCTGTGGTAAACCTGCAGACCTGCGCACATGGTAAAAAAAAATTGTAACGTGTTTTCTTTCCATCCAAGCAACTGCCATCGTGTTCCCTATTACCAGGAGTAGAAAGGACAGTATCAAGGGTAACAAAAAACAAGTTAAGAGTAACACATGCTACCTCAATTTAGCGTCCATGCCTGGAAGACAGAACAGCATTTTCATATCACATTTCTTGACTCAACCACTACACTATAGCTTACTGCTTTTCTCACGGATGTTACGAGAAGACAGCAAATGGAGTCTTGTGAGACTCATCGCTGTATGAACTGTGGTACTCCTGTGCAGCAAAAAGACAGCAAATAAAAGTGTTGCAAAAATAAACTGCGGAAGCACGTATGACAAGGTTTGTTTTTTCACGTGAAATAAATGAGGACTGTTGTCATTTAAGAGTGCTATATGGATTTCAGGTGTTGTAAAGCTTTCAGTAGCAAGCATGGCTCGTATAATGCAAAAGATACAATATGATTCCAGTAGGTCCACTCAACAGAATAGTCTGAATCGAAAATGTACATTTTGCTAGGGAAAAGGCGGTAAGGGACAAGGAAGTATGTGGGGATACTCCACCCAGAATTTCCCCAAGTCCAACACTCTGATGTTCCCTTTTAGCTTGTATTTGCAGTTTGTTTTTCCTCCTTTAAAAATCTTTCACAGTAGAACAATGCAATAAGGGCAGCGTTGCAACCTCTGAAGAAAGATATTTAGCAGTTTTTCGCACCCTTTTTCATTTATTCTGGTGTACTAAGTGCATTTATCATTTATCAAACACTGCATAGTGGATAGACGAGTGGGGATTATAACAAAGATATCTCTTGAATTACAAAATAAAGTATCATTATTTTTAAGCATTAAATGACTGATGCAAGTAATCTATTTGAAGAGCTCCCAGTTTCAAAATAGATTTATCAGTTTTCTCGCTGTCAATCAGTCAGCGCCGGAATAGAGCACTACAGTGGAAGAAAAGCATGGCTCTCCTAGAGACAAAGCATTCATCGTAATTTTGGGGTGTTTCAAGTCTAAACCAAAATAATATTGATTTACGACTGAAATAACCACCACACCAATAGCACGCACAAAAGCTGCTCTCTGCAGAGTTTTGAGTTCAGCTCCTGTGGTTATCCAAAACCAACTTGCATAATTGGAGGGAACATCAGAAGAATCCTAGCTTGGAAAGCCCCTGCGTTTCCTGATATACTTGCGATTTCTGTCAGCAGCAGCAGTAAAGTCTGTGCTGTCAGTGAAACTACATATCCACAGCTGTGAAATCAGTTGCCAATTGCTCCCTGGGAGGAGCATTTTTGTGTTTATGTTGTTGAGGATGTTAACTAATTTCCGTTAAATGCAGTTTGATTACTTTGAAAGTTTATTTTGAGTTGGATATTATTGGTTTGTTTTCAGGCTTTACAAACCTCACATACTCGAGAGATGGAAGTAATAAGATCACACTCCCACAAGTAGCCATACCTGGTATTCCCATCATTTGATGTTGTGTACATGGTTTTTGCTCTTGGTTACTATATTAGGAAAGCCAAGATTTAAACAAATTTCATGTGATCGTCATTCATAGGAGCTGCATTTTGTCAGTGCCACAATGTGAGAAGTAAGCACAGAATGCATCCATGAAGCATTCTGCTGACTCCAACACTGCAATGTGAGAAGATATATAGGATCCGACAGTCCCCATGTGAAAATCTGATTGGCTTCCAACACTTCAACCAGGAAGTGTTGGCAGCCATCTTGGGACTCGGCTTCAGCCGTGTCCACAAAAAAATGAAAAAATAAAGAAAAAGGGTACCAGAGCTAGGGGGTCAGGGTATTCCTACCCTGACCCTTTTACTATATGTTTTCATTTTTTTGTGGACACGGGTGAAGACGAGTCCCAAGATGGCTGAAAACACTTCCTGGTTGAAGTGTTGTCAGCCAATCAGATTTCCGCACGGGGACTTTCGGATCCTCAGAGGATCCCCATCCCTAGATATACAAATTTGGATTTCCTTTAATTTCTCAACACTACTGAACAGATTTGCACCAAATAACAAAAAGCACTCTTTCTGGACCAAAAGCTAGCTTTCTGACAAATTTGGTGTAATTCGTCCAGCAGTTCGGGCTGTAGTCGTATCTAAAATCTCTATGGGAATTAACATAAGAAATGCACTTTTTTTGTTGCTCGGCGAAAGAAAGAGAGAACACGATTTCTTTTGGCAACATAGTATAAAGTTTAATAATGTGCACGGAAGGTCAGACAGCTCCGTGGAACTGGAATCTGAGCTTTAACTTACAATGGGCAGCCAATTTCTTTTATACATTTTTGAGCGTAAATATGTCATATGTTTGCATATTCGATAACGCATAACACATTATATCAAAAGTAATACTTACTGCATAAAAAGATAATCACGTGTTTATGAAATGTGATACATGTGCACGTGTTATTTTGATTATGCTTCCACACTAACGCTTGTACTACCGGTTGTCCTTGGCTTTTCTCTTTGAAGCCTGGCAATGCTTCACTCCATCCATGTCTACTGCTCCACCAGGCCTATTCTCCCACCTATCCTGCGCCTCTGTGCTACCTTATCTACATATTTTCTCAGAGCCATGTCATCACAATGGGGGCCTGTAACTTTCCATTTCTGCTATGTCTAATTATATTTCTCTATTCTACTGAAGCTCGTCTTTACCTCCCTACCCCCGGGACCTGACTCCATTTTGTGTTGATTTCTATTCTACTATTGCAGATATCTTAGGCCTGTATTTCTCTTTTAATACGTACATCTGCACACAACTTTCTGCTGATGCTTGCATTGACATGAATGGGCCTTCTTTATTTTCAAAATTTATTATAACATAGTGGCCCCCTCTTTTTCTCAACCCCCAGTTGACAGATCACCCCAAAAATTCCATACACAACTAGAATCACCGGCACACTTAGGCAAGTCAAATAAAGAGTTTCCTATGGAAACTAGGTCCTAACTATAACTACCTCCTGGCGACCGCCAGTAGGATATATATATATATATATATATATATATATATATATATATATATATATATATATATATATATATATATATATACATATATATATTCACTAAAAAAAACACAGGTCACAGTGACGTTCTAGTTAGGGTCAGATTTTACTCATACAAAACCAGAGAAATTCAGCCGTTATAGTTAGCTGAGTTAACTATGACTCGCGCCCCCGCAATGCACTGCTTATGACCTCACATATTATATCACTCATGACATGGCTAGTGACATCACTGATGACATCACTGATGACATCTCAAATGACATCACTGACTACATCATTGAAGACATCATTCACATCATCTCTGTTGCACCCGCTCACACCTCTATCGAACCTTTTTTTGGCATAGTTCTTTTTATTGCAATTTATACAACTTTTACATAATGCAGGTACGCCATGGGAACCAGTAATACATCATAGTATGCTATTTCCTGCTACAGTTTTATACGAGGTGGCACTGGTCTCTGTCTGCATATCACCTACAGCTGCGTCTTTCACCCATCATGAAAACAAAGCAAAACCGCCCTCTCCCCTGCCCGCCACCCCCTCCTCCCAGTTCCAACATTAAACTAAATGGGTATAAACAAAAATAAACATAACAATGTAAGGTACTCAACCGGAGTAGCTGAGACTGGATTATATTATGTATAAATGTGTGTACATGGGTGGGGAGACTTGAGGCCGGAGATATGGTCCAGGCATCTCAGCCATCTCAGGAGGAACCTGCTAGAATTGAAAGAGGTGTAGTGCCCTTGATCTGAATGGGCACGCCAACAGTGGTAGCCCCCTCGATAGATAACTGGTTAGGGACCCCCAAGTATATTCAAACTTTTTGAAGCCGTCCCGAAAGATGGCGCTTAGCCTCTCCATAGTGAGTGCTTGCCAAAGACGTGCGTGCCACTGGGTGATAGAAGGTGCCTCTGATTTTTTCCAGGCTGACGCCACTGCCATTTTCACTGCCCCCAGACATAGCCACATGATACCTTTATCTGCCTTTGTCTGGTGTTGTAAGGAGTCTGTCCTAAGCCCTAATAGCATAAAGGATACTGTATCTGGTATGTAATATAGCCCAGGACCTCTTTTATTTGGGCTAATATTTCGGACCAAAACGGGCAAATGTTCGGGCAATCCCAACAAATATGACGGAAATCGCCCAGCAAACCGCATACCCTTCAGCATAGATCTGATGTGTCTGACTAGCATTTTTTCAGTTTTGTGGGATATAAGTACCAATTGTATAATATTTTGTAATGTGCCTCTCTGAGACTAAGGGAGTGGTTGTGTTTATGTATATCCCTCCACAGTGATTGCCAATCAGAATCCGAAACATCATGACCCAGAGTTCGCACCCAGAATGCCATATATCGCGGTGGTTGGCATTGTGAGGTGCGGAGTAGCAGCGAGTATAGGAAGGAGATAATGCCCTTGGTGCCTTCGGTCTTTTTCACGAAGGCTTCAAGTGGGGTAGGGGCTCTTGTACTAGCTTCCCTCGTCTCTGGCTGAAGTGCCCCGTGTCTTAGTTGCTGGTAGTGGAAATATTCCTCGTTTGTTAAGTTAAAATCTCGTTGGCAGTGTTCAAAGGTGAGTATGTCAGTATTATGGAACAGATGTGATAAAGTCAGGCAACCCCCTTCTCTCCATGCGTCGAAGGGACCAGGAAGTAAACCTGGTGGGAACGCTGGGTTATAGTGAATCGGGGTGAAGGGAGAGGGGAATGTTGTCCATGGCGATTTCTTGAGCACTTCATCCCAAACCCTCAAAACTGTTCTCGTTGGAGTACTGATATATACATTAGCTGGACGGTCTATTTTGGGTTTCCACAGTAGATCCCATGTAACTGTACCTGCTATTGCCCTATCCATGTGTAGCCAGTGCTTATCTGATTCCCTTTGTGACCACTCAATAATGACTTGTAGCTGCGCTGCCTTGTAATACAAGTTAAAGTCTGGGAGCCCCAGCCCACCCTCTGTCCTGAGTCTCCGAAGTAGCTTATAGGGCAGTCGTGCCCATTTATTCTGCCATATGAACCTGTTGAGAATAGTTTTAAGTTTATCCAGCTATCCTTTTTCTAGTTCAATGGGTAAACTTTGGAACAGGTGAAGGAATCGGGGGAGTACTACCATTTTTATTGCGTGTATTCTCCCCAGCCAAGAATGATAAAGTGGGGCTCATCTCTTTAAATCTGAAGTTAGTGCTTGCAGTAAGAGTGGGTAGTAGGCCTGGAATAAATTGTGAGATTCTTGGAGTCAGTTTAATACCTAGGTATGTAAGATTTTTCCTTGCCCATTAGAAGGGTCAGGAACTGTTCAGTGTCTCCATCTCGCCCTCCGGGAGAGTCAAATTTAAAAGTGAGAATTTGGAGAGGCTGATACGAAAGCCTCCCACTTGTTCAAAGATACTTGCTTCTCTTTGGAGGGCCGTCAGTGAGTCCCTGGGGTCTGTGAGGGAGAGCAATATATCGTCTGCAAATAAAGAGATTTTGTGTTCTTCTCCGCCAAAGACGATCCCTCTAATCTCCTGGTTGGCTCTGATTGCTGTAGCTAGGGGTTCGATACTCAAGGCAAAAAGAAGAGGCTAGAGCGGGCATCCCTGTCTCGTCCCCCGCTCCAATCGGAATGGTTTCGCGCTAGCGCCATTCACAAGGACTCTTGAGGTTGGCATGGCATAATTTGCTTGAATCATGGTGATAAACTTATCACCAAAACCGAAGCGCTTGAGCGTAGCAAATGAAAATGCCCAATCGACTCAGTCGAACGCTTTTCCCGCGTCTAAACCAAGCAAAACTGCCGGAATTCGTCTTCTAGTCGTTTTTTCCAATAAGATGGAGCACTCGTCTGCCATTGTCGTGTGTTTGTCACCCCTTTATAAACCCCGATGGGTCAGGATGAATGAGTTTGGGCATTAAGTCTTCCAGGTGTGAAGCCAATATTTTCGAGTAAATTTTGGCATCGAGGTTAAGAAGAGCTATAGGTCGAAGGAGCCACATAACTGCGGATCCTTCCCGACTTTGGGGAGTACTATCGTAAGCGCTTCGCTCATTGAGGGTGTGACCTTCCCTACTACGATGACGTGATTAAATAATTCTGTCAGGTGAGGAATCAATTCCGCACTAAATGCTTTTTTAAAACGTGCCATCAGCCCATCCGGATTTGGAGATTTAAAAAGTTTAAGGGCACCTATTGCTAGTCGGACCTCCTCCTCACTGATGGGTTCTGCCAGCCTATCATTTTGTTCCTGTGTTAACTTGGGCAAAACTATTTTGTTTAGATAACTTGACTGGGAATGTGGGTCTGTGTGTTCTGCCTTATATAGGGATCGATAAAATTCCCCGAAAGCTTCCGCTTTGCTGTGCTCTTCAGGTTCTATCGAACTTGTTGGATTCTGTATTTCACTAATATATTCTTTGTCCCTCTTGACTCTAAGCTGTCTCGTCAGGTTCGTCCCCACCTTATTGCCCTGTGTGTATGATATTTGTTTCAGCTGAAGCAACGTTTTTCAGCCCGATTTGCATAGACTGCGTCCAATTTACCCGTCGCTGCTGTGACTGCGTTTGAGAGACCAATTGGGTGCAGTCTTGTGCACCTTCTCAAGGGCCTGGAGCTCAGTTTCTAAGGAGCGCCTTTCCAGCGCCCTTTGCCTGTTTAGTTCTGTTGTTGCTGCGATACAATGTCCCCTCAGAACTGTTTAAAAGCATCCCAGTTATTGGCTGGCGTAGTGTCTTGGGGGTGATTTAGTTGAAAGAATTCCTTTATGGTTTTGCGGAGGTCATCCCGCGCTAGTATGTCGCGCAGTAGCGCCTGTGGAAAAAACCAGCACGCATATTTGGGGGTGCGTTCTCGCCATTCAAAAGAACATGTTACCGGAAGATGGTCCGAAATAATGATAGATTTAATGTCCGTGGTGTGTATAACGCCTTTTAATGTCCGACTCATGAAAATGAAATCAAGTCTCGAGTAGGTGCGATGGATATGTGAGAAAAAGGTGTCGTCTTTTTCTGAGGGGTGGAGCTCTCTTCATATATCAATTAAGCCCAAGTCCTTTATTGCATTTTTAACCGTTTTGGAGAAGCTGCCTGTCTGGGCTCTTTGCGGATGTGAGCTGTCCAACCCCAAATGCCAGGTGGGATTGAAGTCTCCCATGAGAAGAACCTCCCCCTCTGCAAAGTCCCCCAGCATGGTTAGTGTCTTCATAATAAAAGGGAGTTGGTTAGTGTTTGGAGTGTAAACTGATGCCACAGTACATAATTTCCCACGTATGCGTCGCTTCACCATCACTATTCTACCCTCTTTATCCATTTTGTGGCCTTCTGCTAGAAACTTCAGTGACGAGTGAAACATTATCGCGACCCCGTTGTGCTTGGGGGAGTTAGATGATTGAAATATTTGGGGATAACTTTTATGCTTGAGCCTATGAACCTTCGGAGCGTTTGAGATGTATCTCTTGCTGGGCGACTATGTCGTAGTGGTCATCTAAAAAGGTATTTCCAGATTTTGTGGTGCTTAGCCCTTGTACATTCCACGTTAGAGACTGTATTGCCATGTTCCTGCTTGTAGACAAACCTCTAGTGTAATCACTCTGTGTTCCCCGTCCTCCACTCCCCCCTCACCCCTGAACCCGCCCCCCCCCATAATCCCTCTCAGTATGTCTCTTTGTGAGTCCATTAGTATTTAAGTCGTTCTATCCGGCGAGTAACTAAGAACAAAGAAGAAAAAAAATAGAACCCCCCAACCCCATTTTCAAACCTTCCGGAACAACTGGTCCCAGAGTAAACCATAGATTCTTGATCATTGATATCGTTTGGGCAGATGGTCCATCATCGCTGCCGTGGCTTCAGTGTCTCTAACGTGACTCAGATCGAGACTTTGCTGTCATATGTCTTGCAGACCCTTTATGTCGTCGTCGTTCTGCCGACCATGCTAAGCGAAGGAACTTCTTTGCCCTGTTGCAATTAGCCTGTGCGTCAACAGGAGTAACGGTACGCCCCGAGGTGCCTCCCCCCTGTGATACTGCGGGCATTAGTTCAGGGTTCTAGTTCTTTGTGCCCATGAGGAGAAGCATCTGTGAGGTATCCTCTTTGTCCATTGCCATTGTTTTACCTTCTTCTCTGCTGTTTTGGTGGTCTCTGGGTGAGCCAGGGTGAGGTATCTGAGTTTCCTCCTGCTCCGGCTCTCGCTGATTCAGGTCTATCCACAGCTTGACCATTCTCCATTGTCTCCAGGCCTAGGAAAGTCGTGGCATCCTCTATCTCCGTGCAGTGATGCGATCTGTTGCGGTGTTCAAATGCTAGACCAAAGGGAATAGTCCATCTGTATCTCACATTGTCCTGGCGCAGTTTGTCAGTAACTTGGCAAAACTGTTGCCACTGCGCCAGAGTGGCTGGGGAGATGTCTTGGAAGAGAACACAACAGAATCCCTGAAAAGACAATGTGTTGGTTTTCCTAGCCACTTGCAGAATGGCCTCTTTTACTTTAAAAGAGTGCAACTTGACTAGTATAACCCTTGGTCTTTCATTTTCTCCTGAGGGAGGCCTTCCCACCCTATGCACTCTGTCTATTTTGATCTTGGATGCGTTGGAGCCCAGGACCTCATGGAATAGACCCAGTACGAAAGCCTCCAAATCTGGTCCCTCCACCGCTTCTTCCAGTTGTCGAATCCGAATCCGAATGTTGTCCCTTCGGGATCTGTTTTCCACATCTTCCGTTTTGATTATGGACAGTTGTAGTTGTGTTTTCAGAGTTTGCGTCGCATTCTTCTGCTGCTCAAAGCCCTGCTTGAGTACCTGTATCTTGCTTTCCATGTCTAGGGTCCTACTTCCAATGTCCTGCTTCAGCGTGAGTAGTTTATCATTGAGGTCAGTTTTGAGCTTCTCAATGGACGTGGCCACATCTGATTTTATCTCCTCACATAGTTCCTTTTTGAAATCACGTAGAGAGGCCAAGAAGTCTTCTTTTGTTAGTGCCATGCTTTCGTCTACTCTCGCTGGTTGTCGGATAGTGGTCGCTTCTGTGGAGCCAAAGTAGTTGGACACCCTATTAAGTTGGGTCTTCTTTGGTGGCATAGGGAAGGTGTCCGCTCCCGATGCCTGAGCCAGGCGGGAACTGCTGCCAATGTTGTCTCTGGTGCTGTTTTGTATACCAAGAGGACCGCAGGGGCCTCAGTGTGGGCTCCCCTCCGTGGGCAAAGTAATTCTGCCTGCTATACTCCTGTATCTCGTGATGTTACTGGAAGCTGGCTGCCCGGATTCTCCCTCCTAGTGCTTTATTAGACTAGCATCTGGTGAGGAGGAATGACCTATGTGATCTGGAGCCTTGCATCACCTTTCCATATCTTCCCTGAGAGGCATGCTTGTACTGCAGTTGTGTAGCCCTGTGTGAGGAGATCGTGCTGCCTTTTTTCTTCTGATGATTTTCCTTAAGGCAGTGAGTGCACCTTCCCTCCAGCACCCTGTCCTCCACACTTCACATCCTCTGAAGCTTGTTGTCTCAGGGGCACCTTACCGCTGTCTCGCCGTCCACCATTTTAAAGTCAGGTGGACCGTGCGTGAGCTTTGCGCCATGTCTGATCACTGCGGGGGGCCCCAGTCCTGTAACGCCCTATCCTCCCGGTGCGGGTGCTTGCATATGCGCCCTGACTCACCAGGAAACGCTGGCGGCTCTGACACATCCCTCCGCCGCATCGTCCCGATTGCCAGGGTTCCGCTAACTTGGCACTCCGTTCACCGTTTGCAGGCTTTCACTTCCCCAAAGCCACGCCGGATCACTGGCCCCTTATAAATGATTCTCCGCTGTCGCGTTGAGCAGCTTCCATCTTCGCAGATACCGCCTCACTCTCTGTCGCCGCTCCGTTTGGTTCTCCGCTGTTGGCCCTTCCCCCAACGGCACACCATCTTTCCCCTCGTGGGCCCCATCTGCTTTTGGCTGCACCGAGGCATTGCACTGTCTCTAAAATGATTTTAGGGGTAGCTATTGAGCCCTTGGTGCCGGCGCTGCCCTTTACAAATCGTCGATTGCGGGCTCTTGATGTGTAGTCTCTCCGATTTCTGAATCGGTGGCAGCCGAGACGGACCACGTCCTCTCCGCCATCTTGGTTGGCCACGCCCCTATCAAATCTTTTGTACACCCACTGCCACTCCCACACAACCATTCACAAACCCATTGACAGAGCCTTACCAGTACTTACACACCCACTTACTAATTCATAGATCTACACACACATCCACTTGCTCACCCATACCTCCACTCGTACACCCCCTCACTCACTAATACAGCCATTGACATATCCACTCATATATCCATACAGGCACTCACACACTGAGTGAGTCACCCATAGAACTACTCACACACCTACCCCCTTACAGTCAATCATACAGGGATGTACTAACCCAAACAGTTACATACACATACATTAACTTGCTCATACAAATAGTAACACATACTCATTCACCTGTACTGTCACTGACAGAAGCATGCACTCATCCATATAGAGACTCTCATATTCACTCACTGATGCATACAGTCACTCATCTATACTGCCTTTAACAAACCCAGTTACTCACCCATACTGACATTGTACTCAATTACCAACACAGCTATACCGACACTCAGTCACCCATACAGATTCTCAGACATGCACACAGTACCCCATAAGGCCACTGGCTCACCCACTCACTCATCCATACAGGTAGTCACACACCTCCTCACTCACACACATAGAGAACCAGACAACCATAGAGGTAGTCAGAGAACCAATCAATCACCCATATAGCTTTTCATGTAACCACTAACACAGTCATACACCCACTTAGACATGAACTGACAGACAGATACACACATTCACACAATCAGTCACTCATCCATACATTCACTGAGACACCCAATCACTCACTTTTACAGTGAGTCACGCACCCACTCAGTCATCCAAACAGTCACTTATACACCCACTGATTCACCAACACACCTAGGTATATATATTTAACACTCATAAACTTTTTTAAAACACTCACAGTCACTGGATTATGTCATCACTGATGTCATCAGTGATGTCATTTGAGATGTCATCAGTGATGTCACTGACCATGTCATGAGTGATATAATATGTGAGGTCATAAGCAGTGCTTTGCGGGGGCGCGTCATAGTTAACTCAGCTAACTATAATGGGTGAATTTCTCTGGTTTTGTATGAGTAAAATCTGACCCTAACTATAATGTCCCTGTAAACTTTGGGGGTTTTTTTGGTGAATTTCCAAGGTTTTTTAAATTCTATTTGCTAACTATAATGTTCCTGTAACCTTTGCTTTTTTAGCGAATTTCTAAGGTTATTTAACTAGCAGTCACGTTTGCAGAGTGGTGGAGAAAGGGGGCTGGGCCTCCGACCAGCTCTCAGGAATTCAGCTGTGTAGAACTTACAGGAGGTACCAGGAGGACTTTGCAGCCCCCAAGGTCTCTCTGGATCCAAGGGGACTTTATCTCCCAACTAGTAGTTCATCCCCCAAGCAGCAGTGCACCGAGAGACGCCTTTGCAGATATTTTTTTTCCAGAGTTTTATATATTGCAAACTTCACCCGAAGGCATCGGGTATCAGAGCGCTTTACATGAGCACCAGTTACGTTACACAAGGACACATTAATTTTTTTGTTAGGCACGGGGAGATTAAGTGATTTGCCCAGATTAACAGGATGTTGAGCGTTATTGCCGAGATTCAAACCCGGTTCCCCAGATCTGAGATCGACCGTCCTAGCCCATTCAGCCACATCCTCTTCCCATGTGAATGGTGGAAAAAGGGGCGTGGCCTGCGACCACCTTTCAGACATCCCACTGTGTGGGGCTTACTGGAGGTAACAGGTGGGCTAGTTAGCCCCTAAGCACCCTCAGCAGCGAAGGGGACTTCATACCCCAACCAAGAGCGCACCAGGAGGTGCGTTTGCACAGTAGTGGAGAAAGGGGGCGGCGCCTCCGGCGAGTTGCCAGCTTCCAATTTTTAGTTTAGGAAGGGGGGCTGTGTGGCCCCTCATCCCTTGACTGTTTTGGGCCCCGGGGACCCCATGCCCCGGGGCCTGAGACATTCTTTCTGCCTTTAATGAAATAAAACAGGAGGGGGGTGCACGGCCCTCCTCCCAAGGCCGATTTCCGGGCTAGGCCTTTATTTAAATTTAATTTTTAAAGGGGAGGGGAGCCAGGCGCCCCCCTCCCCAGGCTGATTTTGACCCCGGGGACCCCAACCCCCAAGGCCTGGCCATCTCTTTTTTTAAATTTATTTGTTTCAAGGGAGGGGGGCCGAGCGACCCCCCCACCCAGGCCATTTTCAGCCCTAGGGACCCCATCCCCCGGGGCATGGCCAGCTGGTTGGGTACAGCAGGGGGAGCCTGAAGGCCCTGCGGTCCGGGCCAGCTCCTGGCATTGCTTTTTACCCCCAGGGAGCTCCTAAGATGCAGCTCCCTGGGTGTAAAAAGCAAAGTGCTCCACTTTGAACAAGCGAGAACAAAATGCTCTCACTTGTTCAAACCGGAGCACTTGTTTGCTATGGGATGGCGGGAGCAGTGCTCCCACATCCCATAGCAAACTGCAATGTCCCGGGGTGGGCACCCCGGGACACTGCTCAAGCCAGCCCAGGGGGATGGTGGTCCCCAGGGCCATGAAGGGCTCCTGGAGGGGGCTGAGCCCCCCCCTCCCTCTCTTCTTCAGAGCCAGGGAGAGGTGGTGGTCCCCAGGGCTGCGTCTGGGGCTGGAGACCCTAGGCATTATAATTAGATATAGTCCCGGGGAGGTGGCGGTCCGCGGGGCTTTGTGTGGGGTCCGGAGCCCCCCCACGCATCCTATTCAAATATAGCTCCAGGGAGGTGGCGGTCCCCGGGGCAGAGGGGGTCGCGTGCCCACCGCATTGTAATATACTAACCCCCTGCGAGGTGGCAGTCCCCGGAAGCCCCCCACGCACTATAATTCAATTTAGCCCCAGGGAGGTGGCGGTCCCCGGCGCTGCGGGAGGGCCCGCGCAGGCCCCCATCATTATTTTTTTATTGCCCCCGGGACCTGGCCCACCCGGGGGCATAAATTAAACAAAGCGCGGGAGCCAGTGCTTCATTTTTTAAACATTTTCGGCCGGATTCGCGGATCCACCACAAATCCCACCGAAAATTACAAAAAAATGCTTTTTTGGGCCGTGGGGGCACCTGTGGGACCCCCCTGAACAGGCCTAGGGGATTAAGGGATTTCTACCCTGCCCCCTTTTTTTTTAAATCTTTTTTCTTGTGACTCGGTTATGGCTGCCAACACTTCTTGGTTTTAACTGTTGACAGCCAATCAGATCTCAGGCACGAGATCGGGAGGGTTCGTGGATCCACCGCGGCCACAGTTTTATATCTGAGAAATCTTTAGATTTCTACTGAACTGATTTACACCATTTAACAAATAGAGTGCTTTCCGAACCAAGAGCTACCTTTCTGCCAAATTTGGTGTAATTCCATTGAGCAGTTCGGGCTGTAGCCGCGTCAAAAGTTTCCTATGGAAATTAACATCGATAAAAAGCATTTTTGGACCCACCCCCCTTTTTCTCGGCCTGTGCTTGACAGATCACTCCGAAATTTTCAAGACAGCAGCTGACGTGACCGCCCCATTCGTTATGACAATTCTGCGAAGATTTGTCAAACAGCGCCAAAGTTATTGGCAAATCAAAAAACTATTTTCCTATGGAAACTAGATCCTAACTATAACTACCTACTGGTAACCGCCAGTAGGTAATATGTATATATATTCTAAACCCCTCTCCCAATCCAAGTACCCTGAAAAAAAAACTACTACACCTTACCCTTACCCATCCCTCAACTCCTAAAACCCTGATAACCCATTAATAGCTCAAACCCTTAATCATCACTGAACCCTAAAAACCCCCTACCCTTGCCATCCCCAAATCCTGAAAACCCTTACAACCTGTACCTTCAAAGAATCCCTAAACCCTAAAAACCCCTTACAACCCCACACCCTGCCCATCCTCAACCCTATGAACCCCTTCTTACCCCCTACCCTTACTCATTCCTGAACCATAAAAAAACCTTACACCCCATATCCTTACTCATCCCCAACCTAGAAATTCCTTATTTTCCCTTACTACCCCCTACCCTTACACATCCCTAAACACTAAAAACCTTTGCAACCCCCATAGCCTTACCCATCCCTGAACCCTTAAACCCCTTACACCCCTTACTTCCCCTTAATTCCCTTATTATAATGTAATTTAAAAAAAACGAATTATCTGTGTGGTGATGTCCCGCATTGTAAAGCGCCAGAAATTGGCATCCACGGTACTTGTAAATGTAACGTGTGGTAAAACGCCCTCGTTGTAAAGGCTATATACCAAATTTCTCATCTGTATGGCATAGCCATCCAAACTTCTTTCAATTCCCTTTAACATGCTGCATTATTCCCAGATAATTATCATTCCCCGGCAGCTTAGGCAACCGAAAAAAAAATGTAAATTAGATTTTTCATACGCTATTATTATCCTTTCTATCTGCCACTATAATTTCCTACCTGTGCTTAAGCCCTTTATTAGAAAACAATGTTTCTCGACCTTTTTTTGGCCCTTTCCAAACGTGGCCCACAACATGAATTGATTTTAAAAAACGCCATGAACGACGTTAGTAATCAAAGAACCAATAAACCCTTCGTTCACGGAAGGATGCGCTTCCTATAGGACTATTATATTTTTTTATGGATAAACAGTAATTAAATAATAAAAAAAATCAGACCCATTAACCAGTGTTGCTTGAGGCTGTTAACAGAGTAGCTGGTGAAGCTGTTGCACTGCAGTGAAGCTCGCAATGGACTGTTTCAATCACAAATGGCAGAATACATGTGTGTACGCTTTTCTTTGAAATCGCCAGGCATTGAAAGGTTGTAAATCGCTAAATCAGCCACTTTGAACAGGTTCATCTTTAACCATGCAATTTATGAAGGCGCCCCCTTGTGGTCAAAGCGCGAACCCCTATTGTGCAACGGACGTATGTCAACAAACTATCATCAGGCGGGGAATTAATTCAGTTTACAGTGTGCTTACTTACCCCTTATGTTTTTGAGATCCGGCCATTACTGCATAGCACGGAAATGAAGAAAAAAAAATCAGAGCAGTCATTGAGGAAGTTGCTGAGGCGAATACGCAGGAGAGCACCACACGGTCCACGGAAGCTGTTTTTCACGTCGGCACTGAGTTGTGAGCAACAGCTATAAAAAATATAGTCATGCAGTTACTTCAAAGCCTCATAAATACGCCGATTCGTCCGTGACTGTTCGGCTGGGAAACCGAGAGTAAACAACTACTTTAACTAAATCGTGGATGACGATCAGCTGCAATTTCGTAGTTACATTTTAGGAAATTGTGAGTGGAATGAATATAGTCACATTGACTTTACAGTAGCACAATATACAGTGTGTAAACCCTTTTTTCACACCACTCTCCATGGTCAAGCCTTCATTCACCTTGAGCACTAAAAGAAAATGGACATTAAATAATGTAATAGTTTCCTTTCATAAAGAGTAAATTGCTGAGAATTTGCAACCGTGCTCTCATTTTCATAGCAAAACTACTTTTGCCATTTAGGTGACGGATAATCCGAGAGACAGTGCCATGCGGGGCTAGCAAACAAGTAAATCATTTAGACTGCGCACTGCTTTGCTCTGAAAAAGAGACAGTAAATCTGTTACTCCGCAGCCTTCCCCTTTGCCGGGTCTTTGGGGCGCTGCAGTCTTCTCGTTGAAACAAAGAAAAAAGAAAATCGTCCGCTGTAATTTATTAGCAGATTTTTTCCGCCTAATGACTGAGGCTGACCAATATAAGTCACGGCACGCGAAGAGGAGGTTAAGCCATTTAAAACAGGGGGTTGATGTAAGATACTGTAGTTTCCTAATAGGCGGTGATGTGCTTCTGTTGATGGCATAGCGCCATCTAACGGCTCTTGCGCACACTGCAGCGCAAGGCAAAATTTTTTTTATTTATTTGTATTTGTGATCTTATATAGCACGGACGTGGCCAAAGGACATCAGAGCGCTTTACAAGAGTACAATTACCAGCAATCATCCTGATAATACATCAGAGATATAGAACATGAAAAGTGAAAACAGACATTAGAGTGAGTGGGAGATTACAGATTTAGCGCAAGTGTCTCTCAAACAAAGAGGTATTCAACTCCTTCTTAAGAGAGCATAGCATGGGGCCAAAGGGAGGGTTGGAGGATTGGAATTCCAGATTTTTGTAGGGCTTCCAGAGAATGATTGTTTCATGCATTGTTCTCATCTGAAGGCGGGAGGCACCATGAGAAGGGATTGTGTGTTTCTTGAACCCCTATGTGACTACTTGTTAAGGCCACTGCAGCTTGCACCACCCATCGCCCCGTCATCGCTGCCATAAAAACTGCTAACCATCTCTCTTGCCTGCAAGGGGGACAGTTCAGATTATTTCAGGTTCCCCAAGCTAAAGGAATGGCTGGGGAGGCAGGTATTAGTTAATTTTTTTATGTATATTGCATTCATAAACAACTGTTGTTCTGCTCATCTCTGAATTCTATGAGCAGCACCACCATGTGGCAGACTGCCATCGGTTGTTCTGTTCATCTCTAAATTGAATGAGCAGCGCCACCATGTGGCGTACTGCCAGAAGTGCTGTGCTGACAATAAAGTGCTGGTTCCCAGCACTGGAACCAATTAAGTGCCACTGCCGAGCAGACGAGTACCAGAAACCACTGGCTCAAATTAAGCACTGGGTAAACCAGTCATGAACTACCCCTTCGATGCCTATTTGATGCCTCAAGATGCTGATCAAAGTGTGGTGACTGACTGTATCCAAGACAGTTGAGAGATCGAGGAGAACCAGAAGACATGAGTACCCTGTGTCAAGGATGCAGAATTGACAGTCTCTGTGCTGTAATCCTATCTGAAGCCAGATTTGAAAGTATCTAGGACAGGGATACTCAAAGTGCAGCCCAGGGGCAGCATGCAGCCCTCCTGATCTTTAATAGCGGCCCCCTGGTGAACAGCAGCCAGTGCTTTATTTACACATTAACCAAACTAACGGTAAAGAAGAAAAGAAGATGTCCTAGACAACTTATCTTTAGGAACACCTTTGGTTTCAAAGAAATCTTGCACTAAACATTCAAAAACATGATAAACTCTCTACAAACTTTTAAAAAGTGAATTTTATTAACATGTATGAGCATTTAGTAGCAGTGATAGTTTTCAAACATGATCATGGAAACATTCATGCCACCCCCATTATAAAAACATGCCATTGGTGAACCAAGAGGCAAGTCATTTGTCATGTGCACCTTGTGTGTAGCCTTGGTTGTTGTATAATTGGAATAACATTATAGTTTATTAAATAAAACACAAGAGAAGATTTTGTACAGCACACATCCTGAACTTGTGTATTTCAAGGTGCTCTCATATGTGGTAATGAAGAAATAGGAGGAAAAGTGAAATTAACCAATTGCCTAGGATCATACAATTTGGTCAAGTGGGGAAGCCAGGACTGATCCCATTTTTTCTGGTTTCACATTTTGCAATTCAGCCACCAGATGAGCACCTCTTTCCCTCTTACATTTTACATCAGAAGTTAATGGTTTGAGTTTAATTCTTGGTGCATGAGAATAGAGTGTTGGTGGCAGACAGAAGTCACATGAAGGCTTGGTTTTTAGTCCGCACAATACATCTGCTTTGCTTCCCCCTACGCACGCATTTCATCACCCCAACCCTCGCCCTGCTGGCATAGGTAAGGCCCTCATGCTTTGCGGCCCCCGGGAAATGTTTGTAAGTACCTATGGTCTAGGATGTTATTTGCAATGTAGTGAGATGACAGTGGTGAGGCTACGCAGCTTTCTATCACCTCACCTAAGAAGGGGAGGGTGGAGACTAGATGGAGGTTGTTTAGGCCATGGTGGTCCAGTGATATATATATATATATATATATATATATACGTATATATATATATATATATATATATATATATATATATATATATATGTATATATTAAATAGGATAGATTTGGCCAATATTTAAACAGCATGGGAAAGTACATTGTTCGATGGAAGAGTTGACCAGTATGGACCACAAGGGTAGGTGCTTTACTGATAGAACCAAGTATTGCATCAGAAAAGGTGGGTTGATAGTTCCATTTTACTTATGGTCTCCATTCGTTCTGACACTAAACAGGTGAACAATAACAGGACCGCTGCGCTTGCAAGATAAATTACCCTCAGGCATATTTCTGAATTTTATTTAAATAAACATGGCAGTGGATCCATGGACACACTGCTACGCTGGAACCATAAAACACCAATCATTACAAACGTAGTTAAAAATACAGTAAGATTACAATCATGAAATAAGACATTAGCAGGACAAATATTAAAATCCATGACAACTGGGATACAGCAATAATTTTATGGTACAGCAATTTAGAAATGAAGAGAACATTTTATTTAACCAATAGCAAATATTTAGACATTCAACATTCAATAAAGAGCCTCTTCATATGTTGCGCAGGAATATTCAAACCAACAATGAGGCAATATATTTATTTCTTATACTGCAAAAACCAGGAAAAAAGAACAGAAGTGAATTACATCTTGGAAGCTGGCATTACAAAATTGACAGCTCTGAGAGCCCTGCCACTCTCTTTCTTGAGTTGTCACATAATGGAAGCATGCCACATTTAAACTTCATATAAATCCACTGAGTAAACGGATCTAAGTTCCCTTTCAAATAAAATTGCATTACACCTAACTTAGAAAATTGACAATTGATGTGAAGTCTTGAAATCTGCTGACAACGAATCAGATCGCTCTGAAAGCTCTTAATTTTCTTCCGTTTTTTTAGTTGAAATGCTAACATTTAACAGAATTACTTGCAAAAATATCCCCACTTGGTATATCTAATTGATGAGCAGCAGAAAAAAATAGTTTAGAAGAAGTGAAAAACATTGCCAAGTCATGGTAGAAAACTTTCCAGATACATTTTTTATGGATTTTTCAGGGCTTAAAAACAGCCAAACGTAAAATTTGAGCATAGGCTTTGAAATAAATACTGGTTAAAGCTAATTGTAGTCTAATCATCTCAATAGATAAAGGCTGCACTAAATATGATTGCCATAATTTGGATTCAACAATTGCATACTTTTTTACAGCGGATACTGAGTGTGACTCAATTGCATACAAAGCCATTGAAGGAATTTTTGCAGTGTACACCTTAATTAACTAAAGAGAGGATACCTTTAGCTCCCATGCTATTAAAACATGTTTTGAGACTTGATCCGGTCGCAATTGTTCTAGAGATTTGCACCTTAACATGAGGAATCCAAGATACGTTATTGCAGATATTCATCCCTAAATAGCTGTAGGACTTTACTATTTCAAGTTTCAAATCATTTTTAAACCAATGAAGCCTACTTTTTACTCCAGCCGCCCCTATGATCATTATTTTCGTTTTACATTTATTCACTGTTAAGTTGTGACTTTCTAAGTAGCTAGAGAACTGCTAACTGCCTCTGCAGCCCTAGCGACTAAGGGCCATTAAGATTAGGTCCTTGGCATACATTAGCAAAGAAGGTTTTTTAGAACCCAGCTTTGGTAGATGTGAATTAACTTTACTCATCCATTCGGGAAAGTCAGTTAAGTATAAAGAAAATAGTAAAAGAGCTAAAATAGTTTAACCCATTTTGGACAGAAATTTCCGAAGTTTAATCAGAGCTTGAACCTAAGAAAACTCTTAACCAGTTTTCAGAATATAAATTCATTAAGAGACAGAGCAAAAAATCTAGAATACCCCATTTTAATAACTTTTGCCATAATCATCGATGATCAACTTTATCAAATGCATTACTAAAATCTACGAATGCCACATAAAGTTTTACTTTTTTTTTTACCTTTGTGTAGTTTTCTGCAGTTATCATTAGGGTTAATCTATTGTCCACTGTGGAACAACCCTCCCTAAATCCACATTGTTAGATCAGGAGGAGGTCATTTAACTGAACCCAAGCTAACAACCTTGTTAAGAGGGATTTTGCAAATATTTTACTGATTACATTCAGTATATCTATTGGACGATAATTTTTGGGGACATTCTGGTCATCCTTCTCGAAGAGGAGGATTATACTACTCCCTCTGCAAGAATAGGGTATTGAACCAGACTCTAAGGAAAAATCTAATAACCACTTAAGATAAGTCGCCCAAGATTGGGGGCATGATTTTAATATAGCAACACCAATTCCATCCGGACGTTATGTGAGTTCATTGATTACTTTAATCCTTTTGTCAATTGATAAGTCTTCCCAACTCATAACTTTTGAGACGGAGTTGGATACTTCCAAAAGGGGGATGGGAGACTTAGAGACTGTGTACAGTTCATTTATATGGACCCCCCCAGAGATTTTCATCAATCGATATAGGTTTTTCAGATGATATTTATCTAAACAGTGTGCAATAATGCACCAGAATTTGTTTATGTTTCTGGTCCCTTGGGAATTCTGTAGGGACACCATAATTTTTAACCTTAAGTTCATTGTGTTGTTTATTGCTTATTCTAGCAGCAGGTATTATTTTGTCTTGCCTGTTGGTGAACGTAGAACAAGTATATAAAGGATATGCTAGCAACGTGCGAGTCTGATGCACCAAGGTTTCGAAAGAAGAGAAACTTATAGCATTTGCAAAGGAACCCACTTTAAGGTGAATTTGTTGTTTTGTTACTTCATCTAGAGGTTTCCATTGTGAGTAGACTATATTTGTATGTGTTATAATGTCTCCCACAGGAACATGATCAATGTCTACTAAATAGTCTAGCAAGTGTAAAATAATGACTAACTGACACTCCAATAGCTATTAACCTAACATATACGGGTATTATCTTGCAGTCAATATAATGAATGAATGCATAGTACAACAAAGATTTTGAGTTTAGACGCTGGCAAGGGAAATGATCTATCACTTGGTCATTAAACCTGCCATTGATCAATGCTAGGTTTAATTTCAGCCCCATTTTAATAAAATATGGGTTCGCTTATCCTATTTTTTAGGAAGGATTGGCTTTGTTAAATCCCAGAGGGTATACTGCTCAAAAAAAGCCTCTAATCTTATAGGAATTTGACCAAAGTTTCTATTGAGGTCCCCAACAGTCAATAGAATAGCATTCAGAAGTAGACTCTCAGCATTTAATATTGCTTCCTGCATTTGAGACAAAACTCAACTAAATTATACATAGAGGACAAGCAAACGTTACAGATAAGCTATTCTGAAAGCCTATCTTGTGCACCTACAAAAGAAAAATATATAGGCAATGCAAACAATGCAGAAAACATCACTCTTAGCATCCTCCATCTACTTGCTGATTTCAACAATATAAATAGACCCCATTCAGCTTGACCCTTTATGGAGGGAATTGCTGGAACAGAGAAGACCTTAAAACCTTTTAAATTAAAATTTGTACACACCCAGGTTTCCAGCAAACAAATAATCAAAAAGGAATCTGAAAGTGATAAAGATTCAGGGTGGGTAAACAAATTTTTTAGGCCTGCAATGTTCCAGATACATACTGACCAGGAAGTATTCTTAACATCAGGCTGCATTCAAAATCCTAAGGAGCCAAGTTCAAGGCTCATGGCCCCTATCAACCACATTATTACGAAACACTGTTTTCTCAAACAGCTGTCTAACCCCACTTTGCTCACAAACCATAACATTTCTGGCTTGCGACTTCAAAGATGATCGTAAGATATATCGATACATAGGACGACAAAGAAATCTTGCTCTTGATCTCCGAGACATGAGGCGATGGGTATATGTCTATGCCCATCTTTTAAAAGGCTTCTTCAAACTTTAAAACTCGAGCCACAACCTAAGAAGAAAAGAAAAACACTGTTGATTCATTATAAAGTAAACCATTTATGCGTTTAGAAGAAATGATAACCAGGTCAATATCATTTGAAGCTATTAATGTCAATTCAAAAACATTATAAAACAAATTCAGAACATTATACCAATTTAATGGAAAATCATCACCATGATAAGAAAAGAGTTCTGTAAGAGCTATAACATTTTGAAGACCTTGAGCAAGGTGATCATTGAAAGCTAAGTTCTTTACACTTCTCAAATCTAAAGAGACTTGCCTCACAGGAGAGCTTTGTAGAAAGGAGGAAACCAACTGATTTGAAACACAATTCTCAGCTTCATTATTGCCAGCAACATGAGTGGGTGGATTTGATTAACAGAATACCACATGACTGGCCTTAAATGAATTAGGTGCATTTAATGGGGAGCTTCTTGATTACTCTGAACAAATAGCAAAGGTTTATCAACTGATGCCCTTGTCTGTGAAATTTCACACTTAGATACTTCATTTTCAGCATTCTGAAATTTGATTTTCCTTGGAGGTTTATTTTTTATCCTCCGTATCTTCATGTAAAAAAAATTCTTACGGCTGCAGGCTTTCAAATTTCCATTAGGAGGAAGTAAATCCTTTCCCTTACTTTTGTTGAATTTTGACAATAAGGAATTTGAATTTAGGTTTCAATAATTTGAGAAGATGACACTTTGGGGCCGATTCCGATTCCGGCCGGAAATCTCTCTGACCGAGCCGGACCCGGAGAGATTTCCGACCGAATCGGACTCTGGCAGTCCGACCGAACGAGTACGATGCGCACGCATGCCATCGGACTCGAGTCGGTCGGACTTCCATTGAAGTCAATGGGAGCCTGTCGTACAACGCGTACGCGGGCTCCCATTGACTCAATGGGTGCGAGGCGGACAAGGGCGCCCCCTACAGCGTGTACGCGTCCATGCGCATCGCGGCGTACATGCACAGGTAGGGGGACCCATGGGTCCCCCCTGTGTGCGACTCGCGCGCCTACGCGTACAGGGGGTCCGACGCGGACCCCCAAAGTCCGGCTCCGACAGCTTTTTCGAGCCGGACGGCGCGAGTCGGTCGGACTGCTCGCGGCACGCATCGTATTTACCTGGCCGGGATACGTCTCCATAGCGCGGTGCGAGTCGTGTCCATGCGAGTCGGTCGGAGCGTGTTGAAGCCGCGTTCGAGTCGGTCGGAGATTTCGCGGGTGCCTGCATCGTACTCGCTCGGCCGGACCCACGTACGATTCGGTCGGGAAACAGGGCTCCGAATCGGATCCGGTAAATCCGAATCCGATTCGGAGCACTACCGGCCGAGATCGGAATCGGCCCCGTAATCTAAATCCACCAGTGCATCAGTCATTGTGGGTTGCTAAGTTCCCAAAAGCAGGCACACGCAAACTTTGTGCTTGCCCCTTATATCAAGTGGAGAGGAGACTCGAGTAATATTGCTGTGTTCCGAGCAGGTGACATTTAAGGCTCTTGTTGGATTCAGATAACAGTATCACCTGGATCTTTAGGGAGAGCTTTTAAGACAAGTGCAAGTGCTGAAAATGAATGTTCCTGAACCTGGAGTTTTTACAAAGGCTCTCCTCTTTTGAAATATGCACTGGAATATTGAATTTTACTAAGGATGATCTGAAAATAAGAAACTGTTATGAACAGCTAAACTCCTAGCAGATCTTTCTTTAGCTCCATGCTCCAAATTTTATCGTTCTGCTTTTAAAATTCTAATGCAATCCAGTCTTAAATTATTTTGGCATTTGATTAAAAATGTTTTATGTATGTATGTATTTTATTAATGCACACTTTTATGGCATTTTAAGTGCTGAATAAAGATAATTTGATAATGATAATGAATGTTCCTGAACCATCAGTTGTTTGTTGGTTAATTCTAGAATGGGAAGTAAAGCAGAATGCATTGAAGACATAATTGGCATCCGTTACAGGAGACTGGGGAGCATCTGCTTCAAGATATGATGTTGACTTCCTACATTCCATAATAGAAGCATATTTGAGTAGCAAAAGATTAGCTGAAAGAAAGTTATCAGGAAAGAAATTTCCTGGCTCCTCATTTAGGATTTTTGCTGCAGAGTCATCAAAGAATGGGAAGCTCTAAAAAATGACAAGGAGCCTGCCAACGATGTAAAGGGCTTTTGGGCACTTTCCTGAAGGCTCCTTTTTGCTATCACCTGCCTTCTGGGAGAGGAAGATTTCAAATAATGAATAGTGTTGGCAGGCAGTAGGTCAAAATCCAGATCTTGTGCAGGAGTTTGTGCAGGAGCAACGACCTCCATTGTTTTAACACTAACACTGACACTAACGTTGACATTGTCCTTGCCCTTATCAGAAAGCTTCAATGTCCCTTCTCAAATAGGAAAATAGCCTTGTGTAGAAAGTGATGACCGTAATGTTGAAAACAGAACATCTCATCAAAATTAGCTCTACCATCAAATAACTCATCAGAAGAAAACACAGTGGAATGTTTTAGATCTTCTAACATTTCAAATACTGCATCAATATCCAAATCATCAGTCAGAAATAGTACTAGGGGTGATAATGTCATTTAAAAAGAATTTTAAACAAATGCTGAATTTATAGAAATTCAGTTGGACCAAACACCAAATGATACCTTATCCCATAAATCCCTTCCAGGAACTGGAACAGCTGAAATGCTCACAAGGGACAAGTCTCTCTGTTCACGATGTGATGACGCATGTGGTTTCAGAACCAAGTTTACCATGTGTACTGCAGAGCGTTCTGGGACAAAATGTCCATTCAGGAGAAGGAAAAACACAGTCACAAAACCAATCCAAAGGTCTAGGAAAAGTAATGCAATTGTAATCCAAAGATTTAACTATGTAGAAACAAAGTATGTTCTTTTCAGCCAAAGATAGAAGACACACACCCTCAGCACAAAGGTCTGGGGCAGTGGGGGCGGTGGTGTTTCCAATGTGTTGAAAGAGAAGTAATCAAAGTCGATGAAGTATCCAGAAGCCATGCGGTCTATCTTGGGCAGCTCAGCAAGTTGTTTCGAATTAGATGAAGACTCGATCTGTGGTACATTGACATAGACCTTGTTCTTTTCAGAATTCTGGATTGAAATCTGTGTTTCTGTACTTGTTGACTGCACAGTTGCAGTCGTTTTTAAAACAGGTAGAATACATACTTCATTGTTGTTTATAGTTGTCTCTTGTTGAAGAGAGCGGACTTTATTTGTAATTAAATCTTTCATCTGAACCACCTTTATGGTAGCTACCCAGCAGTCCACGCGACTTACTGTTGAGAATCGGCCACATAGTGTGGTTTGATCATTTCGATAGAGACAAACTGTTTGTTTCGGGATCTGGCTAGGGGCGGGAGAAGTGCCATTCATGTACCTTGAACAGTCAGGACAGGCACAGGCGCTCTGTAAGATGGTCCAAGTTCTACAATGTTTTCTCTGACCAGATCCCCAACCTTTGGGATCCAGCCAGTCCTTGCTGGAACAACCTTCACTTCTCCAGTGGCGGTGCATTTTACTTGGACGTTGCTTTGTTCGTCATGGAAATCATTCAATTCCTGTAAAACAGCCAAACATTCATTTATGTCAAATGGTGTTTCCACCGCCACTGTGCTGGCATTATCGAGATCCACATCTTAACCCCAAGTAGGATCTCATAAGAAGTCGGCCGGCCAGGGATTTTCTGGGCATTTTGTTCAAAGCCCTCCGGACCCCATATATGTGATGGACCCAACTGCAACCCAAGCCTAATACCCTTGCTTTTTAGGGCTGATTCCGTGCACCCCTGCAGTGTATGTCATCCCTTGGACCAGCTAGCTCACAGTGCCACCATAAGCCCACCTAAAACAAGACACGGAGCGAACAGTTCAGGAAACTACTGAACATGACAACTCTGTTCCCTAAGGACCTAGGACCTAGAACCTTTCGTTCTGGCACTCGTGCTCTCTTTCGCTCAGAGAAATATACAAAGAATGCACAAAGAAAAGTTTTTCAATATTTATTGAACTGAAGGGATTCTTGTATAGAAAAAATGTGCTGCATTAATCAGTAGACAGAAGCAGACAACAGTTATAATAAGTGTCAAGACAGTGAATAAAATGAAGAGTACCACCATATTGCTGAGACAACTTATATATGCATTGATATACAGTATTATAAAGTCTAGCATACTTCTACAATGCAACCCCTTACCTACGTGTTCAAGGTGTAAATGTAGGGTCTGCCAAGAAACCCCCTTCTGTATGATCTAACCCCTTTACCTGGTGGGTAAGAATATAGAAACCCATCTTGGTCATTAACTGGACACCCCTTACGGAGATGTCAGTCAGCTGCTGGGTGAAAGCTTCAGCATGCAGGGACCCCCTCGAAGTCAACAGAAGTGTATCTGATGTTTATACTTTGGAAACAAAAGGTTATATATAGAAAAAGGCATCCTTGCCTTGGGCTGAGATAATGATTAGGCTGCCATTGTTTGTATTCCACAGATAGCTGTGTCGCCATATGGACGTAATAACAAACACATTTGCATAACGGACGTGAGGGCCTTGTACAAAATGCTAAGGCAGTGTGATAGTGCTCTCACAAAGTTTTCCATTTCAGTAAGGCCGGTGTTTCAAAGAAACTAACCCAAATGTCATGAATACAAATGTGTGTCAAAAGTTGATATGACAAAGTGAAGGCAACTTTAGGAAAGAACCATGTACATGTAAAATGGTACTATTTCCTACCCTGCCGAACTCAGGCACATAGCAATGTGTATAATGAGGAAAGCATGCTTTCCTATGAAATATAACGTGATACATTAATGTTATTTCACTAGCTGCGTTGTTGATATACCATTCACTGATTGAAAAAAAACAAGTACCTGGAATGACATGCTACACAGTTAAATGTATGGGAAACATGTTGGGATGGATTAAAGAACTGTAGAAGCAAATTCAACAAAAGTAATACATTAAAGTAATATCGTCAGGTTATTGCACAAACATTTGAACAGCTGGATTATCTGAAACATATTTTAATGTATAAATCAGCATGATATTTAAAGAGTTGGATAAATATCGTTATTATTCAATTCACATTTTCAAAACATGGATATATGTACCACTTTGAACAAGTTTCCTGCAGTCTTAGTAAAATCCCTTCTGCGCAAGGCGGCCATCGTGTTCTTAATCTTTTCCCTTTTTTAGTCCAACAATGCCTGTCACCTTTCCGCATTTCTGCCCTGCTCAGGCTCTCACCCGCCCCTTGCTTCACCCCCTCCTCTTCCCCTCTCCTTTGAGTGTTAAGTTTATTGTGAATGGAGCTCTGGCAGGGATGACGTCACCCTGTGAATGTCAACAATATAGAGGTGTGGGGATAACTCAGCAGATGAATGTGCCTGCTTCGGCAGGGATTATATGTACCTGCAGGCTCTTGTTCTTGGCACGTAAAGACTTGCTCAGTTCACAGAGGCAGCTCGACAGCTGCACACTCACTTCTGTGTCATTCATATCAAGGTTCCTCTGGCTGTGTTCAGACTTGCACAGGTGAGGACTTGAGATACCCCTGCCCTTGAGCCGAGGCCTTCTTCTTACAGGAGGAGAGTGGAGGAGCTGGTGTGACTAAGGGAAAGAGTGAAACGGGGAGGGAGGGGAACAGTGGAGGGGGTGGAGATGGTTGCATAGAGAAGGCTTACAGTGGGTATCTGAATACATAAACTGCAGCTTCCTATTCTAGTAATATAAGTCACTGGGTTAAGGTTCCTGCTGCAGAGATCTGAGTATAAAGTCAAGTCACTGTTTACAGTCCTAGTGCGATAGATAAGGAGGTTAACGTTCCTGCTTCATAGATCAAAGGACAACTGAGTTGAGAAAGCACTTCATAAATAAAAAAAAAACTGTGATATCACCTGCTATTCCAAACAAGTAGTTCCCATGTCTGTGCATCCCAATCAATCCACAATGTAAAACTTCCTGTTTACTGCTTGTCCCGTGATATTAGGACTTTATCTATAGCATTACTTATGGCCAGCTGTTATTACAAATCAGCTGTACAAGTATTTCTGAATGATGAAAAGACAGAGATTGCATTCTCTTCAGCAGCAGGTGCAGTAACCTACGAAACTATGTTACTAGAAGAGGAGCATGCATGCAGCAAGAGGAGGGTGATTGCAGCAAGTGCATTAGCCCAAAGGTCTCTTTTAAAAGAGCAGGGGTGTATGACAAGTAGGTGATACGCATATCTCGGCAGTATGGGATAGGAGGGGGGGCTAGGTAGACACCTACCTCTACGCAATTAATCAGCAGGGCCAGGGGTGAGTATGTGGAAAAGGAGAGATGTGAGTGCATGTGCAGCGGAGGTGTCATCAGAGGGCAGGCAGCTGCATGGGAGGAGGAGGAGTCTTCCTAACCTGTGATTCTGCTGTGCCTGAGTGTCTCAGGCAAATAGTGGCCTGTTTTTCCCTGCTTGATCGGATGATGAGAACTAATGCATGAATGATTTAATACTTTGCCGAGATCAGATAATGATTCTCGGCTTTGTACGTGGTACTCACTAAAGCCTTTAATTTAGTGAGGCTGTGTCTGCTCTACCAGTGTGCGCGCTGAAGTGAAAGCCTCCCCCACAGTGCCAGGCTGTGTTCGTGACTGCCCGAGGTTTACTCTGATGGAAAGCACATTAGGGAAAACATCAACTAACATTTGATCCGGTCTTTGAATGCACAGCAAATGTAAGGAGATAACATGATTTACAGCCCTGCTTACTGAAACGGACCTCGGAGTACTGAAAATATCCAGCGCTCTGGTCAAATGCTGTTAGAGAAAGGGAAAAGTAGTCCCTAAAAGATGTTACAGTGGACAAGTGGAAGCCTACAAATCCTGGGGCAATACTCCAGGGAAATGAACAACTTGGAAAAAGGAAGGATCAGGAAGTCAAACTACTCACTAGCAAGCAAGGATTTTTACAAGACAATCAAGTAGACAAATCACAAGCGATGTGAGTAGTCAAACCCCACAAAGTACATACCACATATCAAGGGCTGTCTAGGAAAAATGGAAGGAGGAGATAGGACGCCCACCTCATGACAAGGAATGGGAGCATGCCCTGGAATATCCAAAGAAAGTGTTTTGGAATGCCCGCTTTAAAAACACAATTCTCCATACTACACCGCGCATACCTCACCCCGCGCGGCTCCAACGCTTTTACCCAGACACGCAATTTGTATGCCCAAGATGTCAATCCCCAGATGCGACATTCAAACACATGTTCTGACTATGCCCCACAATACAGCCCTACTGGAATACAATACAAGAGACATTGCAGGAGGTAACAGGGCTCACTGACATCAATACTTGGGAAGCCAGCGGGATAGGGATCTTCCGCAGGGGTAAAACTCCAAAAGTGCAAATGCGGTTCGTTTCCCTGGCCCTCTTACTGGCAAAGAGAGGGATTATGATGCATTGGAGAACTGCAGAGGGACCCCCACTAGCGGCCTGGGAGGGAGCAGTCCGAAAATGGGGCTTGGCAGAGGAAGACACAATCAGGCGAGAGGAGGCACAAGGGGTGCGCAGAAAACACATCTCAATGGAATGGGCTACAATACTGCATCAATTCCGCCATCACCTGGCCAACACTCAGCAGCCGTCATTGCTACCGACTACACTAGAAAACATGAGTCAGACTACACAACCTGTGTCTCCCCCACACACTTATATGGACACAGTCACTCCCACTACCCGTCTGGAAGCGTAACCCTGCAACGCCCCCGTGCGCATAGACCCATCTATATAACGCCCAGCCTCAACCAAGCCACACTCCTGGAGAGCCCCCCATTTCCCCAGCCCTCTCCCCTCATAAATGCATGCAAAGTCAGAATGGTCCGTACTCTTAGGTGTCAGCTGAGGAGCTTCAAGTCCACCCAGGTATGACCACCCTAAGTTCAAATCCCCAGTTAACTACACACACCGGTAGTTTAAAGGACCGGGTGCTTTTTCAAACGAATAGTTCCTCACCAGAAAAGCAATGAGGCCCACTTTTATACCACATACCAGCTACAGAGGATCACATAGCCAAGTCTGCTGCCTTAGAATTGTCCCCCAACCCTGCGGGACCCAGGGAAAAGTGCTGTAAAACTGTATTGCTTAAATCAACTGCTATGCCTACATTCATGTAAAGTAATATGAAAAATCTAATAAAAATTGTTTTAAAAAATCAAGTGCTGTCTAGGCTCAACCGAAAAATCAAGATGACAATGCAAAAGCCAATGGAAAACAGGCAAAAAGGCACAACAGTTGAAAAGGCAAAATAGGCAAAAACTCAAAAATCTGAAAAGAAAGCCAAAGAGACAGTGCAAGAGGAAATGGAAAACAGGTGAACAGGCAAAAAGGCAAAAAAAAAGTCAGAAAGTGAGAGAGCAGAAAGAGCTAAGAAGAAGTAAAATAGTGACAGCAGAAAGAGAGGCAACAGCAGAGGAGAGTTTCAATAGAAGGAGACCGGGAGCCTCAGTGCAGAGTTGCAACGGAACGGGTCCAAAGGGGCCAGGCCTCATCAGAGGACCAGTGGGCAGACAGGGCCAGGCTCCAACTGCTGGTACTCTGATTAGCCATGTTTCTGTAGGTACAGATTGGTTTGAGCAGATGGACAGCAGATATTTTTGTGAAGCATATTCAAATAAATACATTACGAAGTTGGAAGTGTTCAAGGACACGGTGTACTTTGGATTCATCTGGGTCCGTAAAATGATCAGATAAGATAGTTCAGTACAGAGCTGAGAGACTGATTTTTTGCATTCAAGGAGTAAAATTTCATACATGTAACTCAAAATCAATGCATGAAATGCAGACAATACAAGTCAAACACAGTGAGCAAAGATTGTATCAGGCAGGTGACCGTCTGACAATGAGTCGGCGGCTCCACCTGCCCTATTAAGATAAAACCGCAGGGCAGTCGGTTATAAAGTGCTTTTTTTCTACTGCAGCTTGTGCTGCGGCCCAGGAAATGGGCTGCAGCACAAGTCGCAGTAGAAAAAGGTACTTTGTGCACATCAATGCACTATATGTCAGGCACCATGGTGCATGGATGTGTGGGGGGGGCACTGCATGTGCACCCAGGGCCACTGAACAGTGGCCTATGAGGGCCCTAGGGATAGGAGTCTGACCACTGTCCCGATGGGATTATGAATCCTGGCAGAGGGGGCGGTCCTACCCCTCTGACCTCTGGGCTCTGACCACCGGTATTGTAATCCGGTGGTTGGACCGATGCCCAGGATGTCGGGCAGACAGCCACAGACGGCCTGTTGGTGGCGGTGCTCCCGCCATCGTAATGACCCCCTAAGCCATCAACTAACTTGCATAGAAAAACACCACCACCAAACCCCTACACACACCATCAGACACATTAGGTCAGTGCCTTGGCAAGCTTCATGACATCCCAAATTAAAATAAACCTTGACTAAGCTTTTACTGCTTGTCAATTATCTCCCTCCTTCGAAGAGTGATAGCATATGCGTACTAAGTGAACCATTGCTAACGCTTTCCATGACAGCCAACTGAGACTCAGGAAGACATGTCTTTTATGTGCCTTTAGTGCACTCACTGTGCTAAATCCAAATCTTTCCAGTTTGTGGATGTAGTAAGTTGGGGGGGAGTGTCCTAGGATGCCTTTGGAACTTGGTTTACATTCTTCGAACTGTGTGAGAATATCTGCCTTTGGAACAATTATAGGCATGCTGGGGAAGTCTTAAGTTCCCTAAAGAGCACTTCCAAAACAACTGAGGGCCATATTCTCAAGAACGGCGATAACATTATCGCCGCTTTAGCAGCAGGAAACTAACGCTAAAGCGGCGATAAGGGGCTTTATCGCCGTTCTTGAGAATATGGCCCTAAGGGTTTTGGGTTTTGACGCAGAGCCTACTCTGTGATAACATGGCTTATGTCCCATCCACAGTTATGTGGAGTACTGTGACTTTATTACACTTGTCATAGAGTGAACAGAACATCTACCACATACTAAAAGAGAATGAAGATAGCAAGTAGCTCCCAAATATGAACCATATGTTTAGGACTAGGTGCATTGTTCTGTGTGGCTCTCATACCTTGGCCGTCTGCATTCTACCTTTACAATACACCTGTGAAAACCAACAGAGGCTAAGCATTTCCTACCTGTTCATATCTTTCTCCTTCAGAGTCCTGACAAATAACGTACAAATGCCAAATTAATCTTTACTAACACCTCCTAGTGGCAGCATCCAGAGGCTTAGGTATGAGTTTAATGCACTTTTTGTGCACTTCACTGTGCTAAATCCAACTTCTTCCAGTTTGCGAATGTATTTGGAGGTGTTGAGGATGCCTTTGTTATTTGTCCTACATTCCTCTGAATGTGTGAGCATGTCTTCTTTTGAAACTAAGGTAAATATACAGGGGAAGACTCTCCTATGCTCCCTAAAGAACACTTCCAAAACTACTATGGTCTTTAGTTTTGGCATACAGATGCTTGACCCACCATTATGTGCAGTGCTGTGACTATAGCATCCTTGTCATACAGCAAACAGAAACTCAGGCAAGTTCTGATGGAGGATGAAGGTGGCAAGCAGGTCATAAGCAAGAAAAAGTTGTACAGATTTTCCCAACTAGAGGGCACAATTTAAAAGGCTGCTTGCCTTTACAAATAGTGGCCTATTCAAAATATTTATCCATGCACAGCCATTTAAAAGTACATACTATCAGTATGACAGCTCCACTTCAATCAATTTTCTTAAACATCACTTTTGTGGGGTACAAAATGAAGCACATTATAAAATGTAGACCTGGCTGAGATGGGCACAAGGGACAATAATATTGGGTATTCTGCCTCTTTCCTTACTTAGAGCAAAATCTGGCTCAACAACATAGTCAACTCTTTCTCTCTGTTGTAGGAACATGTGATGATCTATTACCATAAGTCGACACACCCTACCGTAACTACCTCAGGACTATACTGCCCACTTCTCCTACTGTCCATCATATACTTCTCGTACACGTGATGACCACATATCTTGCTTACCCCATGCAACTGTATCTACTCCATAGGCAACTTGTGTGACTGCTACTGTTTATTGTATACTCATTGTGCATGCTGTCACTGTGTATTTGTGCCTACGCCATGTAATTGAAGCTACCCCATAGGGAACTCGTGCAACTGTTACTTCGCCAACTGTCACTTTGCTTGTGTTGCTATGCATCTGTACCTACTACAAGTAATTTTACCTGCCCCATATGCTACTCACGCAACTGCAACTGTCTATGGTATACTCCTTGTGTATGTTGTTGTTCTGTATTTGTGCCCACGCCATGTAATTGCACTTACACCATATGTAACACGTGCAACGGTAACTTGGCTAACTGTTACTTTACTAGTGTTATTATGTTTCTGTACCTATTCCATGTAACTGTAATTACCCAATATGTAACTCATCTAACTGTTACTTTGCCAACTATGTAAAGCGCTCTGATACCTTTGGGTCGAGTTTGCGCCATACAAAACTCAATAAATAAATAAATGATCCTGCAGCCTTGCAATATCCTCCACAGCAAATATTCTGCAACATTAACACTTTCAAATGCGGCCAACTGAAAGTCAAGGAAAGATGTTGGCCTTCCTATAGGGATAAGATGGTTAACATCATACGCATCTATAAGTTGTCAACTGAATTCGGTGGGTAAACAACTCCTTATACCATGAGTTTTACGACTCACGTTTAGGCTTGGGCAAAATTTTTATTACCCTGGAGTAATCAGAGTTCTACAATTACACCTATTCATGTATCTATAAGTAATTATAAGAAATCTTTACGGCAGGAGCACAGAAAAAATGAACTTAGAGAGAGTGAGTGGCTGTTAGCTGCTGCTGTTCTCTTGCATTTAGCAATTTTTTTAGCCTAATATACATCCTTGCGTCCATTATGGATGAGAGAGTGCAGTTGCGTTACGGAAACAGCACCAAATGATGGGTTACGCTCCTCGCATAATTTCGCACAATCTTGCATAATTTTGCTTTTATTTTGCATAATTATGCTACAGCAAATTACATTAGTTACGCCCACTCCTTCTCACGTTATATAGCTGAAGTACCTGGTTATTCTCATCCACTCCCCCATGTACTTGTTGTAATTAAGTTTACAGATGAGCTTGTGAATTCTACCAACTGACCCTAATCCAGACGAGGGAAGTGCTCTCAGAATGGATTGTAGTGAGCATGTATAGATACCCCCTATCTGAGAATTTGATTTGGAGCAGTTCATTGAAATGAAATACAATGCAGTGCTCTGGGCTTTTTGGTTACTTACAGACAAGATCCTGTGGGAATCCTTTGTGGTGACATCGAATTGAAACACATGTCACAGTTGCAGCTTTATACAGCTCGCTGAACTGTTCTACTCATGTATAGAAGTTGTCCACGTAAAGGTTATAACCTTTATGAAGGAGCGATTGGGCAAGCTCTCACACAAACTTTGCACTGATAACTATAGCAGAAGGGCAACCAGCAGGATTTATAGCAGAGACCTCCCTGTGAATACTCTAAGGCTCTATTCATAACCGATAGAGCTCTCTCAGAGCATGTATATCTCGATGCAATAACAAGGTCTTTTCCTTTTTTTTGTACTTCCTGAACAGCAGTCACCCTTTATACAGGATCAGGGCCTCATCTACCGCTATATTCTTTCCAGGGGTTTACATCTCTGGAAATCTGGCAGACAAATGTTCCATGCCAGGTCAAATTATAAAAAAAACTGTCATGGTCTGGTTGGTCCCAGAGCAATGCTGCAGAATTATCATTGAAATGCTGCATTTGCTGCAAAAACAAAAATCTATGCTCATGACCAGTGCGAAGCGGGGTGTTGCCCAAACCATGCGAGTGGGCCAGTAGGATGCACCTTGGTTTGTGCAGCATTCCTTTGTTGAGCATAAGGGCCAGAAATGTTTGAACTCCCCAAGTGAAGTAGGAGTCCAAAGATGTGCTCTAAAACTAGGCCTAATAGTGCCTCCATGCTCCCTCAGACACTGTTCGGCTTGCAAATTTGTTTGGTGCACAATTTCCTCAAGGAAGTCAACATCCATAAAGAGATGGACATAGTTAATGGGCAAAAAAATGTGTAGTACTGACTTTACATCCAGAGAGCACAGGGAATGTGGGGCTAAACTAAATTGAAGGGCTGCCAAGACAGCATTCTGTCTGTGCTTGGAACCATATATGCCTGCTCTGCGGATTGGGCTACCCTGCTACTTTCTCTCCACAGCACAGATTGTGCATGTGAGGGGACGTCATGGCTACCATGACCATGTTCCTCAGAATCACTGGAAGATGCGTCATCATCGAATGGAACTCCGATGACTGAAAAATACTTTCCAGATTCTACTGCATTTTCCTCTTACCCTGATGCTGTCCCAGTATCAGATCCTGCATTAGGGCTGCCCTTCATTACTTGAACTAAGGTCAGGGCAGCAGTTAACCACCAAGACGCCATCTCTGTCAACTGTCTAAAACATTCCTTCTTAAACAGTGTGCCCTATGTAGAAGGCAGAAGTATGTTTACAAATCAGTGGGTGGATGTGGGCATGTGTGAAATATGTCAAAGAATTGTAAAAGCACTTAGCTCCTGATACTCCGATCCAAAGAACTTCTTCAAAGATGCTGAAAGACACAAAAAAGAATAAACTGTTAGTTAAGTTAACCACGTATTGAATACCAGAGCATACTTCATAGGATGAGGAGTGAGGCCATTGCAGCCATTGTTCATTTATTATGGCACTCATTGAGTTGCCACCTTTCTTCTACAAAAAATACAGCTGTTTATTAACATTTTGCTGTTATGGAACAGCTATCAGCTGGTAGATAGAAGAAATTTCTGTCAAATTCTCAGGATTCATTATTTAAAATCCATTGCTTTTTGCTTTTCGAGCACAAGACTCATTTCAAATGACCAATATTAACCACTGGATTATTCTCTAATGTTGGGTGCTGCATAAAGTAAAGTGCTTCAACACCTTGCAAGAGGTTGTGCTATCTGAATGCAATTTTAATACAATACCATACATGCTAACATTTTGAAACTGGAAAGATGGAGGTTTGAAAAATAAATAAAATTGTGGGAATCTTTTTTCATAATTGATTTACCTTGAAGCAGAGACAATTTGAGGAGGGAGACAGCTAAAATAAAGCCATATCAGAGTCAGTCAGGGACAGACTGGGACAGAAACTAGATCTAGGCTCCCAAATAAAAGTGTACCCTATTAGCAAACCAATTAGCTAAAAAAGTGGCCCACATTTGCACATTGGGGCAATTTTTAACTGTATAAGTGTTTTGCAAGGTATGGAAGACTGCATGCATTTACTGCTTGCTGCAGGCACTGTTGTAGAAATCAACAGTATATATCAGCCTATCAGACCATAAAACAGGCCCACAAACAGGAAGAATTTGGCAAAATATTTAAATTGAAAATGATGCCCCCCTCCCCCTTAGCAGATCCTCACAAAAAATAAGGTACTGGTGGGAGCCAATCATGCCATAAATGTGGGAAAAATGAACATTCTTAATAAAATTAAGCCCGTCTGGGGGGTCGGGGGTGTTTGGCATATTTGACTACCGTTTTTTAAATTTCCTCCTAGGGGGGTGATCTAGCCCTCGGTGATCGCACACCCCAGCAGAAAACAAACATTCTTTAAAAAAAATTATGACCCCATAGGGGTCACCCATTAGCCGGATGGGCCGACTGAGCTAAATTTGGTTCCATTTTGTTTCCTCCTAGAGGGTCAATCATGCACTCCTTGGGGCCCGATTGATCCCCTGAAAACCAATGGTCCAAAAACACACATTTCTTGAAATAAATATGGCCCCCCACCCCCTGCACACACTTTTTTTATTTTACAAATCAAGTATGGAGCAGCAAGATGGTGTAATCTTGGGTGTGGCCAGTGAACTGTTTTAGTATCAGCAGTTAACAGAAGGTAATTGTAGGCATACAGAATGATAATATACGCTGCAAAGCAACTGCACATTTTTCTTGCAACATTTATCAAACAAAATGGATTCAAAGCCTTCGCTCATGTTTTTTACTGTATGGCCATGTAGCCGCTTTGCATGGGCTACCAACATACAAGGAGAATAGTTTTGTAATTTAGGTCATTATTACATTGTCACAGTACCTGATTATGTACGTTTTAAGGCATCCATACATGCTCTTTTCTGGCACATTGCAACACAGCAACAGCAATTTCAGACTATTAAAATTGGCCATTGATGAGGTGTCTGCAGAGCTCTATGTATCCAATGGATTACAGGGCCAATAAGCGATGTTCAAGTAGGTAGGGCCTAAGTTGTGTAGTACGTTCAATGTGTGGGTTAGGAGTTTGAAATGAGCGCGTTTGTGTATTGGGAACCAATGGAGCTCCCTGAGGTGTGGTGTGATTAGGCCTGGGCGTAGTCCGCGAAGTTCCGCGAGTGGCGGAGTGCAGTGCGAATTGCAGTTTGTACTGGTAGAAATTCTACCCGAGCAGCAGCTCGCGCGCGCGAACTTACCGTTTGCGATCGTAAACTTACCGTTCGCGATCGCGAGCGGGGAAAAAACTCCACTGCACATCGCGAAGCGGAGTTTTCTTAACTCTGCGAGCTCCGCGGAGTGCGGAGTGCAGAAAACTCCGCAAACTCCGCGAACGGAGCGAAGTTCACCGCCCAGGCCTAGGTGTGATATGTGTTCTATATAGGAGGTTGAGGAGAAAAGCCTGGCTGCGAACTTCTGGATGGTTTGTAGTCTTCTAGTGAGTTGCTTGATGATCTTGGTGTAGAGGGTATTCCCGTAGTCCAACTTGCTGGTGATTAGGGCGTGAGTGACAGTTTTCTAGTGGTGCTTGGGAGCCATTTGAAGATCTTCCTCAGCATCGTCTGGGTGTGGAAGCAGGTTGCAGTGACAGCGTTGACTTGTGTGGTCATGTCCAGTTTGCTGTCATTGATTATTTCAAGGTTCCTGGCATGGGTGGTGGGTCTCAGCCCGAGTTCAGCCGGCCACCGGTTGGAGTCCATGGTGAGGCATTCTTGCAGAAGATAAATACTTTGGTCTTTTTGGTGTTGAGCTTGAGCCAACCGGCTTTCATCCAGTTAGCAACTTCAATCATGCAGGCGGTTAACTTGTTTCATGTGCTGGGGGTCTTACCTGAGAGGGAGAGTATGAGTTGCATGTCATTGGTGTAGAAGAGGATGTTGATATGGGCTCGGATGACATTGGCCAGAGGGATCATGTATGTGTTGAAGAGAGTGGGGTTAAACGATGAACCTTGAGGCCCTCCGCAGATGAGTTTGCGGGCTACCAAGGAGTAAGGTGCCAGGCTGACAGTTTGTTGTCTACCCCTTAAGAAGGAGCGTAGGTCCAGCAGAGAGAGGGTCCTTGATGCCAATCTCGTGCAGGCGTCTGATGAAGAATGTTTGTATGTATATACATATATACAAACACAAACACACACACACACACATAACTGTGTGTGTTTAAGTAGTATTTTTTAGTTTTAATGCTTTTTAATGTTTGTGATAGATATTTATGTTTTATTTATTTATTTTCTTAAAGCATTATTTACATTGACTTGTATTTTTTGTTTTGAATTTTAATTTTACATCAGACCATGTAATTGCACTTACACCATATGTAACACGTGCAACGGTAACTTGGCTAACTGTTACTTTACTAGTGTTATTATGTTTCTGTACCTATTAATTAATATAAATTCATTTACAGTAATACATATATTGTATCATTTTGGTGAGAACAGTTTCATTTTCTTGTTCTTTTAGGTTTAGATAGTTGGATTATATGATTTTTTTTCTATCACTTGGGATTGTTAATAGTAAATTTGTTTTTTAAAGTCTTTAAAGTCTTACACTATTTTTGTTTTTACTGCTGGTCTAGTTGGATTGGGAATAGAAAGTATCTTCCCTATGAAGTTCAACATATTCCTTACTGTTGCTTAGGTTGGAGTGGAAGTGGTAAATCTGACCCCACCAAATTCTAACACTTTCCTTACTGTTGCTCAGTTTTGAGTTGGATTATCAAATTCAAACCACTCCAGAGTCCAACACTTCCCCTACTGTTGCCCAGGTTACATGGGAATAGTAAATCTGACTCCTCCAAAGTCCATCACTTTTCCTACTATCACTTAGGTTGGAGTGGTAATAGTAAATATGACTATTCCAGAGGACAGCAATTTCCCAATTGTGTTAAGTTTCGAGTGTGAATAATAATTCTACTGACTCCAAACTCCAGCGCTTTCAATACTTTTGCTCAGGGTTTAGTGGGAATAGCGAATTTGATTTTCATTTTCTTTGATGTATTTCTTTTGTTTGAATAGAGTTATAATGGTAGATTTGTTTATATAAAATTCATATTTGTAAAATGTATCAGATTGTATTTAGAATGGTAAATGTGTTCCTCCTTGTATAAAAGTTGTACCTATTTTATTAATATTTGTTGTATTTTATTTATGAAAGTATTTGTGAATATTTTTTTAATTATTGTTTGTTTGTTTTAGTCAGGTCAACGCCGTCACCTCCAGCTGCTTCAACACCATCTGCATCCTCCGAAAGACTTTCAAATGGATCCCCCCCAAATCAAGGAAGGCAGTTACCCATACACTCATAACCAGCAGACTAGACTAAGGAAATGCCCTCTACGCCGGGATAAACAAGTCTCTACTCTAAAAACTCCAGACCATACAGAACGCTGCAGTCAGACTCATCCTCGACATCCCTCGACACCAACACATCACCCAACATCTGCGGAACCTACACTTGCTCCCCGTCGAGAAGAGAATCATTTTCAAGACACTCACCCACGCCTACAGATGCCTCCTCAACACTGGCCCCCAATACCTCAACGAGAGAATCTCATTCCATGTACCCAAGAGGAACCTCCGATCTGCCGACCTCGCCCTCGCCGAAACCCCTCGCATCTGCAGAGCCAGGACAGGCGGAAGAACCTTCACCGCAGCCAAGACCTGGAACGAGTTCCCGATTGACATCAGGTGCTCCCCCTCCCTGAACATCTTCAGGAAGACGCTCAAGACCTGGCTCTTTGACTGAACGGAGCCCCCCTCAGCGCCTTGGGACCCTCACGGGTGAGTAGAGCGCTTACAATCCCCTGATTGATTGATTGATTGAGTGATTTGTTTAAGTACTTCAGGTTGTTTTTGTAATTTCTTTTTATGTCAAACCCTTTGTTGTAATATTGTGCAGGGCTCTCAGACAGAGCCAATATTGGAAACTACAGATTTGAAACTCAGCTTTAATATAAAATCAGTGAAAAAACACCTCTCTCCGTTCTCCAAATTCAAGGAAGTTGACGATCGGATTGCAGTCCTCCATTGCATTGTCTTCTTCCGCCACTCTCTGATCTCTTGAAGACCTAAAGGAGGAAGCCAGATGCAAGAGATGCTCTTGCACTGCCCACCACCATCTCCTTTGCCTGAAGCTTGCCTTTTAGACCACCAGCTCTTCTGGCAGTCTTTTTTGACAAAGCTGCTGCTAGCTCATCTCCTTCCGGTTCTCTCATTGAGAACTGTGAACACAGGTCTGGGCAGCTAGGACATGGTAGGACCAGAGGGTGCGTGGAGTGGGTGATGTAACACAAATTACTTGTTTTTTCATACATTTTAAAGGATGCTGGTGTGATGGCTCAGTGAAACAAATGCTCACTAATTACATCTGTGTCTGATCTTATGGTCGCAATTTCAAATCCTTGGAAAGTCATATTAGCCTTTCTAAGGCCATTAAATTAAGACAACAACATTACATTTGGTACTACTAATAGCTGTTATTTACAACACTTAAAGAAAACCATATGAAACACCATAGAAACTCATTAAAATTATAAGATAGAGAGGGGGAAAGCTGAAGGGAGGGAGGATGCCAGTGTTTTAAAATATATAACAGCAGGGTGTCTGTGGTTCATGGGAAGCAATAAAATGGCAGGTTCTGTAGAATCTCCTCTTGTAGGCTCTTCTTACACCGTGAGGTCTGTGCAGACCTGTTGGAAGCAGCAGATCTCTACTGTGCTCGGCCACAACTCGTGACAATTCAATGATCCACTACATATTACAGTAGGTGGCTGCTGCTCTCCAAGAGAGCAGGCAGCAGAGTGTTGAGGGAATCTTGCAGAGTCAAGGCCAGCGAGAGCTGTAGAACTGTAGCAAGACATGAGATATTATTTTTATATATGGTGAGGTTGGAATCTATGTTTCCTGTCGGGTGCATGTGTGGGCGAGTGAAACCTACTCTCTACGGGTGCACAGAGTCTCTGTTGGAGCCCGTAACAAGCAAAAGACTTTCTAAGCTTTTTAAATCATATTCCCATAAGGGGGCGTTCTCTTGGTGCTAAAGTCAGGGTACTCTTTTTAACCTTCTGAGAACTTTGAAAGGCTGAGTGACCCTTACACTTTAAGACTTGAAGTTAGTGTTTACATGCATATCCCTGCAGGATGTGCATTAACTTGTGGGGCTATCTTTTGGGCTAAAAGCAGTAAACATATCTGACCCTGGTAGTGCAGACCATGCAGCCACATTTCACATGTCAGCCAATGTTCTAACTTTCATCCTTCCTCTTCCATGGTCCATGTTTCCTAAGGGTTTCTATTTAAAGGCACTTGAATTCTTACATCCTTTAAGATGGTGACTTCTCAAGTGCTGTTCACAAAAGTGCAAAGTGCACAATGCGGGCAGCCCCACTACATTGAGGCTGATGTTTAACTAGTGTAAGTATTCTACCCAAACAAAGACTCTTGAAATCAGGTGAGACAGGGGACAGCAACTGATCAGGAGTAATATAAGGACATTTTTAACAGGAGGGTTGCCTCTCCATTCATAGTGCAAGGGTACCACACCTGCACAGGCCCATGTAAATGATTTCACTCCTAGGAGTAGAAATGAAATCCTGCACACCAAATCACATGCCTTGTCCTCTACATTCATTGTTTTGTCTCCCTACATTAGCCCTGTGCTAGATTGGGACTTCTAATATCTTCCTAAGGCTGCCCTCGAGAAATATCCTTTGTCCAAAGCGATGTTTCTCACAGTAGGAAGCACTGGGGCTGTCTCTAACCTGGAGAACCCACAACATGGCCACAAATAAGTGTGAGAACTCACCACCTGGCTGTTATCATCCTTCCTGAAGCAGCAATCAGGGACATAGAAAGAACATACCTAACCGAAAAATGTCCTCACATTGGGAAAAAAAACTGCAGCCACATCTCTTCTCCTTGCCATCCACCAAATGGCAGTGCTCAGGTAGATTAATCTGCATCTCCTTGTTAAATAAAAGGTATCATTGATTTTCTTAAGGTAGTCTAGTCTCTCCCTCCTCACTTCAGTGGTTGGGTCTCCTTCCGCCAGCTACAGGAATGCAGGCAATGCACTTTCACTGTCTGGGAAGCTATTTTTATCTCAATCCTGTACAATGCTAAACCAGGGGTATCCATATGGTTTCCTTTCATACTTAAGCAAAGCATTTGTAAGGCAAATTTTAAAGGTAAACATCAGAAGTCATGACTCCAACATTTGCAGAAACTCCTTTTGATGGTTGCATTGTTTACCCAGTATTTTTTCTCCCATGGATTTGATCCTTAGGGCACTGCATCAGTCTAGCATAACTTAACATGCTTGATAGTTCCCTAAGTATGCTTCCAGCCATTACTTAACACTTCAAAACCCTCAGCTGATCAGCTGTCCATGCTGAAGCGGTGGTCTAGCAATAGTCTAGAAGTGGACTGACTGTTCACCTGATTCTAGAGCCTATCAGAGGGGCCTTATATAGAACTATCTTGTGTAAATATGATGTTTCTTGTTATAGTTTTCCATCCTCAGAGTACACGCTATCTCAAAAGTCTATGCTCTGTGCCTAAAACACTGCATGAAAACTTTGACCATGACTTAAAATTTCCAATTGTTGCCGTTCTAATTTTCTTTGAATGGCCCTCTCCTTCCTGTCCATCCTCTGCAAGCCTCCCCTCTGAGTATAGCCTACTACAAGTCATGTCCATGTTTTCCTTAATCTCTACTACAGTATTTGTGCAAATTGCCCACACCTCATCTCAAGCATTAGGACCTATCCTTCTTTGAAATTCAGACCATGCAATCTAACAATACTGAATCTGCTCTAATTCATCTGCTTATCCCACCGACCATCTGCATGGACTCACATACCACCCCTCCCCCACCCAACACTATTGATCATACCTAACTGATACCAATTTTAATCCACCTCAAAGACACAGGATTGGACATGGACACGTAGAGTGGTATCCTTGAGATAAGTAGACTAAATCCTATACCAACAATAACTAATACCCACTGGATTTACCACTTACCTTAAGCGCTATATAAATGTAATGGCAATACAATACTTACTAAATGATCTGTTAACAATCAGTAGTGTCCACTCCTGGTCCTTCTTTCCCCTATTGACTCACCAATAGACGGCTGCTGAAGGGCTAAGGGTCAGACAAGCAATCTCACTTCTGGCAAATGCCACTGATTCTGGTAGCTCACTCACTTGATAGTGAATTGTCACATGTCTTTGACGCACATGGTCTTGGCTACAGTGCACAGAGACCATTTGCTGCTGCACACAGGGAAAACAATTAGAGGGAAAATTGGTTGGGATGGATGAAGAAGGTGGGAGTGAAAAGGTCACAGGACCCTAAGCATTTTTAAAATGTTTTTAATAGCCAACAGTAAAGGGCACCCAAAGAGATTAAGGCTGGTGGCAGAGCTACATGGATCTTTTCAATAAATTAGTAAGAGGCGTGCAGGATTGATTGGGGTATTTTTGATGCATCTGCTCTCCTTCTGCACAGATGGACTGCGAGAATCGAGGACAGATGCCTTCCACCTTAGGCCAACAAGTGATGTGAAAAGAAATACCTGGAGGAAATCGCATGGGTACATCATTGTGGTAAAAGCAATGCCTGTTGTTTATGGGAATGAATGCACTGTGGTGTAAATGGCCATGTCTGCATTTCCACATTGGTGCAAACACCAACCCTTCAGTGTGTTGCAACATTATTCCACCAGGAGATGTTTTCGAACCGACACTCATAATAAATAAGGCCGTAAGAATCTCCCCGATGCCTTTAAGATACCAATTATTTTCTGACTGTGATTACTTCCTGTTAATTATCAGAGACCACATGTGCACCCTCCACTTTTAGACAAAAACATATCATAAGACACCTTTCAAAAAAGTTTCACTTTGCTTTTTTGGCCAGTTAAATTGCAGCATGTTGAACTTTAGGTTCCAAAGCTTTACATACCTTTACGTGCCTGATCTACACATGGCGTGCGGCAATAACTGAAACAAGAAATATAGGTGGGCAATTAAGTGTTATTTTTGCGGCTCCAATATGTTGCGCGGAGATGGATAACTGTGTGCTTTAATTAACATGTCTCTCTTTGCCTGCAGCGATCCCCTATGCAGATGGAAAATGAGCTGTCACATATTGAATGCGTCTCTGCATTTATCCTTCTGTAAATAGGTCACACGTGCGGCAAGAAATATCGCTCTTGTTTTGGGTTTTTATTAATATGCCTTTCTTTAAGCGGCAATAAAACGAAGGATATTTTCTTTAGTGTTCAGGGTTTGATAACGCCTGGTGGACCAAAAATACTTTTAGTCCGGGACAGTAATTCTTTTAGTAGCAACTTGAAAACGACTTCGGAATGAACTGCAATTCCACGTTCTAAATTTGCATGATCTGAACAATCAGATTGTCTGGATAAAAGTTAGTTTGAACTGAATTTTGGAGTGGATTCTGAATGGAGCGGAAGTTTTTAGTTAGAGTTACAAGTTATATAGGATTTTCTTGTGAAATGTGCACACTGTTATACAGAGCATAACAATGTCGCATCTAACACATTTTCTGCTGGGTAAAGAAAGGTAGGAAAAGACCACTCAGGGAAACGAGGAAAGGCAGCAGAATGTGTCCTTTGTGCCCTGAGCTGCTACCCTTTCTGAAAAATTAAGGCAGAGCAGCAGAGGACATTTTATGTTGAATCAGATCCGTGGGGGAGAATCTGCCGAAGCTACTAATAGTATATATAATGGTTTGCTGGAGTTCAGTCATTGTTAATGAATATAGTAGTCCTGGCGAATTACAGAAAAAAGAGCTTGTCAGCAATATGTATTAATGCAGCTGATCAGCTAAATTCATTAGACTTGTAAAGATCCCTGTCAAATTTTGCACACTCTGGTATTTTGTACATGTTTTCATTTTAGGTCCGGCTTGACAGCACTGCTGTCTTTAACATATTGTTACCAAACATTTAAAACGTACACAGAGTGGTCTTTGGCTCCATCCAGAGAGTAAAGCTCCATTCACATCTTGCAATCTGTTGTTTGCTGTATCATTCCACCCAGTGCTTTAAATGGCAATGCAGGAGTGCTGGCACTCTCTGTTCAGAGTACCTGTTTGTTCCTGAGAAGTGCCGGTACTCTCCCATTAACTGTATTGCAGCAGTGCTGAGAAGTTCAGGTACTCTCCCTTTCAAATCAAAGGAGTGCAGGTACTCAGTACCGGACAGTGCCTGCACATTTAAAGCACAGATTCCACCTACTGTGGAGTGCTTTCTTTGGAATTGATGAGGGACTATGTTACATTTGAAAAATACACTCAAGCATCACACTCAGTTCTGACATGCTTTTTACACAGAGCAAAATCCTTATTTTCATTTTTTGGGAATAGGCTTCTTAAAATGGTTTCATCAGATCTCAAATGTGAGTCATTACCGCTGCAACATTTACTATCAAGACCAATATAAACTATTACCACTACCTCCACTATAACCACCATTACCATTATGGCCATCATGATTAGCATCTCAGCAGAATATGTACATGCCAGGGTTTGGACTCTTTATTGTACGAAAGTCAGAGCTAATGGTTTGGCCAATGGTTGTTTATATCTTGTAGATATCAATACATTTAATTGGGCCAAGACATTCTACACAATGACGATGCAGTACATTAACACCTAAGACCACACTGTGAAGAGTGTACAACTGCTGAAGCAAGTTTACATTTAAAAAAAGTAGCTTTTTATATTTTAAGGAGTTGAAGTCAAAAGGTTTATGCTCAAAACAATACAATGCGTGTCATACAACACACTGCAAAATTAAGAAGGTAAATGTTCACTCTAACACCAACACATAATTATTAACTAAATAGCAGTACAATTAAGAGAAGCAGAAAGGAGAGAAATAGAAAACAAATATGGATGCATTGATCCCTTAACCCTCATGTCTGCAAAAGGTTAAATAAAAAACAAAAGGTCTACATGCAATAATTAAAAAAAATAATAATTTCAAAAATTTTACTTAGCAGTATTCAATGTGTTCAGAGCTGGCATGTTCACCCTTTGGCGTCAGCTCTTACTAATGCTCCCCGCCTTACTTTGCCACGTGGAAGAGTGTCTCAAAAGTTCCAGAGATGCATAAATGTGTTATCTTTCTTAAAGCACTCAAGCTAGCTAAAAAAGACCCCTTCTTCGAATTTCATTTTTTCATCAAATAGTTAAAATAATCATAATTGAGCAGAAATGAATTGCTTTGTTTAAAATTCTTAATTAAAGAGTTATAGACAGGGCTTAATTTGAGCCAGTGGTTTCTGGTGCTCATTACCAGCACTTATTTCTCAACACCGGCACTGGTGACAGCCCACCACATGGTGGCACTGTCTGTATAATTTTGAGATGAGCTCAACAACAGTGTATAACAATTCAATATATGTTATTGAATTGAGAGGACTAGAGAGGACTCTTACTTTTCCCATCCAACCCACCTATCTGACCTACCCCGAACCTTAGCCCATAGAAGATCTAATACCCACAACACGAGAACTGACAACAGTCATATTCCAGAGATATTTAGGGACACTAATCTGCCTTCCTCGACTAATGGCACACCTGTGGCACCCCCTCTCCTACCTCATCTCCTACCTGACGGGTGACCCAATCGATCACTCAGGACTCCAACCTGTCAGCAATGACCTTCCAAAATTATGTGTCACCCACCAATGACTCTCTTAGGAGACTTCTTTCAACCCCACCTCCAATCAGTACCTCGAGCAAACCCTCTCTCAGTCCTCATCTTCCTATCATTTCCCCTATCATACCCTCATCTCCTTTGACCCTGATGGTCTGTGGACCATTCATTTCGCCCCAGAGGGAGCATACACGTCTTCTTTCCCTAGGCCACACTACACTCTCATAAGCACTGACTACCCTACTTCCCTGGAGCATAAACTGGCTGAGCTTAGTCAAGATCTTCAGCTAGTTAAAGCCAATCTTCAGAACCTTATTCACACCACATCAAGGTTCAAGAAGCTCTGGAAACTCAATCTGACCTCTTGGACGCACAGAACCCCACACACTAAACTACATAACTCACCCTACAGGAAGGCCGAACCACTCCTGACATGGTACAGCATACCTCGAAAATTCACCTAATTTGAACTGGAAAACTCAACCCCATCTCAATCCCAACTCCAGAACCCAGAGGGTTTCAGACCACCTATCTGAGGCTGACATTCACTCCCTTCTTTTATCATATACCACTACTAATAAGGATTCATCACCCACGGTAGTTACTATCTAGACTATACCCTGCAACACACTTAGAGAACCTAGTCTCAACTACAGAACCTTAAATGAGTACAACCTACTTTAAGTTCCCATAAGACACCTTGAAGCTTTAGTAACCAAATCATGTCTATGCTTCTCAACTGCAGGTCATTCTCTCACAAGACCTTGGCCTCCTAATGTTAACTGAAACGAGGCTCAATGAGTCCTCCTAGTCCCTCCCAACTATGAAATCATCAGTTTGGATAGATGTGGAAGAAAAGGGGGGCTTTTCATGCACTCACTGCTCCATGCTAACCTTGAAACATTCACAAACTATGCCAATGCCCTCCTGCCAATACCTAGCTATCAAAATATGGAGCAATGACAAGATAGAGTGCAAACTCCACATGATTTACCACCCCGGGAAACAACCTACCTTTCATTGAGCAAATAATGGAGACCATCTCCTCTAACTTGGACCAGCACACCAACCATACCTTCCTCAGGGATTTCAACATACACTGGAATGACTCTAATAATCCCATATTGAACACCTTCAAGGCCTTCCTCATGGACCGCAACCTTACCCAGTCATGTAATGGCCCAACACACAATAAAGGCTCCACCCTTGATCTAAACATTGCTAAGGACAGTACCATTCAACTTGAATCCATAACCCCCTGTGACTGGTCAGACCACTACCTAATTTCCGTCCTCATTATGGAGAAGGTATTGACTAGAAAAGGTGAAAGGAAGTGGAAACTTGATCAGGTAAGTCAAATCTCTTTATTTGTAATAAGAGATGTCCAAGGTATACGACCGGCCAGAGCGACAGCAAAGTACAACTGCTGTTCTGACCATTCCACATGCCACCATTCTAGTATGGAACAATGGTAATGGTGGCATGTGCTAACATTCAAAGGTAAACACAGGCACTTAAAAATACATATACTTAATTCTAAAGATACACAGGACCCAACACATCTTCCCCCTAAACCAAAAAAAAATAAAAAAAATGAAATAAAATATAATGACAAAAACATCTTGTAGGAAGAACAAATGTGCATATGACACTAAATGATGTAAACACGTTAGGATTTGACATAATCCTTTAACCAAATGGGCGGTTTACGTTCCCTTGCAGGAATTCTGGAACTGGATTCACCATGAATGGAACTGGGCACACTGTGAGATGAGGAATCAAAACAGGCGAACTCTGTTTAGATAATCTTTCCATGTTCCACCATTTACCATCGCTTAATTTAACAGATCTATTCCTTATGGATGTGATTTGCAGAGGACATGAAAACTTAGAATGACCTTTAGCAATGAAACCAGGAAATCTCACTTTGACCCAGTCACCTTCTTTGAAAACAAATTGTCTCCTTCCTTTAATTGGTTCATTGGTAACATACTTGCTTTGGGCTTTGAGACAATCAGCCTTCACTAAGTCGCGATCAACCTTGGGAACACTTAGATCAGACATCCAAGGTCTAACCAACTTAGAAGAGGCTGATCTACCCTTTAATAATGTAAAGGGAGAAACTTTAGTAACAGCATTAGGTGTAGTACGCTAAGCCCACAGTAAATTAGACAGCTCTTTCCTCCAGTCTAAATCATTAACCACAGACAGCTGAATACTATCCTTTATGACCCTGTTGCAGCGTTCCACCAAACCATTACTGCGGGGGTGATATAAAGAAGTGGTAATGTGTTTGATACCCCAATGAGACAGAAACTCTTGAAATTCTTTGGACACAAATTGTACCCCATTATCAGTGACTAGTTCGACTGGGGCACCTTCCTTCAAGAACAAAGACTGGAGAAAATTCACAACCTCCTCAGTGGTCGCAGACTTCACAAATTTTACTTCAGGCCATCTGGAACTGTAGTCCACTAACCCTAAACCGTATCTGCTCCTTTCATCCAAAACAAACATAGGACCTATAATATCTAAGGCTAACTTGACCCAAGGTTTGTCAGGAATAGGAATAGCTTCAATGGGACTGGGAAAAGTAATTTGGGTCTTGTCGCTGGTAGCACACGAAATACAATCTCTTACAAAATGCTCAACAGAACGATTCATACCAGGCCACCAGAATACTTCTCTAAGTCTCCTCTTCATCGCTCTCATACCTATATGGCCCTCATGAGCAAGCACCAAAACTTTATTCTGCAGAGACACAGGCACTACCAACAAATCCACTCTCTGGAGAATACCAGATTGTAGATTCAATTCAGGGAAAACGTGTTTAAATGAAGCTACTTCCTCGTGCTTGGGCAACCAACCTTTACCTAACATAGAAATTACCTCTTGTAACAAAATATCTTGCTGAACAGCAGACTTCCACTCTTCTTCCGAGATGCATGTAAAATTAGAGTCCATTAAAGAAGCAACAACACAAAGTTCTTCCTCTCCTTGTTCACCTGACTGTTCATTGACTAGGGGAAGTCTGGACAAACAGTCCGCAAAAATGTTCTTGACACCAGGAATGTATTCTAAATGAAAATGAAACTCCATTAACCTATATTGCCACTTGGCAATGCAGGGTGTGGCATTACCAGCTCCTTTAGTCGTGAATAAATTAACCAGGGACTTGTGGTCCATGTGAATGGTAAATTCAGAACCCCATAAATACTGTCTAAAGTGATCCACACCCCACCAACAGGCTAAAGCTTCACGCTCCACAACTGAATAAGTGGACTCCGCACCTTTCAAGGTACGTGAGGCAAAGGCTACTACCTCCTCCTTCCCTTCTCTTATTTGCAGAAGAACAGCACCTAAACCGTACTGACTGGCATCAGTGACTACAATGGATTTGTCACATGTGTCAAAAGGTTGTAAGGGAATAGCATTACTCTATTCTAGTTTTATAGATTGGAATTCTCTAAATCAGATGACCAAACAAAATGTTGGTTTTTCTTCATGAGTAATCTCAAATTATGTGTTTTGCTACTGCAGTTAGGGATGAACCTGGCGTAAAATTCTAACATGCCAAAAAATGATCGAAGTTGATCTTTGTTCTGTGGAGTGGTAAAGCATTTTATAGCAAAAAACAAATCTTCCTTGGGTTCCACTCCTTTAGCTGATAGTTTGTAACCAAGGTAATTTACTTCTTTAACGGCAAATTTGCATTTCTCTGCCTTTAAGGTTGCGCCTCGGTCAGTTAAAATGGATAACACAATAGCTAAAGTCTTGTCATGAGACTCTGTCTTTACCATAGACCAATATGTCGTCCTGAAAACACTTTACATTAGGTACCTTGGAAAACATGGACTCCATTACTCTTTGAAATACAGCCGAAGCTGACGCCAAACCGAAGGGCATCCTTTTGAACCTATATGCACCAGCGGGAGTGACAAAGGAAGTGAGATGGTGACAGTCTTTTTTGAGAGAGATTTGGTGATATGCTGAGGACATATCTAAGGTAGTGAATACCTTAGCATCCTTGAGGGAACTCAACATTTCTGTGATGTTGGGAAGGGGATGCCTATCTACCCATATTTTGTCATTTAGATCCCTCAAATCTATACACATCCTAAGAGTTCCATTGGGTTTTCTGGCTAAAACTACAGGAGAAAGCCATTCTGAGCTCTCTATGGACTCAATGATGCCTTGATTGCAAAGAGATTCAAGTTCTTGGGATAATTCCTTTCTCATGGCCAAAGGAACTCGTCTGGACTTATGCACAACTGGATGGACACCTTGCTTAAGAATGATTTGATGAGAAAAACCTTTTATTTTACCCAAAGTTCCACTGAATACAGATGGAAAAGATGTTTTCCAATCATGAGCATCTATAGTGCAAACAGGTGTAAAATGATCCCTGAGGAGAACCTGTTCAGGACTGTTAGGATCCAAAATGATTCCCAAATTCTTTTGCTCCAACCAACCAAGAAGTGAAGATCCATCTTCAGCCACATAGACAGTAGCTGGAGTAGCATGCTCTTTAAACGTTAAAGTACAATCAAATTCACCCAAAACTTGAACAGGTTTGCCACCATATGCTACAGGTTTGACAATGGATTTTCTCAAGGTAATGTCAGTTAATTTGCTCCACTCCTCAGGACCGATTAACGTGAAGAAAGAACCTGAGCCAACCATCATGGAAATGTGATTACCATTAACCCCAACTTGGCAGTAAGGGCGCTTTACACTGGCAGGTTGGAGTTTCAATATTTGAGGAACATTTTCAGAAAAGCTAGAATTTTGAGGTGTACTCAAAATATTTTGGGATTCTTTCACAAATGCTTCATCAGCAATAGATAGCATCATGATTTCATTACCATCCTCACTATCAGAATCAGGATCTACTTCAGATTTGGCTTCAATAGAAATAACTTTTTTGTGTGGAAGATTTAAAGTTGGAATTGGTGGGTTTAGATTTGCAAACCTTAGAAAAATGACCTTTCTTTTTGCATTTGACACATAATTTATCTAAAGCAGGACAAAAAGGAGCATTTCCCAAATGACTCCTGCTACCACACCTGTAACACTCAAATGGTTTGTGTTGTTTATCATACTTAGTATCTTTTTTATAACAATCTTGTCAACAGCAAAGGCATGTACCTTAAAATCCAAAGCCATTTGGTCCATATACATTGCTGTAGATTCTATGTTTTTAGCTATCTCTAAAGCTTTATCTAAGGTTAGGCCATGTGTAGTTAACAATTTCTCTTGAATTTTTTTGCTATTTGTTTTTTCAACTATTTGATCTCTCAACATTTCATCGTGAAAGGTTTTGTAATCACAAGTAGACGCTAAGACTCTTAGGTCGCTTACAAAAGCTTCGACAGATTCACCAGGTAACTGTTTTCTCATATAAAACTTGTGCCTCTCCATAATGATGTTACGCTTCTTTTTAAATCTGGACTCCAACATTTTTATGGCTGAAGCATATTGATCAATGGCGTCACCTTCACCCATGTTTACAACAGGAGGCAAATGTTTTAAAACTTTCCTCCCTTCTGTACCCAAAGAGTGACGCAGTAAGGCAAATGTTTTCTTTTGTGTAAAAACTTCCGCTTCAATGGCTTCTAGATGAGCCTCAAAACCTTCTAACCACAATTCCCATTCTATAGGAAGATTTCCAGGAGTAGCGAGGGAGGGGGATGGTGGAAGTACAGATTGTTGCATTCTAACAATCTGGTACACGAAAATACAAAACTATAACAGTGACACACTATGTTAATAATTAAAATGAAATATGAATTATGAATTTAGCTCACATACACATGTCAACAATATAACTGCTAAGTAGTATTGATGTGGAGAGGTGTGCACATCACCGAAGTGCACTAGAATGTAAGAATAATTATGGTTGTAATTAATAATAAATGTCCTGTGAAAAAGGTGAGCGCATCACCGTGATGCGCACTCAGCTGATGGCGTGAGGCTCAGAAAGCATGAAAACACACAATGCAAAAATAAAGGAATGAGCTGTGTGCATTAGCGAGTTGTGCACCAACACTAAGAAAACGTGGAAGACACAGAGACCTTGAAAACTATGCGCAATGAAAACAGGCTGTAAAGTCTATTTAAAGCTGTGCGCATCAGCGATCTGTAAATCGGCTGTGCGCAAGTGAGAGAAGGTAAACATAATGTCCATAACAGCCGGGCCAGTTGCTAGGGAACAGAAGCAACACTTTCTAAAATGGCCGTCAGCTACGTGGCAACGTAGCGTAGAGACGGCGTCAGGCCGGGCAGGCAGAAGATGGACGAGCACTTGCTTCACCTCTCCAGTTGCCAGGAGACACCAGAAACAATGTTGCAATGGCCGCCAGCTACGTGATAACGTAGCGTAGAGACGGCGTCAGGCAGGACAGGCAACCAGTAGCAGAGCGTTTGTTATTCTCGCGCTGGAAATGGATACAGCTTGAAGATCCGGCGAATGCACATGCGGTGACGAAATCGTTGAAAGTAAACACGCACACGAGCTCCTGCTCGTGAGGCTGCATGCGACGGCAAACAGGACTGCAACAGGAATATAGCCAAAAAGAAGGGAGAAGAAATAGGAAGATCCTACCGGAGAGTGCTCTCAACAGCAACAGGAAAGGGTTCCAACGTCAAGTGAAACGCGGTGGTTGTCAAAACGGAGACAACTAATAATTCGCAGCAAGGGTCTCCTCGGAAAACAAGGGTGCTCTTCGCCGGTCCAGGGTCCAAATCCCATCATCGCCAGTGAAAGGAAGTGGAAACTTGATCAGGTAAGTCAAATCTCTTTATTTGTAATAAGAGATGTCCAAGGTATACGACCGGCCAGAGCGACAGCAAAGTACAACTGCTGTTCTGACCATTCCACATGCCACCATTCTAGTATGGAACAATGGTAATGGTGGCATGTGCTAACATTCAAAGGTAAACACAGGCACTTAAAAATACATATACTTAATTCTAAAGATACACAGGACCCAACAAAAGGCCAACCTCTTAAACCCAGACAATGGTCTACAGTTTTGAGAACTATCAATCTAACCAATATAACCACTTCTAGTAACAACATCCTTCCTCCTCCCACAAACATGACGAATGTGAATGATCTAACAGAAAATTACATACAATCCATGTCAGACATACTTGACACAATTGCTTTGGAGAAGCTCAAATGACTACCGAGCAGACCCTGGTTCAGCGGCAGCCTTAATGAGTCACGAAGCAACTTAAGGCATGCGGAGAGATCATGGAGAAGTTCTCCCTCCATCGCACACCTCAAACACCTTGGATTGACAAGAAGCTCTTACAATAAACATATCTGAAGGTCCAAAGCAGAATACTTTAAAAAGCAACTAGACAATGCTAAAACACACCCAAAAAACGATTCAAAATTATCAAACAAGTAGTTTACAAATCTAACCAACACTCGGTAGACACTGGATCATTTCCAAGCAGCAGTCATTGAAAAGACTAGGAAGATTGAATCAGATCTGCAACGTGCTTCACAGCTTCTGCTAACCTAGGTCCAGCATAATCCCCTACCTGTACAGCTTCAGGCTAGATCCCCTCCTACTGGTTATACTACTAAAAACAATGCTATTTAAAATGTCTTCAAAATCACGGCTGAAGCTGATTTATTCACAATATTATCAACAATAAAACCTTCCAACCACTTCAATGATCCTCTGCCCGCTAGGCTCATCAAACAGATTAGTCCTTCCATGCACCCTCTCTGGACTAAGATTGTCAAGGCATCTCTCTCTAAGGGCATATTTCCCAACTGCTTAAAGGTAGGACAGGTCACCCTGATTCTTAAAAAATCTAATGCAGACCTGCTGACATCAACAATTTTCGCCCAATCACCAACATCCAGACACTAGCAAAGCTTTCAGAGGAATACATACACGTGCAACTGTGCAACCACATTGAGCAGTTCGAACTCCTAGATCATCATCAATCTGGTTTCAGAAAGGGTGAAAGCACTGAAACGACTCTAACGCACATTGTTGATGACGCCTTGAGAATGCTAGACCAGAACGAACCCTGCCTGCATATACTATTTGATCTCTCCTCTGCTTTCGACATGGTCAAACATGATAGTATGATTGAACTTCTTGAGGAGAGGATGGGGCTATCGGGTTCCATCTTAAACTGGTTTGCCTCGTTCCTTCATAATAGAGCCCAAAGAATCAAATCAATCATACCCTATCAGACTCCACACCAGTCACGATTGGAGTTCCTCAAGGATCCACGCTCTCACCCACTTCATTCAACTTGCTCATGGAACCTCTTCCAGATCTGCTGAAGCTCTCAAACATTCCCTACCACATGTACGCAGATGATGCACAGTTGTATCTGAAAATTTCCTTTCTCGAAGATAATAAATTGCTCAAGTGCACCCTAATGAAAACTCAACAATGGCTAACCTGCAATCACCTCCTGCTTAACACTCTTAAAATGGAATTCCTCCTGATCGCCCCTCACAACCACTCTGTCCCCATAGAAGAATGGCTCAAACAACTCACTGCTCTTAACTGTGCACCTCATGTGATCAATTCCACTAAATTACATAGTATAACTCTAGATGAACACCTGAATATGCAAGATCATATCAGTTCTACCACCTGGGGAGCCAACTACCAACTAAACACACTAAGGAAAATCAAACCCTTTTTACTCTCGGCTGACTTGCAGTTAGCAGTCCATCCCTAGTCATATGTCAATTAGATTACAGCAGCGCTACTCTTGCAGGTTTACCTAAAGTAAAGCTGGCTCCACTTAGGGACACATTGAACTCAGCTGCTAGGCTCATCACAGGTTACAGGACATTCAACCTTATTACACCTGACCCAACCCAACTAAAATGGCTTCCATTTGAATCATGAATCCATTTGAAGATGGATTGCATGACACACACAGCCCTGTACCACAACACACCTGTCTACCTGGCCAAAAAACTTGTTCTATTTGGTGGTAGTCACTCCTCAAGAAGCTCTAACTCCCTTCTGTTGAAGCCACAGAAGTTCAACAAAAAGTAGACTTACAGCCGCTACTTCTCCGGGCTAGCCCCAAGAATTTGGAACGCACTACCGCCTGAAACTAGGACTAACCCCTCCAGTACCTTCTTCAGAAAAGAAGTAAAAAAGCTTCTGATGAACAGATTCCTTAACTAGTTATCCTTAGTCCCTCAGCTTGACCATTTTCATGTGGACTTTGGTATACTGTGTGTAGGAAAGCAGGATCTGCTTTTATGGTTACCCCCACTTTTTGCCTGGTGCTATGCTGTTTCTGACTAGTCTGACTGGGATCCTGCTAATCAGAACCCGAGTCTCTGTGCTTTCTCCCCTAAATTGGTTATGGTAAGTACTTAGGTACATCCCAGAATGGATACTGCTCTACCCTCATAAGTCCCTAGTATATGGTACTGAGGTACCCCGGGCATAGGTACACCAGGGGTCACCACTGGGCTGAAGCATGTATTATGCCACTCATGGGAGACCACTCAAACTGTAACTACAGGCTTGCCATAGCAGCCTGTGAAAGCTGGTGCTAGCACCACTTACAACAGATATAGGTTTTCCTATATCTAAGGTCACTCGACTCAAAACCTATAAGTCACCCCTAAAACAGGCATTTCAATCCTGAAGGCAGAGTGCTTGGTTCTAAGTGTGAGGGTACCCCTGCATGAGCAGGACACTCCTACAACCTTCAGAGTCCATTCTCCCAGGTTGTAAGTGCATCAGTCATTACGATACATAGTGCTCATGCGTCATTACGCGATGACCCTCTCTAAACTGGCTGTACCGAACCCAGTCATGTTTGGTATCAAACATGTTGGATTCATACCCCCACACCATAAACGGTGTGGGAGGTATCATTACATGCACTGTAAAGCTCCTCCGGGAGGCCCGCAGTGCTCCCGGTACCAGTGTTCTAGACCCGGACAGCAAAACATGGCTGCTGCTGCCCAGAGACACGATTCTGCCCTCATGCTGCTGAGCCAAACTCAAGCAGGGGAAGGCAGAACAATAGGTATCCTGTCCCAGGGAGGTGTGAGCACCTCCCAGACAAGGTTTAGTGTATTGGGACTGGGTGGGAGCGCTTGCCAGCGCCATTCAGTCAGCTTGAAGGGCAAGTTCGGTGCCCTCCTTGCATAGTCCAGTTCAAACCAGCTCAGGGAGCCGTTGGCTCCTGTTCTGGCACAAAACTGGACAAGGGACATGGGAGTATCCTCCCAACTGTCCAACCCCTCCCCTGGGAGGGAACTCTGAATCGTCCCAACCCATTATCTTAGGGTACTTAACCCCTTCGCTGCTAGGCCTTTTCCCCTCCTGTGCTAAGCCTTTTTTTGGATATTTGGGGTAGTTTGCGCTTAGGCCCCTGTAACTTTTTGACCACATAATGTATCCACGCCAAATTTGCGTCCTTTTTTTCCAACATCATGGGGATTCTAAAGGTACCCAGGGTTTGCGGATTCCCCTGGAGGGGACCCAGAAATTAGCCAAAATACAGCTAAATTTTGGTTTTTTGGGGAAAAATGCGAAAAAAGGGCTACAGATGAAAGCGTCTGGTTTTTTCCCTGCAAATGGCATCAAAAAAGGGGTTGTGGTGCTGAAATCACCATCTTCCCAGCTTTCAGGGACAAGCAGACTTTTGTCAGAAAACCAAAATTTTTTGCACAGTTTTGGCATTTTTCTGGGACATAGCCTATTTTTGCTATTTTTTGTGCTTTCAACCTCCTTCCAGCTAATGGTAAAAATGGGTATAAAAGCAATAATGGATCCTGAAAAGCCATACATTTCTGAAAAGTAGACAAAATTCTGAATTCATCAAGGGGTCATTTGTGTAGATCCTTCAAGTTTTCTTTATAGAAACAAACAGTTAAATATAGAAAAAATTGAAAATTAGTTGAAAAAATCAGCCATTTGTGTCAACGTTTTCACCTGTAACTTCTTCTAATTATGACAGCTATTTGAAATCAATATACCGTTACATCTGCTGGACCTTTCTGGTTGTGGCGATATATAGGACTTGTAGGTTCACCAAGAACCCGACGAACCCAGAGCCAATAACTGAGCAGCGTCTTGCAATGGTTTTTTATTATGTACCGGGTATATAGCAATTATTCTGGGAAAATGTATACATGGAAAAATCGGTATGAAAGACACCTATGTATTTCTGAAATGGGAACAAAATATAGAGTTTAGAAATAGTAGATATTTGCACATTTCCGAAATTGGGAGTACCCATACTAGCATGAGAATTATAGGACATTTTTCAAAATGACTTCTTTTTTACACATTGTCTTTCATTTGGAAGGCAGAAATGCATCAAAAGTGAATAGATATTAACAGTTGCTCTACAATTTTGTGTTACCCTAAGTCTCCCGATAAAAATGGTACCTCACTTGTGTGGGTAGGCCTAGTGCCTGCAAAAGGAAACGGCCCAAAACGCAACGTGGACACACCACATTTTCACAGTGAAAAATTACCCTTTTTTTGCAAAGTGCCTAGCTGTAGTTTTTGAACCCTAGCTCTGCCGGCACCTAGGGAAACCTAGCAAACCTATACATTTTTGAAAACTAGACACCCAGGGAATCCAGGATGCGGTGACTTGACTGGCTCTCACCTGGTTCTGTTACCCAGAATCCCTTGCAAACCTAAAATATTGTCCAAAAAAACAAATTTTCCTCACTTTTCTGTGGTGGAAAGTTCTGGAATCTGCATGGATCCACAAAATTCCAACCACCTCGCGTTCCCCAAAGTCTTTCTAGAAAAACGGTACCTCACTTGTGTGGGTAGGCCTAGTGCTCGCGACAGGAAACGGCCCAAAAGGCAACGTGGACACACCACATTTTCACAGTGAAAAATGACCCTTTTTTTGCAAAGTGCCTAGCTGTAGTTTTTGAACCCTAGCTCTGCCGGCACCTAGGGAAACCTAGCAAACCTATACATTTTTTAAAACTAGACACCCAGGGGAATCCAGGATGAGGTGACTTGACTGGCTCTCACCTGGTTCTGTTACCCAGAATCCCTTGCAAACCTAAAATATTGTCAAAAAAAACAAATTTTCCTCACTTTTCTGTGGTGGAAAGTTCTGGAATCTGCATGGATCCACAAAATTCTACCCACCTCGCGTTCCCCAAAGTCTTTCGAGAAAAACGGTACCTCACTTGTGTGGGTAGGCCTAGTGCTCACGACAGGAAACGGCCCAAAACGCAACGTGGACACACCACATTTTCACAGTGAAAAATTACCCCTTTTTTGCAAAGTGCCTAGCTGTAGTTTTTGAACCCTAGCTCTGCCGGCACCTAGGGAAACCTAGCAAACTTATACATTTTTGAAAACTAGACACCCAGGGGAATGCAGGATGGGGTGACTTGACTGGCTCTCACCAGGTTCTGTTACCCAGAATCCCTTGCAAACCTAAACAATTGTCAAAAAAACCACATTTTCTTCACTTTTCTGTGGTGAAAAGTTCTGGAATCTGCGTGGATCCACAAACTTCCACCCACCCCGCGTTCCCCAAAGTCTTCCGAGAAAAATGGTACCTCACTTGTGTGGGTAGGCCTAGTGCCCGCAACAGGAAACAGCGAAAAACGCAACGTGGACACACCACATTTTCACAGTGAAAAATGACCCTTTTTTTGCAAAGTGCTTAGCTGTAGTTTTTGAACCCTAGCTCTGCCGGCACCTAGGAAAACCTAGCAAACCTATACATTTTTTAAATCTAGACACCCAGGGGAATCCAGGATGGGGTGACTTGAATGGCTCTCACCAGGTTCTGTTACCCAGAATCCCTTGCAAACCTAAACAATTGTCAAAAAAAACACATTTTCCTCACTTTTCTGTGGTGGAAAGTTCTGGAATCAGCGTGGATCCACAAACTTCCACCCACCCCGCGTTCCCCAAAGTCTTCCGAGAAAAATGGTACCTCACTTGTGTGGGTAGGCCTAGTGCCCATGACAGGAAACAGCACAAAACGCAACGTGGACACACCACATTTTCACAGTGAAAAATGACCCTTTTTTTGCAAAGTGCCTAGCTGTAGTTTTTGAACCCTAGCTCTGCTGGCACCTAGGGAAACCTACCAAACCCACACATTTCTGAAAAGTAGACACATGGGAGATTCTAGGGAGGTATAGCTTGCGTGGATCCCCCAATGTTTTCTTACCCAGAATCCCCCAGAAACCTGACATTTTGCTGAAAAAATCCCTTTTTTCACACATTATTGTGTGGGAAAGTTGTGGCATCACCGGGCTGACACAAATTTCCTACCACCCAGCGTTGCCCCAGGTCTCCCGATAAAAATGGTGCCTCACTCGGGTGGGAGGCCCAAGTACCCGCGACAGGCAAGGGCCCAAAACGTATTGAGGCGACATCAAAAATGCCTATCACAAAACGACCTGGTTTTGCAAGGGGGGTCCCATGACTTTTTGGCCCGGGGCTCGGCGGCCACCTAGGGAAACCTACCAAACCCACACATTTCTGAAATGTAGACACCCGGAGGATTCCAGGGAGGTATGGCTTGCGTGGATTCACCAACGTTTTCTTACCCAGAATTCCCTGCAAACCTGAAATTTTGCTGAAAAAATCACTTTTTTCACACATTTTTGTGTGGGAAAGTTGTGGCATCACCAGGATGACACAAATTTCCTTCCACCCAGCGTTCCCCCAGGTCTCCCGATAAAAATGGTGCCTCACTTGGGTGGGAGTCCCAAGTACGCGCGACAGGCAAGGGCCCAAAACGTATTGAGGCGACATCAAAATTGCCTATCACAAAATGATCTGGTTTTGCAAGGGGGGTCCCATGACTTTTTGGCCCGGGGCTCGGCGGCCACCTAGGGAAACCTACCAAACCCACACATTTCTGAAAAGTAGACACCCGGGGGATTCCAGGGAGGTATGGCTTGCGTGGATCCACCAACGTTTTCTTACCCAGAATCCCCTGCAAACCTGAAGTTTTGCTGAAAAAATCACTTTTTTCACACATTTTTGTGTGGGAAAGTTGTGGCATCACCGGGCTGACACAAATTTCCTACCACCCAGCGTTCCCCCAGGTCTCCCGATAAAAATGGTGCCTCACTCGGGTGGGAGGCCCAAGTACCCGCGACAGGCAAGGGCCCAAAACGTATTGAGGCGACATCAAAAATGCCTATCACAAAACGACCTGGTTTTGCAAGGGGGGTCCCATGACTTTTTGGCCCGGGGCTCGGCGGCCACCTAGGGAAACCTAGCAAACCCACACATTTCTGAAAAGTAGACACCCGGGGGATTCCAGGGAGGTATGGCTTGCGTGGATTCACCAACGTTTTCTTACCCAGAATTCCCTGCAAACCTGAAATTTTGCTGCAAAAATCACTTTTTTAACACATTTTTGTGTGGGAAAGTTGTGGCATCACCAGGATGACACAAATTTCCTACCACCCAGCGTTCCCCCAGGTCTCCCAATAAAAATGGTGCCTCACTTGGGTGGGAGGCCCAAGTACGCGCGACAGGCAAGGGCCCAAAACGTATTGAGGCGACATCAAAATTGCCTATCACAAAATGACCTGGTTTTGCAAGGGGGGTCCCATGACTTTTTGGCCCGGGGCTCGGCGGCCACCTAGGGAAACCTACCAAACCCACACATTTATGAAAAGTAGACACCCAGGGGATTCCAGGGAGGTATGGCTTGCGTGGATCCCCCAAAGTTTTCTTACCCAGAATCCCCTGCAAATCTGAAATTTTGCTGAAAAAATCACTTTTTTCACACATTTTTGTGTGGGAAAGTTGTGGCATCACCGGGATGACACAAATTTCCTACCACCCAGCGTTCCCCCAGGTCTCCCGATAAAAATGGTGCCTCACTCATGTGGGAGGCCCAAGTACCCGCGACAGGCAAGGGCCCAAAACATTTTGTGATAGGCAATTTCAATGTTGCCTCAATACTCAGAGCACATTAGCAATGCTTCAGGATGCCATAGAAACAATAAAAATCAGCTACACAGCAAAGATAAAATGAAACTAAAACTGTTGGTGCAAGAGACACGGAAAAGGAGATCAACATGGATATATTGGTTAAAAAGGCAAAATGTAAAGCGCCTGCTAAATCTGATGAAGATTAGTCCCTGTACTTAAAGAGATAGGGAGACTGCACCACATTTTAGTCTGCAACTGAAAAGGCCCTGTCCTAATAGGAAGCTGTTCCAGCTTTGTCCACAGAAAAAACTAACTGCTGAGCAAAGACTAAGACCCTGCTTTGGACATGCTACTTGACCTTATCCAGCTGGATGATGGAGATGCTAGCATACATCTCCACAGAAATAACAAGTATTCCATTAGATGTATCCTCCTGCCAACCATAAGCCAGTGTAGCAATCTCAGTCCATAGGAGATGTGGTCCCACCTTGCGAGTTAAGAGCAACTAAGACGCATACTTTAGAATCTGCTACAGGCAATGTCAAGATTTTTACAGGGCCAGACAAATAGACTGCAATTCCATGGACAGTTGTGTTTGGACGAAGGCAGTTACAACTGTCAAATGCAGCTGTGAGCCAATGAAGGATAGTCATTTCTTTAATGTGGATAGTTGGACCAAACGTGTTGGAAACCTTCAGGACGTGAATCACTAGAGAAAGATCTGCAGCCATCCAAATAACCATATTATGAACTACTTTAGCTGCCACAGGTAGTGGTATCTTGGGCCAGCCCAGGATTTCCCAGATCGAGCTACCAGCAGTGGTGAGCAGAGGCTTGGTTTAGGAGAGGCTAGGTTTGAAGAAGTACATAAACCTCCACCCCTAGAAATGGTTTGTAAATATGACATGGATTTGGGCATGGTTTTGGGTCTCTCCTTTCAGTGAGAAATGTTTCACCTGTCAAAGATTAGCAAGGTGTCTTCTGCATACATTAATAATTTGGCTCCTACAGAAAGGAGAAGAGAAGCAAGATCATCATGTATAGCTTGAATAGGATTATGAATAGTCTTGAAGCTGAGTAACACCACAACTAATCCCTCTGGGCTGGGATTGAAAAGAACACAAAGTTACAGTCTGTTAATCAACCCAGATCTGTGACTGGAGGTGAGTGTCTGAAAAGTTTCAGCGCTCCGTCCATCATCTCCTTGTGTTTGCTTTGTTAATCAGAAAGGTACAGTCCATGGTGTTGAAAGTCAGATAGATATAATAATATCAGAGTACTGACTTCTCTGCTGTTGAATAATCTGCAAAGATTGCCCTGCACAGGTACTACCACCAGCTCCATTCTGTAACCAGGCCTGTATCCTGCTTGAAAGGGATATAATAGGATGATTTTGTGTGTAGCTGTATCTTGCATACATAAAGCTGTAGTGAGATCATGCAGTAGCAGTGAAGATCATATTCACATAATGAAGGTTACTTTAGCAGTGACTTCAACATAGCAGATTTCTAGAATCTAGAAACCGTCCCTTTAACAACAGTTAATTATTAAAAGAAGCAGCTCCTGAACAGAAAGTGGTACAGCAGTTTCATAATGCTTGTAGGACAAGAGTCCTTTGGTGAAGCCTGTCCTTGAATGTTGCCAGTAATTGGTCATTTTTTACAGGCTCAAATTTGGACCGTGTATTCGAGGATGGTTTATGTACTACAGCTGCACCCGTACATGCTTCTCAAAGAGGTTAATCACTTATAGTATTTGTTGTGCTTTGATTTACAGAAGACTGCAAATCCTCCATATACATGCTTTCAATGACTAAACAGCTTTCTGGCACATACAGTTAATATTTTAATACTAGATTTCAGAAGATTGAAGTTCTGGAAAAATTGTAGGATTTTTGAAAGTTGTGGCTCCATTTCCAAACTAAGATGAATATTTTTTGATATAATCAGTTATGTACCGAAGTGAGAAGAAAGTCACCCTGTACTGCAATCCTGTGCACAGGTAAGGAACCAATTCTACAGCCAGACATCAGCTTAAATAAGCAAGGTAGAACATTTCAAAGTAGACAGAAAAGTGACAGAGAGAAGTGAGTGTGAATCTTTGCAAGGCCCTACAGCTTTCCCATATGGTTGCCAAAGTAATTGATCACTGCTTTCTTTAACCCAAGTCCGGACCAAACTCTACAGCTCAGGTTCAGTGGTACCTATGAGGTGCCCCTCAGAGGCCCCTGAAAACATCTGGAGTTCTGAGAACCTTAGGACTTGGCTTATGATACTGCTTCTTATGAGTGTTTTAGCAGTCACATCCTATTGTGGCTGCTTTATTTGTGATCTGGAGGTATATCTGAGGTACCTTGGAAGGGTTATATGGCATAATATCCCTGAACACAATACTGATTTACGACAATATCACCCAGCAAAATATTTTTTAACACAATATTGTCATCGAATACACAATCAAGAAACCACAAATATTGATAACAAAAATACTGCTGTCAAAATTATCTAAAATAAGTAATATTGATAATAACAATATCGATAAAAGATTGTTAATCCATAAAAAAATTAAAAACTTATTATATTAATAATTTATAATAGCTGACAGATAACATCACTAAATAAAAATATAACATTAAAATACATTTTACTAAATCTGTACACTAAAAACAAATTTAAACCAAGCTACATAAATTATAATACGACCTATAATTAAATTATAACACATGAACATGATTACAAGCTTAGATAAATAATAACAAATATTGGAACACAGAAAAAACCATTAAAAATTACTAACTAAGAATAGATTATACATTATAAACATATAGCTACAATAATATTTAAAAATAAGCATATCTAAATATATTTCTAAAAAGAAACCTTTAAGAAACCTTAATTAGTGTCTTCCAAATATGGAACAAACTGAATTTCTTTTTACAAATATACACTAAGGGCCCAATTATGACTCTGGCACTGTGGCGCCGGGTCCGGCCCGCTGCCATGCTGCCAATGCCATGGTCGGGCCACCAGCCAGATTAGGAGTTTCCTCCTATCTGGTGGGCTTTTTTTTGGTGTTCTCACAGTGGTGCCTCTAAAAACAGGAACCAGAATGGGAACGCCAAAAACAGTTTCTGCATGGCATGGACTGATAAGTTCATGCCGTGCAGGTACTGGTGTGCATGCACACAGGGGGGGCACATTTTGTGCCCCCTATGTGCATACAGAGGGCGCAGATGCACATGGGGCCCTGTATGGCCCCCTTTGTTTACTCTCCGCCAGGGTTCTTATCTTATCTTATCTTAATGGTGACTTATAGAGCGCTCGTTCACCAGTTGGTTTCAAGGCGCTGAAAACTAGGGGGATGCCAATCCGGAACAGGTTATTCATAAGCCTGTGTGAATAACCAAGTTTTGAGAGATTTTCTGAATATGAGCAGATTAGTGCTGAGTAACCCTGGGCGTAGTTCGCGTAGTAGCACTACGTGTAGCTACGCGAAGTGCACTTCGCACTATGCGAGCTACGCGTAGCTACGCGAACTGCGTAGTGCACTGTGCAAAATGCTGTTCGCACTGATTGCACAGTGCCGGATGCTTGTCCGCACTGTGCAATCAGTGCAAACCGCATCTTGCACAGTGCAAGCGGTCGTTTTCTGCAGCTCGAGTAGATTTCTACTCGAGCGGCAGCTTTCTCAACGCGGACTGGTAGTTTCTCATCGCGAGCGGTCGCGAGCATACGCGAACACTCGCAATGACCTCCCCGCGTTGAGAATCTCGCGAACAAGGAAAAAGTCTCGCCGGAATGTCATTTTGCTTGCTCGCGGTCGCCAACTTGACGTTGAGGACCGCGAGCAAGCAAAAAATGACCGCTACGCTACGCGTGTTTGCACTGTGCTACGTGCAATTCGGGTAGTGCGAAGTAGCGCAAACTTCGCAAACTACGCGAGCGTAGCGTAGTACTTCACCCAGGGTTAGTGCTGAGTCTAATTTCCAGGGGGATGGAGTTCCACAGGCGTGGGGCTAAAGTCGCAAACCTGCAGCCGCCTTGGCGTTTCAGTTTGAAGGTGGGTATTGTCAGATTGTGGAGTTGGGCTGAACGAAGATTCCGAGTGGGGGTATAGCGAGAAATAAGATTGTCAATGAATTTGGGACTGCGGCCGTATAGGGATTTGAACACCAGACATCCGACTTTGAAGGCACATCGCTGCGGGATAGGGAGCCAATGCAGCTTCCTGAGGAGGGGGGAGGCGTGTTGCCACCTGGGCTGTTTGTGTATCAGTCAGGCCGCTTGGTTCTGTACCAGCTGAAGTCGCTTGGTAAGGCCAAGTGGAATTCCCAGGTAGGTGGCATTTGCGTAGTCCAGACGAGACAGAACTAGAGCTATTACCACCTGGACCAGTGCAGCGTGGGACAGAAGCCTGCTTATTTTTCTGATTTTTCATAACTGTAGAAAACAGGAGGAGACCACTGTGCCTACATGCGCTTTTAAAGACAGGTCGTTGCCTATAGTAACCCCTAGGCTTTTTACTGAAGTGGAGGGGGTGTGGGGGGTCCCAAGTCACTGGGCCAATATTGTGGGCCCCATGGATTGCGACCTCCCCCTGTCAAAATTAGTTCTGTTTTACTGGGGTTGAGTTTTAAATGATTGAGGTTCATCCATTGTTGGATGAAAATCATAGTAGATTGAAAGTTAGTTATAGATTCAGGGGAATTATCGATTGAGAACATGAGTTGGAGGTCATCTGCATAGTTGAAGGTGGTCACCTTCCTGTCTTTCAGAGATCTTATCAGTGGGCGTAGGTAGAGGTTAAAGAGATGTGGTGAGAGCGAAAAGCGCTGTGGGACCCCGCAAGTTGTTTTTAATTTAGGGGCAGTGAATTGGCCGATACGGACTGCCTGAGTGCGGTTTACTAAGAAGGAGTTAATCCAACTAAGGGCTGGACCTTGAAAACCTGCCTCTCTGACACAGTCCACTAGTATGTTATGGTCGACCGTGTCAAATGCAGCCGAGAGGTCAAGCAGTATCAGGGCCTGATGATTGCCTCTGTCTGCGTTTTCACGTAGGGAGTCCAATATTGCCAAAGTCACTGTTTCAGTGGAGTGAGCAGGCCGAAAACCGGCCTGGCTTGGATCAAAGAATCCCGTCTGTTCCAGAAAGTTGGATAGGCTTTTTGCTACATGGGCTTCTAATAGCTTAGCCATGTAGGGAAGCAAGGAGATGGGTCGGTAATTTGCTAGTGTCTGGGGGTCAGCGCTTGGTTTCTTTAGAAGGGGGACAGGGAGTGATTTAAGAGGGCAAGGGCTGGGTCTGGGAAGGCCATAAAGTCTGCTTTCAGAACGTGAGGGGGGCAGTGATCCAAGGGAGAGCCAGATTTGACTTTAGCAAGTAAGTTATTCAAGGTCTCTGTGTCGATGGGTAAAAAAGAGTCCAGAGAGTGGGGGTTCCTGGGTGTAGACGGGGTAATATCTTGTGAGGGCCTGTGTGGAATGCTGGCTTTGATGTCGGTAATCTTATCAATAAAAAAATTATTCAAGGAGTCACACAGGGCCTGTGACGGCTTGGGTTTAGTTAGGACTCTCTCAGGGTTTGACAGTTCATCAACTATTGTGAATAATTCCTTGGCTTGGTTATTAGAGTTGAGAATTCGTGTTGAGAAATAGGCTGCCTTGGCTGTGGAGATGGCCTTCTTGTAGTCATGCAAGGCCCGGACATAAGTAGTTTTTCCTATTTGAGAGTAGTCATGCCTCCACTTTCTTTCCAATTGACGGAGGGAGCGTTTTTGGGAGTTTAAATCGGGGGAAAACCATCTCTGAGCCTCATGCCGGCGGGTGAGGGGTAATTCGTTTAAGTGGGGTGTGTGTGTTACTGGCCGCTGGTAGCCAAGACGAGAAGGATTTTTCGTGTAGGTTAACATCAGGTGTGGGACAGGGGGCTGTGTTAATTAAAGTGGCGGTGAAGTCGTTATTGTTGTTGGAGAGCCATTTTCTCGCCATCCTTCCTCCTAAGGTGGGCACTTTCCCTGTGACCGTGTATTTTAAGGAGAATTTTACCAAGTGATGATCAGACCATACACAAGGCATGATAGATGGAGCTGATATCACTAAGTTGGTAGTCCAGAGTTGATCTAGAGTGTGGCCTTTTGAGTGGGTTGCTGAGGAAATTTGTTGAATAAGGTTCATGTTTTTTAATAGTTCTGTCAACTCGGTGGATTGTGGTCCTCCTTTAGGGTCATTGGCCCAATAGTTGAAATCCCCCATTAGGAGGATTCTAGTATGGTTAGTGACTAGAGGTGCAATTTGTTCGGCTAACAGGTGTGGGAACTGGGGCATGTACTGAGGTGGCCTGTAAAGTAGTATGCAAATGAATGGGGTCGAATTAGATTCAAATTTTATCACTGCATTGTCAGTGACGGAAAGATTGAGTGGGGTAAGGGCGGTAAAACTCAAGTTTTTGTGGATGATGGCCACTACTCCGCCACCTGTCTTGCCAGGTGGACGGTTAGTTTGTAAGATATAGTATTCGCAGGGTAGGGCAGCTAAGATGTCAGGTGAGGATTCGGGGGTGAGCCAAGTTTCTGTAACTAACAGAATGTCAGGTTGTTCAAAGTCAAGGAGGCTGAACATTTCCAGCTGGTGTTTGACTAATGAACGAGTATTAAGATATAAAATTGAGATGTCTTTTTGCCCCATGTTAACCTGGTTACGTTGCTGGGGGGCGTGGGTGAGGGGCGACCTGACCTCCGGAAACAAGTCTCGTGTCAGACCAATGTTGAGGTGGCATAGACGTGCTAGAGTTGAGTCTCCGGGCTTATATGACGCATCATGAAGCATTCTGAGCTCCGAGGAGGAATATTTAAGTAATTGGGCATAGTAACTGGGCCCTAGGCCCGGTCGGGCGCGGACTGGCGCAGACGGGCTTGCCTTTGGCGCGCCTTTGGCGCGCCGCCGGCGCTACCGCGCTTCAACCGGCATTTAATGCCGGTAGTTTGGCAAAGCCCCTCCTGGAAGTCAGGAGATCGAGACCCAGGAGTGAGGCAGGAAGTTGCTGGAGCGCTCTAGTAGTCAGAGCGCTCTACAGGAAGTGATCTTTCCAGTCCCGAAATTACAAGGTGATCAAATTCAATTCCAACATTCACAAACAACACATGGTGAATAAAATCACTGTTTTGTTTTTAAAAATCAGATTTAAAATCAAAGTTAAAAAATTGTCAAGAACACAGTTAAACACAGATTAGGAACGCGCTGTAACCGAGTGGCGGTTTCTCACCTAGAGTGCCCGCTCCCGCGCTTCAACCGGCTTTTAATGCCGGTAGTTTGGCTAAGCCCCTCCTGGAAGTCACATGATCGAGACCCAGGAGTGAGGCAGGAAGTTGCTGGAGCGCTCTAGTAGTCAGAGCGCTCTACAGGAAGTGATCTTTCCAGTCCCGAAATTACAAGGTGATCAAATTTAATTCCAACATTCACAAACAACACATGGTGAATAAAATCACTGTTTTGTTTTTAAAAATCAGATTTAAAATCAAAGTTAAAAAGTTGTCAAGAACACAGTTAAACACAGATTAGGAACGCGCTGTAACCGAGTGGCGGCCTCTCACCTAGAGTGAGGGTTGACATGGAAGAGGAACCACCATGAAAACCCTGGCGGAGAGGAAACTCCTAATATGCTTGGCAGGACTGAGGCAGTCCTGCCAAGCATATGGATGCCTCTACACCATCACAACACTGCTAGGGAATGAAAGCAGGGCTGTGGCTTTCCAACCGCCCGAGTCGTAGTCAGGCAGTCGGGAGACCGCCAACGTTACACCCCTGCGAGTCTGGTGGTCCGAGGACCTCCAGACTCGTAATCGGGGCCTAAGTAACTAATAGCATTCAACATAAAACAAAACAATTGAAACCTTTATTTAATTAAGACACCACTATAAAAAGAGTGCAAAAATGAACTGCACTTTGCAGCAAAAATGGTACAACTGCAAGAAAACAAAACTCCACCAGATTTTCACAAGACAAGGTAGGAGTAAAACTTCACAAAACTAACTACAAAACATTACAAGTAAGTAATATAAACTAACAAACTGCAAGGTGACCTAAAAATTGCTTTCACCTTAACTTAAAATAATTAACTAATACCTACCTATTATTTTAAATCTCCAAACTGTAGCTGCCACTTCAACACTTTAAATAAACACGCCATCCTCCAAACTAAGAAGTCCAAATTCATAAACGTGAATCTCAACAAACACATTAAAAGTAAGTAAAGCTAATAAAAAGTACACCAAACATCAACCCCTAAAATGTAATATTAAAACATACCCAAATCAATCCCCAAACTAAATGAATTGCTTTTTAAACTCAACATTAAACAAACGCTTTCTACCTATCACAAAAAGACACCCCACCTGTTTCCCCTGACTATTTATGTCTTCTGACCTCCTGTTTTGCTGACTTCATTTTTGATGGCTTTAGGACTCTGGTCACTTTACCACTGCTAACTAGTCCTCAAGTGCATGTGCTCTGTGCTGAAAACATGGTATCATTGGCTTATCCACAATTGACATATTTAATTTACTTATAAGCCCCTTCTTAAGTGCACTACAAGTGCCTAGGGCCTGTAAATGAAATGTTACTAGTGTGCCTGCAGCACTAATTGTGCCACCCACTTTAGTAGTCCTTTAAACATGCCTCAAGCCTGCCAATGCAGAGACTGCATGTGCAGTTTTAAACTGCCATGCTGACCTGGCAAGTTAACCCTCTTGCCAGGCCCAAACCTTCCTTTGTAATACATGTAATGTAGGCCCTGGACAGCCACAAGGGCAGGGTGCAGTGTATTTAAAAAGCTGGAAATGTACTTTTAAGGTTTACATGTCCAGGTAGTGCAAGGCCTGTCTCTCCCATAGGTTAACATTGGGATTCCTGCATTGCATTTTATAAGTGTAATTTCCATTTGGGATGAGATGGGACCCCCAAGTTTGGTGTCTCTGGAACCACAATTTAAAATCCTAACTTATGGTGAAATTAGATTTTAAATTTTAATTCTGAAAATGCCAAGTTTAGAAAGTTGCCATTTTCTAACCCTAAGCCATTTGGTGCTTTGTGCCTGTCTTTCTATACATGTCTGGGGTGGGTGACAGCTGGGCTTTGTGCATTCCCTCTAGACAGCCATACACAAAGGAGCTTAGGTGTGCTATCCACATCCTGATATGCCATCCTGGGCAGAGTGGGAGGGAATAGCTGACACATGTGAATTGGCTGTTTTCTGTCCCCACACAAAGGGTTGCATACCCGGCTGTAAGGAGTCTGGAGCCATCGCAGGAAGAGCAGGGGCTCTGTGCACTTCAAATCCCTCTCTTTGAAGTCTCCACCACTTCAAAGGCACAACTGGGTATAAGTACTGGACATCTGACACCACCAACTTAGTACACTTCTGGACCTGTGGATACTCTACCAGGAAGAAGGACTGCTGTGCTGCTGAAAGGACTGTCACTATGCTGGACTCTGTTGGACTCCTTCTCTGCTGTGATGACCTGCTGCGTGCTGCCCTCTTGCCTGGGAGTGAGAAAGACTGGACCTGCGTCTCTCCACCATTTGAACCCAGAGTGGCTCCAAGGGGTTGCCTGCTTGCCTCCTGTTGAAAGTCTCAGGGATATCAAAGGCTTCACTCCACTCATCAACAGCACCTGCCATCTGAGAGTCTTGCCCTGCCAAGTGGTGCAAATCCAATCCTGGGCCCTTGGAAGTGGGTTTAAAGTGCTGCAACTGCAAAAACCCATGCATCGCCGTCAATGTGTGACTTAGAACTGGCGCATCTCCATCGAGCTCGACGCATTGCCATTACTGTGCAGCTCCACAACAATGCATCACCTACATCAGAGGGGTTTGACGAAGATGCATCTACGATTTGCGTGGCTCGGAACTGACACATTGCCTACATCTCCAGGATTGACGCCGATGCATCACCTCTTTTGCTCCTCACATTTTGTCCTTGATGTCCATGCAACCTTGAAACAAGATACTGTTTCAGCAGGCAAAGGCTGGTCCCTGTATCCGTCTGGCACTCCATGGCAGTCAGCCTGAACTTTTGGATTGATCCAGTCTAGCACAACCTGATAACCCTGGTTGGTGCTTAATGGTTTTAAGCTCTGTATTTCAAGATATTCTTTAAAAAATCATAACACCGGTTCTACTTATTGGATTTTTGTCATTTTGGTCTTGTATAATTCAATAAATTAAGTTCTATTTTTCTAACCAGGTGTGGTATATTCTTGTGTGGTGTTTTTTACAGTTTTAAGTGCAGCACTTATACTTTACACATTGCCTCTTAAGTTAAGCCTGACTGCTCTGTGTCAAGCTACCCGATGGTGAGCACAGGTTAATTTAGGGTGTGTATTTGACTTACTCTGAATAGGATTGTGGTCCCTGCTTGGGAAGGGTGCATACTTCTGCCAACAAGGAACCCAATTTCTTACATCCCCTGACCTACACCTCAACTGTAGTAACCAGAAACTGAAGACAAGAAACGCCATGTTAAAAGCACAGCAAATATGTAACTATGAAATTTAAACAACAGAAATGCCTTTTTATATCTTACTAATAAGTGCAGTAAAATGTTTACCACAAAGTAATAAATATATATCTTTACCATTTTCAGATAAATGGCAGAAGGAGCCACGGGTGCACCCTCCCAGAAAGGCAAACAATTGTGATCTCACATGGGAAACACATACAGCAAAGTAAGTGAAAATGTAAACTGGAAATGTACCAAATATTATCTTAATGCTTTTTATGGTATTATAATTCATGCTAGAGAGCACAACCATCATTCACATATCACAGAGATAGAAGTAAGGTATGTCACCCAAGATCAAGGACTAGCTTTCAGGAAGCCACAGGAACTATTTTAAAAATAATATACTTCCTCAAGTTCCTGAGGACATTACAGGCCAACTGTGAGCAATGCTCATCCTAAAATGTTTAAGCCACAACGGAAACCCTGGCTGCTTTGAGAATACACCAAGATATGAACACTTCTAACCGCTTCACAAAATGAATAATCTTTCATCATGTGTGACAATAGAATTAACAACAGTAGAATAATCATATATGCAACACAAAACAGTATACTCAGACGTACCCAATGTGCTCTGTGGATGATGGATGGCACCTTTAAATCATGCCCTCCACCATTCACACACATATATATCATGCAGGGAGAATATCATAACAGTAACATCCCTTCTATTTACGCACAACTACCTAACAAGCAAAGTTCAACATATTGTACTACTAAACGAGATTAAAATTCAATCTAACAACTGTTGCCCCCCAATTGTAATTATAGTTTTTTAGTTAGGAATGATACAGACAGGGAAAGGAATCTACCCATACACAGCCATACAAGGCTTCTACTATCAGTTTAATCAAAGCTTCTCCATCAGCATGATGGGCCAGATGTACGACGCATTTAACCGGTCGCAAATGGCCCATCGGGCAGTTTGTGACCGGTAAAATGCATTTTTCTATGTACAAACTCTATTTTGCGAGTCGGTAACCTATTACCAACTCGCAAAATAGGGCTTGCGAGTCACTATTAAGATGGGGCGTGCCAACGTCATCCCTTCCTAATAGCGAGTCACAGGGGGTCGTACAATTGTTTTGTAACAGGAATTTGGTCACAAAGCAATCGCAGTTTACCACCTACTTCAAGTAGGTGGTAAGCCAGTTGCAAACAGGAAGGTGTCCCCAGGGGACCCCTTCACCTTTGGGAATGGTAGCGAAAAAGGACCACGGCCTCCCCTTAAAAAATGAAACCAAAATGTTTCATTTTTCTATTTGAAAATCATCCCGGTTTCTTTTAAGGAAAACAGGCTGCATTTCAAAAAACAAAACAAGACCAAAATGACAAAAATCCACAAAGTTGCTCTATTAAAAAGCAAACACAGACATAGTGGTCTGCTGTCCCTAGCAGGCCACCATCCCTGTGTTGTTGCACATTCCCAATGTATCGCAAATTGCGACCTGTCTCATGAATATTGATGAGGCAGGTCCCTTGCGATCAATTTGAGAATCGCTAATGTGTCTGAGGCACATTAGTACATTTCATTTTGAGAGTCTCTAAGTGCAAGTTGCAGAAAATCGCAATTAGAGACTCGCAAAATGAAATGTTCATTCATCTGGCCCTAAGTGTAGAATACGCAACAAAAATGAGTTCGCCTTTGAAATTAAAAAATGAATAGCTCTAGCATATGTACGAGTCACGGAAGAGCTAACCACTACAACATACTCATAGATTCCCCTTAGTACCAAAGAAAGGAATAAAAACGAAGTCCGCTCCTGGACTACTTTGAAGACACTTGGGTTGGAAGACTGCAGGATTTTGGCCACAAATGCCAATCCTGATGTCAAATCCCATGGTCTAACATATGTGATAGCACCATAGCTCAACATTCCAAATCCAATGATGTAGTGGAAGCATGTTACAATGCCTTCCAAGACACATTAGGCTGAAAACACCCTACCCTATACAGAGGCCTAGAACTGTCCCAAAAAAACAAAGCTAGCAACTAAGAATAGAACAATCAGTAAGCCAATCAAAACTAAAATATCTAAAAAGACCAAAGAGAAGTACAAAATGTTATAATTTAAAACAACTATTTGTAAATAACAAAGGACTACACTACCTTGAAATTATAGCTAAAATTATACTCTAAACAACCTATACATCTCACTAACAATAAAACCCAACACAAACCAGCAACCACATAATCCAATATTTTGAAGTAAATATTACACAAGATATCTTTAGTCATCTGTCTATAACACAAATTTAAATAAACAGATACAAGACTCATAAAGAAAATAAAATTTTCACTGACATATAAATTAATAATGACTTCAACAATAACATTATCCACTGCAAAATGTATAAAAATATTAAATGTATGGTTTTGAAGCTGATATCATGATCCACCACAACTTCACAAAAACAAATCCACTTAAAGAGGCAAAAATAAACCTAAAAATGCAAACACAAACGGTTCTAAAAACAAATCACCAAAATAGTCCATATTCCCATGTAACCATAAGAAAAATGAAAAACAAAAATAAAAACAGCTCCAGGTAAACTGAGAAGTAAAAAGAATTGAAAAATCATCTTGGTTAAAATATAACCCCAAAAAATTATTTTTCCAAAAAAGTATCCAAAATTAGGAAACATTTTCTACTCCAACAGAAGAGCCTCAATTAAAAACTAACATATGCACTCTCACAAATTATAGACACCAAAAACATAACAGTCATTTCAAGAATACATCGCAAACATTATTAACATAACTACAATAACTATTAGAACTAACTGCACTACACAAACTATAGTAAGGCCTCCTGCATTACACTACATTACACCAAAACTCTTACAATAAACAACACAAATACTACACACTAACACACTCCTCTACAATACCTACATATCTCCCACCCCAAAACCTCTAATAAATAATGTAAAACTATCCTTACCTTATTATCTGAGCAACAGCAGTGAATCACTGCCGACAGGAACCAGAACAGCCAAAAAATGATGTAAATAGGGAAGAAAATACAGATTGAAAAATGGCTAGCAAAGAAAAAAAGATTATTTTTTTACAAAAAGAAATGTAAATGTTAAACAATATGTATAAAAATGTAAATATATATGTGTAGACATTTTTTATAAAATATGTAAAATATAAAAAAATGCAACAAGTACCAATCTATATGTGACATATATGTTAAAAAGTGCTGTAAAATATACATTATAAAAGAATATGACTTATTATTATGTATTAAAAACTGGTACATGCCATTACAAAAATGTTTAAGTACATTATAGTTAACAAAAATACCAATGTGAAGAAATAGATACGCAACATGTGTGAAACAAAAACGTACATGATATAAAAATGTAATATAAAAAATTATAGTACAAAATATTTGTAATTATAGACAAATATACATACCTCTATATATCAAACTTAGGAAATGTTATAACATATTGTAACTTGTGTAGAATAACAAATATATATGTTAAAAATAAAGTATGAAAAACTACATTCAAATTTAGAATGTATAAATAGAATATCTATATAAACAATAAAAATGCACTTTTTATTTAATCCAAAACAAACACTACACCACAACCAACTGTAAAGACTACAATAATATAATATGTATCTTTTCTAAACCATATACATACTAAAATATCCAGCTAAACAAAATACAAAATGAATACAATACAATTAAAGCATAATATTTTTAATGGATACACTAACACACATTCAGAAATATATTAAGCCATCTTGGGAAAGGTGTTGGACACTCAAGGGGTAACATTTGCTATTCCCACTTCAATATAAACCATTGTGGGAAAAGTGTTGCCCACTAAAAGGGTACGATTTAGCATTCCGACTCCAATATAAAGCATTTTGGAGAAAATGTTTAATGGTAAAAGGGACATATTTAGTATTCACACTCCCATATAAAACAATTTGGGGAAGGTGTTGGACACTAAGGGCCTGATTCCGATGTCGGACGGATCGGAGTCCGTCCGACATCGGTCAGTAACTGTAACCGAACAAACTCCTGTTGTCTGTTACAGACCTGCAAGTAATCAGTCGCATGCCTATACCTTTAAATGAGACCATGCATTCCGAACGGAATGCATGCTCTCATTGAAAGAGCAGGGGTGCAGTTCATCCCTGCACCCCGTGGCAGGCACCTCAAGGTAAAATGCATTTTACACCTCAAGGTGCCTGCCACGGGTTGCAGGGATCAACGTGCCCCCTAGGCTGCCATTCGGCAGCCACACACCCATGGGGGCCCTGCTGGGGGCCCCCAAAGACAGTTTCCCACTGCCTTTTTTGTGCTGGAAAGACCAGCACAAAAAGGCAGTGGGAAACTGCCATCGTACTCCTTCGGCCAGAAAGAGCCGGCTGGGGGAGCAATGAAGAGTTTCCGGATGGTGGATGGGCTCTCTGAGCCCGTCGTTAGCCATCCGGAAAATTGAGTTGGATTCCTTTCCGACCGAGCCCATCAGAATGGCTCCGTCGGAAAGGAATCCAAACGGCACATTCCGATGCGGGAAGGAGGGCTCCGATCAACGGTCGGAGCCCTTCCTGCTCGCATCGGAATCGGCACCTTAATGGGTAGGATTTACTATTGGCCCTCCAAACTAAACCATCTTGTGGAAGAGGTTGGACATTAATGGGGTCAGATTTGTTATCACCGCTCTAATATAAACCATTCTGGGGAAGGTATTGGACACTAAAATGGTCATATTCACTATTCCAACTTCATTATAAACAATTTTGGGAAAGGTGTTGGACACTAAAAGGGTCAGATTTACTATTTCCACTCCAATATAAATCATTTTGGGGAAGGTGTTGGACACTACAGGGATAGGATTTACTATTCCTACTCCAATATAAACTATTGTGGGGAAGATGTTGGACTCTAAAAGGGTCAGATTTACTATTGCTACTCAAATATAACCATGTTCAGGAAAGTGTTGTACACTAAGGGGTCGATTTCGATGCTGTCCGGAAAGGCTCCGAATGGGATTCGGATTCGGCGAATCCGATTGGAATCGGGCACCTTTACGGACAACCGATTACAATGCAAGGAAACTATTCGGGCTGTCCGAATAGGTTCCGAGCGGCATTTGGGCAGCCTGAGTCGTTCGGAGCCGAATTGTACTGCTCTATGGACACGTTTTTTGACCGAGCGATTACGATGACCGATTAGGACTGCCGTTCTGATTCGATCTGCCCGACACGAAACGGCTGCCGGAATCCGTAGCAGGCCCCCCTTCACCCGGGGCCCTCCGAATGGGGCCAATGGGGGTACCCATGGGACCCCTCTTTCCAACCATGCACAGTGTGGCAGGCATCATGGGGTGCCTGTCACAGGGTGCATGGTTTTCCCAAACCACACATTTTTTCAATCGGAGCCTGTGTCCTCGTTCAGAACACAGGCTCCCATTGAAGTCAATGTGAGTCCGACCGAACGATGTATGGAAGCATCGTAATCGGTCGGTCAGACTCGCAGAACCCGAGTCGATCGGAAACGATTCCGAAACCGATTCGTTCTGAAGAGTTTCCTAAGGAGATCGTAATAGGTGCTAAGATGGTCAAATGTACTATTCCCATTCAGGAAAGTGTTGGAAACTGATGGGGGTCAGATTACTATTACCACTTCTGTATAAACCATTTTGGGGAAGGTGATAGACACTAAGGGGGGGCTGATTTACTATTGCCACTCCAATCTAAACCATTTTGAGGAATTAGGTATTAAAAGAGTAAGATGTACTAATTCCACTCCATTACAAACGATTTTGGGGAAGGTAGTGGCCACAGATTTGCTATTCCCTCTCCAATCTAAAACATTTTACACAAACAAAATACTTAAAATAGATACTACAACCTGCAACCTACTTATAATGATATAAATATAAAAATTAATAAATATAACATACACTTAAAACACCCAATACCAAATAATTTTGACATTTTAATAAAAAATTGACAAATTTTATCAACAATATTTTTCAACATGAAAACAATAAGTACAATATTTTTAAGCAAACACAATGTAGCTCACAAATATGAATTTAAAAAATATAACGCAATTATAACATTATTTTATCATGTAAAACAATTTAAATGCAACATTATTAATATTCAATTTAAGTATTGATTAATAACAGTGGGCCTGAATACGATGGCGGTGAGACCGCCACCAACAGGCTGTCGGTGGCGGTCACACTGCCATCGGAACCATATTCACTACCCGCCACATCAGGATGGCGGGCGGTGTGATGGCGGTCGGAAACACCGACCGTCACGCATCCGAAGGACTCCTTGAGCTCACCGGTGCGGCAGATGGGCCTGTAGTCCCTTCAGGGATTACGATGTTCCTTTCTGCCAGCCCTTTCATGGCGGTGACCCCGCCATGAAAAGGCTGGTGGAAAGGGACCCTTACCCCCTGGCTCCCAGACACAGGACCTGGGGGGCACCTGTGGTGCCCCCCTACATATCCCTGCACCATGTGGCAGGCACCGCGTAGTGCAGGGATATGTCAGGTGTCCCTATTTTGCATTGCGGCGGGTGCTGCAGCCAGCAGGACACGCCGCAATGCAAAATATAGGCAGTGCGACCACAGTGGTGGCGGTCGCATCAGAATGCCTACTGCGGGACCGCCGACAGCCTGTCGGGCGGTTCCAATCCCACGTCCGTCCACCATCGTAAACGGGCCCTATATTTTTTATGTAATAGCAAGAACTAATTATATATATTTAAAAAATGATGCATTTATTTAGAAAATTGTATAAAAAAATATTAATTTCAAATTTAAACTGTATAAATTATAAAGTTTGTAATCTTAATTTAAAATGCAACAAATATGTTTAAAGAATTCTAATCAACTCAAAAGAAATATATATACTAAAATTAATTCACTAAAATATTAACACTACAAAATGTAAAAAGTTTTAGGAAATGTAATGTTAAATTTTAAAATAATAATTAGAACAAGAATATATACATATTTTCTTTAAAAATCTCCCAAACCTTTTCTCCTACAAACCCAACACACCGCTGCCCAAAAAATATATTAAACAAATAACAATAAAAAATAACTTTTACATAAACAAATACAATATTAAACATGATATATAAAATATTCAAATTCATCTACAAATGTTTTATACATTACCAACATATAAATCATATAAAAAATACCATTACAAAAATAACAAAAATATTTTGAACAATGATATTACTAACAACAATATTTTTTAAATGCTATATTTAACAATAATATTAAAAACATAACCTAAAAAACAATATTCATAACTGTAATAATTCTGTCAATGATAATTCCTTCATCACTATATTCTAGGGACTATATTCTGGTATCACGATTTTCAAGACTTTTCAAGATATTTTGTCCAAACACCTCTTGGGAGTGCTCGAGCCCTAAGGTTACCTAGGTTGGACTGAATGCTATTGAATACTCTTTTGAAGTGCATTTTAGAAGCATGTAGCTGCAAAGACAGGTGCTACCATCTCCTAAGAACCATTTTAGAATCAACCTAATGTAAAAAGAACATTTGCAGTTGTTTGTATGAAGTTTTTTTAATAGAGGTTGCCCTGTTGTGTTAAACCATTCCGAGCTACAAGTGAGAAGAGCTTAAAAAAGTGACCTCATCCCAGGCAGTTAAGAGTTGAAGCCCAAATAAATTCAGAGAAAGATATGATTAAATAGGAACCTCAGAATATCATGCCCCCCATGACTATGTTAACTGTAAATTAGTGCCTTATCATACCTATAACCACTGCAGCTATGCTTTCTTGCTCATTCTAATCGTGCTTAAAAGAAGTGATGTTTCAAGTCTTTTTTACACATCTAAGTTCCACAGATGTGAAAGTGTTGATTAACCAGCTTGGATGGAAAAGTTTACTCGCAGGAATTGCTCAGAGGATACTGAATTTCTAAAACAACTGGACCAGATGTAAGCTAGATTCATGAGGCAAGGATATCCAGTGGTTGTATTAGACAATGTCAAGTTAAGAGCTATGAAAAAGAGGAGGGAACACTTATTGCATCCCGAGAATCGCAAAGAAAGAAAGAATAAAGATCAGATTGGCCTCAGATTCATCACGCAATAAAATACATTGAGTGGGGCCATCAGGGATGCCATACAAAACCACTGGAAAGTACTCAGGAAAGTTGCCCTGTTCCTTTCCCATGATCTCAAGCTCCAGCACCTTTGTACTTGCTTAGTTTTAGGAAGTCCTGTGATACCCATTGAAAGCTTTTATATGAAATACCATATATTTGTGCCTTGTCTTTGCTTATTGGCTTTTTTTTTTACTGTTGCTGGGGGATCCTCTACTCAGTCAAATCTATGGCTCAGAGATAAGATTTGTTAATATTGGTGTGTGTGCATATTAGTACATTGGCTGGGAAGGGCCTGCACTTGATTGGAAACAGAGAGTGGAGCTGGACTGGACTCTTCACAACAACCCCAGGCACCTGTAAAGGTAGGTCAGAGAATTCTCCCAGGGGACATGGATGGTGGCCAGTCCAACATTCACCTCACTGATTAGGTGAGTCGACATCTAGAACTATATATGTGACAGAACAGTCACAGGAATGGGTACAACAGGAACACTTGATAACACTACAGCATTAACAGCACATAAACATTGAACAAAACAATAAATTTCTTTACTAGGTTTTTGATCATTAACATAGGTTACAGATGCTCACAGTGGGCACTAAAATCACTTGTTTGAGCAGAGCAGTGGCCACTGGGTAAATGCCAGCCTCTGCGATATGATGTAATGGCCTGGGGGATTTTCAGAAGCTTTTTAATGGGATTAACCTTACTTTTACTGGCTCTGCAGTGAGGACACACTGCACATCATTATGTTATAAAAGTCAAAGTCTGATTTTGTTTATCAACTATATAAAGATTACTACTAATAAAAGAATTTGTCATCTGAATAGGTGACGATGGGATACGCCATTTGGATATGTTTGGGGAGCTGGAGTACCAGTATATCAGGAGTTAGAACTTTGGACGAGATGTTTGAAGAATTCTTGCAGTCGCAAGTGGTCTGATTCACAGAAATTGGGTGATCACAAAACTGTACTTTCTTATGAAAAAAGACAAACTGTGATTTAGTAACAGGTTACTGAATCGCAATTTGGGTTTGCATCCCAATACTAATCCCAATACTAATTTGGTATTCGGTAGGGACAAGTTTAGGGTGTCCCTTCCAAATACCGAATCTGATTGGAATGTGTTAATGCTTTGCCACTAAATTCTGGCCATAAAACATTAATCTTTTGCCACTCCCTCAAAGGAGCTACCACAAAGTCAGGCAGCTGACGCTGCACCTTGGGCGATCGGATAGCAGGAAGGTCCAAGTCGTCTGCTGGTTCTTCTGCCACTTTTTAGTGAAACATTTTCTATGTCCTAAGTTTTAGGGTTAGGCAGGAGCAGCACCTGTAACACTACTTCCAAGGGTCCAGGACCTGGGGGCTACTGATTGAGGGGGTTAGGACTCCCTCCAGCATAGGCCAGGTGCAGAGTTCAAGGTCTCTAGAGCTTGTTATGTCCCTGTAGCTCACATAGGAGGCCAGTCAACTAGCCCTTGGAGTCACTCTGGTAGTTCTGGGTCCAAGTAGATGGCCCTCTCACCTTCAGTCAACAAGGCAGGTCTCAAGCATCAGGGCAGTCCTCTGAAAAACCAGGCAGGCCTCAAGCAGCCGTGCAGTCCTCTGGTAGCAGCAAGGCAGTCCTCTGAAGAACAAAGCAGGCCTCAAGCAGCATGGGCAGGCCTCTGGTGTACAAGACAGCCCTTCTGAAGTCTTCCAGAGGCCCAGGAGTGTACTGAAGATGTGATTCAGGAGGTTCAATATATATATATATATATATATATATATATATATATATATATATATATATATATATATATATATATATATATATATATATATATATATATATATACATTATCTACTGGCGGTCGCCAGTAGATAGTTATAGTTAAAACCTATTATCCATAGGAAATCCGCGACATTCTATTTGAAATAACGTTGGCGCCGGTTGACGAATCTTCGCGAAAGTTTCCAACTTGTTGGGGCGCTCCGGTCCGCTCCTATCCTGAAAGTCTCGGGGTGATACGTCAAGCGAGGGCCGAGAAAAAGGGGGGTCCCAAAACGCGTTTTCCCCATTCATTTTTCCATAGGAACCTTTAGTCGCAGCTACAGCCCGAACTGCTGAACGGAATTACACCAAATTTGGCAAAGAGGTAGCCCTTGGTTCAGTGTCGTGCCTTTTGCTTAAATGGTGTAAATCCGTTCAGTAGTTCCTGAGAAAATCAAAAGTAAAGTCACATATATATCTGGGCGGAGCCTAACCACACATATCATCGTGAGATCTGATTGGCTGTCAGCACTTCATCCAGGAATTGCTGGCAGCCATCTTGGGACCAATATAAATGATAGTACCTCATTGAAATGCACTGTAGTGAATAGAAGATTTTGAGGGTCACCAAAAGGAGAACTATAAAGGGTGATAACAGGCTTTAGTTACATTAGAATTTATTTGTTGATGGTACCATACTAATTTTAGGAATTGTGGTGTATTCTAAGGTGATTTTACCATGTGAAAAACCTTCTGCTGGGATATCATGAATCATGTTTAAGAGAACACTATTTTCTCATGCTTGTCCCATGGAGGTTTGGAAGGTGCTCCAGAAGCTAAAATGAGAGCATATTTTCTGTAAATTCACATTATCTTTCTCACTCATGTGAGAATGAAGTCTGACAATCTCAGTAAAACATGTACATCCAACAAGGGCAGAGACTGTCAGTTGATTCCTTTGTGTTCTACTGCAGCTTCCCAGAGTGTTCTAAAGAACAACTAGAGTGCTAACAGCCTTACTTATGACAAAAGTATGGCACACCTGAAGCCATCTTGATTGGAATAAACTGGTAACACTTAAACAATTTAATTTAAAAAGGAACAAAATGATGGGGTTCATTTTGTCATAGAAATTATGGTTAGTGCTGTAGAAAGAAAAATTAGGACATGTTTCAAGTGTGATCTCAAATATCTTCCTGTTATATTTCAACAGGAGCAGCCTGCCAGTTGATGCCTTTGTGTTCTACTGCAGCTTCCCAGAGTGTTCTAAAGAACAACTAGAGCGCTAACAGCCTTACTTATGACAAAAGTATGGCACACCTGAAGCCATCTTGATTGGAATAAACTGGTAACACTTAAAACATTTAATTTAAAAAGGAACAAAATGATGGGGTTCATTTTGTCATAGAAATTATGGTTACTGCTGTAGAAAGAAAAATTAGGACATATTTCAAGTGTGATCTCAAATATCTTCCTGTTATATTTCAACAGGAGCAGCCTGCCAGTTGATGCCTTTGTGTTCTACTGCAGCTTCCCAGAGTGTTCTAAAGAACAACTACAGCGCTAACAGCCTTACTTATGACAAAAGTATGGCACACCTGAAGCCATCTTGATTGGAATAAACCAGTAACACTTAAAACATTTAATTTAAAAAGGAACAAAATGAGGGGTTCTTTTTGAAATAGAAATTATGGTTAGTGCTGCAGAAAGAAAAATTAGGGCATGTTTTAAGTGAGATCTCAAATCCTCTTCTATTTCATTAGAAAATTCTGACATGCAGACTGAAACAATCACTTTCAATACCAGCAGCAGACTACCAGTTAACTCCCTGGTGAGCAGTAGCTTTACTCCGGTGATCTAATGAGCAACTAGAGTGCTAACATTCTGAATTTATGGCAGATGTGAGACACATCTGAATGCCTTCTTGATGGAATCAAAGTAAAAAACTGAAAGCATTTCCTACTGAGGAGACTGCAGTAAATGAAGAAATTAGGAAACTTCATAACAAAGAAGTCTTCCAAGATGGCCACCAGTGAAAAAAGAGCCCAAATGTAGCACAAATATTACCAAGATGTAGCCCACTTATAGCCCAATGACAAAAGTGTGCAAAACACTTTTTATTTTTAGTTTTTGCAGTTTTATATAGTGCAGACTGGTCAGGTATTGGAGCATTGCATCTTAAAACATGACCCCCTACACTACAAAAACACCACTGCACTACCTTAAACCCTAAAACACTACCCCCAGCACGACCCCCTACACTACACAAGCACCACTGCACTATCCTAAACCCTAAAACACTACCCCCAGCACGACCCCCTACACTACCCAAACACCACTGCACTAACCTAAATCCTAAAACACTACCACCAGCACGACCCCCTACACTACCCAAACACCACTGCACTACCCTAAAACATGACCCCCTACACTACACAAACACCACTGCACTACCCTAAACCCTAAAACACTACCCCCAGCACGACCTCCTACACTACACAAGCACCACTGCACTACCCTAAACCCTAAAACACTACCCCCAGCACGACCCCTACCCTACACAAACACCACTGCACTACCCTAAACCCTAAAACACTACCCCCAGCACGACCCCCTACACTACCCAAACACCACTGCACTACCCTAAAACATGACCCCCTACACTACACAAACACCACTGCACTACCCTAAACCCTAAAACACTACCCCCAGCACGACCCCCTACACTGCCCGAACACCACTGCACTGCCCTAAACCCTGAAACACCAGCCCCTGCATGACCCCCTACACTGCCTGAACACCACTGCACTGCCCTAAACCCTGAAACACCACCCCTAGCACGACCCCCTACACTGCCCGAACACCACTGCACTGCCCGAACACCACTGCACTGCCCTAAACCCTGAAACACCACCCCCTTCACGACCCCCTACACTGCCCGAACACCACTGCACTGCCCTAAACCCTGACACACCACCCCCAGCATGACCCCCTACACTGCCCGAACACCACTGCACTGCCCTAAACCCTGAAACATCACCCCCAGCAAGACCACCTACACTGCCCGAACACCACTGACCTAAACCCTGAAACACCGCCCCCAGCACGACCCCCTACACTGCCCGAACACCACTGCACTGCCCTAAACCCTGAAACACTACCCCCAGCATGACCCCCTACACTGCCCGAACACCACTGCTCTGCCCAAAACCCTGAAACACCAGCCCCAGCACGACCCCCTACACTGCCCGAACACCACTGCACTGCCCTAAACCTTGAAACACCAGCCCCTGCACGACCCCCTACACTGCCCGAACACCACTGCACTACCCTAAACCCTGAAACATCACCCCCAGCACGACCCCCTACACTGCCCGAGCACCACTGCACTGCCCTAAACCCTGAAACACCAGCCCCAGCATGACCCCCTACACTGCCCGAAGACCACTGCACTGCCCTAAACCCTGAAACACCAGCCCCAGCACGACCGCCTACACTGCCCGAACACCACTGCACTGCCCTAAACCCTGAAACACCAGCCCCAGCACGAATCCCCTACACTGCCCAAACACCACTGCACTGCCCTAAACCCTGAAACACCAGCCTCAGCACGACCCCCTACACTGCCTGAACACCACTGCACTGCCCTGAACCCTGAAACACCAGCCCCAGCACAACACCCTACACTGCCCGAACACCACTGCACTGCCCTAAACCCTGAAACACCACCCCGTGCATGACCCCCTACACTGCCCGAACACCACTGCACTGCCCTAAACCCTGAAACACCACCCCCAGCGCGACCCCCTACACTGCCCGAACACCACTGCACTAAACCCTGAAACACCACCCCCTGCACAACACCCTACACTGCTCGAACACTACTGCAGTGCCCTAAACCCAGAAACACCATCCCCAGCACGACCCCCTATACTGCACGAACACCACTGCACTGCCCTAAACCCTGAAACACTACCCCCAGCAAGACCCCCTACACTGCCCGAACACCACTGCACTGCCCTAAACCCTGAAACATCACCCCCAGCAAGACCCCCTACACTGGCCGAACACCACTGCCCTAAACCCTGAAACACCACCCCCAGCAAGACCCCAACACTGCCCGAACACCACAGCACTGCCCTAAACCCTGAAACACCAGCCCCAGCACGACCCCCAACACTGCCCGAACACCACTGCACTGCCCTAAACCCTGAAACACCACCCCCTGCATGACCCCTACACTGCCCGAACACCACTGTACTGCCCTAAACCCTGAAACCCCACCCCCAGCATGACCCCCTAGACTGCCAGAACACCACTGCACTGCCCTAAACCCTGAAACACCACCCCCTGCATGACCCCCTACACTGCCCGAACACTACTGCACTGCCCTAAACCCTGAAACACCACCCCCAGCACGACCCCCTACACTGCACGAACACCACTGCACCGCCCTAAACCCTGAAACACTACCCCCAGCAAGACCCCTACACTGCCCGAACACCACTGCCTCCTAAACCCTGAAACACCACCCCCAGCAAGACCCCTTCACTGCCCGAACACAACTGCACTGCCCTAAACCCTGAAACACCACCCCCAGCACGACCCCCTACACTGCCCGAACACCACTGCTCTGCCCTAAACCCTAAAACACCAGCCCCAGCACGACCCCCTACACTGCCCGAACACCACTGCACTGCCCTAAACCCTGAAACACCAGCCCCAGCACGACCCCCTACACTGCCCGAACACCACTGCACTGCCCTAAACCCTGAAACACCAGCCCCAGCACGACCCCCTACACTGCCCGAACACCACTGCACTGCCCTAAACCCTGAAACACCACCCTCAGCACGACCCCCTACACTGCCCGAACACCAGTGCACTGCCCTAAACCCTGAAACACCAGCCCCAGCACGACCCCGTACACTGCCCGCACACCACTGCACTAAACCCTGAAACACCAGCCCCAGCACAACCCCGTACACTGCCCGAACACCACTGCACTGCCCTAAACCCTGAAACACCAGCCCCAGCACGACCGCCTACACTGCCCGAACACTACTGCACTGCCCTAAACCCTGAAACACCACCCCCAGCAAGACTACCTACACTGGCCGAACACCACTGCACTGCCCTAAATCCTGAAACACCACCCCTGCACGACCCCCTACACTGCCCAAACACTACTGCACTGCCCTAAACCCTGAAACACCACCCCTCAGCACGACACCCTACTCTGCCCGAACACCACTGCACTGCCCTAAACCCTGAAACACCACCCCAGCACGACCCCCTACACTGCCCGAACACCACTGCACCTAAACCCTGAAACACCACCCCCTGCACGACCCCCTACACTGCCGGAACACCACTGCACTGCCCTAAACCCTGAAACACCACCCCCAGCACGACCCCCTACACTGCCCTAACACCACAGCACTGCCCTAAACCCTGAAACATCACCCCCAGCACAACCCCCTACACTGCCTGAGCACCACTGCTCTGCCCTAAACCCTGAAACACTAGCCCCAGCACGACCCCCTACACTGCCCGAACACCACTGCACTGCCCTAAACCCTGAAACACCACCCCCAGCACGACCCCCTACACTGCCCGAACACCACTGCACTGCCCATAATCCTGAAACACCAGTCCCAGCAAGACCACCTACACTGCCCGAACACCACTGCATTGCCCTAGACTCTGAAACACCAGCCCCAGCAAGACCCCCTACACTACCTAAACACCACTGCACTGCCCTAAACCCTAAAACACTACCCCCGCATGACCCCCTACACTACCCAAATACCAATGCACTACCCTAGTCCCTAAAACACTACCCCCGCACAACCCCCTACACTACCCAAAGACCACTGCACTACCCTAAACTCTAAAACAATACCCCCGCACGACTCCCTACACTACCCAAAGACCACTGCACTACCCTAAACCCTAAAACACGACCTCCTACACTACACAAACACCACTGCACTACCCTAAACCCTAAAAACTACCCCCAGCACGAACCCCTACACTACCCAAACACCACTGCACTACCCTAAACCATAAAACACTACCCCCAGCAGTCCCCCTACGCTACCCAAACACCACTGCACTACCCTAAACCCTAAAACACTACCCCCAGCAGTACCCCTACACTACCCAAACACCATTGCACTACCCTAAACCCTAAAACACTACCCCCAGCAGTATCCCCTACACTACCCAAACACCACTGCACTAACCCTAAACCCTAAAACACTAACCCCAGCACGACCCCCTACACTACCCAAACACCACTGTACTACCCTAAAACCTAAAACACTCCCCCAGCACGACTCCCTACACTACCCAAACACCACTGCACTACCCTAAACCCTAAATCTACCCCCAGCATGACCCCCTACACTACACAAACACCACTGCACTACCCTAAACCCTAAAACACTACCCCCAGCATGACCCTCTTCACTACCTAAACACAACTGCACAATTTGTTACAGGCGTTGCAACGCAGGCCTGTGGTGCTTACTGGAAGTACCTGGTGGGCTGGTTGGGCCCCAGGGACTCTCAGGATTCAAGGTGACCTAATCCCCAACTTAAAACGCGCCACGGGGCGCGTTTGCACAGTGGTGAAGGGAGGGGCGGGGCCTCAGGTGACATGTGCGCAAACACGCCCTGTGGTGCATTTTAAGTTGGGGAGTTAATTCCCTTTGAATCCTGGGGGCCAACTAGCCCACCAGGTACCTTCAGTAAGCACAACAGAGGTGCGTTGCAGAGAGGTGAAAAAGGTGCGTGGCCTCGGAACGCCTCTCTGCAACTCAGCTCTGTGGTCCTAACTGTAGGTACCTGGGGGGCTAGTTGGGCCCCAGGGACCCTCAGGATTCAAGGGGACTTAATCCCGCAACTTAAAACGCGCCACGGGGCGCGTTTGCACACATGTCACCTCAGGCCCCCCTCCCTTCACCACTGTGCAAACGCGCACTGGCTCTGGTTAGTCAGAGTCAGTTACCACCAGTACCCGTCTGAAAAAGTTGTGGGCACAGGATGATTTTGCAACAAGGCCTCTTTCTGCTCCTCTGTTGGTTCTTTCTGCACATCTTTTGCTTCTTTCTGTGCGTTTTTCTTCTTTCTTCACATGTCCTACCTCTGTTGGCATAGTTAGAAACTAGCATTTAAAAAACCTTTGAAATTCACTTAAAAAATCATAGTTTTCAGGCACGTTATAGTTAGAAATTAGCATTTAAAAAACCTTTGAAATTCACTGAAAAGACCATAGGTTTCAGGCACGTTATAGTTAGAAATTAGCATTTAAAAAACCTTCGAAATTCACTGAAAAAACCATAGGTTTCAGGCACGTTATAGTTAGAAATTAGCATTTAAAAAACCTTTGAAATTCACTGAAAAAACCATAGGTTTCAGACACGTTATAGTTAGAAATTAGCATTTAAAAAACCTTTGAAATTCACTGAAAAAACCATAGGTTTTAGGGACAGTTATAGTTAGTTGGACATTGCACTCGTACAAAACCCGTGAAATTCCCTGTTATAGTTAGTTCAGCTAACTATAACTCGCGCCCCGCAATGCACTGCTGATGACGTCACATATTACATCACTCATGACATGGTCAGTGACATCACTGATGACATCACTGATGACATCTCAAATGACATCACTGATGACATCATCCATGTGATAATTTCATGCATCTTCTCACACCCTAATATAACTTTTGATACACCCACTCTAAATTACAGACTGCCATTCTCAAAACCATAGACACTCCAACACCAAAAACTACATACCCACTCACTGATTCTTAGGTCTACACACACATCCACTCACTCACCTGTACAGTCACTCATACTTACAGTCACTCAGTACAGGACTATCATATGCACTCATACACCTATATAAACACTCACACACCGCCACTCATCCATAGAGGTACTCACACACCTAGTCAGTCATGCAAAAATTAATCACACACCCATTTACTCACCTATACAGTTATACACACACCAGCTCACTTACTCATACAAATACTAGCACATTCTTACGCTCTTATACAATAACTGATACAAGCACACACGCATCCATACAGCCACTCTTACAATAACACATTCTCACTTATAGCCATTTAAATACTCTAACACACATATATACTGCCTTTTACATATGTAGTTACTCGCACATGTACCACTGAGATATACATTCACTCACTAACACACCCATACACACACTCACTCACCCAAGCAGTCCATCACAGATGCACTCTTGAAATCATGCACCCAGTGAATCACCCACTCACACATCTATGTATAGAGTCACACACACCCCACCCACACAAACACTCAGGCAGCCATACAGATACTCAGAGAACCAATCAATAACCCATATAGACACTCATGTAGCTATTCGCAAATCCATGCATCCACTTACACACCAACAAACAGACGGATACAGACATTCACACAGTTTAGTCACTAACCCATGCATTCAGTAAAATACGTTTAATCACTCACTTGTAGAGTCAGTCACTCACGTACTAAATCATCCATTCAGACACTTATACACCCACTCATTCTTCAATACGCCTTTCCCTATATATATTAAACATTTTTAAACTTTACAGAAACACACAGTCACTGGATGATGTCATAAGTGATGTCATCAGTGATGTCATTTGAGATGTCATCAGTGATGTCACTGACCATGTCATGAGTGATGTAATATGTGACGTCATCAGCAGTGCATTGCGGGCGCGAGTTATAGTTAGCTGAACTAACTATAACAGGGGAATTTCACGGGTTTTGTACGAGTGCAATGTCCAACTAACTATAACTGTCCCTAAAACCTATGGTTTTTTCAGTGAATATATATATATATATTCACTGAAAAAACCATAGGTTTTAGGGACAGTTATAGTTAGTTGGACATTTCACTCGTACAAAACCATAGAAATTCCCCGTTATAGTTAGTTCAGCTAACTATAACTCGCGCCCCGCAATGCACTGCTGATGACGTCACATATTACATCACTCATGACATGGTCAGTGACATCACTGATGACATCACTGATGACATCTCAAATGACATTACTGATGACATCACTGATGACATCATCCAGTGACTGTGTGTTTCTGTAAAGTTTAAATATGTTTAATGAGTGGGTGTATAAGTGTCTGAATGGATGATTTAGTACGTGAGTGACTGACTCTACAAGTGAGTGATTAAATGTATCTTACTGAATGCATGGGTTAGTGACTAAACTGTGTGAATGTCTGTATCCGTCTGTCTGTTGGTTTGTAAGCGGCTGCATGGCTTTCTGAATAGCTACATGAGTGTCTACATGGGTTATTGATTGATTGTCTGAGTATCTGTATGGGTGCCTGAATGTTTGTGTGGGTGGGGTGTGTGTGACTCTGTGCATAGATGTGTGAGTTGGTGATTCACTGGGTGCATGGTTTCAAGAGTGCATCTGTGATGGACTGTATGGGTGGGTGAGTGTGTGTATGGGTGTGTTAGTGATTGAATGTATATCTCAGTGGCACATGTGTGAGTAACTACATATGTGAAAGGCAGTATATATGTGTGTTAGAGTATATAAATGGCTATAAGTGAGAGTGTGTGATTGTGAGAGTGGCTGTATGGATGAGTGTGTACTTGTATCAGTGATTGTATAAGAGCGTAAGAATGTGCTAGTATTTGTATGAGTAAGTGAGCTGGTGTGTGTATAACTGTATAGGTGAGTAAATGAGTGTGTGATTAAGTTTTTTGCATGACTGACTAGGTGTGTGAGTACCTCTATGGATGAGTGGCGGTGTGTGAGTGTTTATATAGGTGTATGAGTGCATATGATAGTCCTGTACTGAGTGACTAAGTATGAGTGACTGTACGGGTGAGTGAGTGGATGTGTGTGTAGACCTAAGAATCAGTGAGTGGGTATGTAGTTTTTGGTGTTGGAGTGTCTATGGTTTTGAGAATGGCAGTCTGTAATTTAGAGTGGGTGTATCAAAAGTTATATTAGGGTGTGAGAAGATGCATGAAATTATCACATGGATGATGTCATCAGTGATGTCATTTGAGATGTCATCAGTGATGTCATCAGTGATGTCACTGACCATGTCATGAGTGATGTAATATGTGACGTCATCAGCAGTGCATTAGCGAGGCGCGAGTTATAGTTAGCTGAACTAACTATAACGGGGAATTTCTATGGTTTTGTACGAGTGAAATGTCCAACTAACTATAACTGTCCCTAAAACCTATGGTTTTTTCAGTGAATTTCAAAGGTTTTTTAAATGCTAATTTCTAACTATAACGTGTCTGAAACCTATGGTTTTTTCAGTGAATTTCAAAGGTTTTTTAAATGCTAATTTCTAACTATAACGTGCCTGAAACCTATGATTTTTAAGTGAATTTCAAAGGTTTTTTAAATGCTAGTTTCTAACTATGCCTACAGAGGTAGGACATGTGAAGAAAGAAGAAAAACGCACAGAAAGAAGCAAAAGATGTGCAGAAAGAACCAACAGAGGAGCAGAAAGAGGCCTTGTTGCAAAATCATCCTGTGCCCACAACTTTTTCAGACGGGTACTGGTGGTAACTGACTCTGACTAACCAGAGCCAGTGCTATGCTAAAAGACACTTAGAATACAGTGAAAACACCTACATACACTAGGGAACACTATGCGTTGGGGTACCCCTGTGATTAGCATGACCTCCTCTGCAAGTCCCTAGTACATAATAGGGCAGGGGGATTAAAACTACCTCTTAAAAGCGCTACAGGGCGCGTTTGCACAGTGGTGAAGGAGGGGGGCCTGAGGTGACATGTGTGCAAACGCACCCCGTGGCGCGTTTTAAGTTGTGGGATTAAGTCCCCTTGAATTCTGAGGGTCCCTGGGGCCCAACTAGCCCCCCAGGTACCTACAGTTAGGACCACAGAGCTGAGTTGCAGAGAGGCGTTCCGAGGCCACGCACCTTTTTCACCTCTCTGCAACGCAACTCTGTTGTGCTTACTGAAGGTACCTGGTGGGCTAGTTGGCCCCCAGGGTCCCTCAGGATTCAAAGCGAATTAATTCCCCAACTTAAAACGCACCACAGGGCGTGTTTGCGCACATGTCACCTGAGGCCCCGCCCCCTCCCTTCACCACTGTGCAAACGCGCCCGTGGTGCGTTTTAAGTTGGGGGATTAGGTCAACTTGAATCCTGAGGGTCCCTGGGGCCCAACTAGCCCACCATGTACTTCCAGTAAGCACCACAGGCCTGCGTTGCAACGCCTGTAACAAATTGTGCAGTTGTGTTTAGGTAGTGAAGAGGGTCGTGCTGGGGGTAGTGTTTTAGGGTTTAGGGTAGTGCAGTGGTGTTTGTGTAGTGTAGGGGGTCATGCTGGGGGTAGATTTAGGGTTTAGGGTAGTGCAGTGGTGTTTGGGTAGTGTAGGGAGTCGTGCTGGGGAGTGTTTTAGGGTTTAGGTTAGTGCAGTGGTGTTTGGGTAGTGTAGGGGTCGTGCTGGGGGTAGTGTTTTAGGGTTTAGGGTAGTGCAGTGGTGTTTGGGTAGTGTAGGGGGTCGTGCTGGGGGTAGTGATTTAGGGTAGTGATTTAGGTAGTGCAGTGGTGTTTGGGTAGTGTAGGGGGTACTGCTGGGGGTAGTGTTTTAGGGTTTAGGTTAGTGCAGTGGTGTTTGGGTAGTGTAGGGGTACTGCTGGGGGTAGTGTTTTAGGGTAGTGCAGTGGTGTTTGTGTAGTGTAGGGGGTAGTGTTTTAGGGTTTAGGGTAGTGCAGTGGTGTTTGTGTAGTGTAGGAGGTCGTGTTTTAGGGTTTAGGGTAGTGCAGTGGTCTTTGGGTAGTGTAGGGAGTCGTGTGGGGTAGTGTTTTAGGGTTTAGGGTAGTGTAGGGGTCATGCGGGGGTAGTGTTTTAGGGATTAGGGTAGTGCATTGGTGTTTGGGTAGTGTAGGGGTCGTGCTGGGGGAGTGTTTGAGGGTTTAGGGCAGTGCAGTCGTGTTCGGGTAGTGTAGGGGTTGTGCTGGGGGTAGTATTTTAGGGTTTAGGGTAGTGCAGTGGTGTTCGGGTAGTGTAGGGGGTCGTGCTGGGGGTAGTGTTCTAGGGTTTAGGGCAGTGCAGTGGTGTTTGGGCAGTGTAGGAGGTAATGCTGGGGGTGGTGTTTTAGGGTTTAGGGCAGTGGTGTTCGGGCAGTGTAGGGGGTCTTGCTGGGGTGGTGTTTCAGGGTTTAGGGCAGTGCAGTGGTGTTCGGGCAGTGTAGGGGTCTTGCTGGGGTAGTGTTTCAGGGTTTGGGGCAGTGCAGTGGTGTTCGTGCAGTATAGGGGTCGTGCTGGGGATGGTGTTTCTGGGTTTAGGGCAGTGCAGTAGTGTTCGAGCAGTGTAGGGGTTGTGCAGGGGTGGTGTTTCAGGGTTTAGGGCAGTGCAGTGGTGTTCGGGCAGTGTAGGGGTCACGCTGGGGGTGGTGTTTCAGGGTTTAGGCAGTGCAGTGGTGTTCGGGCAGTGTAGGGGGTCATGCACGGGTGGTGTTTCAGGGTTTAGGGCAGTGCAGTGGTGTTCAGGCAGTGTAGGGTGTTGTGCTGGGGCTGGTGTTTCAGGGTTCAGGGCAGTGCAGTGGTGTTCAGGCAGTGTAGGGGTCGTGCTGAGGCTGTTGTTTCACGGTTTAGGCAGTGCAGTGGTGTTCGGGTAGTGTAGGGGGTTGTGCTGGGGCTGGTGTTTCAGGGTTTAGGGCAGTGCAGTGGTGTTCGGGCAGTGTAGGTGGTCGTGCTGGGGCTGGTGTTTCAGGGTTTAGGTCAGTGCAGTGGTGTTCGGGCAGTGTAGGGGGTCGTGCTGGGGCTGGTGTTTCAGGGTTTAGGGCAGTGCAGTGGTGCTTGGGCAGTGTAGGGGTCGTGCTCGGGGTGATGTTTCAGGGTTTAGGGTAGTGCAGTGGTGTTCGGGCAGTGTAGGGGGTCGTGCAGGGCTGGTGTTTCAAGGTTTAGGGCAGTGCAGTGGTGTTCGGGCAGTGTAGGGGGTCATGCTGGGGCTGGTGTTTCAGGGTTTTGAGCAGAGCAGTGGTGTTCGGGCAGTGTAGGGGGTCATGCTGGGGGTAGTGTTTCAGGGTTTAGGGCAGTGCAGTGGTGTTCGGGCAGTGTAGGGGTCGTGCTGGGGGTGGTGTTTCAGTGTTTAGGTCAGTGGTGTTCGGACAGTGTAGGGGGTCTTGCTGGGGGTGATGTTTCAGGGTTTAGGGCAGTGCAGTGATGTTCGGGCAGTGTAGGGGGTCTTGCTGGGGGTAGTGTTTCAGGGTTTAGGGCAGTGCAGTGGTGTTCGGGCAGTGTAGGGGGTCATGCTGGGGGTGGTGTTTCAGGGTTTAGGGCAGTGCAGTGGTGTTCGGGCAGTGTAGGGGGTCGTGAAGGGGTGGTGTTTCAGGGTTTAGGGCAGTGCAGTGGTGTTCGGGCAGTGTAGGGGTCATGCTAGGGTGGTGTTTCAGGGTTTAGGGCAGTGCAGTGGTGTTCGGGCAGTGTAGGGGTCATGCTGGGGCTGGTGTTTCAGGGTTTAGGGCAGTGCAGTGGTGTTCGGGCAGTGTAGGGGTCGTGCTGGGGGTAGTGTTTTAGGGTTTAGGGTAGTGCAGTGGTGCTTGTGTAGTGTAGGGGTCGTGCTGGGGGTAGTGTTTTAGGGTTTAGGGTAGTGCAGTGGTGTTTGTGTAGTGTAGGGGGTCATGTTTTAGGGTAGTGCAGTGGTGTTTGGGTAGTGTAGGAGGTCGTGCTGGGGGTAGTGTTTTAGGATTTAGGTTAGTGCAGTGGTGTTTGGGTAACGTAGGGGTCGTGCTGGGGTAGTGTTTTAGGGTTTAGGGTAGTGCAGTGGTGTTTGTGTAGTGTAGGGGGTCGTGCTGGGGGAGTGTTTTAGGGTTTAGGGTAGTGCAGTGGTGTTTGTGTAGTGTAGGGGGTCATGTTTTAGGGTAGTGCAGTGGTGTTTGGGTAGTGTAGGGGGTCGTGCTGGGGGTAGTGTTTTAGGGTTTAGGATAGTGCAGTGGTGTTTGGGTAGTGTAGGGGGTCGTGCTGGGGTAGTGTTTTAGGGTTTAAGGTAGTGCAGTGGTGTTTTTGTAGTGTAGGGGGTCATGTTTTAAGATGCAATGCTCCAATACCTGACCAGTCTGCACTACATAAAACTGCAAAAAAACTAAAAATAAAAAGTGTTTTGCACACTTTTGTCATTGGGCTATATGTGGGCTACATCTGGGTAATATTTGTGCTACATTTGGGCTCTTTTTCACTGGTGGCCATCTTGGAAGACTTCTTTGTTATGAAGTTTCCTAATTTCTTCATTTACTGCAGTCTCCTCAGTAGGAAATGCTTTCAGTTTTTTACTTTGATTCCATCAAGAAGGCATTCAGATGTGTCTCACATCTGCCATAAATTCAGAATGTTAGCACTCTAGTTGCTCATTAGATCACTGGAGTAAAGCTACTGCTCACAAGGGAGTTAACTGGTAGTCTGCTGCTGGTATTGAAAGTGATTGTTTCAGTCTGCATGTCAGAATTTTCTAATGAAATAGAAGAGGATTTGAGTTCTCACTTAAAACATGCCCTAATGTTTCTTTCTGCAGCACTAACCATAATTTCTATTTAAAAAGAACCCCTCATTTTGTTCCTTTTAAATTAAATGTTTTAAGTGTTACCGGTTTATTCCAATCAAGATGGCTTCAGGTGTGCCATACTTTTGTCATAAGTAAGGCTGTTAGCGCTCTAGTTGTTCTTTAGAACACTCTGGGAAGCTGCAGTAGAACACAAAGGCATCAACTGGCAGGCTGCTCCTGTTGAAATATAACAGGAAGATATTTGAGATCACACTTGAAATAAGTCCTAATTTTTCTTTCTACAGCACTAACCATAATTTCTATGACAAAATGAACCCCATCATTTTGTTCCTTTTTAAATTAAATGTTTTAAGTGTTACCAGTTTATTCCAATCAAGATGACTTCAGGTGTGCCATACTTTTGTCATAAGTAAGGCTGTTAGCACTCTAGTTGTTCTTTAGAACACTCTGGGAAGCTGCAGTAGAACACAAAGGCATCAACTGGCAGGCTGCTCCTGTTGAAATATAACAGGAAGATATTTGAGATCACACTTGAAACATGTCCTAATTTTTCTTTCTACAGCACTAACCATAATTTCTATGACAAAATGAACCCCATCATTTTGTTCCTTTTTAATTAAATTGTTTAAGTGTTACCAGTTTATTCCAATCAAGATGGCTTCAGGTGTGCCATACTTTTGTCATAAGGAAGGCTGTTAGCACTCTAGTTGTTCTTTAGAACACTCTGGGAAGCTGCAGTAGAACACAAAGGAATCAACTGACAGTCTCTGCCCTTGTTGGATGTACATGTTTTACTGAGAATGTCAGACTTCATTCTCACATGAGTGAGAAAGATAATGTGAATTTACAGAAAATATGCGCTCATTTTAACTTCTGGAGCACCTTCCAAACCTCCATGGGACAAGCATGAGAAAATAGTGTTCTCTCAAACATGATTCATGATATCCCAGCAGAAGGTTTTTCACATGGTAAAATCACCTTAGAATACACCACAATTCCTAAAATTAGTATGGTACCATCAACAAATAAATTCTAATGTAACTAAAGCCTGTTATCACCCTTTATAGTTCTCCTTTTGGTGACCCTCAAAATCTTCTATTCACTACAATGCATTTCAATGAGGTACTATCATTTATATTGGTCCCAAGATGGCTGCCAGCAATTCCAGGATGAAGTGCTGACAGCCAATCAGATCTCACGATGACATGTGTCGTTAGGCTCCGCCCAGATATATATGTGACTTTACTTTTGATTTTCTCAGGAACTACTGAACGGATTTACACCATTTAAGCAAAAGGCACGACACTGAACCAAGGGCTACCTCTTTGCCAAATTTGGAGTAATTCCGTTCAGCAGTTCGGGCTGTAGCTGCGACTAAAGGTTCCTATGGAAAAATGAATGGGGAAAACGCGTTTTGGGACCCCCTTTTTTCTCGGCCCCCGCTTGACGTATCACCCCGAGACTTTCAGGATAGGAGCGGACCGGAGCGCCCCAACAAGTTGGAAACTTTCGCGAAGATTCGTCAACCGGCGCCAACGTTATTTCAAATAGAATGTCGCGGATTTCCTATGGATAATAGGTTTTAACTATAACTATCTACTGGCGACCGCCAGTAGATAATATATATATATATATATATATATATATATATATATATATATATATATATATATATATATATATATATATATATATATATATATATATATATATATATAAATATATATATATATTTGTATATATGTATATAAATATATATGCCAGGATGGGTGGTGCTGAGCTGTTCCCTGCCCAGCTTACAATTCAAAGGGCTCCCTCCAGCACCCCCATAAAAAACCCTGAAACCTGTCTTTTGTCAGTCCAGACAAATTGAAGCCTTGGCAGGGGAAGTGAAGAACTTTCTAGAACCATATGTGGGGGTAGCCAGGATGTCACCACCATTTCATATGTATATGTATATCTGGTGCCAGCATTTGAAATGGTGGTGACATCCTGGCTACCCCCACATCTGGTTCTAGAAAGTTCTTCACTTCCCCTGCCAAGGCTTCAATTTGTCTGGACTGACAAAAGACAGGTTTCAGGGTTTTTTGTGGGGGTGCTGGAGGGAGCCCTTTGAATTGTAAGCGGGGCAGGGAACAGCTCAGCACCACCCATCCTGGCAGGATGGCCCATCATAGCAACATCTAGTCACTGTTTGTCTCGCTGTCTGGGTTGAATAAACAAAGGTCAACGTCCAAGCTATTTACAGTCATGTGACTGAAGGCACAGGCGTAGGCACCAAATGGTCAGGACAAGAAAATGTCAACTTTCTAATCGTTGCATTTCCAGAGTTGTGACTAAAATTCAGAATAAAGAGGATGTAAAATTACAATTAATTTCAGTCCAAGCTTGATATCCCTATCTGTTCCAAATCAAAAGTCAGCACCTGTGTAATAATTTACCCCAATGTTATCCAATGGGAGAGATTAGCCTTACGGTAGTGGAAAACAAATGTATGTGTTATCTACTACCAGGACATGTAAAACTTAAAAAACACATGTACTACTTTAAAATCAGTTCACATTGCCCTATCAGCTGTTTAGGGCCTTTCTTAGGGGTGACTTACATATAAAAAAAAGGAAGGTTTAGGCCTTGCAAAAGGTTTATTTTACCAGGTTGAATTGATAGTTTCAAAACTGTACTACAGGCTGCAATGGTAGGCCTGAGGCATGTACTAAAGTGCTACTTAAGTGAGTGGCACAATAAGATGTGCAGGCCCACTGGTAGCATTTATTTTATAGGTCCCGGGTAGATATAGTAAGATATATTAGGGACTCACAAGTAAATGAAATATGCCAATCAGGTGTAAACCAATTGTACCATGTTTTAAGGCGAGAGCACAAGCACCGTAGCACTGGTTAATAGTGGTAAAGTGCATAGAGTCCTATGCTAACAAAAAAGAAATTCAGAAAACAAGAGGGGGAAGGCAAAACATTTGGGGGAACCCCACACCAAGGATGACATATCCATGAAATACCCAGACTCTGGAGTAGGAGGTTTAATTGCTAGCCATCTTTCCTGGTCCCCAGTGTAAACATTACTTGTCAAATCCGTCCCATATGAAATAATCCCCATAAGTTTCTTGAAGAAATGCAAATTGGGGGCGTAGCCAACTGCCGGAAGAAATGGCTGCACACTAGCGCAGCTCCAGCCCCGACCATTCTCTCCCTCTAAATATCCTGTGCAAAATCTGGCTACAGGAAGCGTGTGCTAGGCGGAGAAGCCGTGGAGATCCTGGGGGCCCGATCTCGAGACCCCGAACAAGATCGGTGCCGTGAAAGAGCGACAGTGAGGCTGCGGTCTAACTGTGAGAGGCAGCCACGGGGTCTGGTGAACTTGTGCCCAGTCACAGAAGAGAGAATGCGGGCACGCAGCACGACTGTAACGGAGTGAACAGATCTTCTCCCAGCGACGGCCCTAGTACGACAACTGACACACCAATCCTGTCGGTGGCTGAAGGATGATCAGCGGAGTCAAAGACCGACAGCACCCCCAAGTAAGACTGTTCCTCCCCGTGGGGCACAATTGCCAATACTAGGCCCGACCTGTGAGGCACTTTCAAGTTAGGCACTAAGCACCGGAAGGCCCAGGAATTTAGACCGGCACCACTGCCCGGCGCTCTCACGCACATCGACCACCGGGAACATGCACGAGTGGGCTTGAATATTAAACAACCCACTAACTCAGTGGAGGAAGCCCCGAGATCCACCCCTACCAGCGATCGTGATCTGCGGTGCGACAAAGTTTATTGAGGCCTGACACAACGGTCCGCACCGTAAAGTCCTACACCCCATACATCGTCTTAAGGCACACGCCGATAAAGTGTAGGCGGCGAGGGGGCAAAATTGAGCGAGTGGATCGCCAGAATCCAGGGGTACCGCACTGACCTCACAACGCACAGTGGAGAGCTGGACATGGAAGCGGAAATGCCCTGAGGCACGTCTTTCCTCCCGCGCCCAACAAATCGAATAGGAGTCCCATCGGGGGTCGGAGCAAGACGTTAGGGGCCATTTTACTGAGCCCAAAGTCAAGACTTGCATTCTCAGGCATTCTCAGGCACACCTGGCACCCGGGTCACAGTCACAAAGACCAGTAAAAGCTCACACGGGACACAGATATGCCGTCCCTGCAACTATCCCCCAGAGGCCACTTCCTGGGAGCCGTGGCTTGACGGAGGGGGGAAACCGACAGGCCACGCGGCATTTACCACGATTGGCGGCGGTGAGTACCTCGACGCATCTAGCACGCGGCTCCATTCACAAAATGGTGAAGAACAAGGGAGGCCGTGGCTCGCATCAGTGGAAGATAGATAAGTTTGCATGGCAGAAGGTGCAGGATTGGGGTCTGCTGAGCCTTGGAGCGGACCAAGAAACCCAGCAGAAATCTATCGAGAAAGAATCCCCACGCTTCAAGACGTTTTGGCGGCGATAAACGGCGTCCGCACTTCGTTGGAGGGACACATCAACTCACTCTCCACGGACATATCCCTGCTCAGGGCAGGTCTAAGAAAGATGGACTCTAGGGTCAAGGAGGTGGAGGATGTCACTCAGGACCTTGTCACGGACGCGTCGACCTTGAAGAAGCAAGTCACTGAGCTACAACATCGCACCGAGCTTTTAACAGCACAGCTCGATGACTATGAAGGGCGGTCAAGATGCAACAACGTCCGCATTCTAGGCGTACCAGAGAGGGCTGAGGGGTCAGCAATGGACCTATTTGTTGAGGACCTTGTAACCAAACACCTGTAACCAAAGAACCTCTTCAACTATTTTTCGATAGAGCGAGCCCACCGTATACCGGGGGTAGGCCCAAACCAGGGGCACCCCCCCACGGACCCCTGCCCCCACCACATCCTCAGCAGAGCCGCCGACACCATCGCACCCATGCTCCGCCACACCATCAACCGCTCCCTGGCGACTGCCTCGTTCCCCGACGACTGGAAACACGCCACGGTCAACCCCCTCCTGAAGAAACCCTCGGCGGACCCCACTGACCTCAAAAACTACAGACCCATCTCCCTGCTCCCGTTCCCAGTGAAAGTCATCGAGAAAGCCATCAACAGCCAACTCGCCACATTCATTGAAGAACACAACATCCTCGACTCCTCCCAGTCTGGCTTCAGAAAAAACCACAGCACGGAAACCGGCCTCCTCGCCGCAACGGACGACATCCGCACCCTACTGGACAAAGGAGAGACAGTAGCCCTCATCCTCCTCGACCTCTCAGCAGCATTCGACACAGTCTCCCGCCGCACCCTAATACGCAGACTCTACGACGCAGGAATCCAGGACAAGGCCCTCGACTGGATCCGCTCCTTCCTCTCCAGCAGGACGCAGCGGGTCAGACTCCCCCCTTTCCTCTCGGATCCTACACCTACCACCTGCGGAGTCCCCCAGGGCTCCTCCCTCAGCCCGACACTTTTCAACGTCTACATGGCTCCACTCGCCCCCATCATCAGAACCTACGGACTCAACATCGTGTTATACGCAGACGACACCCAACTCATTCTCTCCCTATCCAACGAACCCAACACCACCAGACACAACTTTCGAGAAGGCATGTCAAAATGGATGAAAAACAGCTGCCTACAACTAAACACCAACAAAACAGAAGTACTCATCATGGGCCCAAACCCCGACGCCTGGAGTGACACCTGGTGGCCCCCCGCCCTCGGAAACCCGCCAACCCCCACGGACCACGCACGCAACCTGGGAATCATCCTGGACTCCGAGCTCAAAATGGAACGCCAAATCAACTCGTCTCGTCTTCCTGCTTCCACACCCTCCGCCTCCTCCGTAAGACCTTCAAATGGATCACCCTCAAGCACCGAAAGACCGTGACTCATGCCCTGGTCACCAGCAGACTCGACTACGGCAACACACTCTACGCCGGAATAAACAAAAACCTCACCTGCAAGCTACAGAACATCCAGAACGCCACCGCAAGACTGGTCCTCAACCTGCAAAGACATTGCCACATCTCCCAGCACCTGCGCACACTCCACTGGCTCCCCATCGAGGCTAGAGTCACCTTCAAGATGCTCACCCACGCACACAGGGCCCTCCACGACACCGGACCAGCATACCTGAACAGCCGACTCAAATTCCACACACCCCAAAGGACCCTACGATCAGCCCAGCTCTCCTAAGCCGTGGTCCCCCGCACCAGAAAGACCAGATCGGGAGACCGCTCCTTCTCCTTCCTTGCGGCCAAAGCATAGAACGCCCTTCCGCTCCACCTCAGACAGACAACATCGCTCCCCATCTTCGCAAGAAACCTCAAAACCTGGCTCTTCGACAGACCCCCTCCTTGATGGAATGGAACCTGCACCCCTCACCCCCACCCCCACACCTAGCACCTTGAGACCCTTACGGGTGAGTAGTCGCGCTTCAGCAAACCCCTGATTGATTGATTGATATTGGCGAGGGTGTTCAATTTTAGAGACCGGGACAATATTCTTCAAATGGCCCAAAGTGCTCCACCCCTCAGATATGAGAATAGCACAATAACGTTTTTCCCTGACTTCACCGCCAAGGTTCAGAAGCAAAGACGCTCTTTCCTGGAGGTTAAAAAGGCCCTCAGGGAAAAGGACATCAAATATGCCATGCTGTTTCCAGCGAAACTGCGTGTGGAGGTGGAAGGCAAAAGCTGGTTCTTCATGGACCCTGAAGAGGTGCTAGAGTGGCTTGACGGATGGCGGAGAGTGGAGGACAGAGGATACCTGGACCGACAGGAGCGCCGAGTGGGGAAGACGCAGAAGAGACAAGATCCCACCCAGGGTGGCAGGGATCAACACGCGGCGGGTGGTTCGTGAACTCACCCCAAGATCTTGATCCAAGAATCGGAAGGCGGACATTCCTCCAGACGGATAGACTGTGCCACCTCACCCTAGGCATGGCAATCTGGGCTGGGAATAGACTTCGGAACTGCAGATACGGCAGCGGCTTGAAAAGACTTGTCAAACTTGGAGAACGAGAAGAAAAGCTGATTTAATGACAGATGGCCGTCATCTAGAATAGCGATGAGTATACACTAACTGTTTATAGTGCCTCCTGTAGTATACTGTATGATCGTCAGGGAGGGCGGTGGGAGGGGAAGGTTGAGCCTACGACTCCTCCATCACCGGGTTGGGAGGGCGACGGGCACTCTGCACAGTTGGGGATGGGGGCCATTGGATTCCGTCATGCAGGGAGGCAGGGTGGGGGGTGGAGGGAGTTTTGGGGGGGGTGGTAGAATAGTTATTTGTTTTAGTTTAGCACAGCAACTAAACGCAACCCGAGGGTCAGTATTGGAACTGGATGCACACTCACGAATATTCAGGGTCCCGGAAACGGGGGAAGGGGATGTGTCGGACTCATGTTTTCACTTTGCCGGGGGGTCTGTAATGTGTATACAGGTCAGCAATCCCAGGTCCTACACTGAGAAGAATAGCCAAATTCTCTGTAAAGACCGAACCACTGCCTCACCAAATGACTTACACACACAACCATGTTGATAGGTTGGAGTAGAAACCTGAAGTTCCTTATATGGAACGTGAACGGGCTCGGGGACAAACTAAAGTGAGGAATTGTTCTCCAGTACTTAAAAAGGCAAGCTCCGGACATAGCTCTCTTGCAAGAAACCCACCTCATTGGCAAAACATGCAAGGCTCTGAACAGATGGGGCTACCAATTACTAACACATGCAGGGTTCACTTCCAGCTCCCAAGGGACTGGCATACTCCTTTGAAAGAACTGCCCTTATATGGTCAACAAAATGTGGGCGGATGGGCAGGGTAGATTTGCGGCTGCCACTGGAACCTGGGAAGGGAAAACTCTAAATGTGCTTTCAATATACGTTCCCCCAGCATTGCAACAATCTAAACTACAGGACCTCAGCAAATTCATACTAGACCTCCCGGTCGGTACGTTAGTGATAGGAGGTGACTTCAATCTAACAGTAGATGGATTGCTCGACCGGCGACCTCCGCGCAGAGATCCTGGCTCTGGGTCTAGGCTGGCTGAATTTCTTGCGGCCCTTGGCCTGGTCGATATCTGGCGACAGCTTAATTTCACTGCTATACAATTCACCTTCCACTCAGGGGCCCACAATAGCCAATCCCGCATTGACTACATGCTCACACACGCTGAGGATTTGTGAGACTTTATTGAAGCATGCTGCCTAGCGTGAGGTATCTCAGACCACTCCCCCATACTGACTAAAATGACAGTGGGTCCCCAACCGAGACGCACAACTCTGACAATAAACCCGTGGGCCCTAAAAGTACCACATATTAAAGCTGAACTGTTAAAAGACACAGACCTGTATTTCAAGGAAAATGTTGGCTAGGTAACTTCGCCCCGGATTGTATGGGGGGCATTTGGGGCAGTCATAAAAGGGAGAGCTCTAGCCCTAATGGTGGGACATAAAAAGGAACTAGCGAGGCGTATAGAACAACTTGAAGAAGAGATCCTAATAGGTGAGAATGCCCTGGTCCAGTCCCCCGATGACTCAACTCAGCAAATACTAGCAGCCAAGAAACTAGATTATAGACAGCTCCTCACAGAGGCGGCTAAGGCCAGGCAAAAGGCTATATACCATAGGATATATGAACATTGGGAGAGAATGGGCAAACTATTGGCCTGGCTTGAGAGGAGGGAGCAGGCGACCAGGTGGGTACACCAGCTACAGGGGCCCGAGGGGGAAGAAATAACCGATCCACGAGATATAGCAGAAACATTAGCTACATACTTTGAAACGGTCTACACATCAGCATCGACAGTCACGACTCCTGACATACGGGAACTCCTCTCCACTATCAGGGTTAACTGCCTCTCTCCTGAAGAGCGAGACTCCCTCGAGGGGGATCCCACAACGGAAGAAGTACAACACGCTCTCCGAGACATACGTTCGGGCAGGGCCATGGGACCCAACCGGCTCCCGATCGAGTTTTTGAAGCTGGCTGCCACCAAGTTGATGCCTCACCTTTGTCAAATGTATCTAGAAAGCTATGAAAAAGGTATTTTGCCTGCTGAGATCCGACTGGCCACAATTGTGGTAATACACAAGCAGGGCAAACCAGCAAACGATTGTAAGGCATATAGACCCATCTCCCTCCTCACGGCAGAGGCCAAAATACTCGCAAAAGTATTGGCTAACAGACTCATCCCACTGATTACAAATTTGGTACACCCAGGCCAGTCCAGCTTCATGCCCGGCCGGAATATGGCTTTGAACCTACGACGCTTACATGGGGTTCTAGGTAGGGAAGACACAATAAGAGAGGATGTAGCCCTGCTGTCCCTGGATGCCAAAATTGCCTTTGACACCATTGAGTGGTCTTATATTTTTGCCGTACTCGAAAGAATGGGTTTCAGGCCCAACTTCATAAAATGGATTAAGTTATCATACACAGGCCCAACAGCGCAAATTGTGGTGAACCGTCTCACACATCACAACAGTTTTAGCTGGGCGGCGGAACTTGGCAAGGGTGTCCCCTGTCGCCTCTAATTTTTGCATTGGTATTAGAACCATTGGCGATCTGGGTAAGGGGTGACCCCCTGATACGGGGACTTAAATGGGCCGAGAATCATGAGGACAGAATTTCGCTCTATTCAGACGACATACTATTATATATGGCTTCCCCGGCATCTACAATTCACTGCATCATTCACATCTTCCGTATATTCGGTAACCACTCAGGATACACAATAAACTGGTCCAAGTCCTAGCTATTCCCAGTGCACGGCCCTAGACCGAACACACCAAAAGAGTATGACATCTCCGTGGCTTCTGTTACTTAGGGATATACATAACCACGGATCCAACACATTTCTACAAAACCAATTGCAGGGGCCCCTGACACGTCTGCGCACTGATGTCAGACACTGACGAGCCCTCCCATTGACTCTCCTGGGTCGCACAGCTCTCTTTAAAATGCTAGCACTACCCCGCTTCCTATACGCCCTACAAAACACTCCCTACAGGGTCCCAGACTCCTATTTCTCAAATATCGATAGTGCGGTATGTACCCTGTTGTGGGATGGACAGGCGCCGCGTATCGCGATGCAGAAATTAACGGCGGGATGGTACGACGGTGGGATCGCACTACCTGACCTCAAGCTATACTATTGGGCATCCCAACTAGCAGTAGTCAACCGCTGGGCCCATGGTTCACGAGCTGACCCGAGCCTTCGCACGGATTGGTGGCTTATGGGGCAGGGTGGATACCACAGAGCACTTTACACGAACCCCAAAAGACTAGGCCTCACCAGGCCCTCAGCCCGTACAATAGAAGTCTAGCACTTGGTCAACAAAAAACTTGGATGGCATAATTAAATCACACATGCGACCCTACTCTGGGAGCCTGAGCAGTTGGGTCGATTGAGCACTTGCCCCGGGTTTGATAAATGGGATCTGATAGGCATCTCATCAGTGGGAGATATGTGGAATACAAGAGGGTTGGCCTCATTTTCAGACCTACAGAAAGAATATCAACTTGCACAATCTGAAACATTCAGATACCTACAGATTAGCCATGCCTTTAAAGCAGCAATACCAGAGGGAGGCTCACTTCCCAAAGCTTCCCCTCTTGAAGACAGACTAATATTAGACCCCATGACCAAGAAGGCCATATCCTTAACATATAAAAAACTGATCAATAATCGACCGGATTTGTTAACACGCTTAAGGCAGCAATGGGAGGCAGACCTGAGTGGTTTAGAGGACGATGATTGGTGTGACGCGTTGGCCTTCCCCAGGGAAATCGCCATCCCCATGAGACTGATGCTAGTCCAACTTAAAACTCTGCACCGAGTCTACCTGGCGTCAAGAGTCCTGGTCAAGATGGGAAGGAAGGCCGATCCACATTGCCTCAGGCAATGTTCCCAGGAGGGAACTTTCTTCCATATAATGTGGGAATGTCCAGTCGCCCAAACGTACTGGAAAGCAGTCACAGCGCAGATGGAGAAGGTAGGGTGGAAAAAACTAAATGCCACCCTGAAACTATGCCTACTAAATATATGGGAAGCCACGGACCTAACTCAAACTGAGCAATCATGGGCTTCATTGGGATGGGCCCTAGAAAAGCGTAATATAGCACAAAAATGGGGAGTCGGAGAACCACCACTAATCAAAGGATGGGTTGCCGACATGGATAGAGCCATGATAGTGGAGAAGGATGTTTTTAAAAATAGAGGATGCCCCTAAAAATGGGATCGTAAGTGGGCAGCCTGGAACACACACAGGAGTGAAATATGTTTGACTCCTACGGTTGAGTTGCACCAGCGTGATGTGAGATTGCAAAACTTACCAAATATAGCGGGGGAGATGCTATGATAATAATTTGTTTTTGTAGTGTCGCATTGAAAGCAAACTGCACCTGTACTGTACCCGGACACTTACAATCGGTTAACTGTTTTGCTGTGCTTTTTGTTGTGTTGTTCAATAAAAAGAGTTTTTTTTTAAAAAAAGAATTGCAAACTGTATTTGTATTTTACAAACCAAGTTGAGCCGATGTTAACCAACTCGTTTGTATCATTGTGTTGAGTGAAGAAATTAATAAAAAAAGCGAATTGGCCAAGACCAGCATCTGTTGATTCAACCACTCTTACCACTGCTATGCAGTTATTTAGATGTGTCTGGTGAAAACGGACTAGATCAGTGGTTCCCAAACTTTTTAGAACCACGACCCACTTTTTAGAACAACAAATGTTTGCAGTTCACTTAGCTTTTAATGGTCATGAAGCAGGCAATTTGTTTAATGTAACTAATGCATTGTGTGGTAGTTCACTGTCATTTACAGACAGCACATTTTCCATTGAAATGGTTACTCATGTTTTAGTTACAGGCAGTTGGGGAACTTAAAACAGGACTGCCCTAGTCTGCCCTAGAGCTCACAAGATCAGCCAGAACATTCTTAACCTACTAAGATATCACAAAATCAATAGCCTACCTTTTAGGGCAGCCCAGTTAGAGCCGGCAACTCCATGAATGCCCTGGATGTACAATGTGTCATTAATGAAAACTTCTGATGTGGGTCCAGTGCTCACTGTGCCACTGAAGCTAAGCTACACCCGACTGAAGTCTCACAACCAGGGCAAAACTGGTTTTGGATTGCTTGTGTTCCAGTGTAGGGAGAAAATGTCCTGATAGTTCCGGACCGAACTGTTCCTACTGGAGGATGTTCAAGACAGATTTGCATTTGGCTGTGTCCAACCGAGGTGGTATGGTGTGCAAAATAAGGATGTACTGGGATGTGGTCACGATTAATTACCAATGGCTGAGATTAATTCAAACACCCACCTATCACTTATTTGTATTCTTCAGTGCAACGACCATAAGTATGATAGGCATGCCTAGATGTGGGTCCTTTTCTCACTATGCCGCTGGAACCAAGCTACACCCAACTGAAGAGTCCCCACCAGAGCGAAACTGGCCATGGGTTACTTTAGTTCCAGTGCAGGGAGCACCTGTCCTGAGGTTCGGGCAGGACAGTTCCTACAGGAGCATGGTCAAGACTGATTTGCATATGGCTCAGTCCAAACTGAGGTGGTATGGTTTGTGAAAGAACAATGGACTGGTATGCATCCTGAGTAATTTCAGTGGTTGGGATGAATTCAAGAATCCTCCAATCACTTTTTGTATACTTCATTAATGGAAAGCCCACCTTGTGCCTTAATGACTTATTGATACTGGTCCTAGAAGGTCTTCATTGAAAACCTCTGAGTTCTCCTCACTATCTCTCTCAAGTGAAACTATTGATGCAGTTGGCACTTCTAACATATGCTCCTCGCTGTGTTTCAGTTCTACATGTGTCCATCTCATTAGGTCCTATCATATATCATTTACTATACCAGTCTTGGTGTCTACGTGAATTGATTAGGAGAATGCTTTTGTAGCAGTCTTGTGTGTAAATAATGATACATGTGAAACTTATGATGCTAACCCTTCATGTAAATCAATATCTGATGTGCTTCAGTAAGTCCTTTCCACAATATGGCCTGAACTTCTAATGATGTACAGTGTGTCCTATCTGCAAAGCCAGCAAAACTAAAGATTATTCACATTACCAACTTCCTGCAAATTCCCCAGGACCCTTTGCATCCTATCACAGAGGCTGGGATGTGCCCAGTCATTTCTGTAATGCTGAAACAAGGGATTTTAGTGCCCACTGGGAGCATCTTTAAGACGCCTATTTTGACAATCAAAAGTACTAAGGAGGGGGATGTTGGCTCTGTATCTGGACAAACTTGAGGTTATCTGTTAGACCTGTCAGCCTTAGGGTGGTCTTCTACCAAATGTTTTGCCTGTTTCCCTCCATTTTTCTGCTGAGATTCATTTTTGTTGGCATTAGAGCTCTGTGCACTTTGCCACTGCTAACCAGTGGTAAAGTGCTTGTGGTCACTCCTCTAAACATAGTTAAATTGGTTTACACCTGATTGGCATATTTAATTTACTTAAATGTCCCTTGTAGAGTGGTATACCATATACCCAGGGCCTGTAAATTAAATGATATTAGTGGGCCTGCAGCTCTTACTGTGCCACTTACTTAAATAGCCACGTGAAACATGTCCCCAGTCTGAATGCAGTTTTAAACTACCAATTTGACTTGGCAATGTAACCCCCTTGCCAAGCCTTAAACTCCCCTTTTATTAGATAATAGTCACCCCTAATATAGGCCCTAGGTAGCCCACAGGGCAGGGTGCATTGTAATTAAAAGATTGGACATGTACTTTTAAGTTTTTTATATCCTGGTAGTGAAAAACTCCTGAATTAGTTTTTCACTACTGTGAGGCCCACCTGTCCCACAGGATAACATTGGATTGCCTTTTAACATTTAATAAGTGCTAACTTTTGATTGGGCACAGATAGCATTTCATGTTTGGTATCTATGAAATTGTAATTAAAAATCCTCTTTAATGGTAAAGTCGTATTTTAAATTACAATTTTGAAAATCTCACTTTTAGAAAGCTTGCATTTTCCATCCCTTAGCCATTTGGTGCCTGCAGCCTCTCCTGGGTCACATGATTGTGTGTATCTGGCAGGGGAAGATGGGCGGAGCTGTACACAGCCCCACTTGCAACCAAATAGGCTGTGCTCTGGGTTCCCACAAAGGGGTTGTTATCACTGCATTGTCTCTGCAACCAGGTTGGAGCCAGGGCAGTGGACCTGGAAATTTCAAGCACTTCAAAGAGAAATCTCTAGAAACTTCTACCACATTAAAGGAGGCTCCAGGTATAAAAATAGGACATCAGACCCCTCTTCAATTCACTTTCTGGACCAGTAGAAGCACTCTCAGAGGACTGCCTGCTGATGTGGCCTGCTGTATACTCCACAAGACTGCCTTGCTGTACCTGGAAAGACTGCTGTGCTGTCTGGTGCCTGCCTTGAGCCCACAGAGGACTGCCCTGCTGCTTGAGTCCTGCTTACCCACCTGAACCCAGAACAACCAGCAGGGACTCCAAAGGCTAGTTTGCTGGCTCCCTGGTCAGAGCCAGGGATATAGCAGGCTCAAACCATCTTGAACCCGCAGATGGACCCAGCCTGAATGAATACTAACCCCTAAGTGGTGCTCATCCAGTCCTGGACCCTTGGTGGTGGTACTAAAGGTGCCCAGATAGCCACAATCCAAAACGTAGGACTTGGAACATTTTTGGCTAAAAACTGCTCTGAGAGCCAAGGGAAGGCAGGGACCAACCTGCTTGTTGATATGCCCGAGGTGCATCGCCAGTTGGGCTGACTTTTCGGTAGTATGTTTTTCTCCACAGCAGCAAATCCTGTTCAGTGATCCTTCGCCAAAGGAGTATCCAGCCTCCTGAAACTCTCGTCATCTACGCCCTCCTGCCTCATCTCGGTGGAGATTTGCGACTTCCATAAAAGTGACTGGTGGCCTGATTGCAAAGGTGGTGGGACCGCCACCGTCAGGCCCTCAGTGGCGGTCCCCCTGCCATCAGCCCCTGCAGGACCGCCTGCTGCATTAGGATGCGGTGGGAGGAGGCATCTGGCGGAAGGACCGTCCGCCTCGCATCCGACGGGCTCAAGGAGCCCAACGGACCATCGGAGGGACTGCAATTCCTACAATAGTGGCGGTGCCTGCTCAGGCACTGCCATAAGGATTACAAGGTCCCTTTCCACCTGCCATTTCATGTCGGTCCACCCGCCATGATAAGGCAGGAGGTAAGTGACTTTGGGGGCCCTTAGTGGGCCCCCCCTTCTCCGTGTCCCTCAGCTATGTGTTCTGGGGGTGACCCCCTAAAAATCCCTGCACCGTGGGGCAGGCACCGCATGGTGCCTGTCACAGGGTTCAGGGATGTTTACAAACATGCCTCTTAGCATTGAGGCTTGTGCTGGGGCCATTTTTCGGGCCGCAGCACAAGCCTCAATGCTACGAGGCATGTTTCCGACCATCTCTACAGCGATCGGATCGTAATTTGCATGGCGGGACCGCCGACTCCCTGTCAGCCAGTCCTGTTCCCGACAGGGCAAGCGTCCGACCACCATTATAATCAGCCCCTAAGTATGAACTTAAAAATCCTCCCTTTTACCTCATTAAGTGGCTCCCCAATGATGATGCTCCTTCTTCAGACACCACCTGTAGCCTTGCCCGCTGAACTTTACCTTCTCAGAACTTTTTCACCAGAATTTCTTCTAAGTCTGAAAGTAAGCGCTGGCCGGGCCCAATTCACTTCTTGTATCTGACTGTATTTTTTTACTTTGACCAACTTGCGCGACTAAGGGGCCGATTCCGATCTCGGCCGGTAGTGCTCCGAATCGGATTCGGCTTTACCGGATCCGATTCGGAGCCCTGTTTCCCGACCGAACCGTACACGGGTCCGGCCGAGCGAGTACGATGCGAAATCGCCGACCGACTCGTCCGGGCGTCCCGACCGCTCCGACCGACTCGCTCCCGGCTCGAACCGCTCCGACCGACTCGCTCGGACTCGACTCGCACCGCGCAATGGAGACGTTTCCCGGCCGGGTAAGTACGATGCACGCCGCGAGCAGTCCGACCGAGCCGCGCACTCCGGCTCGTAAGAGCTGTCGGAGCCGTACTTTGGGGGTCCGTGTCGGACCCCCTGTACGCGTAGCCGCGCGAGTCGCACACAGGGGGACCCATGGGTCCCCCTACCTATGCGTGTACGGCGCGAATCGCTTCGCCGCGTACCCGCTGTAGGGGCGCCTTGTCCGACTCGCACCCATTGAGTCAATGGGAGCCCGCGTACGCGTTAGTGCGACCGGCTCCCATTGACTTCAATGGGAGTCCGACCGACTCGAGTCCGATAACATACGGACGCATCGTACTCGTTCGGTCGGACTGCACAGGTCCGATTCGGTCGGAAATCTCTCCGGGTCCGGCTCGGTCGGAGAAATTTCCGGCCCGAATCGGAATCGACCCCTAAGTATCTGCGGTTGGCGCTTTGATCTTTTAGGTGCTAGTTGTTACTAAAAACTTTGAAAATTCTTAACTCCAGTCCTACTGATTGGATTTTAGTCATTTTGATATCAAATAATTTATTATCATGTATTCTATCTTTCTAAATTGGTGTGGGATTTTTCTTGTGTTGTGTTTTCACTTTATTGCTGTTTGTGTACTGCATAAATATATTACACATTGCCTCAAGGTTAAGCATGACTGATTTTTGTGCCAAGCTACCCGGAGTTAATCACAGGTTAATGTACTGAATTTTTGTGGTTCACCCTGCAAGGGCTGTGGCTGTTGCTTGCCAAGGGCTAACACCCCGGTCAATCAACAACCTAATTTCTCACTTCATCCTTAATTCCACTTCTTCAAGTAGATGAAGTATAAATAATGTCTTGTTTGATTTAGAGTTCCATAAACTTAGAAGCAAACAGCAAAGATTCTTCCAGTACTTTTTTGTGCTGTTTGACAAAAGTAGCTTTAAAGCCTACAGAGGAACATCCCTGTTAATATAAAGCCAAATATTCTTCCTGGGCACTTGTAAAAGAAGTAAATAAGGAAGGTGATATGTCCTTTTTGTTCACTGGTTTCAAAAAGGAGGTTAAATATTCAGTTTATCATAGATGATTACTGCAAGAAATTGGTTTACTGGTTGACTGGTTTGTGAGCCCTGCTCAAGCAGAAACCACAGTCCTTGTTAGGGTCAGGCGCAAGCAAACCGCAAATTAACCTGTGCTCAACCCCTGGTAGCTTGGCAGAGAGCAGTCCGGCTTAACTAAGAGGCAATGTATAAAGTATTTGTGTAACACTTCAAACAGTAAAAAAAGTGAAAACATGACACAAAAAAGGATCCCACACCAAGTTAGAAAAACAGTGCAAATTTACTAACTAAAACAAGACCAAAATTTAAAAAATGCAATCAGTAAAACTGGAGTTATGAATTTTTAAAGAATAAAGTGTACAATAGCGCCTAAAAGCACAAAGCGCTAACTATCTAGTCACACTGGACTGGGTCAAAGTGAAAAGTTCAGGGCGACCGCAATGGCGCGCAGGTCAGATACAGTCCCAGATTTGTCCTGCTGAAGTTTTATCTTTTTAAGTTTTGTGCCAAGAGTCCAGTTCGCATTGGAGAGAGTCGGGAGGAGCAAGGAGACCATCACGGGAGGCCGTTGGCATGGCGCAAAGAGCAGCCAGGCGCAATGGACGTGCGGGCTGGAGCTTCACATTGGTGGTCCTCCATGGGCGGTCAATGCTACAGTGTGAAGAGATGGGCTGGCAGCGCTGATTTTCAGTGCGAGCAGTACGGATTCGGTGTGAACGGGCAAAATCATAAAACCCTTTAAAATAACAGAACATCCACTCCAGAGGATATCCCTAATTTAGTAATTAGGAAATTACCTTAGTTGTGTGCCTCATTCCAATTGCTGTTATTTCTACATATTTGCTAAAATGGCTCAAGCCCCCTATCTTATTCTCTCTGTACGGCCAAACCCGTTTTTAGAAAAGTAGGCAGCTAAGATTTTTGTGCCAATGCTTTTGCAAATACTAGAGGATTTCTCACAAGAACTAGATTGTATGCTACAGGGACAGGGCAGGTTTAAACCTAAGTACCTCTCACCACATCTTTTCACTGTGGTTTGTCAAATGAAGTCTCATTAATGAGGACACTATAGATTTGTGTTGTTTGTGGCATAACCAAAAGATCTGGGTACTCCAGATTTGCTAATAGGGTGGCTTAATTGTCTCCATTCAGGCACTTGGACTAAATTCTATATAAGAATTAAACTATAACTGCAAGCACATTAAGAATATTGAGTGGCTTAAAGGAAGGGCCTATATTTATCTAATGTTACAGAGTTTTATCTGCGAATCTGACTTGCCCCCAGGGTTTCCAAACAGCACATTTATGCGGACGATCTGGTAATCCTGGACAAAGCGTCTGTAAGTTTGCAGCACTGAATACATATTATAATTTTTAGATTGTTCTCTAATTCTGTCAGAAACATTTTAAATACAAATTATGAATTGGGAATTCATTACTATCTTTGGTGGATGCTTACAAATTTCTAGAAACCCTATACCAAAATGGTGTCATGTAATGCTATAATTGACATAAATGATTTAATTAAGTTCAGCACTTCTTATGGTGGAATCCCTTATAAACCTTTGTTAAACGTTTACAGGCAGAATATCATTCCAATTTCTATAGTTATATAGCATGTACCTAGTTTAGAAGCAACAGAGCACTGTACATTACTTGGGGCAATGGGAGATGATCTACAACATAGCGTACATCAAGTGGGGATTACACAAATTTAATTTATACATTACGTTCCACATTTTTATGCACAGGTAGATTAAGCAATTTTATCCAGAATCACACAATTTTGAGCTGAGGCTAGGATTTAAACCTGGGTCCCCAGGTTCTAAACTTGACAGCTCTAGCAGCTAGGCAACACCCACTCCATGTATGGTGCAGCCACTTTGGTTTTTGATAAAGTATGTGTACATAAGCTGAGAGAAAATAAACGTTGGAAAAAGGCACTTTCTCTACCCCTTGTGCTGGTTTTGAGGCATTCCATATGTACTTGGGCACTGCCTAAATTAATATTGAATCAGAATTTCTTTGGATTAAGGGCCTGATTTGGATCACTGCCATAATATCATGATAAACAATATCATTGACAAAAATAATGTGCCAAAAATATAGTTTACCACGATTTCATGATCCTATACTTACAATGGTAAACAGTTCAATAACAAGAAATGTACTAATTAATTTAGGTAATAAATAACAATTTTAAAATGTAAAACCCCCAAAACACATGTACTAACAATACTATAAACATTAAAATATACTTAAATAAGAAAACAAATAGTATAAAATATTAAAAAAAACAATTAATGCTATAAGATCTATTTAACCAATATTATGAAAACTACTGGAGTCTAAGAATCCTAAATATACTTTTCCTATTCTAGTTTGTGCAACATTAGGGAAAGTGTTGGACTTCAGAGGGGTAAAATTTACTATTCTCACTTCAAACAGTGCAACAGTAGGGAAAGTGTTGGACTTTGGAGGGGTAAAATTATCTATTCCCACTCCAGTCTGTATAACAGTAGGGAAAGCGTTGGACTTCGGATGGGTTAAATATATTATTGCCACTCCAAACAACGCAACTGGAATGAAAGTGTTGGACTTTGGAGGGGTAAAATGAACTATCCGCACTCCAAACAGTGCAACAGGAGTGAAAGTGTTGGACTTTGGAGGGGTAAAATTTTCTCTTCCCATTCCAGTTCGTGAAACAGTAGGGAAAGCATTGGATTTCAGAAGGGTGAAATTTACTATTCCCGCTCCAAACAGTGCAACAGTAGAGAAGTGTTGAACTGCAAAGAGGTTAATTTTACTATTCCTACTGCACTCTAAACAAGAGTATGAACAGTACTTCACCTCAAACACATTACATATATAAGTAACACAGTGTTTGCAGAAAAGATATTATACTCTTAATACAAAAATTCTTAATTATCATGAATAAATATATTTATTTGTATTAAGAAAACCGAAACAATTATTCAATTTACATAATTATTGATCAATAAGATAACTAATAATTAATACATAATGGTTATTCAATTACTAATTAATTAACTTCCCACCATATAACAATTAATTTAAAATGTTTAATTATTACTTAATTAACTTACCAGGCTACACCCCTACAAACACAGGGGCCACAACTAAAATATAATTAAAATAAAGAAGTATTCCATAATTTCCATATTTAAAATTCAATTAAATAACTAATTTACAAATAATAATTAAAAGTTAATTTATTACTACGCAATTAATTTCCTAACCTATACCCTTACAAACCTAGTATCCTGCAACTATAACGTAAGTAAAATAAATCAGTATTCCATATTTTACATGATTAAAAATCTATTAAATAATTGAGTAACAATTTATAATACATTGTTAATGAATTATTTCTTAATTAACTTCCCACCGTAGACCCCTACAAACCTAGCAGCCGGCAAATAAAATATAGGTAAAATAAATAAGTATTCCATTAATTATATAACTAAAAATCAATTAAATAATCAATTAGAAATTAATATTTAATTTGTAATTTATTATTACTTAATTTACATATTAAATATCAGCCATATAGTGGGGCGTGGCCGACTGCCGGAGGTAATGGCCGCTTACTAACGCGGCTCCGGCCCTGACTGTTCTCTTCCACTAAGTTATCCTTCATTTATCCGGCTGCAGGCGGTGTATTCCTTCTCATGTAGCATTGGAAGCTCTAGAGATCCGCTCTGAGGGTCCCGAGCGCGATCGGCTCTGGGGGAAGACGGGCGGCAGGACTGCGGCCTAGCAACGCTGGGCAGCCGTGGGCTCGCATGGAGGCCGGCCCTGACGCAAAGGTGAGGACCCGGGCACAAAGGGAGAGCGCGTATGCACTGAAGTCAATGATCACCGATTTCCCTGCTCTAATTGCCGCCTAACATAAATACCTGCAGCAGCCACAGCGAGTGCGGCAACGCGATTTGGCCATCAGTGCCTCCCAGCAGCCCAGATTTCCCCAGCAACGCGCAATCACTGTCATTGGGCCTGCAGTGTGACGCAGAGCCTAATTGGATTTGGGGCACTTGAGGCTGCATGATGCTGATCGCTAACCGGAGCCCTCATCAATGTCGATCTCTGGGGGTAAGAGAACTTGAGGGGACCACAGTGCAGCCCAGCACTCAGCCGACATAACATTGTGTGCTTTCCTGACCAGGGACTGCGACCAGGAGGCCTGTCCCATACTGCAGCGCTAGTGGACCCTACAATATTACATCTGGCGTCAAGCTGGCTGCGTGAGGGGACGGCGGGACTAGAACCCACTGACAACTCGAAGGAGTCCCACGCCGATCCCTTGTTGGAGCGCCAAACTGACCACTGAGAGGCCCTGAAAGGGATCCCTCTATCCGCACTCGATTCGCTGTCTGAGGGGTGTACTGGGGATCGAGTGAAGACGTTGCCCGCCCACCTGGTTCCCATCGTACAAGCACAGGGATATCATGATATGCCACCTCATAGACTGGTGAGACCCCAGTGGGAACCTGAGCACACCTCCCCGACACCCATACTTTAAGTCTTACTTCCTTTGGGCCGTGGCCCGGTGGTGGTAGAAAAGCCGATAGGCCACGTGGTGTCTGCCACGGTAGGCGGCGGTGAGTACCCTTTTGTGCAGGGCCTGCGGACCCACGCAGAATGGCGACGAACAGGGGAGGCCGTGGCTCACACCAGTTGAAAATTGATAAATTTGCATGGCAGAAAGTGCAGGAAGGGGATCAGGTGGCCCTGGGTGTGGGACAAGACACTCAGCAGAAATCGAGCGAGCAAGACCCACCTACGCTCCAAGATGTTTTGGCAGCTATCAATGGCATCCGTACATCATTGGAGGGCCGCATCGATTCAGTTGCCACAGACATATCCCTGCTTAGAGCAGATCTATGGAAGATGGATTCTCGGGTGAAGGAGGTAGAAGATGTCACGCAAGACCTGGTCGTCGAGTCATCGACCCTGAAAAAACAAGTCTCTGAACTACAACAACAAACTGAGCGTCTCACGATCCAACTCGATGATTATGAAGGAAGATCGAGGCGTAATAATGTCCGCATTCTTGGGGTGCCAGAGAGGGCCAAGGGGCCAGCAATGGACCTTTTTGTTGAGGACCTCGTAACTAAGCACCTGCAGCCTAAACACCTCTCTAACTATTTCTCTATCGAACGAGCCCACCGTGTTCCCAGGGGTAGGCCCAGACCAGGGGCGGGCCCTCGACCGATACTTGCGAGGGTTTTTAACTGCAGAGACTTCAATGGCTCGATCTGCCCCTTCCCTCAAATTTGAAAACAGCATGATCACGTTCTTCCCTGATTTCACTGCTAAAGTTCAGAAGCAGGGGTGTTCTTTCCTGGATGTTAAAAGAGCTCTCCGGGACAAAGAGGTCAAATACGCCATGCTGTTTCCGGCAAAATTGCGTGTGGAGGCGGAGGGCAAAAGCTGGTTCTTCACAGATCCCGTGGAGGCAATAGAATGGCTCGACGGCTGGCGGAGAGTGGGAGATAAAGGACGCCCGGACCAACAAGAACGACGTATGGAGAAGACGCAAAGGAGACAAGAATGCACCCAAGATGACAGGGAATAACATGCGACGGGGCATTTAGTGACCTCACCACAAGAGTTGGAGCCAAGACTATTGTTATAAACATTCTTCCTGACAATCGTACTGGGTTGTCCCACCGTTGATATGGCAAACTGGACTGAGAGGTCATATCGGAACTGTTGATAGACTGGTGACCAGCGCAATCCTGTCTCAGGTAGAGAAAATTGGGTTTAAACATACCAAAGACTGGGGAATGTTGTTCAGGGCAGCAATGGGTGTAAGTGACTAACATAATGGTTCCTGTAGCACAAGTAATGATTCTCAGGGGGGATAGGAGGGGAGGGTTGAGCCTACGTTTCCTCCAGTACAGGGTTGGGAGGGCGACGGGCACTCTGCACAGTTGGGGTAGCGGGTTTTTGGAATCCGTTATGCAGGGAGGCAGGGCGGGGGTGGAGGGAGTTGTGGGGGGGATGAATGTATTGTTATTTGTTCTAGTTTAGCACAGCAACGAAGCATCACGCGACAATCAGTGTGGCAACGAAATGCTCCATGCCGTATATCCAGATCTCTCGCACTAAGATGCAAGGGTGGTAAGGTGTGCATGCCCTCACCCAGTAGTGAAAGTCCAAATGTACAAACAGGTAACAGCCCGAGTTTCTGTAAGATTACACACAGGCGTAGGTCCCGGGTGATGGATATCTTGCTGTCACCACACATCGTCTCCGCATACTTCCACGCAAATGAGGTTGTGTAACGACCTTCAGTTCCTCACATGGAACGTAAACGGACTTGGGGATAAATTGAAGCGAGGAATTGTCCTCCAATACTTGAGAAAACATGCTCCCGACATAGCTCTTATAGAAGAAACCCACCTAATAGGCAATACCTGTAAGGCTCTAAACAGATGGGGTTATCAATTGATTGCGCATGCGGGGTTTACCTCCAGTTCCCGCGGGACTGGCATACTCCTGCGGAAAAACTGCCCCTACATTGTTAAAAAAACATGGGTAGACGTGCAGGGTAGATTTGCTGCTGCATCTGGCTCCTGGGAGGGGCGAACCCGTAATGTGCTCTCTGTCTACGTTCCCCCAGCATTACAGCAGTCCACCCTACAAGACCTCAGTAAATTTATTCTTGATCTCCCGGTTGCTACATTAGTGGTTAGAGTGGATTTTAACCTCACTGTGGATAATTCACTTGACCGCCTACCCCCGTGTAAAGATCCTAGTTCCGGGTCTAGACTAGCCAAATTCCTGTCTGCTCTTGGCCTGGGTGACATATGGTGGCAGCTTAACCCCATGACTACACAATACACCTTCCACTCAGGGGCTCATAATTGTCAATCATGTATAGATTACTAGCTTACACATACTGAAGACTTGTCCGAATTTAATGAAGCTCGCTGTCTAGCACGGGGAATTTCAGATCACTCCCCCATTTTGACCAGAATGACTGTGGGTCCCCAGCCTAGACGAATGACCCTGACAATAAACCCGTGGGCATTTAAAATACTGCACATCAAGGCAGCATTACTAAACGATTCTGACCTATATTTTAAAGAAAACGTTGGGTTGGTAACCTCTTCCCAAATCTTATAGGGAGCATTTGGGGCAGTTATCAAGGAAAGAGCATTGGCCTTGATGGTAGGACATAAGAAGGAACTAACGAAGCGCATAGTTCAACTCGAAGAAGAGATCCTGCTAGGCGAAAAGGCCCTGGCACAGTCCCCCGACCATGCTGCTCAGCAGTTATTGGCTGCCAAGACAAAGGATTATAGACAGCTCCTCACGGAGGCGGCCAAGGTGAAACAAAAGGCAATTTATCACAAGATATATGAGCAAGGGGAGCGAACGGGCAAACTATTGGCCTGGTTGGAAAGGAGGGAACAGGCATCGAGGTGGGTGCATAAGCTACAGGGACCCAAAGAGGACGACATCACTGATCCCCGAGATATAGCAGAAACATTCGCTACTTACTTTGAAGAGGTGTATACATCGGCTGTGGCGGTCATGCCAATTGCCGCATGGGAACCCCTCCTCTACACTATCAGGGTTAATTGCCTTTCCCCGGAAGAGAGAGATTCCCTTGAAGGGGAACCCACAGTGGGAGAAATACAACAGGCCATCCGGGACATACGCTCGGGTAAGGCCATGATACCCAACGGACTCCCAATTGAGCTTTTCAAATCTGCAGCTACCAAACTGACACCCCACCTCTGCCAGATGTATCTAGAAAGCTACGAGAAAGGTCTGTTGCCGGATGAGATCCGGTTAGCACGATAGTGGTAATTCATAAGCAGGGCAAACCAACCAATGACTACAAGGCCTATAGACCTATTTCTCTTCTCATGGCAGAAGCTAAAATACTTGCAAAATTATTGGTCAACAGGCTCATCCCATTGGTGACAGGTTTGATACACCCGGACCAGTCGGGCTACATGCCCGGCCGGAACATGGCCTTGAATCTACGACACCTCCATGGGGAGCTGGGTAGGGAACACACGATAAGGGAAGATGTGGCCCTGTTGTCCCTCGATGCCAAAATGGCATTTGATACTATCGAATGGGCCTACATGTTTGCGGTCCTCGAAAGAATGGGATTCGGGCCCAATTTTATCAAATGTTTCAATTATTATACACTGATCCGACAGCCCAAATAGTCTTGAACCGGCACACATCACGACGGTTTCGGCTGCGCAGAGGAACACGGCAGGGGTGCCCCATGTTGCCCTTAATATTTGCCCTAGTGTTAGAACCTTTGGCGATCTGGGTGAGGGGAGACCCTCTGATACGGGGACTCAAATGGACTGAGAGCCATGAGGACAGAATTTCGCTCTATGTGGACGATATATTGCTATATATGGTTTCCACCACATCCACACTTCACCGTATCCTCCACATTTTCCACATATTCAGTAATCACTACAGGTACACAATAAACTGGTCTAAGTCGCAACTATTCCAGTTACATGGACTACAACCGCGCACGCCGAGGGAATATGATATCCCGGTGGCAAAGGAGGGCTTTTGTTATCTAGGAATATACATATGTACAGATCCAACCCGCTTTTACGAAACCAATTTGCTTGGGCCCTTGACGCGCTTTCGCACTGATGTAAAACATTGGCGTGCCCTGCCACTGACACTCCTGGGGTGAGCTGCTCTTTTCAAGATGCTGGCTCTGCCCCGCTTTTTCTATGCTCTGCAGAACACTCCCTACAGGGTCCCTGACTCTTACTTCACAAATATTGACAGCGTTGTGCACACCCTGTTATGGGATGGTCGAGCACCGTGCATAGCGATGCTGAAATTAACGGCGGGATGGTATGACGGGGGAATCGCTTTACCTGACCTCAGGACCTATTATTGGGCATCCCAACTCGTGGTAGTCAACCGGTGGGTCTACGGCTCTCAGGGCGATCCGAGTTTCCATACAGACTGGTGGCTTATGGGACGGGGAGAGTATCACAGAGCACTGTACACACACCCAAAGAAGCAAGGCCTCACCGGGCCTACAGCCCGCACAATTGAAGTTTGGCACTCGGTCAACAAAAGACTCGGTTGGCATAACAAAATCACACGTGCGACTCCGCTCTGGGAACCCGAGCAGTTGGGTCGATTGAGGGCTTGCCCTGGGTTTGACAAATGGGATCTTATTGGTATATCTACGTTCGGGGACATGTGGAACACAAGAGGGCTGGTTACATTTGCTGAACTACAGAAGGAACACGAACTTGCACAATCTGAAATATTCAGATATTTGCAGTTAAGTCATGCGCTTAAAACAGCAATACCGGGGGGTGGCCCACTTCCTGAAGCATCACCTCTAGAGGATAGACTAATACTAGACCCCATGACCAAGAAGGCCATATCCGTAACCTACAAAAAATTGATCAATAACCGACCTGACCTGTTAGTGCGCTTGCGGCAGCAATGGGAAATGGACCTGGGCGAGTTAGAGGAGGACGATTGGCAAGACGCTCTGGCCTCCCCCAGGGAAATAGCCATTCCCATGAGACTGAGGCTGGTCCAACTCAAAATTCTACATCGTGTCTACCTTGCCGCAAGAGTTCTGATCAAGATGGGCAGGGGAGCTGATACATATTGCCTTAGGCAGTGCAAGTAGGAGGGAACTTTCTTCCACACAGTGTGGGAATGTCTAGTTGCCCAAGCGTACTGGAAAGCAGCCACGGAGCAAATGGAGTGAGCAGGGGGAAAAAACTCATTGCCACAGCAAAATTATGCCTACTCAACATATGGGAGGCCACGGATCTAACCCAAACTGAGAAATCTTGGGTTTCATTAGGAAGGGCCCTAGGTAAACAAAACATTGCAGGATGGGTTGCAGATATGGATAGAGCCATGATTGCGGAGAAGGATGTCTTTAAACACAGAGGATGTCCTAAAAAATGGGACCGTAATTGGGCAGCCTAGAATGTACATAGGGCTGAAATATGCGTGTCCCCCACAGAGAAGCTCCGTAATCGTGATGCAAGAATGAAAGACTTATTTAATATCGAGGGGGAGGTACCATGATGATAAAATGCTTCTGGGGCAGTGCATCGAGAGCAATCTATAACTACATTGTACCTGCATGTATACATCTGATGACCTGAATTGCTGTGCTTTTTGTTGTATTGTTCAATAAAAAGATTCATAAAAAAATATATATATCAGCCATATAATAAAATAAAATTTACTAAATAATTCATAATTAATTATTACCTAATTAGCTTCCCACCCTAGCCCCTACAAACTCAACAACCCACTACCACACTATAAATTACTATTACACATTAAATAAAAAATTCTAAATAACTTAAAATTACAAGCTATATTATTAAAACATGACTGACATTCATATAAACAATAGTAACACGTCACATTAATATATCAACTAAAACATATTCAAATAATTACAAAATGATGTTTTTAACACTATATTATTCAAAATGATATTAAAAACATCAATATTATTTTAAACGATATTACTTACCTCAAAAGTTGATATTCTTGTCAATGGCATTTGTGCTTTATGATATTTGTATGTCACAATATTTAATTTCAGAAATTTCTGTCTCCTGATATTTTTAAGTCGATATTTTGTCCAAAAACCCCTGATTTAGAGTTTTACTGATGGATTACTCCATCACAAATGGGATGGGTATCCCAGGCACCTTTTCACAATTACATTATATCCTACTGCACTCATAATAAAGTGGACAATATATCTGTTATGTTTGTGATGAAGTACCCTTCTGACAAACCTAAATCAGGCCCTAAGTTTTTAACATGATATTATAAATTAAACTTTGCACTCCTTTGCTTGAATCTGCCTCGGAAAACCTCTGAGAGTCAGAACTATTGCAAACATAAGATTAGGTTTTTGCAAATGATGATGAATAAACTTTAGTAGGATGTACCTAACTCATGTTTGCTAGATGTATTCTTAACCACCTCCTATGAAACAAATAAGTCAAAAGATATTAGTGGCATTATTTTCTTCGAGAGGGATGCAACTTATTTACAAAACAAATAATTTTTATGCTTCGGTCTCAATATAAAATTACAGTGGATTTAAGAAGTTTGTTTATGTATGGCGTGTTTCTTTATGCTCAGGTTAGGGTTAGTACTAAGAGCCAATTGCGATGCGGTAGGAAACGGCTCCGACCCTCAGTCGGAGCCGTTCCTACGGCATCGTAATCTCCTGTTTGGATTCATTTCCGACCGATCCATTTTGATGGAGTCAGTCGCAAATTAATCCAAACAGGATTTCCAAATGGCTTACGACGGGCTCGGAGAGCCCATCTGCAATTCGGAAATCCTCCTGTAATCCCAAGGGCGGCTCTTTCCGCCCATGGGATTACAGTGTTGGATTCTGACAGCCTTTCTGACACAGAAAGGCTGTGGGAAGTCGACTTTGGGTCCCACAGCAGGGCCCCCATGGGTGCAAGACCTCCGGTTGGCAGATGAGGGGGCACCTATGGTGCCCCCCTGTTGATCCCTGCACCCGGTGGCAGGCACCTTGAGGTGCCTTCCATGGGGTGCAGGGATGAACTGCACCTCAGCTCTTTACAATGAGAGCATGCATTCCGGTCAGAATGCATGCTCCCATTGTGAAGAATAGGAGTGCGACAGAACAGTGTTCGGTCGCATCCTAATTCCTGGATTGGGACCGCCGACAGGAGGTCGGTTGGTCCCAGCTCCAGATCGATGTCAGACAGACTCAGGTCCTTGCGACATCAAAATCGGCCCCTTAGATACGTCTGTTAAGATGGAAATTGATGCATTCATTGATGAAAATGAAATCTCGTTCTTATTAACAAGGTCGCCCGTTGTGAGCTCCACATCAACCTCAACTCACAAATATGTAGTCAAGCAGGCCCTGAGACCTAGGCCCGGGATTGCTGATTGATAGGTCACATGTGGGAGGGTGTGTAGCCAGCAGGCAAACACTCAGGCAGGAAACTCTTGATCAATCCCACGGATAGGCGCAGCAACAATACAATGGCCAATGGAGATTGCCCCAATAAAGCACACATGGCTGTAGGGCGTACAGGGCCTCCTAAAGCACCATAAAAAGTCAGATGGCACATGAGTTATGAACACACAGCCAATCAGGACCTCACACATGCAGTGTTCACGCACTCCCCATGCCGGACATCTGGACACGTTAACCACTGGCCACATTGGGGCCAATTCCGATCTCGGTCGGAGGCGCACCCAATAACATTCGGTCGGGAAAAAAGCCATGCGAAAGCCTGTTTCCCGACCGATCCGTACAGCACACCGAATGAGTAAGTACGATGCGGACAACAGCAAAGAATCCGGCCGAGCCGTACTCACCCAAACCAGGTCCTGTTCCCCGACCGAGGCGAATCCGGAAACGCCGAATCGAGTCGCACGGAAGGAAAAATGCAGCTCCGTCCGGCCGAACGAGTACGATGCGCTTTCCGTACGCGCCGAACCCGTCACTACGCACGGCACGTCAAAGCATCCGGGAGAGGCGCACATAAGCTCCGATTCGCGCCACAACACGATCCACGGCTCCGAGACGAACACGCCAGCGACGAGGACGAGGCGAAGCGACGAGGACGACGCGAAGCAGCGAGAAGGACGAACGACACGAACCAACCATGAATCCCTTCGTCCCGATCATACCAATATTCTACATTTACTACCGGAACAGGCACGGACGCGTACGGCGCAGAAGGTAAGCCAGACACCAACCACAAAACACATACAACATGTACACGACACATCACACACACACCGAGGGATGCAGAATATACTTACACCAGCAACAGCAGCACCATAGGGGCGGGATGCCCATCACCAATGCCACATATGCACACAGGGGCCTGAATGCGCACCACCACCCCTACCCAGGGGGGCAGGATGCCTACCACTACTACCACCCTTAGCCAGGGGGGCTGGATGCCTACCACTACTACCACCCTCACCCAGGGGGGCTGGATGCCCACCACCACTACCACCCTCACCCAGGGGGGCTGGATGCCTACCACTACTACCACCCTCACCCAGGGGGGCTGGATGCCTACCACTACTACCACCCTCACCCAGGGGGCTGGATGCCTACCACCACCCTTAGCCAGGGGGGCTGGATGCCTACCACTACTACCACCCTCACCCAGGGGGCCTGGATGCCTACCACCACTACCACCCTCACCCAGGGGGGCTGGATGCCTACCACCACTACCACCCTCACCCAGGGGGCTGGATGCCTACCACCACCCTTAGCCAGGGGGGATGGATGCCTACCACCACTACCACCCTCACCCAGGGGGGGCTGGATGCCTACCACCACTACCACCCTCACCCAGGGGGGGCTGGATGCCCACCACCACCCTCACCCAGGGGGGGCTGGATGCCTACCACCACCCTTAGCCAGGGGGGGCTGGATGCCTACCACCACTACCACCCTCACCCAGGGGGGCTGGATGCCTACCACCACCCTTAGCCAGGGGGCTGGATGCCTACCACTACTACCACCCTCACCCAGGGGTGGCTGGATGCCTACCACTACTACCACCCTCACCCAGGGGGGCTGGATGCCTACCACTACTACCACCCTCACCCAGGGGGGCTGGATGCCTACCACCACCCTTAGCCAGGGGGGCTGGATGCCTACCACTACTACCACCCTCACCCAGGGGGCTGGATGCCTACCACTACTACCACCCTCACCCAGGGGGGCTGGATGCCTACCACCACTACCACCCTCACCCAGGGGGCTGGATGCCTACCACCACCCTTAGCCAGGGGGCTGGATGCCTACCACCACTACCACCCTCACCCAGGGGGGCTGGATGCCTACCACCACTACCACCCTCACCCAGGGGGGCTGGATGCCTACCACCACCCTTAGCCAGGGGGGCTGGATGCCTACCACTACTACCACCCCCACTCATAGGATGGACAATGCATGACACAACCAGCACACCACAACCTAGGGAATGCAAGAAGAAGACATCCCCCAACACCATGACAAGCGTGTGTAGACTGTGTCAAATGCCTACAACACCGAACATGACTTTGAACATACAATGTGACCCCCTAGCACATGTGCCACACATATATGTGTGTGGCACCCACAATGCAAGCAGGCCATGACCATTGTGGCAATGGGGTCCAAACCCCCATCATCACAGTGACCAAAATGTAAGTGTGGGGTCCATAGCTGAAGCACATTTTGAACATTGTGGCAATGGGGTCTAAACCCCCATCACCACAGTGACCAAAAGGTAAGTGTGGGGTCCATAGCTGAAGCACATTTTGAACATTGTGGCAATGGGGTCCAAACCCCCATCATCACAGTGACCAAAATGTAAGTGTGGGGTCCATAGCTGAAGCACATTTTGAACATTGTGGCAATGGGGTCCAAACCCCCATCACCACAGTGACCAAAAGGTAAGTGTGGGGTCCATAGCTGAAGCACATTTTGAACATTGTGGCAATGGGGTCCAAACCCCCATCATCACAGTGACCAAAATGTAAGTGTGGGGTCCATAGCTGAAGCACATTTTGAACATTGTGGCAATGGGGTCCAAACCCCATCATCACAGTGACCAAAATGTAAGTGTGGGGTCCATAGCTGAAGCACATTTTGAACATTGTGGCAATGGGGTCCAAACCCCCATCATCACAGTGACCAAAATGTAAGTGTGGGGTCCATAGCTGAAGCACATTTTGAACATTGTGGCAATGGGGTCCAAACCCCCATCATCACAGTGACCAAAATGTAAGTGTGGGGTCCATAGCTGAAGCACATTTTGAACATTGTGGCAATGGGGTCCAAACCCCCATCATCACAGTGACCAAAATGTAAGTGTGGGGTCCATAGCTGAAGCACATTTTGAACATTGTGGCAATGGGGTCTAAACCCCCATCACCACAGTGACCAAAAGGTAAGAGTGGGGTCCATAGCTGAAGCACATTTTGAACATTGTGTCAATGGGGTCCAAACCCCCATCACCACAGTGACCAAAATGTAAGTGTGGGGTCCATAGCTGAAGCACATTTTGAACATTGTGGCAATGGGGTCCAAACCCCCATCATCACAGTGACCAAAATGTAAGTGTGGGGTCCATAGCTGAAGCACATTTTGAACATTGTGGCAATGGGGTCCAAACCCCCATCATCACAGTGACCAAAAGGTAAGTGTTGACAAAGAAAGAGGTGCAACTGCCAAACTGCATGGATGATTCCTGGTCACAGAACAACAAACACATCAGTGGCAAAGTAGTGTATGTGTCCCATTGCAACATAAATTGGGGGAGCCAAATACTGCAGTGCAAATAAGACATACCTTTGGCCATGTGCAGACAAACAACACCCATGGGGGCTGACACCGTCAACAATCATCAATGACACAATGACAGAAGTGACCATCAGAATGCAGACCCACATATTTGCACCAATGGGCACACACATGCAGATACCCTGTGGAGACTGCAGATGTGAGGTGAACAGATACCATACCATGGCAGCAATGGGACACACAAACCATGATCATTGTGCTGACCGATGACCTAGGAGTCCCAGGGACAGCAGGGGAAACCCACCAAACTACATACAGCCAATGGCACACCCAAGATATGCCAATGCAGTGGTGCAGATGCACAAACACAAACAGGCAGACCCACACTGCACATCATACACAACAGGTGAGGGGGGTGCCAGTGTCCCCAGGCAACCACACAACACATGAGGAGACCTGAATACCAATCATACAGATGTGCATACAGTGCCACACAAAGGTAACTCATGGATCCAAATCCCCTATGTGGGCAAGCAGGCATTGTCAGATGAGAGGGAGCACAAATCACACATGTCACACAGGCACATAGGGACAGCAACTGACACAGCAAGACACAGACACACCACAGCACCACCCCCAGGGCCCCCACAATGTGGTGACCCTGGGCTGCATTACAATCCCACTGTGATGACAAAGCTAAATGTGGTTCACACTGTGAACCACAGTCATGTGTCCTGAGCAACTAACTACCATCACACCTACACAAGCACAAATCAAACAGCATGGCCAGTAAGCCAAGGCCAACATGGAGGCAGGGGCCTAGCCGGGCAACAACTCTCATCTGCACACACTCAACACCACAACCCTCGACCTCCAACAATGTGCAGCAGTGAAGCACACATGCACTGGTGACATTGCACATGCACCCATGACTATTCCAGGGTGGTGGGTGGGAACCAAGGTGCAGAAACACATCACACATGGCCACTCAACAAGACTCCTGAATGTCTGACACACTGCACACTACGCTGTACATGGACATGATGGCAATACCACACCAACCAATGGGATCCCAGCCACAGTCACACACCAATGAAGAAGCCAAGGTCACCCACAAAGAACACACATAGACAACAACCAACATTGCAGCCCGGACCCTGAGGAGTGCCAGCAGTCACACACACAACGTGTCACAATCACTGAAAGATAACACAAACTGGAAATCACATGACAGGGGCAAACAACAAGTGCCAAGGGGAAACCTGACTGTGACCCATCTGCGTCTGCACACAAACTCAGACCTGACATCAAACACACCTATGGGTGACACCCTGATGACCAGTAATGTGCCATGCACCCACATCACAGAGAACCCAGGGAGAAGACTTTGGGGGAACATAGGTCAACTCAGCTAGCATCACAAACAGGTACAACACTAGGGATCACAGCATGCACAGCTAAACGGAAGTGAACACACAGACATGCACATACAACACACACCTTGGGCGCAGGCAATGTCACAGGAGTACACACTGCCATGAGGGGACTCCACTCCTGTGTGAGGAAAGCTGTGCCATATGTTGCCTCAGTAGGGCCCCATCATGTCAGCTGAGCACTTGGTCACACAATCAACAATTAGCACCAAATGAGGGCTCCCGTAACATCAGCCTGGTCATGGAAGGGCAAACGGAATCATCAGCACAGATTCAACACACTTGTATAGCAATGTTGCACTGACAACACAGATGAGTCCTTCCCCATTGATGCCCAAACCTGCATGTCCACTGGAGATGGCCACACGGTCAGGGAAGTAGACGAATTGAACAATGGCAGGCACAACAGATGTGCAGGGGTGGAAGCCACAGATGTGAAATAGGCAATCTAAGTAGGAAATCCCATTGCCAAATACTGAACACATGACACCCTCAGATGCTGCTATGGATGACATGGATACACCACAGGATAGGACACATTCCCCCTGGACCACATGGGTTCCTGCACAGTAACACTTCATTATCATGAGACCAAATATCACCATCACTGCAGCAAGGGCATGGTTAGCATCATCAACATCATGTACATCAGAAGCAAAAGCACTAGAGAACAGAAAGTTGCTTTATTCAGCATATGTGGCATTAAAAGTAGAAGTCCAGTAGAAAATAAACAAAGGCCAATGGCCAGTCCATCAACAAAGTCACAAGTGGGTGACAGTGGCAGATGCCACCCTACACATGCCTGCACAAAACCAGGGACAATCCACTAGGAGGGGCAACCGGGGGGTAGGCCAGGCACCGCAGGGACAGGATCAGGGCTCACCAGGAGGAAGCAGGGAAGGGGTGGTGGGTGCTGGAGAGCCACTGACAACTGCAGTGGAGGTGTCTGACATGGTGTGTGCCGGCACAACTGGGGGCATGGCTCAGATGTTGTGGGTGCCGGCACGACTGCAGTGGACCCTGCAGATGGAGTGGACAGGTCCGCCACTGCAGTGCCCAAGTCAGACAGGGTGGTAGTGGACTCCACTGCAGTGCCTACCACCAGGGGAGGAGAATGGGGAGCAGGCAAGGTGGTCTGGACAGAGGGGAGGACACCCTCACCACATCAGTGGTACAGACAAGCGCAGCGGGGGTGTGGTGCCAGGAGAGCAAGTGGCAGGGGAGAAGGCCGGATCCTCTTGGGGATGGTATATCTGTGGGTGGAGGAACCTGGGGCAGGGTGTGGTGGGGGCACCTGTGGAGTGGGGGCCTGAGGGATGGAGGAAGGAGACCTGCTGCTTGAGCTGCAGGGCGGCGGCGGGGTCTTGCTCTTACCACTCCGGGGGACTTGCGGGTGGGGGCCTCAGTCTGTCTGCGCCTGGGGGAGGGTGTCCGGGGGCGAAGGGCACTCTTCTCCGTGTGGGGGCTTCCTCTTCCCCTGGATGCTGGAGCAGCTGGATCGGAGGGGAAGAGGCTGAGGTCACTGAGGAAGAGGCGCTGGGTCTTTGGGGTTGCAGGTGAGGCAAGGGAGGGTGCTTTGGAGGGAGAGGCAACTGAGGACTGCGCAGTGCCCGTGGATGCGTGGGTGTGTACCAGGGCCCCATCCCCTGTGAGTCTGGTTTCAGTCCCCTGACTGTGCGTGCGTGTGCGTTTTGTTTGTGGCATGTGTGTCTGTGTGCTGGACGTGTGTGTGCTGGTGTGTGCCTGTGCCGGTGTGTGTGTGCTTGGGACGGGTAAGGTGCTGGGGAGTGTGGATGGAGCAGAGGCAGGAGGGGTGAGGGACTGTCTGAGGAGGGACACTGCTGCCGTCAGGGAGGAGTCCATGGACCTATTGCCCCTCTGTAGGTCAGACATGCCCGATGAGATGCCCTCCATGAACGACACCAGCTGAGTCAACAGAGCGGTGTGCGCATGGAGGACACTCAGCATGGCTGTCTGCCCTACATGGTGCTGGCGAAGGAGGTACACAGACTCCTCACTCAGGGCAGCAGGGGACACAGGGGCAGGGGGTGCGGTGCCTGGCCCAAAGGAGACACGCTCCCGAACATGGGAGCCTCCACGGACCTGGGGAATGGGAGCCGATGGGAGGGCGGTGGTGGTGCTGGTGGTGGCGGGGACAGCAACACTAGCTGGGCTGTGGTGGCTGCTGACACCCGCCTCCATAAGGGAGTCATCCTCTGAGTTGCTCTGGTCCTCAGCTGAGGTGGATGGTGGAGGGCTCCCCTCGCCCTCCGTGCCACTGGGTCCCTCTGACCACTCCTCGGCTGCTGACCCAATCTGGCTCTCTGGCTCCTCCTGGTCCGTGGAGCTGTCCCCTTCCGTGGATGTATCTGCAAACAATGGGGAAACAGTCAGACATCAGTCACCTGCACCAAACGCACACACCACTGTGAGCACAGCACATTACAGAGCAAGCCCTGGCATCATTAGTTGTACATTGCTAAAAGTGCCCTAACTGAACAGGAGAAGCCAATTGTCAGTCTGATGCCAACCATGGCACTCACATCCCACATGGCCTTGCACACATCTGTCTGGTGTCTGTTGGATTGCAACACCCCAGTGTGGACACATGCACCAAGTACACAGTAGTTGGACAGTGCAGAGGACACGGTGTGGCATGTGGACATGCACACATCACAGCTCTTGCCACTGAGTCAGTACAGGTTTCCGGATGAAAGGGATGCCCAGAGTCAAATAGGAAATGCATGTGATGCATACCAGCGACAGACACCATGATGCACCCATGTCCTGATAGCCATCGCCACAATGGTGTGCATGTAGCACATGTCACTCCCCTGCAGGACCACCAATAAGTTGACACATGCCATGGCAGAGGCATGACTGCTAAGTCATACATCACTGTCTCAGTGATGTATGACTTGGCAGCCAGACAACAACACTATGCACTGTGTCACAATAGTAGGTCATGGGGAATGCAAGTCCTGGAGCTGCACAAGTGCACATGTACATCCCCCACACAACACATCATCTTAACCCTCATCTGTCCAGGTCATACCTATTGGACATATGGGAGACCTGTGACACTACCCTCTGAACCTGAGCCCCTCACAATCTGCTGTGAATGGGGAACAGCTGCCTGAACTTCACATTCGCATACTCCAGTCTGCACGGGCAGCTGATCAAACACCTATGTGACACACAAGTATCGTCTCCTATGGTCACATCTCCAGGGGCATGCTGAGCCCCTACCAAGAAACACCCCAGCAGTCCTGGCAACTAATCCACAGCACACTGACACAGAGGCAGACACCTGAGGGGTCAAATCACTGCGCACAATGTGTCAGCTGATACACGGGAGTGGGAGTACAGAGTGCATTGCATGGCCTGGAGTAGGCATGACTGTCCTGCTCCACATGAATGAGGGATGAGCCCTGGACAGTGGATAGCTGGCTATGTATGTGTGACACAGGTAATCTGCACACTCCTGGGGCCCAAACATTGTTCCCACCCGCGGCATGGGCGTGTGCCACATACCCCAGGCACATGTGGTGGCTCAGCTCAGCAAGTGGACCGCATATCAAAGCAACACGCAGATTACATGTCCGAACACAGGCGTTGTGTGAACAATGGACCCACCCATGATGTCCACAACAGAGTTAGGGAAACAGATGCTGTCCCCCACCTTTAGTGAAGCAAACTGCAAGGACACAGTCCCAAGTGACACAATTCCCTGAATGTAAGGGCCACACCTGGGTATCAGATGAGCAGTGGGCAGTGCACAATAGAGGGACATGGCTCCTGGACAACATGACTGCTGCACTGTGGCAGTTGAACCAGGCCAGAGGAGGGCACAAAGCATGTAATACAGAGTTCACAGTGCAGTCTTTGACTCACCCCCTCCTTGCTGCTGTATGGCCTTCAGCTGCCCATCCAGGTCTGGAAACACCACCGCCAGGATCTGGAGCATGTGGGGGTCAGGGTCCGTGTTCCGCCCCTCCTGCGAGGAGGCGACAGCTTCAGCTGGACCCGTGCAATCCTCCGGGTCCAGCCCCGAAGGTCCTGCCACCTCTTCTGGCAGTTGCGGATCCGGCGCTTGTAGACCCCCACGGCCCGGACGGCCCGGACGATGTCCTTCCAGATCTCCTGCTTCCGATGGGCATTAACCTGTCAGGATGACAAAGTGAAAAGGCCATTACTACACATGCAACATATCCGTGCATGACACAGTTGTATATACATGTCTCAATCACAGGGGCACATGATGTACACAGGCAGTGCAAAGCTGCCCATGGACAGTTTGCCAGACGTCACTACATGGTATCATTGCATGGGAAGTAAAACCTTGTTCAAATGCACTGTCACTGCACCATACCTGTCCAGTGCATGTCACTACACACTATGGGGGGTGACAACTACTCAGTGAGCCTGCTAGCCAGTGGCGTGCAGACTTTCAGCCTTGCTAGTCAGACAATATGCACATTCAGAAAGGCAGTGCACAGAACACTCACCTGCTCCCCTGGTGTCCCATACAGCTTGCTGTACTGTGGAAGTAGGCTGTCCAGCAGGGCCTGGTTCTCCTCAAGACTGAAGGCTGGGGCTCTCTCCACAGTACGTGCCATTGCAGGGTCCAGAGGGGCAGAGACAGCAGCAGTGCAGTGGCAGATGTCGGTCCTGGAGCATGTAGTGCAGGCAAGTGAGCTCTCAGGGGAACAGCCAGCAATATATATGTGCTGGAGAGGCAGATACTGTCCCTTGTGTCCAAAGTGATAGGTCCAAGTCGTTTGCATCTTCTGAATCTGGCCAATCCATGGAATAGCAACACCAAAACACGCCCAAAGCATCCTTCAAATCTTCAACTTCATGACATACATGATTTTGCAACATTGTTGTGGGTGACCAACTGATTTTCCAGCAACCGACTCGTTCGAAATTCGAAAACGCGTCTGTTGCCAGGCAAGCCCATTGTCAATGGGTGCGCACCGATCGGTCCATTGCGGTACAACGCGCACAGGGTACAACGCGTACCCGCACATTGAATGCAATGGGCCGGCCGAGGGCACCGATCGGTCCATTGCAGTTCAACGCGTACAGGAGTACAACGTGTACCCGCACACATTGAATGCAATGGGCCGGCCGGGGCACCGATCGGTCCATTGCAGTACAACGCGTCCAGGGGTACAACGCGTACCCGCACACATTGAATGCAATGGGCCGGCCGGGGCACCGATCGGTCCATTGCAGTACAACGCGTACAGGGGTACAATGCGTACAGGGGTACAATGCGTACCACGACACATTGAATGCAATGGGCCGGCCGGGTGCACCGATCGGTCCATTGCAGTACAACAGCGTACAGGGGTACAACGCTGCACCGCACACATTGAATGCAATGGGCCGGCCGGGGCACCGACCGGTCCATTGCAGTACAACGCGTACAGGGGTACAACGCGTACAGGGTACAACGCGTGCACCGCACACATTGAATGCAATGGGCCGGCCGGGGCACCGATCAGTCCATTGCAGTACAACGCGTACAGGGGTACAACGCGTACCCGCACACATTGAATGCAATGGGCCGGCCAGGGGCACCGATCGGTCCATTGCGGTACTAACGCGTACAGGGGTACAACGCGTACCCGACACATTGAATGCAATGGGCCGGCCGGGGCACCGACCGGTCCATTGCAGTACAACGCGCACAGGGGTACAACGCGCACCACGCACATTGAATGCAATGGGCCGGCCGGGGCACCGATCGGTCCATTGCGGTACTAACGCGTACAGGGGTACAACGCGTACCCGCACACATTGAATGCAATGGGCCGGCCGGGGTACCGACCGGTCCATTGAAGTACAACGCGTACAGGGGTACAACGCGTACAGGGGTACAACGCGTACCCGCACACATTGAATGCAATGGGCCGGCCGGGGGCACCGATCGGTCCATTGCTGTTCAACGCATCACTGTACATGTGACTGGCATATGTCAGCATGCCTGTCTCAGATGGACATATGCCAGCCACAGATAGCTCCCAGGGAGTGAGGGGCACACCTACATCACGACAGCCTGTCCAAACTTTATCATAAGGCATGTAAGGCTGCATTTCCTATTGTGTGTATGTTGGTGTACATGTTGTCCTGTGGGTGTCACCTGTGGGCAGCCACCCCCAGGCTGTGCACGTGTTCATGGGGACAGGATCCTGGGTGTTACGTGTACATGACCACTGTGATGTGCAACTGTTCATATCATGTGCCATGGTCACATTTCACGGTGGTGTATGTGTATGTCATGTCACATACCCCGTGAGTCCCATGTGGGACGGTATGTTTGAGCCAGGGTGTCCCAGTGGCACAATAGTGATGGTCCTCCACAGTCTTTGTGAATGTAGTGTTTACAATGTCTCTGATTTCATGTGCACAATGGGAGACAGTCTCCACATCCAGGTTGTGTGTGCATGGACTTTGATGTTGTGCGTGTGTGTGTCACAGACGTCCATGTCTGTCCTGCCGTGGCAAGTGGGACCACTACCTGTGGGGGTCATGGTTGTTTTGCTGTGGTGTATACATGATACTCCATGTAATGCCAGTGTCCATGTGGCAATACAGGGTCCCTGGGAATGTACCTGTCGTTGAGCTGTGGTGCCTGGGGCACATCTGTCCTCACATGTCACTGTGGGGGGTGATTGTGACACGGCAGCAGGAGATGGGAACTGTGACACGGCCTCATGATATCCAATGGGCCAACCTGGGACTAATTGATGCCACCTGTTGGACCGTGTTGACAGATGTTGGCCATGTATGTACCATACATGTCCTTACGGAACTGCACACTTCATGTAGTTGTGCCTCATAATGATGTGTGTTGGGATATTGAGTGTGTTCAATGCCGCATATGTGGGGTGACTGACAATCTTGCTTACTTCTCCTCTGCACTGCAGGGCTCCTGCTGTCCATCGACCATTCCCAGACCTGGCAACGATGGTGGAATGGGACAGCATCCGACGGTACCGCTTCACCAGGCAGCTGATTGAGGATTTGGCAGTGCAGTTGTCCCCACATTTGCAGCCTGGCCGGCCGTATCCTACAGCGCTGACCCTCAAGGTGAAGGTGATGGTAGCCCTATACTTCTTTGCCACCGGTACCTTCCAACATACTGTGGCGACTGCTGGTGGGATGTCACAGACCATGTTGAGCCGTGTGCTCCGCGATGTTTTGGCGGCAATGTTGCTATTCCTGAACCGGTACATCTATTTCCCTAGACTGCGACGACTCACTGACGTGAAGAGTGACTTTTATGCCCTGGGGAGGATGCCGCATGTCATTGGCTCCATTGATGGGACACATGTGGCTTTGGTACCACCACAGGCCCAGGAGCAGGCCTACAGGAACCGCAAGCACTACCACTCGGTCAATGCACTGGTGGTGTGTCTTGCAGACATGACCATCACACACGTGTGTGCCCGTTTCCCTGGTTCAGCACACGATGCCTTTGTGATGAGGAGTAGTCGCATCCCCAGGATGATGGCACAGATGCAGAACCAGCGTGCCTGGCTTGTCGGTGTGTACTGACTTTGTGCCATTGTGTGTGATCTGATCTGTAGTATTCCGCCCACTTTTCCAAGTCAGCTAATGTGCACTTGTCTGTCCGTAGGTGACTCGGGATACCCCAACATGCCGTGGTTGCTGACACCCCTCAGGAACCCTGTGACACCAGCTCAGATGCGCTACAATGAGGCACATGGTCGGACCAGGAGAGTGATTGAGCGGACATTGGTCTCCTGAAGAGCCACTTCCGCTGCCTGGACAAGACCGGAGGGTCCCTCCCATATGCCCCTGCGAAAGTGTGCAAGATCATCATCGTCTGCTGCATGCTCCACAACCTGGCAGTGCGGAAGGAGTTGCCTCTCATCCAGGATGACAATGACCAACATCCGCCACCTGTGGAGGATCCTGGCCTGGACCACGATGCCAGTGACGATGATGATGATGATGATGATGGTGATGTCCGCACACAGCTCATCACCAACTTCTTTAGCTGAATGTGAGTATCCTGAGGTGTCATGTCAATGATGTGAGTTGGCATGATGTGTAGGTGGTGCTCTGGTGCTGTTGGAGTGTGTCCATGGGCTACTTGACTGGATGTGTGTTGCGATGTGTGCTTACAGGTGGGCTGTACTCCCCAACAGTGTTGACATGCTAACTTGGTTCTGGGTGGGTATCTTGTAACATGTATTGTGCATGAGTTTTGCTGTTCTGTCCTGTACTCCATTGCTTTTGACTGTGTGTCATTTCTGTCCTTCACAGGGTACTTTCAGATTCGTTTGGTCAACTGTGTCCACCGATGACGTGATTGCACTTCCAGGCTGGTAGCTGTTGTGTCCCTACAGGTGATGTGCGCCACACCCATGGACTTCCTTCCGTCTACAGTTGTTGACTGTGTGCCCGCTGCCAGGTGGGATTACCTTGCATCTGTAGTGGTTACGACATGTTGCAACTGTGTAATAAACCTGTGCTTCACTTTGTGATGTGCGTTGTCTGTGGTCACACATTTGAGTGCCATTTGCTCACTGCACCTGTGGGCTACTTGACTACAACTGGGAATGGGTGTGGTGTCTGTGCATTGCACCGTCTTCCCTGGCAACATCAGTGTAGGCAATGAGTCAGATGGCCTAGGTGTGTATGTGTTGTGTAGCCCTGGTGGTGTGTCTCCCTCATATGTGTCACGTTGCCTTTACTCACATGCCTGTGTTGTCCTTGCTGTTGCAGTTCGCATACACACTGTAATTTTGCAGTTCATCATCCCCATAACAGCACCCACGTTGGAATCACAACAGAGGCAAGTATGGTGTATTAGTGTGTTTATTGTGATACATTTGTGTGAATAGTGCATAGGATGGGTAGTGCTGTACATAAATCTTGCAATCCGAAGTTCCTAGGTGAATTGAAAGTCCTGGTAGACAGAATCCCCAGTATCGGGGCCACAGTTGTCTGACACATTGGTCCAACTTGTACTCCCCATGCAATGTGTGGGAGTAGTGTTGCCGTCAACAGGGTGAACAGTCTGTGCACAAAGGTGAACATCCAGAACAGGTTCAGGCTTCCTGGGAGTTGCGCTTGGCCATCGGCCTCACACTTGCCCCTCCTCGGACGACCCCTCTTCTTGGGGGGGGGCACCTCAAGTGCAGGCTGCTGCGGTGCAGGGGACTCTCCGCCAGAGTCATCCTCCCTCCCTGTGGCAGTTGCAGTTTGTTCGGCACCAGATGTTGTTGGCACACAGGGAGGTGTGGACTGGTTGCTGTTCATCTGGCGGAGGCATTGTAAAATGTCCCTGTGCACCGCTGTCATCTCATGCAGTGCATCCCACTTGGACTCCACGCGGGACATGTGTGAGTCCACGCGGGACATGTGTGACTCCACGTGGGACATGTGGGAGTCCAAGCGGGCATGATGGGCAGCCTGCTGCTGTTTCATGTCTCTGTGGAGCCCCACTACCTGGCTGAGGTCTCCGGTGCTGGACTGGTACGCATCAGCTATGCGTACCAGTTGTGGGTCATCATGCACACCAGCAACCTCTGCAAGGAGCGACCTCTGTCTCCCACCCCTCCCACCACCCCTGCTGACATGTGCAGTGTGTGCAGTGGCACGCACAGATGACCCTGGTCCACCTTGGGGGTTGGTGGTGGTGGTGGTGTCCATGGCCCCAGGTTGGTCCAGGGTCCCTGTGCTGGTGTTGCTCCTTGTTCTGTCCATGTCGGCAGGGATGGTATTTGTGGTGACAGTCGTTGGAGGGGTGGGTGCAGGGGTGCAGCTGGTGGTCCTGCTGGTGCTGCAGCTGGTGGTCCTGCTGGTGCTGCATGTAGACTTGCACCGGATGTGCCAGGTTGGTCTTCATCGTCCGAGGAGGACAGAGGCTGTACGATGCCAGTGAGCTCCGCATCCTCTTGAGCCTGGGACTGGGACTCCTCAGCGTCTGCTGCTGTGTCCCCATCATCACCTGTTTTTGGGAGACACACACAATGTATGTTATGTTTCTGCAGGCATCAATGGTTGACACACATGACAGTTGTGACTGTGCCTCTGGGTGCGGGCCTGTACATTGCATTGTCCTAAGTCGTCACAGTCAGGGGTTGATATTGGTGTGGCACATTGTCCTGCATTATTTGGGCATTTCTATGTATTTTTTGGGGTGTGAACATGGTCTGCATTGGTTGTGTTTGGTTGACAGCCGGCCCTCCTTCCCACCCACCCAGCCAGTCAGTTATCCCACCATGGAACGTGCTTGCATTGCAGGGAGTGGAAGTTGTCTCTCAGGATGTCAGTCAGTGGTGTCCTGCTGTTTGTTGGTGCACAGTTGCCAGCAGGGCCTTGTGCTCCCCACAGCAGTAGCCAGTGTCAGCCATCTTGTGAGTCCTTCTCCACTCCCTGTGATGTGAGCATGGTTCAGGGTGGTGTTGATGGGACAGTTGTGGGGGTGAGCTATGTCTGTGACTACGACTCCCATCATGCTATTGCCTCCACCCCACTTCCCAGCATTCCCATACTTACTTGCTTTTGTGGGGAGTTCAGTGTGTGTGGGTGTGAGAGCAATGGCAAGATGGCTGACAGTGGTGTCCTGCTGTTGGTTGGTGTGCAGTACCCAGCATGCCCTTGTGCTCCCCACGACACAGCAACAGTGTCAGACATCTTTGATGGGCCTTTCCACTCTCTGTGGGATGTGCATGCTTGAGTGTGAGCTTGCTGGGCCATGTGGTGGGGGATGTAGAGCTGTGACTACGACTCCCATCATGCTATTGTCTCCACCCCCTTCCCTGCATGCCCATGCTTCCTTCCTTTTGACTCTGCTTCCCTGTGGGGTGGGCTGGCTGTGCTGACAGGATGGCTGGGAGTGTTGCCCTGGCAGTTGTTTGGCTAAAAGTCCCAAGAGTGTCCCTGTGCTTCACACAACATAACCCAGGGTGGTGGTTCTTTGTGGGATCTTGTGTTAGGATGGGGGGCATTGCATTCTACCAGGTGGGTTCTGTGGAGTTTGTGTTGGGGGGTGTGTGTGAGGGGAGGTGCTTGTGACTATGGTCAGTGCTGCAAGTCCTCCTTCCCACCCAGCCAGCCAGCCAGTTATCCCACCATGGAACGTGCTTGCATTACAGGGAGTGGAAGTTGTCTCTCAGGATGTCAGTCAGTGGTGTCCTGCTGTTTGTTGGTGCACAGTTGCCAGCAGGGCCTTGTGCTCCCCACAGCAGTAGCCAGTGTCAGCCATCTTGTGAGTCCTTCTCCACTCCCTGTGATGTGAGCATGGTTCAGGGTGGTGTTGATGGGACAGTTGTGGGAGTGACCAATATCAGTGACTACGACTCCCATCATGCTATTGCCTCCACCCCCTTCCCTGCATGCCCATGCTTCCTTCCTTTTGACTCTGCTTCCCTGTGGGGTGGGCTGGCTGTGCTGACAGGATGGCTGGGAGTGTTGTCCTGGCAGTTGTTTGGCTAAAAGTCCCAAGAGTGGCCCTGTGCTTCACACAACATAACCCAGGGTGGTGGTTCTTTGTGGGATCTTGTGTTAGGATGGGGGGCATTGCATTCTACCAGGTGGGTTCTGTGGAGTTTGTGTTGGGGGGTGTGTGTGAGGGGAGGTGCTTGTGACTATGGTCAGTGCTGCAAGTCCTCCTTCCCACCCAGCCAGATATCCCACCATGGAACGTGCTTGCATTGCAGAGAGTGCAAGTTGGCTTTCAGGATGTCAGGCAGTGGTGTTGTGCTGTTTGTTGGTGCACAGTTCCCAGCAGGGCCTTGTGCTCCCCACAGCAGTAGCCAGTGTCAGCCATCTTAAGAGTCCTTATCCACTCCCTGTGATGTGAGCATGGTTCAGGGTGGTGTTGATGGGCCAGTTGTGAGGCTGAGCAATATCTGTGCCTACTACTCCCATCATGCTATTGCCTCCACCCCCCTTCCCAGCATGCCCATGCTTCCTTCCTTTTGACTCTGCTTCCCTGTGGGGTGGGCTGCCTGTGCTGACAGGATGGCTGGGAGTGTTGTCCTGGCAGTTGTTTGGCTAAAAGTCCCAAGAGTGGCCCTGTGCTTCACACAACATAACCCAGGGTGGTGGTTCTTTGGGGGATCTTGTGTTAGGATGGGGGGCATTGCATTCTACCAGGTGGGTTCTGTGGAGTTTGTGTTGGGGTGTGTGTGTGAGGGGAGGTGCTTGTGACTATGGTCAGTGCTGCAAGTCCTCCTTCCCACCCAGCCAGATAGCCCACCATGGAACGTGCTTGCATTGCAGGGAGTGGAAGTTGTCTCTCAGGATGTCAGTCAGTGTTGTCCTTCTGTTTGTTGGTGCACAGTTGCCGGCAGGGCCTTGTGCTCCCCACAGCAGTAGCCAGTGTCAGCCATCTTGTGAGTCCTTCTCCACTCCCTGTGATGTGAGCATGGTTCAGGGTGGTGTTGATGGGACAGTTGTGGGGGGGGCAATATGTGTGATTGCGACTCCCATGATGCTATTGGCTACACTGACTTGGCCAGCATACACAGAATTCCTTCCTTTGAGTGGTCTTCACTGTGTGTTGGTGTTGTTGTGGTGGCTACATGTCTTGATGTGTTTGTTAGTTCTATTTGTGCCACTGCCTAGCTGTAGTTGTAGTTGTGTTTGTACATGTGATGGCACAGTTGGATGTGACTTTTTTGATGGCATGTGTTGTGTTTATCTGACTGACATACACATTTTGGGATGATTCTGTTCTGGTTGCTGTGTAATTGCTATGAGTGCATGGTTTGACTCTCCCCTTGACAGTGATGTGTGTGTGTTTTGTGGCAGTATATTGTGTACATTTGTTGTGTACTCACCAGGCTCTGGGATGTCCTCTCGTCCATATACGCTCACTGGCGGAAGGATGGCCCGCACCTTCTCCTCCCAGGGCCTGAGGTATATTGGCTTGGCAGGAGGGCCACTGCCGGTGTATTGGCTGTTGATGTAGTCTTTTTTGAGCAGGTCCCGTACCCTCCTGCGCACGTCATACCACCTGTTCTGGATGTCGCTCTTTGTGCGCCGACATGGTGATTGTGCGTTCACCCTGTTGATGATCCTCTCCCACATCTTGGTTTTCTGGGAGATGGGGGTCTGTTGGACCAGTGTGCCAAACAGCTGTGGCTCTACCCTGAGGATCTCGTCTACCATCACTTCCAATTCACAATCTAGGAACTTGGGATTCTTCTTGGGGGGCATGGTGATGGTGAGTGATGTGTGTGTTGGTGTGCAGGTGAGGGTGTGTGAGTGTGTGTTTTGCTGGGTGTATGTGAGGTGGGTATTTGTTGGTGTACTGATGGTGTGTGGCTTGTGTGAGGGATGAGCTGTGGGTGTGTGGTTGCTTTCTCTTGGGTGCTGGCAGTGGAATGGCATTTGCAAAGGCTCATGGTTGTGATTTGTGTCCTTTATATGGGTGGAGTTGTGGGTGTGTCTTTGTTCTCTGTCCCCACCCCCACAGTATTTATTGGCTTGGTAATTGCTTGTTTGGCCTTTTTTGGGTGATTTTTCCTTTGTACTGTCTGTTGGAAACGTTCTTGTGACCGAGTCGGACCCTGCATTTGTCTCGTACGGTCTTCTCCGTTTCGTTCATGCTGTGTATGTGCAGTTTTCTATGCTGCGTACTCGTCGGTCGCGGTGTTTTGTGTTGCTTCGGCTCGGTTTTGTATGCGTGTCGGTCGTACGGCTTGGCCTCCGTCCGACTCGCTCGTGGTTTTCGCGCCTTGCATCGTACTTTGCGGTTTGGAGTTCGCGTGTACGTTTTGGTCGGATTTGTTCCGGGTGCGTGTCGGTCGGTTGGATTCGCGTGTTTTTCCGACCGGATTGCTGTTTTCCGTGCGGCTCGGTCGGTCGACTTGGGTTCGGTACGTGTCGGTCGGATTTTGCACGCCTTGCATCGTACTTGGCGTGTCGGGCGCCACAGGTACGTGTCGGTCGGTATAATTTCCGGATCCGAGTCGGTCGGTGCTTTTTCCGGCCCGAATCGGAATCGGCCCCATTGTGTCCACGTGAGGTCGAGACCCACCTGTGGTAACAATTTAGACAATTAATTTATGACTCCTAAGGCAGCAACCAACATTCCTCACCATATCTGGTACGCCAGAAACTTTTATAACCCATCATGTTATGTATAAAAGAAGGACAATAACTGATTGTAAATTGAGACAGTCCTAAGACCTCATGCCTGTAACTGTTCTCCCGGGCGTAATGTTGAATTAAACAAACTGTTCCTGTTTTGCCAAACGCCTCTTGTCTTCTGTTTTTAAAGGACTTCAAACTCAAGCAACATGTCATTCAGAATAAATCAAGTACCTCTGAGTTCAAGGAAGCTTGTAAGTTTACTTGACCAAGTGAGGTGTCCCATATGTTATTGATTTACATTACGTTTTTGGCAAGGGGATTTCTTTTAAACTGTAGTTAATACTTAGTAGCAAAATAACTGTTTTTACTGACTTGGATTAGTTATATGAGATGAATTCCCCTGCATTTGCCATTGCTACTGGATGTTTTAAAGATATTAATTGAATAATTTCATGGTTTGCTGTATATGCATTTTTATTCTATTTTAATTGTGCTTTTCAATGTATTAGGTATGTAGGCACTATTGCTGTTTCATTAAACATTTTTTGTGATTGACAGCTAAGCTGAACATTGATAAAAGTTACAAAACAATAAATAAAAGTAATAAAATTAATTAACTTAGAAATATACCTGATATGGCAAACAAAACGGCAGTAACTCAAACAGATGCAGTACACAAAAAAAGCAATATCTGTATGATATCAAGAAACTATGGGGAGGGTGGAGCTAGGTGCCCAGGCAGATGGCGGCGTTTTAATAGTTCTCCGCAAGAGTATGCTCTAGGTGCTCCGATGCAGGCTCCAAGGTACACAGAGTGAGAGCTATTTACCGAGAGGAGGACAGCAGGAGGCATGCAGATGCCAATGGGAGCTATTCTGGAATAAACGTAATGTGGGGAGAGGATTGGAGATGGAGAGCTGGGGCCTGGAGCTATGAGGAGCCGCTCCTTCTCCTGGGGGCAGTGACAAGCGCGACCCCATAGAGCTGCCTGGGACTCACAGGGTGAGGAGCAGCCCGGTGTGAGAAGGACAAGAGCTATATGATATGGTCTCCCTGCAGGTGGTTCTGGCACTGTAGGCGCAAAGGTCAGTTGGGGTGGTGAATTTTGTAGATCACAGAACCGACATCTGATAGAGAGGACATAAAAAGAGGACAATGAGTGGCCATTTTAGGAAGTCCTTCAAGTGCTAAGCTGTGCAAACACTGGAAGAATAATATAGGCCTTCTCCTGGGAACAAGAGTTACTGTGCAAAAAAAGCAGTGTTCAATGACGTGCTTAAGGCTGGAAAGGCACCACACAGTTTTAAGAGAGAACAAATGCCACAGCCTACAGGGCATCCACTCTATGTACTTAATAAATGTTCAGTACAGTGCCCCCATTAAAAATATCCCCACACAAAGACATGGCCTGTGAGCGTATAACGCTACTCCACCCAAGGGGCACGCCTGCAACAACAATTGTTGTACTATGAGGATCTAAGGGGGCTCCCTGGTTGACCGGTGCTGCAGATACTTCTCCCTACCCTGCAAGATCCTCTCTTCTTCTTGCTCCTGGGTGACAGGCAAGCAATCCATATAACAATAGCCCTTGAGAGTCTGGAAAAATATGCAAGCTGATATTTATCCCCTTCTTTTAATTCACTGTTAAAGAGACTCTTGCTATGTTTGATTAGTGATACACAGCACAAATACTGGACTGCACTAGCACAATGTCTAAGCCAGCTCACCAACTCCTTTTCATAGAAGCGAGGACTGGAAAGACATCTAAGACCTCCCGTGACAAAGGTGCCCGACACTAAATGCAGCACTGGAGCACATATTGAGTGAACTAGCAGCTCTCAGGACGTCAGTGGCCACGATGGAAGACAACACAACAAAAATGGCATTGTAGAACCAGGCTATGTGGGCAGACATTGCATCCTTCAATGCAAGTATGCAAGGGACGTAAGATAGTTTCACACAGAAGATAGCTACTTCAATTGATTCGGAGCAAGATAGTTTTTGCAACAGAATATTTTGGAGTTGAAAGACAGAACCACCAGGACAGCCTCTGATGTTCTGGGATACCTGAGAAACTGGAAGGGTGAGACATGATGGCCTTTCTAATCTGTTTCAGACTAGAAATCATCAACTTAATGTTCAAATTCCTCCCCAACTGAAATATTTATGGGCACAAACAATCAGATCTAAATGCCCCACTGTGACAGAAGGACCACTTCAGGTGATTGCATGTTTTTTTATCCATTAAAATGCAAGGCTCATCATCACTGAAGTTAAGCTCTGAAGTCCTTTTACTTATGGTGAACACCTTATCTTTATTTCACAAGACCTTTCGCGGAACATGGATCAGCAACATAAAAGATTCCTGGCGTTGAGGCCTTGTCTAAAGAAACTGGGCCTCCAGTATGGCCTGTTGGATCCTACAACCATGTTAATCACCTACAACAATAAAACCTCTGAACATGATGGCTCAGGCCAATTGGAGGGCCTCATTGAATCTCAGCATGATTCAGATATGGACACCAACCAGAAACAAGATGATCAGAACCCTCATTCAACCCTTCAGGATTCACAGCAGTTTCACCCACACATGGGGGAGAGACAGCAATTGGAAGAAGTAACCAGGCAATGGGCTACAGGACCTAAATACAAGTACATGAATAAGCCTTCACTTATAAGAGACAAATCGCGATCATCGTTAAAACCCTTTCAGAGTCCCTTCTAGCCTTCATCTGCTGAAATGTTGCAGGTGGCATGAAAACAGTTAGGAACTGCTCTTCTCCTTTTAAACCATCTGTAGAGACTACAGTATGATACTAGACAGGTGTACTCTTCATACATAACATAAGCCTTTTTTAAATAGACAAATTATGGTACCACTGATGAATTGCATTATCTTCTTTATTTAAATACTAGAGTGGGAGAGAGTTCAACCTTCAATATCTGTGCTCTATAATACACTTGATTAAAGCAACACTACCAGACACCCATAGACAGCATAATAACACTAAACCAGTCTTTCAGACTAGCAACTACATATCTTAGTCATGGCAAATGCATGAGCGACCACTTACCACCCTCATGGCCTGCCACACTGGAAAACAGGTTTCCTATTACTACATCGAGTACACTGAAAGTGGTCCCTGGCCTAAGCAAACTATAACTTACCCGATTCAAGCATTGAATACATATTTCTAGATGCCCTATAGTTTTGACGGCTCCCCCAAAATAAGAGTCTCTCTATCTTGCATAGACAGTAGTCACACAAGTCTCTCACACTAGACATCAGATATCTGCCGACCCACTGCCAGCCACTCATTTTAACCTGCACACTGTCTCTCTGAGTTTTTGAACACAAACCTACCTTCACACTCCTTAACCCCAACTGAGAATACGAGTGATTATCCCCCACTTCACTCTAATTGTTCCTATTGGCAACCCACGCACGTTAGCCTCATCGAAGTGTAACCTGAAGTTGTTGAATGCACGCCATATACGACTTACCAATAAAATCGCTTAATGTAAATGGCCTCTCCCATTATATAAAGAGAAAGAAAATTACTAGCTTTCTTCAATCAATGCACCCCCCTACTGCCCTTTTCAAAGAAACTTTATTTGTCCAATTCAGAGGGGAAAAAACTCAGGCCGGAATGGGTGGGCAAGGAATACCACGCTTGTAAAGGCGGCCCAGCCTCGGATGCTGCTCCCCATTCTAGAACATATCTTAAAGGAATTCTGATCAAGTGTGGACTCCCCTGCAAGGCCCATAAAATATGGTGTGACCCTCAGGGGCAAAGATACAACACCAAACATTACTGATAGAGTCAGTCTACTCACCAGTACATGACAAACTTGAAACATTTAGTGCATTATCACGGATACTACTCCATCAGGCCTGATCTAAGGTACTTATTGGAGGTCAACCTGATACTGGGCCTGTGCATAGATAAATCTGACCATCCATTGACACGGCAACACACTGAAGAAGACTGATAGACCATCTGTCTGACAGATAGCTGGAGATTATTAAACCCAACAACCAGGGATTAAACATACACTTCATGCACGCATGGAACATGCACACATATCAAAAACTTTCTAACCTCTGCACTCCTGCTCAGCCAAGTAACTGACACAACAACACTACAGAACAGTACTTCCAATCATGATGCAATCCAGATCTGATTAGACATAAATATCTTGGAACTTCCTAGGGGACACTGGAGACTTAATATTTCCAGATGCAAATTACCTCACAATAGAAAACATCTGAAATACACTCTTCTTAGGTATCTGGCAGAGAATTAAGAATTGGTACCCTCATCCCAGATTGTATGGACTTTGGGTAAGACATTTAGATATGGTGAAGAAATGAGAGACTCAGCTCATTACAAATGAGAAACACTGCATGTGCAGATAAGCTATAACATAAGATAATTGAACTGACAACCAGACACTCCTCTCCCACTCCTGAGACACTCTCTGCTTGTTGCTTAGGTTGAAATATGAACTAAACTCTATATATACCTCAAAAGCAAAAATGGCTCTGTTTCATCTTTAGCACTGGCATTATGAGCAAGGGGAGAAAGCTGGTCAACTGCTGGTCCTACAGTTGAGGCAGCAAGCTGCCCATTACTCTATCCCTGATACAGGCAATGGTCAAAATTAGATCCTTACACACCCCTTGGACATAAACATTCAGTGACTGATCTAGAGCGCAATACTCTTCAGAATGCCTGACAGCCATACCAGAAGTGGACAACTTTATGTCCATTATAACGATACAGAAATTATCACTTGATCATGTGCAACGTTTAGAGAATTAAATGTCAGAGGAGGAAATTAGCAGAGTCATAGATGACCTCCTCTATAATAAGGCTTCTTGAGTAGATGGTTATCTCTCAGAATACTATAAAATTAATAAGGAACTACTGGTACCACTTTTATGTAATATTTTAAATATTAATGAAGGCTGAACCCCCTCGAGGTAATACAATAAAGCCAGGAAATCCCGTATTCTTAAGCTTGGAAAAGACATGTCGAGCTGCTCTAAATATAAGCCAATATTGCTGCTCAATGAAAACTCAAACATCGTAGCATAAATCTTGGCCAACAGACTAAGATTGATAAAGAGAGAAAGGACCACATCGCTCCTCTGTGTCCCTTTTGAGATCTCTTGTTCATGTGCTGTGTCAAACGAAAGATGGATGAAAAGGTGGAGCTCTCATGGAACGCCTTTGGCAGAGTGGAATGGAAATACCTGTTCTGGGTACTGGAGACATTGGGGCTAGGAAAGAAATTTCTTACACAACTTAAGTGGCTATACACTGTACCGATGACATCAGTAACCTGTAACGGCTCATATCCTGACTTTGAAATGAAGAGGGCACCAGGCAGGCTTGTCCCCTCGCTTCTCTGTTCTTTATATTAGCACTTGATCCTCTAGCAATTGCTACCAGCCATACCAACACCACCAGAGGGATAATGACACCCACAGGAGAACTCAAAGCCCTATTCTATGCAGATGATATCTTGGTTACTTTATCCAATTCAAAAATGTCCATTGCGGCTCTTATAGATGTCATCTTGCATATCTCGTCCTTCTTCAATTACAGAATTAACTGGGGGAAATGTGAGGCTCTCCTGCTCAATAGGCATACCACCATTGTAGCCACTGGAGATCACCCATTCCAATGGAAAACTTCCTCTTGAAAATACCAAGGGATTAACTTAAATACCATGCTCGCCTGAATGGTGGAAGCCAAATTGCGTCCCTTACTCATTCTGACCCGTGCAGATGGTCCTTTTCTTAACTTATCTACATGGGGCAGGACTCAGGTAAATAAAATTAGCGTGAAGTCACACCTTAACTACATATTTCAATGCTCCTACTGTGCATACCAACCAAGCTATTGGTGGTAACATTGAAAGAAGTAAAATCATTCCTTGGGGACAGGGGTGGAAACCACATTTTAAAAAGCCCAAATTTGATGCAGCAACGGAAAGTGGGGGGTTACGGCTGCCTCATGTAGAGTCCTACTGGCTAGCATTTCAACTGCAGCAAATTAGGTATGTAATATACAACACCTTAGATACTGCCATATCAGTCAAACTTGAACATAACCTATTAGGTAAGGCGGAAGGCATTAGCGCACTCTACATGGATGATGCACAGCCAAAGATTTCTTTCAACCCTGTCCTATTGGCAATGACTTACACCTGGAGCAGAGAGCACATCGTCCCAGGACAGAACAGTAGAACACATGTAAACACCCATTTGTGGCGCAACAAAGACATCCAGATGGGTGGCTCTGAAACAATATGGGCATGTTTTAACTCTTGTGGCATGAAGACAATAAATTACTACTAATAGACAGGCAACTGAAAACCTTTGTAGGGCATAAACTGAATTTATCATCATTTCTGGAACTACCAGTGTCTTACTCATTGCATCCCTATATTATCAGGTCTCCCTCAATTGAGCTAGGAAATCATCTGTTCTCAATTACTTGCATACATTGGAAAAGTATAAAAAAGTGATATCTCAGTTCTATCATCGTCTACGATGGACATCGTCTTTTCAGAACCGATCTCTAAACAACTGAAAGATTGGTGGTCAACACGCCTACACTTAGATTATCAACATGACGATTGGTCCAAACTAATGGCAGAACCTGATAAACAGCTCTGAAAAGCCCGGTTGAAGCTGAGATATAAAATTCTACATAGATGCCACTGGTCTCCCAAAAGGTTAAATGATGCTGGATTTGTCCCAGGGGCATAGAGTTTGAGATGTGCACACCCATACTGTGGCATAGTACTAACCCTGGGCAAAGCACTACGCTACGCTCGCGTAGTTTGCGAAGTTTGCGCTACTTCGCACAACGCGAATTGCACGTAGCACAGTGCAAACACGCGTAGCGTAGCGTAGTGCAGCGATCATTTTTTGCTTGCTCGCGGTCCTCAACGTCAAGTTGGCGACCGCGAGCAAGCAAAATGACATCCCGGCGAGACTTTTTCTCGTTCGCGATCAGCAACATCAAGTTGCCGATCGCGAGCGTGGAAAATAAACCTCCGGCGAGATTCTCAACGCGGGAGGTCAGGTTTCTCATTGCGAGTGGTCCCGTATGCTCGCGACCGCTCGCGATGAGAAACTACCAGTCCGCGTTGAGAAAGCTGCCGCTCGAGTAAAAATCTACTCGCGCGGCAGTAAAAGACAGCTCGCACTGTGCAAGATGCTGTTTTCAATGATTGCACAGTGCGGACAAGCATCCGGCACTGTGCAATCATTGCGAACAGTGCACTACGCAGTTCGCGTAGTGCTACGCGTAGCTCGCGTAGTGCGAACTGCACTTTGCGTAGCTTCGCGTAGCGCTACTTCGCGAACTACGCCCAGGCTTACATAGTACACCTGCTATGGGACTGTCCATACAATGAGTGAAAAAATAGACTATGCTGGGCCCCTGAAAAATCAAGCAGTCCTCATACACAATGGAAGTCAGTACACAGAAATTAAACATCGTCAGAAGAGATGGTATGCAATGGACATTGCAATAGTGAAACTTTGTATATTCAGACTATGGAAACTAAGAGCAACCATGACATTGAGACATGGTTACAAGAAATGCTAAAACAAGCATTACGTGAAAGGGTGGTACACGGTCTAAATGATTAATTAGAACATTCTCAGGAGATATAGGGTAGATTTATCAATGATTGTAATACATGGGAGTACTAGATTGTGCCACATCACCCCATTGCCGAAGGGTGGAACTATCAGTGCACTGGGTGGCCGAAGGGGAAGTCAGGTTGTCCACACTCTTCCCTGTATTGCGCTTGTTGCAGTTTATAGTTCCTGGATCTGATTATAGTTATATACAGTTTGAGCAAGTATGCTCACAGAAAGTTTTAGTGGCTCTCCTAGTGATGTACAGGTGGGGATAATGTCACGTCAACAGCTCTGGGTGGGATAGGGATGGATAGGAAGGGTGAGAAGTTGAGAATTGTTGCTGTAATGATGCATGTTCTAAAGAATGCTTTTGGGCCTGCTTGGCAACTACGATTCCTGACTTATAATCTATTTAAAATCTTAATAAAGAATTATTAAAAGAAAAAACTATCCATAAAGATGAGTAATTGTACTAGATGCACAATTAAAGAGATTTCAAAATGCCATACGAAAACAAAACACTCAAAAACACAAAGAGAAAGACATATTCTTTCATGACCCCTTCTTAAACCTAAATATTTGTATGGAGTGTGTGGATCTCCATGAAGTGTTACTGGACCTTATGCACCAAAGAGGCAGGTCACAGTGCATTTTTAGATTTGTTGTATATGGCATTTGTATCATTCATGGCAGACATATTGGGCCCTATTTACAAATTTAATTTTGGTCGAAAACATAAGCGTATGGCTGAACTTTTATTTCCTATACCTGTCAGGAATCCACCAAAGGACTCATGGATGGTGTAAATATATGTCCCTACGTGATTTCTCTGCCATGATAGCAGACACACCACCAGATGCATATGCTAACTCAAGGGGTGACAAGCGGGCATTCCAGGGGTTGGTTTGCTCTGAAAGTTTAAGAATGTCTGCAAACAAATATGTGTGTGGTATTCCCACTCTCCTGTTTGACCCTTTCTACATGGTTGGGAGATTTACCTCAGGCAAGGGCTGGACTAACTCCCCATCCAGGATGGAAAGGGGAACATATCACTTCCAAACTTGCTGTGCTTGAACACAAAGCATTTTCTCCACTGAAGAAATGGTTTCTGCTCTGTGAAAAAATGTGTATTCGTGTGGGAGGTTCCATTGAAACAATATACTTGGAATTCTGAAGGTGGCGCTCCTTTGAGGTGAACCTCCGTGAATGTTTGTGAATAGAAGAATCCCACAAAAGAACACTGAGGAAGAGATGCAAATCTTCATTCATACTGTTACGATTAGAGGCGCATCGCGAACGCTGCACAAGATGTCCGCCGGACTTTGATCCTCCCGATCAGCTCCAGCAAACACCCAGGAACACAGTGCTTCTTCCCAAAGTCTCCTCCTCCAACATCTGGATTACATAGTCAGAAGGTGGGTGCCGCTTTCTTGACCATTTTTAAGCTTTTTGCGTTCAGGGTTAGCATAGAATATCTCATGCTGCGCTGCACACGTCAAGAGGCACAACCACTTTGGGTGCCTGAGAGGAATCATATGCTGCGATACAGCGGATGGAGACATCCATTTCTTCTACTTTGGGTAGCATCAGAGAGTTATTCTTGTCACCGTAAGGGGCTTTATTTGCCATTTTTAATGAACATGTCATTTTTTCCTGGATTTCTTATACAGTGTTAGAACAGAATCTTGCATGCTGCGCTGCTCGTACCGCTATTTTAGGCCCTCCTGTGCCCCTGAGAGGAATTACATGCTGCAACACGGTGGCTAGAGACATCCAATTCTTTTACTTTAGGCAGCAACACAGAAAACATTTGGTCACAGTAAGGGGCTTTATTTGCCATTGTCAAGGAGCACTTCGTTTTCCCCTGATTTCTTCTGCAGCTGTGTATTTCTCCTTAGAGCTGCTAACTGCCTCTTCCCAAATGCTGAACTCAGCTATGTTGGCTGTTCTCTATTGCCACTCGCGCCACAACTGTGACTCTCTAGATTATATGGTTCGCTTAGCACAAACCTTCCATGTCACCTAGTCACACCTCACAACTTGATTTCAACTTTTCACTGGGTCTTCTCAAGGAAGTAAATAATAAGACAGCTTCCACTTTTTCCCATATTCAAATGTTACATAAACAGGTTTGGCAATCCCACCTTCCTATATGGGTAGGTCTTTAAAGCAGAAGGACAATGCTAAACCTCTCCTATCCTCCACCAAGCTCATTACATGTCCTGAAAGTCGCCAATGGAATCTTTTCCCTGAGACCATCTTAGTCCTTATGGAGGGCACCAGCAACTGAGGGGCGGGGTATTCTTCTTCAGCTTCTAAATCTTCGTAAAAAAACAACCTGTGCTTCAGTCAAGAGACCTAAGAAAGGCTTAGACTCTCCTTCCAAATCACCGGCTTCTTTCACCTTGGAGGGCTTCATGGAGGAAATAAGAGCCTTAAAACCCTTTGTTGTGGAAACAAATGCATTCCTTTTACGCATTGAGGAGAAATGGACTACTCATGACCAAAGCATCACAGCTATTGAGCAGCGGATTAGAGACGTGGAAGACTCTATCTCAGATGTAGCTCAGCTGACAAAGGAAATTGAGCTACTCAAAAGGACTACTGAAGACTTGCAAAACAGGAATCAAAGAAATAACTTGCAACTGTATGGTATTCCGGAGAACTCAGAGGGCCCCAACATGATTTCCTTTTTGCAAAATATAATCCCTTCCATTGTTCATCTACAAGAGCACAGTCTTCTTAACATTCAAAGAGCTCATCACCTTGGTCCCAAACCACCTGCTACAGCTCCTCATAGTAGACCAAGAGGCATTATTATTCTTTTCTTGCAGCACACCGATTTAATGAACATGCTCTGTGCAGCCAAACAACTGGGACCTTTGCAGTGGTCTGGTCACAAGATCAATTTCTCGCAGGATGTTTCCAACGCAATGGCTGGCAGGATTAAAAGCTTCCTTTAACTGAAGTCCATGAATATTAGATACAGTTTAGTCCACCCCTGCTTTTTCAAAATTACATACAAGGAGAACTATTACACCTTTGAAGACCAAGCTAAACTGCAGGGCTTTCTTCGACAACATCATCCCCAGGATATGGAGATTGGCGCTGCTGCCAAAAAATGATTGTTATTTTTGCCAAGTTTGCTTGTCTTCTTGATTAATATATTGCTCTTTCTTATTTAGGTATTGTGACTTCTCTGGCTTTATTCCCCATGTATTTTTTTTTTTGTTTCTCCCCCCTTGTATTTCAACATCAAAATGTTAGTTTCACATGTCATAGTCCTCCCCACTCTAGTGTTGTGTGCTGCTCCCACTGAATCCTACCCCCTATTGTCCATGGTAAATTTCATGTTACACTACTTATCCTCCTGTTTTTTTACCTCCCTAATAATTGCTCTATATTGCAATGTCTCCTCCAGCTCGTATCTTCCCATCTAGCAGCAACTTCGAATGTTTTTTTCTTTCTTTTTTTTTTTCAGTGTTTACTGTGTTTCCCTCCCTTGTTTTCGGGGGCTGAGTCTAATCTCATCCTTTTTAGGTGCTCCATGCCCTCTTCATCTTTCAGATCGTTCTATTCTTTCTGTAATTATATTATTGCAACCAAGGAACTTTCTTCCTAATTTTTCGGGGGCTCCACACCCCTTTTTCTTCTTCCTTTCTCTCCTCTTTTCCATCTGTCTTTCCTGTGTCTCTTTGCTTTCAAAGTTGATACTTTCTTTGTTCACAACTATTAAGCATTTGTATTCCTTTGATGTTTATTGATGACTTCTTACAGAATGCCACTTAGAATAATAACTTGGAACGCAAAAGGTTCCAAAACCACATCAAACACCAACTTGTTTTGTCCTACCTAGCTACAATACAATGCCAACTTGTATTACTTCAGGAAACGCACCTTGCTGAAGCAGATACTAACAAGCTTAAAAACAATGGGTGGGTGAACTTTACATCTCCCTCTTTGTGCTACATAAGAATGGTGTTGCAACACTGTGTCATAAACGCTTAAACATATCACTTGTTACCCAGGAGAATGACGAGGAGGTTAGATGGGCACTAGTTTAACTTACAATTTATGATATCCTTCTACCGATTATGAATGTTTATGGTCCTATTCACCCTGATCCCACTTTTTGGAGGAATATATCTCTAAAGGTTGCACAACACTCCACTGAAAGCTTGATTCTGGATGGTGACTGTAATCAAATCATCGATCCCTTTTTCGATCGACACTCAACCACAAGGTTTCTTCCTTATATAGTCCACAAAGCATTCTAGCACACTATCACGCACAACACCCTATCTGACTCATGCAGACTAGTAGACCCCACTCTTCAAGAATTCTCTTTCTACTCTGCCCCTCACAGATCCCAGACCAGCACTGACTATGTGTTCCTTAGCAAAAATTGGACCCAACACCTAGGGGCCGATTCCGATCTCAGCCGGTAGTGCTCCGAATCGGATTCGGATTTACCGGATCCGATTCGGAGCCCTGTTTCCCGACCGAATCGTACGCGGGTCCGGCCGAGCGAGTACGATGCAAGCTCCCGCGAAATCGCCGACCGACTCGTACGCGGATTCAACACGCTCCGACCGACTCGCACGGACACGACTCGCACCGCGCTATGGAGACGTTTCCCGGCCGGGTAAGTACCATGCGCGCCGCGAGCAGTCCGACCGACTCGCGCCGTCCGGCTCGAAAGAGCTGTCGGAGCTGGACTTTGGGGGTCCGCGTCGGACCCCCCTGTACGCGTAGGCGCGCGAGTCGCACACAGGGGGGAACCATGGGTCCCCCCTACCTGTGCATGTACGCCGCGATGCGCATGGACGCGTACCCGCTGTAGGGGCGCCCTTGTTCGCCTCGCACCCATTGAGTCAATGGGAGCCCGCGTACGCATTGTACGACCGGCTCCCATTGACTTCAATGGGAGTCCGACCGAATCGAGTCCGATAGCATGCGAATGCATCGTACTCGTCCGGTCGGACTGCTAGGGTCCGATTCGGTTGGAATTCTCTCCGGGTCCGGCTCGGTCGGAGAGATTTCCGGCCGGAATCGGAATCGGCCCCCTAGTATATTCTGAGATCGGTTAAATTTTTGTCTCAGACCATGCCCCTGTATGTACTGATCTAGACATTCTTTGCAATTCCTAATGCATGTCTTTCATTGGCATGTCTTTGGCCAAAGATTCCTCATCATTTCTTTACTATAGTCATCACCCTGTTCTTCTGTATTGGTCAATGGAGTACAATCCCCAAACCTCCCTCTTAGTAGAGGCACAAGGCAGGGTTTGTCCCTTATTGCCCTATTTGTTTATTCTGGCACTTGTGCTTTTCCTGTATAGACTGAAGCATTCTGATAGCTTTTCCGGTTTCCAACTAAATAACATACACATTAAATTCACTATATATGTGGATGACATTCTTCTTTACATCTCCAAACTGGAATCCTCCCTTCGATACTTCTTTGAAGAGCTGCAAGCATGCTCGGAGGTGTCTGGATTTCAACTCAATATAGAAAAGTCTGTAGTGATGCCTTTGAATATGTTGTGTATAAAAACCCTTTTCGTGGTATGGGCCTATCCTGCCAAGATAAGATGTCTAGGGATCTTGTACCGCAACAACCTCAAAGACACACTGCAATCTAATATGGATGCTCTTGTTTCTAAAATTACAAAACTGAAGCAGGATTGGTCACCAATTAATGTCATGGTCGGGCCACCTTGACACGATCAAAATGATGGTACTTCCTATCATCAATTTGTGAATATAAGACATTACAACGCTTACTATTACAACACCTACCTTTACATTGCATTTATTTCCAACGCGATTACCATTACAACACATGTTTTTACAACGCAAACCATTACAGCGCATGATAATAGAGCTATATAGAAACTACCTGTACAACCCATATATTCACAATGCATACTGTTACAACACATACCATTACAACGGATAATAAATGTCCTAATTTTTTAACCCACCCCCTGGCACGGGATGCAAGGCAAACAGGGGTTTTGGGTGGGTGAGTCTATTAATACCCACGTATTAATTTTAATATGTGTCTATTTTTTTAATGCGTGTGTACAAATTTGTAGTTATTTTAAAAAAAAATTACCATACATGGGTACTAATTTTAATACTTGTATATTAAAATTTACACCTGTGTAATAATTTGAACATACTTATTTAAGAAAAAATATCTTACATTGATGTGTACATACAAAACATTTCTCACAAGAAAAACACTAGTCAGTGGCAGAAGAAGCCCATAAATAGGAGTCATACAAGCAAACAAAACAGGTGTCCTTCCACTATTTCCATTGCAGCAGTCAACCCATCATCTACTCAAAATAGCTGCCATTCTGAAACGGAATATACTTATCCATATTTCACACAGCACATAATAACTACACATTCGGTCAGCTTCTAATTCATGCGGAAAAATCGTTTCCAAAACATATTTTCTTTTACATTTTTGTTTAACCCCAAAAAACGCATAAATGCATCCGACCACCATTTCGTGCTCAGTGGTGCACTGACTTCCATGGTGACTACACGCAGCTGGAGTAAGAGGAGATAACTGAGACTTGAAAGTTTAAACACTGCCATCTATTGTCCAAGGTAAGCGTACGGTTTAAATGAAACAGCTTCTTAATGAAATCAATTAAATGATATACCTTAAAAAAAAGTTTGATTAATTCACAGAACTTGAAAAAGTGCCCCAGCAGGAAAATAGATTTTTACTTTTGAAAGTAAGTGATTTTGAAACTACAGATAAATTTAATTTAAAACTTAAATTCAGAAATTACTTTTTTTTTTATTTTAACAGCTTTTCGCCAAACACATATAACAAACTTTCGCCAAAAAATTCCTTTGGAAATCTACTGTGAGTATACTGTAAAATATATTTTATACAAAGCAAATAATATTTTTACCTTTAAATATTTTAAACTCTGTAATGTAGGTTTGGGTGCTTGCCTCAAGGAAAGTGCTGTAAAGTGATGTGGCTCAAAAATACTATTGAAACACCTCAGAGTGTTTGCCTCAGGAAAGGTGCTCGCTAGTGGTGGGATGTAAAATTACTATTCTAACTCCACAGTATGCTTAGCTAAGGGAAGGTGCTGTTCACTGTTGGGGGCAAAATTCATATTCTAACTCCGCAGGGTGTTCACCTCAGGGAAGGTGCTAGTTAGTGCTTGCGGGCAAAAAATCTATTCTAATTCGACAGGATGCTTGCCTCAGGGAGAGTGATTGTTAGTGGTGGGTTCAAAATTACTATTCTGAAATCGCAGAGTGCTTACCTCCGGGAAAGTGCTCGTTAGTGGTAGGAGGCAAAATTACTATTCTAACTCTGCAGGGTTGTTGCCTCAGAGAAGGTGATGGTCACTTGTGGTGGGCAAAATTACTATTCTAACTCCGCAGGATGCTTAGTGGTGGGAGGCAAAATTACTATTCTAACTCTGCAGGGTGTTTGCCTCAAGGAACGTGCTGGTCAGTGGCGGGGGGGCAAATTAGTATTCTAACTCGAACAGGTGTTTGCCTCAAGGAAGGTGCTGGTCAGTGGTGGGGGGGCAAAAATTACTATTCTAACTCCAACAGGTGTTTGCCTCAGGGAAAGTGCTGGTCAGTGGTGGGGGCAAAATTACTATTCTAACTCCACAAGGTGCTTGCCTCAGGAAAAGGGCTGGTCAGTGGTGGGGGGCAAAAGTACTATTCTAATTCCACAGGGTGCTTGCCTCAGGGAAGGTGCCAGATAGTGGTGGGGTGCAAAAAAACATTCAAACTCCGCAGGATGCTGGCCTCAGGGAAGGTGCTGCTTACTGTTGGGGGCAAAATTAGTATTCCAACTCCACTGAGTGCTTACCTCATGGAAGGTGCTGGTTAGAGCTGGGAGGGCAAAATAACTTTTCTAACTCCACAGGATGCTTGCCTGAGGGAAGGTGCTGGTCACTTTTGGGGGGCAAAAGTAATATTATAACTCCCCAAGGTGCTTACCTCAGGAAGGTGCTTGATAGTGGTGGGGTTCAAAATAACTATTCTACCTCCACAGGATGCTTACCTCAGGGAAGCTGATGGTTAGTGGTGGGGGCAGTGTTACTATTCTAACTCGACAGAGTACTTACCTCAAGGAAGGTGGTCATTGGTGAGGTGCAAAACAACTATTCTAAGTCACAGGGTGCTTACCTCTGGGAAAGTGCAGGTTAGTGGTGGGGGGCAAAATAACTATTCTAACTCTGCAGGATGCTTGCCTCATGAAAGGTGCTGGTCAGTTGTAGGGGGCAAAATTACAAATCTAACTACGACAAGTACTAGCCTCAGGGTGCTGTTCTGTGGTAGGGGGCAGTTGATCAGTTCTTGCTTTATTAAATGCAAACAAAAACAAAAATAAAACATACAGTCATTTTGTTTTTTTGCACAGCTTCAAAAAACTGAAAACCATCATCTGGACTGCAAAACATCATCTCCAGCAGTACTTCGACAACCAAAAGGCTTTAAACAGGTAAACTAGTTGAAAAATCTAATGTTGCAACGAAAACTAACAAATACATTTCTTTTTACAAAGCCAAAAGCAAAGCAAACATCAATCATTTAAAATCCACTATTCCTTTTTGACCTTCCCAACATCACCCAGAAGGGAAAAAAGCGAAATCAATAAAAACATCAGAAGAAAGAATTTTATATCAGCAAAAACACAAACCAACAACCAAAGCAACTTTACTAAGGTGAGTCAAACAACTGTAACAATATAAAATGCCTCTTTTTCTAATAACAGGAATCACCTACAAACCATATTCGAAATTCACAGCTCGCAAAATCCAAATCAAACAAGATAACAAAGAACATGTACTTCAAAATCTAAAATGAGAACTAAAAAATGATTAACTATTTTTTTGCAAGTTCAAAACAATAAACAATATCAAATTCTAAAATGAAAATATTAACAGCAATACATTGTAAAAAACTTTACTGAAATTCCACTAATCAAACATGTATAACTAACAAATTTATCTTTGCAGATTAAACGTTCATTGAAAAACATATAACTAAAAAAACTTTTTTCCCCCTTCTTTTACAGACATGTTATGTTATGTTATTTGCATTTATAACGCGCACGGCTACTCAAGAGTGTCCCGGCACAATACCTTCAATGAGCGCTGAGGGTCAACGGAGGAATTACACAAAAAGCAGAGTTTTCAGCCGTTTCCTGAAAAGCTTTGGAGCATTTCCAAAATGGCATCAGGAAGACAAGCCACTTACATCAAATCCCAAAGAGGAAACAGACTCCTAAACACGCTGGCTACCTTTATTGTAAGGAGAGACTAACTGAGTCCAGGAGTCATTGTAGGTGTGTGCATTATTACCCATCCCATTGCACAGGCAGAGTGGTTACTCTAGGGGACACTGTTGAAAAGACCACAGAGCATAACCACTGTGCCTCTGCAATGGAGATTGAGGTTAGAGACAACATAAATCAAATGAAAGACCTGGCATCTACCTCCAATGAACCGTGTGTCTCAGTTTTGTGGGAGGAATCACAACACATTCCTATGCATGTAGCAAGTTCTATGCCTACTATCCCAAATTTGCGATGAAGTATACAGCGAAAAAAACAGGCAAGTAATCCCCAATGTGTAACACCCCAAACATACTCTGATATTAACATTCCTCCTGAACTTACTGTCACTGTTATTAATGAAACCTTTCTATTGCACGACAACAAAAACCCTCAAAAAAGAATACAAATATTTAGCACATCCTATAACCTTGTAAAATTGGAGACTAGTGATATTTGGAGGATGGATGGGACGTTTAAATCCACACCCCATCCATTTTCCCAAATATACACTATTCATGCCTACATTGATGACACTGTAGTTCCGTTAGTGTACAGTTTACTCCTTGATAAGCAATCCTCAACATGCACTGAATTATTAATAGTGCTAAAATCTAAAACACAAAACATAAGTCCTAGAAAAGTGATAATTGATTTTGAATTTTCTATCATTACCATAATAAATAAAATGTATCGGGAAACCCAAATTCAAGGCTGTTTTTTTCACTTTTGACAGGCATATTGGTGAAAAATAAAAAAAAACATCCTTAGTTGAGGATTACATATCAGACAGTAAATTGCAATTTGAATTAAACAAACTAACAGCATTGTGCTTTGTTCCTCCTGACTGTGTGGATGAATACTGCACATCAATTACTGAATCAGACTATTTTACTAAAAATGAAGACGAATTGGGCACCCTACTATTTTACTAAGAAGACACTTGGATTGGCCATCTAAGCAGGTTGGGTCGCAGGAGGAATCTGAGGTTCCCTGTCAAGTGGTGGAACTGTTACATGACCTGCTTAGAGGGAGGAGCAAAGACCAATAATGCCATAGAAGGCTGGCACAACTCCTTCAATAAATCAATTGGAAAACCACACCAAAACCTTTATCATTTTTTGCAGATTTTGAAAAAGGAGCAAAGTTTCCAAGAAATGAGAATAGTGCAATCATTGACTGATAATCTGAACCCACAAATTTCCAAAAGAAATGGCAGAGAGACTATTGGCACAAATCCAACAGTTTTCGTTGATGGTGGCTTCAGACTACCTAGACAATATTGCACACATTCTACACTTCTGACTATCACTAACACCTATTTTATCTATCCTTCTTGCCTGTTTTGCGTTTTTCTTTTTAATTAAAATGAAATCGGATATTTTTCTAAAATAATTTTTTACAAATATTTGAAAAACGGGATCCTACCTTCAGTTGTCTTCCTTCTTCGACTCTTGTTTTTTTTAAAACAAAAAAGTCCAGCAAGAGTCTGCAGCTCCCCAAATATTCAAACTGTAACCAGAATCCACAATCCAATCCAAAGCATGTGCATAACTATCCAATAGGTCACAGATTGGCATAGCCATATTTATCTGCAATTCAAATGCTGCAAATAAATCCGTGCTAACTAAAAAAAAACGCATCCCAAAAAAAATTCCCAAAAAGTTAAAAAGATTGGCAAAAAACACAACAACAAATCCGTTGTTGCGATCCTCTTTCCATCGATTTTCTTTCCACTGTGTGTAAAAAAACAAAACCCAAACATTGAACTGCTTCACAAACAAGATACCAATAAAACCATTGATAAAAGTACTCCAAATTGTCCAAGAATTTCGTTTTGGCGATCCATGCCATCAGTGTACTCCCAAATTGCACTTGGCCAGAGATCTTTGAAAACGCTTGCCTTTGAAAAAAGTTTGCGACGCAACCAAAAATGTTTAGAAAAAATATTGTTTATTTTACACTTTGGTTTAAAAGAAATATTAATACTTTTGTTCACTTTTTTTTAAACCAACAGTTTAAACAAAAAACAATCACTCCGACGTGAGTGTACAACTGCTACCTGCATAGGAATAAAATTGTTGTTAAAAACATAGAAACACAGTTCTAAATACTTACATCTATCTAACTTCCTCCCTCCACTCTCCTTAGAATAAATTTTGCCAGCCACAATGTCTATTAAATAAATAAAGTTTGTCTTACCTGACCGCATTTCTTCCTTGCTTCCGATCTTGACAGTGATGCTCCGCTGACTGTAGAAAGAAATGCCTAACAGCTTACGTCATCTGTAAAAGTAAAAAGGACAATTTCACCCATTGAATACAATGTAAACTGTGGGAAAAATGTTAAAAATGTGTTTTAAAAATGTAAATGTACATCTTTGTTGTACTTTTTATTTTTAAAAATGTATTTATAAATATATATGTGTGTGAAATTCTAAGAAAGTTTTTTTAATTTTTTTAAATAAAACCTTAATAATTATACATTGTTGTAAGTGTCCTAATTATTTTATTTTAATTCAACATTTTTAAAAATTGAATTTTAATTATCATATGTTTTTAATTTGCTGTGTACATACAACCCCTTTTAGCTATTTTCTTTTTTAATTTATGACTTAAATAATATATTATTGAAATAAAATTTAAAAGAACAACTGTCCCCTGCTTTTAAAATATTTTTGTATGTGTTAAAATACTACAGTTGTCATAATAAATCCTAATAATTTTTTTACAAAATGTAAATATTTATTTATAATTAATTTAGTTGTTTTTAAAATCTTTTTAAGATTAGTAATAAAGAATAACAATGAGTACCAGGGTATTTAAATTAATACTCAGGTATGAATACACTTCCCCACCCAAAACCCAATTTTCCCTGCCATCTTGTACCAGAGAAACGGTGTATAAACCTCTTAATTTTTTTGAATTATTTATAAATGTGTTTACAATTACTAATAGTGCTTAAAAATGAATACTCAGGTATTATAATTAATACCCAAGAATCAATACACTTCCCCACCCAAAACCCATATTTCCCTGGCATCCAGTGTCAGAAAAAAGTTGTCAAATCCTTTTAAAATTGATTTAAATATATTTTTAATTAGTTTAAAATTAGTACCAAATGTTTAAAAATGAATACTAGGGTAGTAAAATAAGTACCCAAGTATTGAAACACTTCCCCACTTAAAACCCCCATTTCACCGGCATCCTGTGCAGAGAAAAGTTGTCAAATTATTTATAGATTTGTTTAAAATTACTAATTGCGCTTCAAAAAATAATGCTCGGGTATTGTAAATAATACCCAAGTATTAATACACTTCCCCACCCAACCGCCTATTTCCCTGGCATCCAGTGCCAGAAAAAGGTGTCAAATCCTTTTAACATTTACTTAAATATATGTTTTATTGCTTTAAAATTAATATCAAATGTTTAATAATTAATACCACGGTATTACAATTAGTACCCAAGTATTAAAACACTTCCCCACCCAAAGCCCCTATTTCCCAGGCATCTTGTGCCAGAGAAAAGGTGTCAACCCTTTTTTAAAAAAAATTTGAACTAGGAATTTATTTAAAATAATTAGTTTTGGACTTTTAAAATTAGTATTAGTGCTAATAAAAATGAATCGTCGGGTATTATAATTAAAACCCAAGTGTTAAAACACTTTCCCACACAAAACCCCATTTTCCCTGGATCCCATGCCAGAGGAAAGGTGTCAACCCTTTTAATTAATTTGTATGTTAATTTAGCAATTTATTTAAAATAGTTATTATAGAATTAAACATAAATATAAAAAAATTAATACATGGCTATTTAAATTAATACTTACATCCCCTACCATATAAAATGTGTCACAAGCTATGAAAAATGTAAAATACATATATATCAATTTAAAATTGAAACAAAGAAATAAAAACATAAGTAAATATTGAAAAATAAGGACTTACCTAAACACTTCCCTTAAAACACGTTGTAATAGCATGCATTGAAATGGTAATTTCATTGTAATGGCATGCGTTGTAATAGCATGCGTTGTAATGGTAGGTTCGTTGTAATGGCATACGTTGTAATAGGATGCGTCGTAATGAATGCATTGTAATGGATGTTACCCTCAATTTGTATCTTATGATGCTACCGATTAAAATCCCCGGGAATTCTTTTATAGCCATTGATAAGCTTTTATCTCAATATCTTTGGAATGGTAAACCATCTTGTATATCTCTACACCACCTGTCAATTTCCCCAATTGTACCGTTTATCATAAGGCTTTTGATATAAAGCAAAGGTGTTTTCTGGACCTCCCAGATCCTCAATCCAAATTGTGGTACCAATTGAGCTTGTCTTGATCTCTCCTTTCTGTCACATACACATCCTTCATATGTCCATCCCCCTAAATATTGGATACCCTCAGTTATATCACATTTCTCTTCTCTTTTCAAGCCATAGTTAATAGCTAATCTCCCCCTATATGAGCCATTTGTTCACAGCCCCATTTGGCATAACAAAGTGCTCTCGAAAAATGGAAAGTCACTGTGTTTTTGAAATTGGTTGAATAAGGATTTATTTACAGTCTCTCAATTACTTCTCCACAGCAAAGCAATCATTCCATTCAAAACTTTTTCCTCTTCCTTTAATCTCCCACCTAAATGTCTGAAACAATATCAGCTTTTGGAACCTTTGCTTGTTGCCACATTTGTCTCCTTTCCAACCTCGTCCATTCAGGAACATGGTCCCCAGCTCTCCCCCCCCCAGCTCCATCACCAACAGCTCCAAAGCAGCATTAATATATAAAACACCAAGAACACTCCCAACAGAGAGACCCAAATCAAAACTTGAACTCTTATGGGATTCTGATTTACTATCCAGTTGGCCTATTCCCTTTTGGGAGAAAATATGGGAGAAAATTCATTCTAATGCACGTCCAGCCAATCTCAGTCAAACGTTATACTACTTTTACAATAGACTTTGTAACACCCAAGTGCATCCTGTCAAACTAAAATTACTAAAAAAAAAGATGCCTGCTGGCATTATAATACTAATCCTGGTATTTACATTCATATGTTCCTCCTGTCCTAAACTATCTCCTTTTTTAGAGCATGCATGGACAAGAGTAGGAGATATCACTGGTGTTCGCACTCTACTCTTCATAGCTGTTTTATTTTTAGGTGGTTTGAGTAAGCTATGCTCTCATAATAAAATTACTTGCAAGTAAGTAGACCTATAAATCATGATTGGCTATCAGGTGATTACCTCCAAATGGAAATCTACAGACAATATCACACTTCAACAGTGGTGGAATTTGGTATTTCATAATCATTGTTTGGATCAGTATAATTTGCACTCCACCTCTTTATTGGCAAACCCAATGAACTGTGGGAACAACTTACTTGCTTTTTGTCTTCACTTACAAGAGATACCGCCTAATCACTTACTTACTATTAACAATTTTATCTTTGTGACCTTTTATGATTAATGTGTTTACATGCTCTTTCAGGAAGGTTTTTATAGTTGCAAAGCTTCCTTTTTCATTTTTCTCTCTTTCTCCTCTCCTTCTTTTACTTCTCCTTATCCTCACTTTACTCTCCTTTCTACATTCTTAACAATACTTCCCAAGATGAAATAGTGGCCCAGTCCACAGTTGTCTTTCAGTCTGGCTGTTTTCTATTGGTGCTTTGGTGTGTAATTATTTTGTATTCTACACATATTTTAAGGGACTTTGGCTCCACCTCTCTCCACCATTGACTTTTGTTCTACAGATTCTTCAGCAATTGGATTAAGACATTGGATCATTTTTCTATTGGCTATTTAGGTGTGTCCTTCTGCATCCACTGTAAAGCACGAGGTACTGTGCTTCAGTCAGTGAGTGGCCTGGTAGCACTGGGAAGAGAGCACTGATAAAAGCCTCTTAAAAATGAATTTTACTGACAAAAAGAGAAGCTTTAATTTTTTTTAACATCCATTTTTCAGATACTTTGTTCAGTGCAAACTCCTCAGTGAGGTCATGTTACTCACAGAACTACTTAGGGCCCGTATCCGATCTCGGTTGGAAAACGTACCGACCGACACGGACCAGGACTGGAGTCCGACTGACACGAACCGGCACAGTACGACCGGTCGAGTACGATGCAAGTCTAGTAAATCACAAATGACTCGCATGGAGCACAATCCGCACTACCGACATGGACGGAAAATCGTGATTCGGCCGTAAACTGACCGGGAACCATTCCGAACGACACGGACCGGGAATGGGTCCGACCGACATGTACACGCGCTGTACGTCCGGCACAGTACGATGCAATGCGTGTGAAATACTAACGACTCGCACGGAGCACAAATCGCAAGACCGAAACTTACGGGACATACTGACTACCATGTAAAAGATCCAGTCGCGACCGACGCGTACGCGAATGCTGAAACATAGCATAATGTGAGTGTGACACACTCGGATTAGCCCGCAAATGCTGCTGTAAGCGTCCGTCCCGGACAACTGAACGTGTCCGTCATGTTCCCCAAAATGGCATAGAAACAAACTGAAAAGAGCAAACAAGCATTGACAAAGTCAATATATAAAAAATATAAAAAAATTGAACAAAGACACACCCACAACTCCACCTACATAAAGGGCCAAAATGCCTACCATGATCCTTTGCAAATTTCACACATATGACAGCAGAGAACTCCACCAACCTGCACTCAGAGACACACTCACAACTCACCCACCACACAACCTTCACACCATTTGCACCTCTCAAAAACACACTCGCAAACACCCAGATAAACTGACACCCACCCACCCTCACTTTGACCCTCACACACACATCAATCTCCACAACCACCCATCACCATGCCCCCAAAGAAGAATCCAAAGTTCACCGATAGTGAGTTGGAAGTTTTGGTTGATGAAATCATCAGAGTAGAGCCACATTTATTTGGCACATTGGTCCAACAGACCCCCATGTCACAGAAAACAAAGATGTGGGAGAGGATTGTCGACAAGGTGAATGCACAAGCACCTTGCCTGCGCACAATGGAGGATATCAAGAACAGGTACTACGATGTGCGAAGGAGGGTCAAGAAGCTGATCTCCAGAGACCATGCCCCAAGCCAGCGGACTGATGGTGGCCCTCCTGCAAAACCAACGCACTTCACTTCCTGGGAGGAGAAGGTGCGGGCCATCCTTCCACCGGAGGGCATCCATGGACTAACAAGAATACCAGAGCCTGGTGAGTACATAACCAACTAGCCAATATTACGAGGCAATACCCACACAGACTTCACTGTGAAGGGGACAGTGAAACCGATATCTGTTTTCAAAGCCATAGCAACCGAAAGCTAATCATCCTGCAATGTGTATGCGACTTAGATAAACACAATACCTGCAATATCATAGTAAAATGGAACCATGTCATAACATGTACAAACTTACTAACAAATACAGCAAGGCATTGGGCCAAAACACCAACAAACACTGTCAGCCATCTTGCCAGCACTGTTACACCACCACACAGGGAAGCTGAGTCACAGGAAGGGAGGTTGGGTATGCTGGGAAGGTGGGTGTAGCCAAAAGCATGATGGGAGTTGCAGTCACAGCCAACAGACCCCCTCCCACTTGGCCCATCAAGCCCACCCTGAACCATGCTCACCTCACAGGGAGTGGAAAGAGACTGACAAGATGGCTGACACTGGGCTCTGCTGTGGGGAGCACTAGGCCCTGGTGGGAGTACTGCTCAAACAAACTACAGGACACCACTGTCAGCCATCTTGCCAGCACTGTTACACCACCTCACAGGGAAGCTGAGTCACAGGAAGGGAGGTTGGGTATGCTGGGAAGGTGGGTGTAGCCAAAAGCATGATGGGAGTTGCAGTCACAGCCAACAGTCCCCCTCCCACATGGCCCATCAAGCCCACCCTGAACCATGCTCACCTAACAGGGAGTGGAAAGAGACAACATGGCTGACACTGGGCTCTGCTGTGGGGAGCACTAGGCCCTGGTGGGAGTACTGCTCAAACAAACAGGACACCACTGTCAGCCATCTTGCCAGCACTGTTACACCACCTCACAGGGAAGCTGAGTCACAGGAAGGGAGGTTGGGTATGCTGGGAAGGTAGGAAGGTGGGTGTAGCCAAAAGCATGATGGGAGTTGCAGTCACAGCCAACAGTCCCCATCCCACATGGCCCATCAAGCCCACCTTGAACCATGCTCACCTCACAGGGAGTGGAAAGAGACTGACCAGATGGCTGACACTGGGCTCTGCTGTGGGGAGCACTAGGCCCTGGTGGGAGTACTGCTCAAACAAACAACAGGACACCACTGTCAGCCATCTTGCCAGCACTGTTACACCACCTCACAGGGAAGCTGAGTCACAGGAAGGGAGGTTGGGTATGCTGGGAAGGTGGGTGTAGCCAAAAGCATGATGGGAGTTGCAGTCACAGCCAACAGTCCCCCTCCCACATGGCCCATCAAGCCCACCCTGAATCATGCTCACCTCACAGGGAGTGGAAAGAGACTGACAGGATGGCTGACACTGGGCTCTGCTGTGGGGAGCACTAGGCCCTGGTGGGAGTACTGCTCAAACAAACAACAGGACACCACTGTCAGCCATCTTGCCAGCACTGTTACACCACCTCACAGGGAAGCTGAGTCACAGGAAGGGAGGTTGGGTATGGTGGGAAGGTGGGAAGGTGGGTGTAGCCAAAAGCATGATGGGAGTTACAGTCACAGCCAACAGTCCCCCTCCCACATGGCCCATCAAGCCCACCCTGAACCATGCTCACCTCACAGGGAATGGAAAGAGACAAGATGGCTGACACTGGGCTCTGCTGTGGGGAGCACTAGGCCCTGGTGGGAGTACTGCTCAAACAAACAACAGGACACCACTGTCAGCCATCTTGCCAGCACTGTTACACCACCTCACAGGGAAGCTGAGTCACAGGAAGGGAGGTTGGGTATGCTGGGAAGGTGGGTCTAGCCAAAAGCATGATGGGAGTTGCAGTCACAGCCAACAGTCCCCCTCCCACATAGCCCATCAAGCCAAACCCTGAACCATGCTCACCTCACAGGGAGTGGAAAGAGACTGACAAAATGGCTGACACTGGGCTCTGCTGTGGGGAGCACTAGGCCCTGGTGGGAGTACTGCTCAAACAAACAACAGGACACCACTGTCAGCCATCTTGCCAGCACTGTTACACCAGCTCACAGGGAAGCTGAGTCACAGGAAGGGAGGCTGGGTATGCTGGGAAGGTGGGTGTAGCCAAAAGCATGATGGGAGTTGCAGTCACAGCCAACAGTCCCCCTCACACATGGCCCATCAAGCCCACCCTGAACCATGCTCACCTCACAGGGAGTGGAGAGACTGACAAGATGGCTGACACATGGGCCTGATGTATGAATTGGCTACAAGTCACACATAGGCACTGGCCCCCACAAACAGGATCAGAACCACAGCCACCGCAACTGTATGTTCCCACTCACTGTCTGTAGGGAAGCAGTGTCCCAGGGGTGCCCCCTGGCCTGGCTGTGAAGGTGTTTGGGTTACATGACAATTGGGGAGATGCAGACATAGCACATATCAAAACACACACACAAAGCTACATACACATAATTGACAGGGGACATATGACAGTGAATGTAATGGCCACAGCAAAATGGCTGACACTGTTGCATGGTGTCATGTACACAAGGTGCTGTTGTGAGCTGCATCCCACTCCTACATCATGCAGCGTTGTCAGCATCCTTGACACAACACTCCCCTTACTGTCATTGGCATTTGCAACAGAAGGAGTAACCTGGACTGGGTAGGAGGAGCCACACAACTCACAGCAGCATAACCCAAACACACAAACCTCTGGCCCTCACTGTCATGAGCATTGAAAATCAAGAGGGCTGCCTTGGCTGACTCCTCTTCCCATGGAGGACATTGACAAGATAAATGACGTTATCACGTACAAAGCTCAGCAGCAACATCATTTGCTACGGTAACACCATGACATGTGTGTAACGAGATGTAAACCAGGAACACGTACATCAATATGGTAGCTCACAAGAGATTCCAGACATACAGGACTGTGATCATGTTGTTCCGACACACCAATGTGACCCAAATAAACATGCACAAAGGCCAGCACACATGCCCCAATCTTGGAACACATCGTAAGAGGAAGTGCACTTACGTCCTTGTCAAAGTACAAATGATGATAAGGTAAACACACCTGGGTCAGGCACGGGATAGCACTTGAGCAGCAATGGCCATGTACAGTACTTGAATCAATACATGAGCTGACCACGCACACAGCTCCAACTGCTCATCAAAACGCATCAGGTTGCCATGACAATGTGCTCAAGCAATATAGACCTCTGTCTGTGACAATGGAGGACAATGCAATGTACATACACTCATCATGAAGTACAGTAGCAACTGTAATGTATGTGATCTGTTGATGTGGGCTGAACCACAACATACATTGTGTGTCTCTTCCACCCACAGGGGATGCTGGGGACACTGCAGGGACCGAAGAAGGATCCCAGGCCCAGACTCTGGTCGACCCTGAGCTCTCTGGTGTGGATGTCTCACAGTCCTCCTCGGATGACGACGAACGACCTGGCCCCTCTGGTGTGGCTCCGCGTCCAGCCCCTGCAGCTGTAACATCAGCACCCCCTGCCACCACTCCTGCCACATCTGCAAACACACCAATGACCTCTGCCGACACGGACAGACCAAGGCAACAGAACACCAACCGCACAGCTACACAGGGCACCCTGGAGGTGAGGGACAACAGCACCAGTGCCAACACAGAAGGGGGCCCAGTGTCGTCTGTGCCTGCCACGGCAGGTCCTGCCCGTGCGTGCAGGGGTGGTGTGAGGGTGGGCAGGCTGAGGCCACGGCCTGCAGATGGGGCTGGAGTGCAGGATGATCCACAGTTGGGACGCATCATAGATGCGTACCAGGAAAGCACCGGAGGCTTTGGCCAGGTAGTGGGGATCCTCAGGGACATAAAACAACAGCAGGCTGCCCATCATGCCAGATCGGACTCCACATGTCCATAATGGAGTCCAAAATGGACAAACTCGATGAACTCACGGCCGTGCATAGGGACATACTAACATGCCTCCGCAAGATATCTGACAACATGACCACACCTCCCTGTGTGCCCACTACATCTGTTGCCACTACATCTGCAACTGCCACAGGGAGGGATGAGGACTCTAGCGGAGAGTCCCCGGGACGTCAGCAGCCTGCACCTGAGGGTCCCCCTAAAAAGAAGAAGAGGGGTCGTCCGAAGAAGGACAAGTGAGAGGCAGATGGCCACGCATACCCCCCAGGAAGTGAATACCTGTTCCAGACATCCTCCATTGTGTGCAAAGCGTTCACCTTGTTGACTGTCGCTAAACTCCCACACATGTGATGGAGGGTCTAAGTTGGACCAATGTCACAACTGACTGTGGATTTAACTCTTGAAATTTCATCTACCAACACTACCAACTCCTCTGTGAACTTTGGATTCCTATCGCACTGTACAGCACTTTCATTTACGTATACTATTCTAACACATGCATGTGAATAAATTCACAATCACACAAAACTTGCTTCTGTTGTGACTTTAACTTGGTGTGTGTCATGGAGATGATGACCTGCTAAAAGTATACTGTGCATGAAAACTACTACAGCAATGTAAACACAGTTATGTGAGTCATGGTGATGTGACACATATGAGGGAGACACACTACTACGTCAACACAACACATACTTACAATGGCCATCTAACTCATTGCCTACACTCTTGTGTACTGAAAATACAGTGGAATGCACATACACAACACCCATCCTGAGTCAGTGGCAATCAGCCCACAGGTACAGTATGGAATTGATTGTTGGATATGTGGACACAGACAAAGCACAGTCCAAAGTGACGCACAGGTTTAATACACAATCACCACATGTGAACTCCACAACATATGGAAGGTAACCTCACGTGACAGTGAGCACAAAGTAACCAAGTGGTAAACAATGAAAGTCCAGGGGTGTGTGGCACATCATCGGTTCGACAACGACAACTTGCACTCTGTAACAGTAATCCTTGTTCCGGGGGTCACACGTGACCAAACTACAGCCAAAGGACCCTGTGAAGGACAGACATACAACACTATTAACATCACAAAATAACAGCATACATCTGCAATACACATGCCAAACACAAATCTCAAGATACGTGAACACAACCTAGTAATCATGTCAACACTGTTTGGGTGTACATACTAACTTAGAGGACACATCACTGCAAGCATCCTGTCAAGTAGCACACAGCCACACATATGCAAAAACATTGCACCACCTACACATATAAGGCCATAACAAAACGTAGACGTAGACAACACATCACTGTATACTCAGAATCATGTGAAAAAGTTGTTGATGAGCTGTGTCCGAACATCCCCTTCACCCTCATCATCACTGGCAACATGACCCAGAGCAGGATCCTCCCCGGCTGGCGGCTGTTGGTCATCATCATTCTGGATGAGAGCCAACTCCTCCCTCACTGCCAGGTTGTGTAGCATGCAGCACACAAGTATAATTTTGCACACCTTCTCAGGGGCATATGGGAGGGCCCCTCCAGTCCTGTCCAGGCAGCGGAATCTGCTTTTCAGCAACCCAAATGTCCGCTCAATCACTCTCCTGGTCCGCCCATGTGCCTCATTATAACGTATGTCCGCCGGTGTCACAGGGTTCCTGAGGGGTGTCAGCATCCACGGCATGTTTGGGTATCCTGAGTCACCCACGTACAAACAAACAAACATTTAATGGGTCTGAAAAGAGTTTGAAAACAGATTTAACAAAAACACACTAGGGAAACAGATATTACACACCGACAAGCCAGGCACGCTGGTTCTGCAGCCGTGACATCATTGTTGGGATCCGACTAGTCCGCATGATGTAAGCGTCATGTGCTGAACCAGGGAAACGGGCACACACATGTGAAATTGTCATGGCCGGCAGACATACCACCAGGGCATTGATGGAGTGGAAATGTTTTCTGTTCCGGTATGTCTGCTCATGTGCATGTGGTGGGACCATAGCCACATGTGTTTCATCTATGGAGCCTTTGACATGTGGCATCCTCCCCAGGGCATAAAAGTCACTCTTTATGGCAGTGAATTGTCCTGGGGTTGGGAATTGGATGTATCGGTTCAGGAAATGCAACATCGCCTCCAAAACATCACGAAGCACACGGCTGAACATGGTCTGTGACATCCCACCAGCAGAAGCCACAGTGTGCTGGAAGGTACCGGTGGCAAAGAAGTGTAGGGCTGCCATAACCTTCACCTTGGGGTCAGCGCTGATGGATATGTCCGACCAGGTTGTAAATGTGGGGCCAACTGCTCTGCCAACTCCTCAATTAGTGGTCTGGTGAAGCGGTACCGTCAGATGCAGTCAAGTTCAGCCATGGTTGCAAGGTCTGGGAACGGTCTATGGACAGCTGGTCTCCTGCAGTACATAGGTGAGCAAAGAAAGATTGTCAGTTCCCCTACATGTGTGGCAATGACCATGCTAAATACACATGCTACATCATAGCAAGACACAATTACTTGATGTGTGTGCTGTTGGGCATGGACACATATGTTGGATATGTGACCCTCACCTGACATCTCAGCTCAACATGGTTACACAACAAGTGCAATGCTGTGCTGTGAACAATCTATGGGGTCTGTCACAGTGCATCTGCACAAATGTCACATACCAAACACATACCTCAGTGACTAGTAAGGATAGATGTGTTCCCCACATGACAGGTGCTTTGTCTGTCACACACACAAGGATCTTGTGGTGCCACAAGGACACTGTCATGATGTAGCGTCTGATGTACATGTAACAACACACCCATGAAACACACATGATGTGCTACCAGATTTGTTAGCACGGCATACATGGATGTCTGTGACACACAGACACAACAGCAACTCACATGGCCAAATCACATGGATGTTGTAAACAATTGACATCTACCACATACAATCAGAGACATGTGTGTAGCACAATACGCACATACTCTGGATTTAACCCCACAATGCTAGCTCTGGGACACCCTGTGACACACAGTCCATTTCACCTATGAGTCAGGGTGTATGTAACATGTCATCACACAATGTGCACCTTGTACTTTGTACAGGGCTCAGGGTTTGATCTGGGAAGTTGGCACTCACAGTAGTGAAGTGCCTCACACACAATGGCTATCGTCCCCATTAAACATGGCACTCCCTGGGAGTGTGTGCCACTAAGTACCCCGTCCAACATGAAATGTGGAGCCATGTACCCACACATGTCATGAGGCCTGAAATGTCATTTCATATACTGTGTGACAGGCTGTATGTTTGTTGTAGGGCACCGGAGTCCCTGCCAAGATATTGTGGGTGGTATCCTTTGGCTTTTGGCTGTAATGGTGACAGACGCGTGTGAGTTTACAAGAGACGCGTCGCACACTCACGGACCAAGCCGCGCGCACGCATTGACTTTTGGCTATAATGGTGACAGACGCATGTGAGTTTTCAAGAGACGCATCGCACACTCACGGACCAAGCAGTGCGCACGCATTGGCTTATGTCTGTAATGGTGACAGACGCATGTGAGTTTTCAAGAGACGCGTCGCACTCTCACGGACCAAGCCGTGCGCACGCATTGGCTTTTGGCTGTAATGGTGACAGACGCGAGTGAGTTTACAAGAGACGCGTAGCACACTCACGGACCAAGCCGTGCGCACGCATTGGCTTTCAGCTGTAATGGTGACAGACACGTGTGAGTTTTCAAGATACGCGTCGCACACTCACGGACCAAGCCGTGCACACGCATTGGGTTTTGGCTGTAATGTGACAGACGCGTGTGAGTTTTCAAGAGACGCGTCGCACACTCACGGACCAAGCCGTGTGCACGCATTGGCTTTTGTCTGTAATGATGACAGACATGTGAGTTTACAAGAGACGCGTCGCACACTCATGGACCAAGCCGTGCGCACGCATTGGCTATTGGCTGTAATGGTGACGGGTGCGTGTGAGTTTTCAAAAGATGCGTCGTACACTTACGGACCAAGCCGTGCGCACGCATTGGCTATTGGATGTCATGGAGACGGACGCAGATTTGAAACTTGTTACATTCGTGTTCAGAAAATTCAGTTGGCTCCCTACAACAATGTATCAAAGTAAATGGGGTCATGGTGGGGAATATTTGAACGATGCGGAAGGCATGTACGGAGCGTGCAATGCAATGGATTGGCCAATTTCAGAAAATTCAAACGTGGCGGACCTATCACTTTGGACGCATGGGACAGATTCTGCCTCTGCAGCACAGATATAAGACTGTCTGTTCCCCAGAGACTTCACTTGCCTGCACCACCTGCTACAGCATTACATCTCTGCTACCACTGCTGCTGTCTCTGCATCCTCTGGGTCCTGCAATGGCACGTACTGTGGAGAGGGCCCCAGCATTCACTGAGGAGGAGAACCAGGCCCTGCTGGACAGCCTCCTGCCACAGTACAGCAAGCTGTATGGGAAACCAGGGGAGCAGGTGAGTGTGCAATCCACTGCCTTCCTAATTGTGCATGTTGTCTGACTAGCACTACTAGCATTGTGTTCACCTAGGGCAAGCATGCTCACTGAGTAATTGTAAGTCTCCAAGTGTGTAGATACATGTTCTGTACAGGTACAGTGATGAAAAAGTGTATATTTCCATGTTTTTGATTCCCAGGCACTGTTTTCATGTTGTTAATGCATGCTTGCATACAGGACAACTGCCCATGACCATAGTTGCACTACCTGAATACATCATGTGCCCTTGTGATAACGACATGTATGTCCAACTGTGTGATGGACAAACATGTTGCATGTGTAGTAATGGTGTCTTACCTTGTCATCCTCACAGGTTGATGCCCATCAGAAACAGGAGATTTGGCAGACCATCGGCCGGGCAGTTAGATCTGTGGGGGTTTTCAAACGCCCCATCCTCCACTGCCAGAAGAGGTGGCAGGACCTTCGTGGCTTGACCAGGAGGATAGCCAGGGTCCAGCTGAAGCTGTCGCCTCCAAGCAGACGGGGCGGACGACGGACACTGACCCCACACATACTCAGGATTCTGACGGTGGTCTTCCCTGACCTGGATGGGCAGTTGAAGGACAGACAGCAGCAAGGAGGGGGTAAGTTCATGCCTTTTTGGTGAACTATGTCTAACATGCCATTTGCACTCCTTCAGCCTGGTGACACTCCCACAGTTCGTCTGTCTGCTGAGACAAGACTCATGTGGCTAAATTTGGTGATGCCCCATTCTCATCTGATAACCAGGTGTGGCCCTTTCGGTCTGTGACTTGTGTCACTCGGGTTGTGTGTCCTTGCTGTTGGCCAAGGTTAATGTTGGGAACAGCATCTGCCACAGGTGCATCGTTTTGGGCTTCATGGGTGGGGCAATTGCTTGACATGTGTCTGCACATTGCCAGATATCTGACATGTACTCTGTGTGGGCCACACATATGTGTTCTAATTGCTGATCCGGGTCACCATAGGTGTCTGAGGTATTTACCACACACCCATGCATCAGGTAAGACCAATGTTGGGGCCCCTGAAGAATGAACATCATGAGTGTAACACATGCATAGCCACCTGCCTACTGTTCCTGGTAATTACATGTTGCACATGGACCAGGACAGGTATGCCAACTCCGGCCATATGAGACACTCTGTCCTTTCAATCCTGGGTGTCAGCCAACATTTAGAGCATTGTGAAATGTGCAATCAGGTGTCTGCCTCTGTGTCATTGTGTATTGGCATAGCTTCTTGGACTTCAAGAGTGTTTAAAATTTAGGATGGACAGCCATCTGATATGGGGCTGTTGGATCTGCACATGGGGCAGAACATAGGTGTGTGATTACTTGAGTGTGCCTAATGGTGGATTCCACATTAATGTGCAAGCAGCTTTGCTTTGTTCTCGCCAGCCTGTGATGTGTTCATGTTTACTGATTTGTGTTAGCACAAGCTCAAATGTCTCATTTGGATACCCTGGGACCATCTGATCCTTGATGATGTGGGAAGCAGGGGGTGAACATGTGTACTTGACAGCTACAGAGCTAGCATTCCCAGCAAAAACATGGGTGTGACACAGTGCACACTGTTGTTTTTGGATGCATTGCCCCAGTGACAGGAGCCAGTACTGACTGAGTGGCCAGACAGCCCTGTGGCATGGTGTGCCACATGCAAATCTGGATCCTGCAGTATTGTCAGTTGTCCTGCATGCACTGCATTGTAGCATTCACTATCAGGACATGAGGCCATCATGGTGTCTGGGGATGGAAGCATATCCATCATGTCAACAATTACTTTGGCCATCCCATTTCCTGACACATGTACTGAGTCACTGGCAGGAGATGGGTTATGTGTGTAGTGACACATTACAATCACAATCCTGGCAGATCAGACAACTGGCAATGTGGGGCATGTTTGCACATATTATTAGTGACATCATACATGCACCAGACAGATGGGTCCATTGCCAGGATGGGTACGAGGGGCATGGTTGACTGGCAGACTGACAAGTGCCTGCTTCACATATGTGTCAGTCATGTTATCAATGGTTCTCATATGATGCCAGGGCTTGCTCTGTGATGTGCTGGAAATACAGTCATGTCTCAGGTCAATACAGGTGACTAATGTGAATCTGTTTTTCATCATTGTTTGCAGCATCATATAGGGCTACTGGAGGAGACAGCTCCATGGACCAAGAGGAGCCGCAGAGCCAGACTGGGTCTGCTGTGGAGGAGGGGGAGGGACCCAGTGGCACGGAGGGTGAGGGGAGCCACACTGAGGGACTCTCAGCTACAACCACCTCAGCTGAGGAACACTCCAGCTCCAGTGAGGACTCCCTTGTGGAGGCGGGTGTCAGCAGACCACAGACAACAGCTAGCATGTCTGTCCCCGCCACCACCACCATCTCCACCCTCCCAGATGCTCCCATCCCTGATGTCCGTGGAGGCTCCCATGTCAGGGAGCATGTCACCTTCAGTCCAGGCACCGCACCCCCTAACTCTGTCTCCCCGGCTGCCCTGAGTGTGGAGTCTGTGGACTTGCTTAAGCAGCTCCATGTAGGGCAGACATCGATGCTGAGTGTCCTCCATGCTCACACCGGTCTGTTGACACAATTGGTGTCCTTCATGGAAGGCATCTCAGCAAACATATCTGCCCGACAGCGGAGCAATCAGTCCATGGCCTCCTCACTGACGGCAGCAGTGTCCCTCCTCCAACAGTCCCTCACCCCTCCTACCTCTGCCCCATCCACAATCCCCACTACCCTACCTGCCCAACGCACACTCACACAGGCCCAGGCATGCACATCAACAGACCCAAGCAGCACACAGCAACGCATGCCAAAGTCAAGACGCACAAGCACGCACACTCCGGGGACTGATAGCACACAACTTACACGAACCAGCCCATGTTTGCAGGACTGCACCCTTGTTAATTTACCAAACCATAGCTGGTTGTAATGCACTTTTGGGTACCAGCATATCCAGTTATAAATTTTAAAAAAACAACACCCAGCCCCCCAACCCCACCCCCCTCCGTGTGCTTCATTTAGGTCCCATTTGACTGATTTTACAATATATATTCCTGACTATATGAGCACCGTCAGTGGGTCATTACATGCCTTTGGGGGCATAGAGTAGCAACATTGAACTCTGTGAGCATGCACTCATTACCATCACTGCTGTGGGGAATGCGGCAATCCTTTGGTTGCAGTAGATGTGGTTCAGGTAGTCCGCGGTGCATGAGGGTCACCCAAGATTGCGTTCGCCATCTGGCTCGCGCTCTAGTTGTGTTTTGGAACGGCGGTAAGATTAATCGAAAGTCCCGCCCCCCGCTGCCGGCCGTGCGCTGGTACTTAGACGCGATTACCTGACAATTGGGTACACTGCCCGGACCGGCTGCGTGAGGGTAGGACGTCTGTCGCCTTTGTTCCAGATAAACCGTGAGTAATGCGAGTCCGCTCGTTAGCCTTACCCGTGCTCAGGCTCCTTACACTACCGGCACCTGCCCGGTCCTGTGGGATGGAGCTTGGTTGATGCGGTGACACTTGTTGGACATAGGTGCTCCTATCCCGGTCAGCATACCTTTGAGTAATGGCCCTGAAGGTAGCACTGGTTCCTGTCTCCTCCGTATTTGACTCCATGTTTCCACCTTTTAACACGGGGTAAGTTTAAATACTGTCGAGATGCCTGTTGGAGCATCGGCTGTGTGGTCCCGTCACGTCTGCTGCAAGCAAACCTGTCCTCACCTCGGAGAGTGTCGGGTATACTGGCCGGCGCGCTGACTGGGGTCCCCGCCATGCTGCACAGTCCCTGAGCACTATAAGCAATTAGTGTGCCCCTTATTGGAGTACAGGCACAGCTAATTGGAGAGCTACATACAGGGCAGTCCTGCTGGGTGCCCTCGTGCATTGTTTGGCTCTCTCCACCTCCAGGCTATTGAACCTGGGATATGTTGTTCCTTTCCAATATTTTTGAACATTACTATTCATGTTTTTTCCCACTTACTAGGACACTACACATTAGTGTCTACACCAGCCGGTACTGATGCCGCGCATCCTTGACCCTAATGGGGTGAGCTTTTAGATGATTGCTCTTCTTAGCTGCTTAGTTTGAATACGCTTTACCGGTTGTAATGATACTGAGTGCTCACATCATGCATGCCACGAGTCACTTGTGTTTAGCATGCTTGAGCCGCATCATAAACACTATTTGGTGCTCTTGTTTTCCATCTCAACCAGAATACCGTGACATTTAACGTTAATGTTGTTATTCTGTTTTTCTTTGCAGGTTGTGTTTTTTTGATCTACAGGTACCACTTTTTAGGGTGCTGTAACGGTGGTCACTTTTTTATTTCACTTTATTGTTGACCACTACCAAAAAGTGTAGGTAGATCCTCTTTGGTCCTGATGAATTGCCATTTAATATATTGTTGGGCAAGAAACATGTTGACCTTTTTACAAGCGCATAATCTCGACATCCTTAGAGTGGAGATACGCGTCTTGTTTTCTTTTTAACCAGGGCAGGGCCACGTTCAATAAAATTATCTTGAGTGGACCACCTCCCCTTTTTATTTTCACTTTCCTACACATCAACATCACCTACACTGTTTTAGGGCCCTCACACGCACTTCACCCACCGGCATATGGAATAAAGATCTCCGCAAAGAAGGCCCCATCACGGGTGCCGATCGGGGATTGGAGCGCCGACCCGATAAGGAGCAGACCCGATGATGAAGCATGACACCTAGCTGGCTGGGTGTGTGAGGGTCTTTTTCCAAAAGGAGAGGATTCTTGTCCCCACTTTTTACAACTCCACACCTCCATGTGGAGCTCTTGAAAAAACACTTTCTCCTGCTTTTAACATTAGGAACTGCATACCATTTGTGTAGAGGTTCATTCACGGACATGTATGCTGGACCTAGATAAAGATTAGTCCGTTTCTCCCCCTTTTGTTGATTCACTGATTGCACAGGCTTTTGCCCGCGGGATTTTATTGGGTTACCAAGAACATGTGTTATGTTCCTTTGGTCCAAGATTTAAAGATAGTGTGATTTACAACCGTTACACTACCACTATTTCAAGTCCACTAGGACCTCCGACAATTAGGATGGAGGACTATCAGGGACTTAGCTTCGGTGATGAAGCAGCAACTGAGATTCTGAGAGCACCATCACTGCTGGGGCCTGATGGCAGCTCAGCCTCCGGGAGCCAGTCAGAAGACTGGACCTCATTAGCCAATATGAAACACGAGTGGCTCAAGGTTACTCTACATGGGGCAATGATGACAGAATATCTTAGAGCCAACATAGCCCCTAATGGCCTGATTGTCAACAATGTCCCACGCCTGTTTCTGGAGGATGCTATCTTTAAAAAAGAATGGTCCCTAGTAGCGTGGAAATGCACTAGGGACTGACTGATTCTCATAATCAACACGGCCAAGAGAATCGCAGATGCCCTCCTGATCAGGATACAAACAGCAGAGGGGGCAATCAAGGTCATTGTTCAAACAGCAGCATTTAAGAGTAAGCTGGCTGAAATAAATGCAGAGATAGCAGATAATCGGGAGTACCTTATGAAACAAAAAATTTCAAAACTTCAGAAGGACATCCAGAAATTCTCCACTGAGAAAGTCTATCCATACCTAAAAGCAGACTATACTGCCGTAGCCACGGGTTACTCCTCTGATGAGGGTTCCGTCTCATCACATAGGGGATCATCATCCAACAGTGACTCCAGCACTGGCAGTTGGAATAACAGAAGAAATCGACCTTTCCAACACCAGGTGTTTCCACCTTATAACATACCTCCATACCAGGGACCACCCTACTGGCAGTTTCCCATGTACCAACAAGGCCCCCCTCCCTTCTTCCAGACCGGGGCTCAGCCACCTTTTTTAGACAGAGGTTGGGGCAGAGGAAGAGGGCGCAGAAGAGGTCAAAAAAGAGTCCAATGGCGGGATCAACCAGCACGATCAGTAGAGACCAGGAGTCAAACCAGGGGGAAGAGAAATTAATCATTAACCTCTCCTCGAGAGCCCTCTCACCCACAGAAGAGAGGGTCCTACAGAAAGGTCTGGGCTATGTTCCAACCCCTAAAAATGACAAATTTCGAGACATATGCGAAGTACAGGGGTTCTTCAGCAAAATTTGTTTACAAGCCTTCTTCCAAGACCAATCACCACCACCTATTAATGACTCTGGTTTACACAAACCTTCTACTTTTACACCAAATAGTAGTATGATTCCTCACGAAGTGCTGACTTTTGAGCAAGCAGTGTTGAAAGATCTGAATAGCATGACAACCACTGCTCCATTCCATAACTTGTCCTGTGACGAAACTACTGCCATTAAAACCTTAGCGAGTGATGCCAGTATCACCATTAAACAGGCAGATAAAGGCGGGGCAATAGTGATTATGTCCACATTGGATTACGATATGGAATGCCACAGACAATTGAGTGACAGGAGATATTACACTCCTATAAAAGAAGACCCTACTCCGAGATTGAGGAGAATTATTTCTACTTTGGTTTTCACTGCAGAATCACAAGGGTGGATCACCAAGAAGGAAGCTGATTTCCTGGTAACAAAAGAACCTATAACCCCCTATTTCTACTGCCTTCCTAAAATCCACAAGAGTACTACCCCGGTCCCGGGGCGTCCCATCGTGTCAGGGATCGGTTCCATCCTGGAACCTCTGTCCAAGTTTGTTGACCACTTTATACAACCATTGGTCAGGGCAACTCCCTCTTTCATTAGGGCACTACAGATGTCCTACGTCTGCTCGAGGGTACTCAACATCCAGAATCAGTAGACCTACTGGTCACACTGGATGTTGAGGCCCTTTATACCAATATCCCTCAAAGGGCTACACTTGATGTGATTGAAGATGCATTGGTCAGCAGTGAGTGGAACTCACCGACACCAGTGGCCTTCATACTGGAATGTGCCACTTTAGCACTTACAGAAAATTTCTTTCAATATGACACCCAACTATACCATTAAACACAGGGCACATCGATGGGCAGTACGTTTGCGCCGAGTCTGGCATGTATGTACATGTCAGCATTCGAGGAAAGAGAGATCTTTAATCCCAGAAATCCATATATGACAAATGTGCTCATGTGGAAAAGATTTATCGATGATATCTTGATCCTGTGGAAAGGAGAACGAACCAAATGCGATGAGTTCTGCACATGGATCAATACCTAGAACCCTTATCTGAGATTTACTAGCACTATCTCGGAGACAGAGATTCCCTTTCTTGACTTATTGGTCAGATTAGAGGGTGATAAAATCTCCACCACCGTCTATCGTAAGCCGACCGATAGGAACAGCCTCTTGCTTTTCAGTAGCCATCATCCTAGGGCCCTGAGACAGAACTTACCCTTTGGTCAGTTACTTCGTATCAGAAGGAACTGTAGCACATTAACTGACTACAACAAGGAGTCTGACACACTTAAGAAAGACCTTCTCCAGCGGGAATACCCTAGACAGGTTATTGACACCACGTGCAAAAGAGCTCAAAACAACAATCGCGAGAACCTGTTGGAAGACAGAATTAGAGAACCTGACACGACCATCACGTGTGTTACCACATATACCCCCGACTCTAACCGGATAAAGAAAATAATCCGCAAACATTGGGATATCCTCAACACAGGAACTCTTAACTTATCCACACCAAGGTTTGCGTTCAAACGAACTAGTAACATCAAGGATATGTTAATCCACACAAGACCGAAGAAACAACAGAGCAAAGTGCAAAGAACTTTGTGGGATTTACCCTCGGTCATGGGGCATTACTTGTGCGGTTCATGCTCTGTTTGTCACCTCACTAAAGTCACTAAAGAAATGAGGTTTCCCAATGGGTTTGGCTGGAAAATGACTACACACACCAATTGCAACACCAATAGTTGCATATACATACTGAAGTGCAAGTGTGATTTGCTTTATATCGGCATGACTTCGAGGCTGGTTAAAATCCAGATAATGGAACATAGGAGCAACTTTAGGTGCCTGAAGAACAACACTAAAATGACCACCCATTTCAAAGAGGCACAACACTCGCCTGACTCATTTGAATGGGGTGTATTAGAGACACACCCGGGGGTATCCCATAACGCACTGCTTCGTATGGAACAACGGTGGGTCCTACGATTACATACTGACCAGTCAGGACTCAACGAAAATATCCCTTGGAGTCTCCTGACTTGATCGCTATTATGGACTCAGCTATACTTCCACCTACACTGAGACATCCCAGTAACATATAAACAACTGCGGTTGGTTGTAGTATGCAATACGGCATACATCATACACAGGGGACCTCCCCTTGGTCTGACCATCTGCCTACAACTTACACTAACCAGCCCGTGTTTGCAGGACTGCACCCTTGTTAATTTACCAAACCATAGCTGGTTGTAATGCACTTTTGGGTACCAGCATATCCAGTTATAAATTAAAAAAAACCAACACCCAACCCCCCAAACCCTCCCCCCCCTCCGTGTGCTTCATTTAGGTCCCATTTGACTGATTTTACAATATATATTCCTGACTATATGAGCACCGTCAGTGGGTCATTACATGCCTTTGGGGGCATAGAGTAGCAACATTGAACTCTGTGAGCATGCACTCAATACCATCACTGCTGTGGGGAATGCGGCGATCCTTTGGTTGCAGTAGATGCGGTTCTGGTAGTCCGCGGTGCATGAGGGTCACCCAAGATGGCGTCCACCATCTGGCTCGCGCTCTAGTTGTGTTTTGGAACGGCGGTAAGATTAACCGGAAGTCCCGCCCCCCGCCGCCGGCCGTGCGCGGGTACTTAGACGCGATTACCTGACAATTGGGTACACTTCCCGGACCAGCTGCGTGAGGGTAGGACGTCCGCCGCCTTTGTTCCAGATAAACCGTGAGTAATGCGAGTCCGCTCGTTAGCCTTACCCGTGCTCAGGCTCCTTACACTACCGGCACCTGCCCGGTCCTGTGGGATGGAGCTTGGTTGATGCGGTGACACTTGTTGGCCATAGGTGCTCCTATCCCGGTCAGCATACCTTTGAGTAATGTCCCTGAAGGTAGCACTGGTTCCTGTCTCCCCCGTATTTGACTCCATGTTTCCACCTTTTAACACGGGGTAAGTTTAAATACTGTTGAGATGCCTGTTGGAGCATCGGCTGTGTGGTCCCGTCACGTCTGCTGCAAGCAAACCTGTCCTCACCTCGGAGAGTGTCGGGTATACTGGCCGGCGCGCTGACTGGGGTCCCCGCCACGCTGCACAGTCCCTGGGCACTATAAGCAATTAGTGTGCCCCTTATTGGAGTACAGGCACAGCTAATTGGAGAGCTACATACAGGGCAGTCCTGCTGGGTGCCCTCCTGCATTGTTTGGCTCTCTCCACCTCCAGGCTATTGAACCTGGGATATGTTGTTCCTTTCCAATATTTTTGAACATTACTATTCATGTTTTTTCCCACTTACTAGGACACTACACATTAGTGTCTACACCAGCCGGTACGGATGCCGCGCATCCTTGACCCTAATGGGGTGAGTTTTTAGATGATTGCTCTTCTTAGCTGCTTAGTTTGAATACGCTTTACCGGTTGTAATGATACTGAGTGCTCACATCATGCATGCCACGAGTCACTTGTGTTTAGCATGCTTGAGCCGCATCATAAACACTATTTGGTGCTCTTGTTTTCCATCTCAACCAGAATACCGTGACATTTAACGTTAATGTTGTTATTCTGTTTTTCTTTGCAGGTTGTGTTTTTTGATCTACAGGTACCACTTTTAGGGTGCTGTAACGGTGGTCACTTTTTTATTTCACTTTATTGTTGACCACTACCAAAAAGTGTAGGTAGATCCTCTTTGGTCTTGATGAATTGCCATTTAATATATTGTTGGGCAAGAAACATGTTGACCTTTTTTACAAGCGCATAATCTCGACATCCTTAGAGTGGAGATACGCGTCTTGTTTTCTTTTTAACCAGGGCAGGGGCCACGTTCAATAAAATTATCTTGAGTGGACCACCTCCCCTTTTTTATTTTCACTTTCCTACACATCAACATCACCTACACTGTTTTAGGGCCCTCACACGCACTTCACCCACCGGCATATGGAATAAAGATCTCCGCCAAGAAGGCCCCATCACGGGTGCCGATCGGGGATTGCAGCGCTGACCCGATAAGGAGCAGACCCGATGATGAAGCATGACACCTAGCTGGCTGGGTGTGTGAGGGTCTTTTTCCAAAAGGAGAGGATTCTTCTCCCCACTTTTTACAACTCCACACCTCCATGTGGAGCTCTTGAAAAAACACTTTCTCCTGCTTTTAACATTAGGAACTGCATACCATTTGTGTAGAGGTTCATTCATGGACATGTATGCTGGACCTGGATAAAGATTAGTCCGTTTCTCCCCCTTTTGTTGATTCACTGATAGCACACACACAGAGGATGGGGCAGAGACACACAGACAGGCATCCACAACCATTCCGCAGTCCTCAGATACCTCTCCCTCCAAAACCCCTTCCCTTGCCTCACCTGCAACCCCACCTTCCCAGAAGCTCTTCCTCTGTGACCTTGGCCTCTTCCCCACAGATCCATCTGATCCAACTCACAAGGAGAAGAGGAAGTCACCACACACAGAGGGGAGTTCCCCCGCCACACGGACACCCTCCCCCAGGAGCAGGAACACTGAGGCCCCCACCCGCAAATCCCCCCAGACCAGGAAGAGCAAGACCCCACCACAATCCTGCACTTCCACCACACAGTCTCCGTACTCCAGCCCCCAGGCCACCACTCCAACGGTTCCCCTGCCACACCCTGCCCCAGGTTCACCCACACACAGGTACACCATCCCCAAAATGATTAGGCCCTCCCCCCCTGCCACATGCACTTCCACCCCCAGCTCACAACCTCTGCTGTTCCTGCGACTGCTGTGGAGACCGTGTCCCCCCATCTGTCCTGCACACTTCATCTGAGCCCCAAACCACTCCTTTGGACATTGGCACTACAGTGGAGACCCCGTCCACTCCGTCTGACTTGGGCACTGAAGTGGTGACGGCGTCCACTGTGTCAGACACCTCCACTGCATTTGCCACTGACACTCCTGCACCCACCACCCCTCCCCTGCCCCATACTGCTATCCCCTGATCGTGTCCCTGCGGTTCCTGGCCTGCCCCGATGTATGCCCCTCCAAGGGGAGATGTCCCCTGTCCGTAGCAGTGCAGGCAAGCAATGTGTGACAGCCAGTCATATGTCACACACAATGGACTATTGGAATGGACTGGCCATTGTCCTTTGGATGATTCATGAGTTCACAGAAATCTTTTTTTGCAAGCTGAATAAAGCTATTTTCTGTTGATTTTGTCGTTCTGCATTGAATGTACATGATGTTGCTGATGGGTGTCATGAAGTTGCTGTTGTGATACTTTTTTGTTGCTAATGATTGATTTGGTGATGTGATGGACTCCATGTGGTCCATGGTATATGTGTCCTATTACGGTATGTATCCATGTCATCCTTTGCTGCAATTTGAGGGTGTCATGATCCCAAAATTTTGGCACAGGGAGTGTCACCTTTTATTCGCAACTTCACATCTGTGGCTTGCACTGTTGCACATATGTTGGGCTTACATTTGTGCACATTCTAAATTTTCCTGACTGTGGGCACATCTCCACTGGACATGCAGGTTTGCGCATCAATGGTGAACAAGTCATCTGTGTCATCAGTGCAACTTGCTATACATGTGTATTGAGTATGTGCAGATGACTTAAGAGACACTCCTGTACACAGGCTGATGTGACCAGAGCTTTCAGTGTGCTGTAATTATTGGCTCACTGACCAAGTTTTATGCTGACATGACAGGGCCATGCACAGACAACGTTTGGCACACCTGACCTTCCGCAGGAGTGGAGTCACCTCATGGCAGTGTGTCATTCAGTGAAATTGCCTGAGCCCATGGTGTATGTTCTGTGAGCATGTCTCTGTGTGTTCCCTTCCCTTTTTATACACAGCCTGTATTCCCTACAGATTTTCCTGTTTGTGATGCTTGCTAAGTTGTCCTGTGTTTATCCAACATCTTTGACCTGGGTTTTCGGGGATGTAGGGGCATGGCAGACTACTGGTCATTAGGGTGTCATCCGTAGCTGTGTTTGTTTTGAGGGCCTGGGATGTGGGCAAACGCACGTGGCACATATTCAGGATTCCCCAAGGCACTTTTGTGTTTCCACAATCAGGTAGTTTTCACTATGTGGTATCTGTCTGTGACTGGGTCACTTGTATGTGTGTGTGACTGCTCCCACTCCTCAGATTCGAAGCTGCAATGTTGGAAGGTGTCAACATGTGTTCTTTGTGGGTCTCCTTGGGTTCGTCAATGGTCTGGGACTGTGGCAGTGATCCCAATGATTCAGATACATTTCAAATCAGGCACATGTACCGCATACTGTGCAGTGTGGCAGACATTCACAAGGGGTGTGGACTGGCCATGTGTGATGAGTTTGTGCACCTTAGATCCCCCCACCACCCCTCGGATTGTCATAGGTGCGTGTGCAATGTCACCAGTCCATGTGGGCTTAGCTGATGCACATTGGTGCAAATCAGGGTGTGTGGTGTTAAGAGTGGCCAAATGTGAGTTGTGTCATGGCTAGGCACCTACCTACATTTTGGCCTTGGAATACAGGCCATGCCCAGTGATTTGTGTTTGTGTAAGTGTGATGGGAGTTGGTCTGTCAAGACACATAACCCAGTGTGCACAGTTGACTGTGCTCCACAGTATGGGCAACATCCAAATTTGTCATCAGAGAGTCATTATCATACAGGCTACTGTCACCACAATGTAGGGTCCTTGAGGGTACTTATGGAGTGGGTCTGTCCCTTGCTGTGTTGGTTGCTGTTCCGCCCAGCTTGTGTCACATGAGTCTGTTGTGATCCCACTCATCTAACACTGCCTGATTGCCCACAGAGGGGTACCCAATTGATGTGTTACCTTAGTATGGCACTGTGTACACATATGTGTCTTGGGAGTTCAGCACCCCCTCATGTGTTGTGTACCAGCCTGGGGACACTGACACACACACACACATGTTGTGTTTGATATGCAGTGTGTGGCTGCCTGTTTGTGTTTGTGCATCTGCGACAATGCAATGGTATGGCTTTTGTGGGCCATTGGCTGGATGTTGTTTGGGGGTTTTTCCCTACTGTCCCTGGTTCTCCTACCTCATCAGTCTGCACATTCATTATGGTTGGTATGTCCCATTGCTGCCATGGTATGGGACTTGGTCTACAGTCTCCACAGGATTCCTTAGTTTGTGTGTCTGTTCGTGCAGATATGTGTGTATGCATTGTGAGGGTCACTTATTACATTGTCTAATTGGACACTGGGGGCATTGTCAGCCCCCATGGGCGATGCTTGTCTGCACATGGCAGAGGGTATTTTTTTCATACACAACTATCTTTCCATCGACATGTCTATGTTTGTATGGCACACAACCACTACTTTGCCACTACATTGCTTGTGGTGTTCGGACCAGGATTCATACATGCTGGTTTGCAGATGATGCTATTTTTATGACCACACTCACCTTTTGGTCACTGTAGTGAGGGGGGTTTAAACCCCATTACCACAATGTTCCTAAAATGCTGGATTTCTGAACCCCACACTCACCTTTTGGCCACTGTAGTGACGGGGGGTTTAAACCTCATTACCACAATGTTCCTGAAATGCTGGAGTCTTGCACCCCACACTCACCTTTTGGTCACTGCAGTTAGGGGGGGGGTTAAGCCCCATTACGACACTGTTACGGTAACTGCTTGGGGTTTAACACTGACATTCACCTTTTGGTCGCAACTGTGATGGGTGTGAAATTATGTTTTCCCTTTCAGTGTCACTGTTGCAGGCAGTTGACACACAATTCACAATCTTGCCATGATGGTAGGTGGGGGGTGTTTTGTCTACAACCCCTATGTGTGGGACTGCTGGTGGTGATAGGCATCCACCACCCTATGTGTGTGAGTACTGGTAGTGATAGACATCCCCCCATGAGTGGGGACTGCTGGTTGTGATGGGCATCCAGCCCCCTATGTGTGTGGGTACTGGTAGTGGTAGGCATCCCCCCATGGGTGGGGACTGCTGGTTGTGATGGGCATCCAGCCCCCTATGGGCTGGATAATGTTGGTAGTGATAGCCATCCCCCCCTATGAGTAGGGTGTGCTGGTAGTGATAGACATCCAGCCCCCTATGGGCTGGACAATGGTGGTAGTGGTGGCCACCCTCCCCCCCTTATGAGTAGGGTGTACTGTTGGTGATAGGCATCCACCCCCCTATGAGTGGGGAGTACTGGTAGTGATAGGCATCCACCCCCCTATGTGTGTGAGTAATGGTAGTGATAGGCATCCCCCCCATGAGTAGGGACTGCTGGTGGTGATAGGCATCCACCCCCCTATGAGTGGGGAGTACTGGTAGTGATAGGCATCCACCCCCCTATGTGTGTGAGTACTGGTAGTGATAGGCATCCCCCCTATGAGTAGGGAATGCTGGTAGTGATGGCCATCCAACCCCTATGGGTTGGGCAATGCTGGTGGAGAGGGATATCCGCCCCCTGTGTGTGTGTTGCATTTCGCTGGTTTGTGATGTTTGTTTGTGTGGTGGGTGTCTGACTTACCGTCTGCGACGTACGCGTCGGTTCCTGTTGTTGATCCTGTCATAGATGTACAGTACAGGGATGATCTGCGCGATCGGATTCATGGTTGGTTCGTCTCGTAGGCGTTGATAGTTGGTCCGTCTCGTAGCCGTAGATCGTGTTGTTGCTCGAATCGGACCTTACATACTGCTCTTCCGGATGTTGAGACGTGCTGGAGGTGGCGACACGTTCGGCGCGTAGGAAGTACACATTGTACTTGGCCGGCCGGAAACTGCTGTGAAATAGCTTCCGTGCGACTCTATTCTGCATTTTCGGATCCGGCTCGTACGGGATATGTGGCTGGAATCGGAGCATACGTGTCGATCGGGATTTTGACACATTTGCGCATCGTACTTCATCGGCCAGACGGACCGGCTCCCGGAACGCGACGGGCGGAAGGTAACGCTATGGACAGCTCTCGGAGGGCTGTCCGAGCGAGATCGGAATCGGCCCCTTAATGTTTGCCTGACATAAGTGTGACCAAATATGCTGGACTTAATCGGACAGTGCCAGTTTTTCTAGGTCTGCCCTAGTGCCCCCACACTTTTCAATGTGATAATTGAGAAGGTTCGGTAAGCAGGCACGTGTTTATGTCCACCAGACCGTTCATTTGCAGAACACTGAGGACAAAAAGTTGCTTACTTAGAAGAGTCCCTTTCTGTACTACTATGCCTTACTCGTGCAGCAAAGCAGGATTAAATGAGGCAGCGAATCAGCGCTTGAGAAGACGTACTACTCAATGTCAAGGCTCACCTATAAACTTCATGGCAGCAGGGGGGAGTGGTTATTTATTAAAACATTATGCATCTGTCTCTTCATCCCACAGCTACTATTAGACATGTCTTTGTAAGGTCTATAGCAAGCTTGGTTAAGGGTAACAATTTTTAGTTCCGTTTCTAGGATATGCAATTATTTCAATTAAGAATTTCTGCTGAAGCCCTCCACCGCCTCCCTTCTTCCTTGGGTTTCTGAAAACTTTCTGAAATGGAATAAAGCAAAGAAACATCTAAAACACTGTGAAGGCATCTATGGACTTCATGCCAGTGCAATCCTTCTTCTACATCAGTGGGTCCTGTCTGTGTCTATCATGTGTTCGGTGGCGGTGGAGTCATGCCTGATTTTTATATAGAAAAGTGCATACAATCAGATTAAATGGAGTTCAATGACTTAGGTAGTTGTTAGCCCGAAAACATGGAAGTGATCAATCCCTCCCATGGAAATGATCCAGCCCTCCCCGACCTATCTATGGCGGACATTCGTGTAAGCCCTTCAGCGCCAATGCTATGTGGCAATATTTAATCATTTTTCTAAGTCTATGGCTCATCCCGGTTGTTTTTTGTTTCTGTGAATCTGGCCACCCTGCTTAGCTGTGCATGTTGTACATGAGGGTACTCTGTCAGCTACCCAGCTGAGAACCCTCCAAGGCAACAAAATCTTCCCTTGGCCATGCTTTCATTTTTCTTATGTATTTTGCGTTCACCTTAATGCAGTGTCGAGCAGTGCTCATTCCCAATGCACCTGCTGCCTTTTCCCTGCCAAATATTCATTCACAACGATTTGCTCATTTCGCCTCATTTAAATCTCATCTGTTGATCAAAGACAGTAAAGGAGCAGCTGAATTACTGTGCTTTGGGAGTTGTACATTTTGACTGGAGCACTGATTATTCGAATTCTGCTCGATTTTTCTCTTGTCGAGACCAAGACAGAAGAAGTATACAAAGAATTATGGGTATTACTTGGATGAATACATTCGGTCATAGAGCGACAGACACTTTGCAAGAACCCCTACAAATGCAGCAGGTTGACTGAACATTGCTCCAGTGCAGTTCTTCTAACATAACCACCCAGCAGTGCGTATAGAACACCAGAACTAGAAGGAATATTGCCCACCCCCCAGAAAACTTTTCCTTTTGGCACGCTGCAGCAATTAAAATTAGCATATATTTGGGTTTTGTGCCTCAAACAAAGAGCTGGAAGTATCGGATTTTTTTACATTCATCCAATAGAAAGACTGCCAAAGGCGTCATCATTCTTTCACATTTCTGCATGATCATTTTAGTGCGCTGCTTTATGATTTGAAAGCTTCAAGAGCTCTTTCGTCTTGTACTAAAATAATAATTTGACTAATAAAGAAAGACATTTTTATTTGAAGTTCTGTGGACATAGCCAAGTCAAACATGATTACTGTATCTGAAAACTATTAAAGGCATTTCCTCTCCCAGTTTCCTGGTAATTACCCACTTGGCCATGGTACTCTGCAAGAATGTGATAAATGTTATTTTTGAGGCTTGTGTTTAACCTTTAGATGATGGAAATATTGAAAAATAGAGAAGCGCAAAGAGGCCGCTTGTAATAAGTGGGAATCGCCTTTTAAGCATCAGCTGTCCCTGCTCTGTCCATGTGTAATATGATGCTACAGCTAAAACAGAAATTATGTCGTCTAGATGGAAAGTAATGTTTTCCTAATAAGGTCAGGCATATTTGAAAACGTGATTGAAAAAAGATACACACATCTGCTTGCTGCTGGTGAGGATGAATTTAGGTAGCCTGGGAGGATTATTGCCATCTGTTACATTTCTCGGGAAGAACTGGAGGTTTGTTAAAAATACAGGTTTCACGCTAGTGTGCCAAAGGAGTTAATATGCTGTGCGGATAGGTATACCCTAGCATAAGAAAAAATCGAGCCTAAAATATCTGCTTACCATTACCTGGAATATATTACCTTACTCTGCCAAAATGTCTTTACTAACTAGGACAAATTTTATTTAGACCATAAATAAGAAATAAAATAAAGATGTATCTACTTTTAATAATGTTAATCTCCGTATAAGACGGTAGGTCTTGTTAATGTTAGTAAAGCACATGGTGTAAAAAAATGTAAACCATTTTAATTATTTAAAACCAATATTTTCATTTTTTTAAATAATTTCAACAAAAGCGTCTATCAATTTTTAATGAACTTACATCGGTTTTCATGCTTACCTTGAGGACCAGCGTTCCAGTTTTGATCAAGGTACTCATTTAAAAATAATTCCAAAATGAAAGGACCGATTTGTTTTTACAGTTCATTACATATTGTCTGCTATGAAGGTTTTTTCCTCCTTGAAATGATCACTGGAGATTAAGTATTTGCTCTTTGCAAGATAGTAGACACTCATTTCTAAATTTCTGAGTGAAAACTGGCAGCTGTTGTAATGGAATTGTATTTAAAACTGTTTCAGCTGGCACGTTTAATAAAATTAGTATTTCCTGTGGTTGGATCTGAAATAGGTATTGATCCCTTGCTGAACAGTGTTTAATGCTATTTGAATTTTCCCAAGTGTGCGTACAGCCTGGGTTGTTCCTTGGACCTAATAAGTGGCTGCCAGCTGGTCACAATGTGTAAAGAGGCTGGAGACTGGTGACGAACTATGTTAAAGAGGTGTTGTGTTTTCCTCAACTCCAACATTATGGTGTTTTAGAGAGTTGGAGACACGACCCAGGATGATCTGCCCCCAAATATCAGCTTCCTGAAGCTAAGGATCCTCAGCTAACATAAGTTGGAATATATAAAGGTATATTCAAAGAGTACAATGTCACGTGCTGACATAGGAAGCCGGAAGCATTCCCAAGGAAAGATCTGCGAACGATCCATAAACTTCAAAGGACAATCTAGCCTGAATGAGAAGCCTGTGAGGTTTCCTCAAAATAGGAAACGCAGGGCTAGGGGCTTCTGTTACTATATTGCCTGCATTACTTTGAATAACCTAAAAATCATTATCAGGTCTTTGGCCACTGCCAGGTAAGGGGCATGGCAGGACTGAAGTTTAGATAAGGCCAAGGAAAATGCTGCAATGGTATGGCATGATTATTTGCATCCTCCTCAGATGAAAAATACATGAGGAAGAAACAGCAGAGTTCTGTTCTTTTAACTATAAAGCATAGTCAGTAAAGGGTTGTACTTCCTTTGCAGAGATAGGACAGTCCCCTAGGGTATGTGGCCAGAAAGTAGAGTCCCAGAGGTCAGAGATCTCACCGACCGCAAAGATCCCAGCCTAGAAGAGGGCAATGCTAGGTCACATTCAATTAATATATCGTCTGCCAACAGTAGAAGAGACATAGACGCATTTAGGAACAGGTTTGGAGTTGCAAATAAATGCTATAAACAATATGCACAAGGGAGATAAAAGAAAGAGTAACACTGGTGAAAAAGGTGGCATTGAAATAACGAGGGTATAGAACAACAACCTCTGTCCCATCACTATATGAGCTAACAAATCTCATGAACAGCGTTCTAATGCATAAAGATTCATATACCACCCTTAAGTAACTCAGCACTCCTTTTTCTGCTTTAAGGACCTTTGGCTCATGATGAAAACCCTTAGATGACACATTCTCAGCTTTAACCAATCCTGGGCAATGAAGCCCCAATGGAGGCTTCCTGGTGAAATTTTATATCCAGAGCTCATAGTTATACCTTTATCAAAAGGTCATCTTGCCCCCCCAGTGGTAAGAAAGACCACATATTTTCCAGTCGCTCGTCCTCTTAATTCACAAATACCCACAAATAGCCTTTACTTTGGCAATATTTTGGTGACTGCATCCTCTCTGCAGATAGCTTCTTATTCTGAGGTACGGCAGATGTACTTCATCCTGCCTAAACATATTCAAGGAAGGTCTCCACTAAGGGGACAATTACGATGTCATTCGGAAAGGCTCCAAATGGTATTCAGAATCTCAGAATCCGATTCGGAACCTATGTTTCCGACCGAGTCGTACACAATTCCAACCGACTGATTACAATGCACGGAAACCATTCGGGCTGTCCGAATCGGTTCTGAAAGGCATTCCGACAGCCCGCTTTCGGAGCCGAATCGTACAGCTCTATGGACATGGTTTTCCGAGCGAGCGATTACGATGGCCAATTCGGACAGCCGTTCTGATTCAGTCTGCCCGACACGAAACTGCTCTCGGAATCTGACTTTGAGGGCCCGTAGCAGGCCCCCTTCACCATGAGGTCTCCGGTTGGGGACCATGGGTGTACCCAAGGGACCCCCCTGTTTAACCATGCACAGTGTGGCAGGCACCATGAGGTGTCCACCACAGAGTACAAGGTTTTCCACAACCACCCCTTTTTAGGTCGAGCCTACTGTCAGCGCGCAAGCGCTGCTCTGGTGAAGATCTGCTGTAGTTCAGTACATGAGGGAAGCCCCGCCCATATTTTTCATTGGCCTGTGTCCTTGTCCTTCGTAAATGCTGCCTTCGGATTCGTTTATAGGCTTGTTAGTCCCTCCTTATTACAGCCACGTCGTCATTTGTATCCTCCCATGGCTACTGGCCCCTTTACTTCGAGTGTTACACGGTACATGTTATTTAGACTGTGAGCAGTATTTTCTTTAATGAGGTTTTCCTACTGCCTTCTCTACTCCCCCCTCCCTCCCGTTGTCCATGCCTTCTCACCCCCTCCCCGCCTGCACTCCCATTGTCCATGCCTTCTCGCCCCCTTAGCCCCCCTCCCCCTGCCCACACTCCCGTTGTCCATGACTTCTCGCTCCCTTCTCCACCCTCCCCCCTCCTGCACTCCCGTTGTCCATGCATTCCCCCCCTGCGCCCTCCCTCCCGTTGTCCATGATGACTACCGTTTGCAATGAAATAGGTCTCACATAAATGCGAGTTCTATTGCATTGCAAATGCTTGTTTTAATGAGAGCCTGTGATCTCTTACGGAACACAGGCTCCCATTGAAGTCAATGCAAGTCCGACCGAACGATGTTGGGAAGCATCGTAATCAGTCGGTCGGACTCGCAGAACCCGATTCGGTCGGAAACGATTCTGAAAACAATTCTGCCGGAAGAGTTTCAAACGACATCGTAATCGGCCCCTAAGTGTAGTTGAGAGTACTACCATATGCTGATCACTACAAAACAACATCAAATCCTTATTCATCTTCTTTCTATTCATATTTATTGCAGCTGGTGTCACCTCCTCTATTAACATCCTTGAACGGGAATATTCTACCTTGGTGTCAGGCCACCAACTCTTCTGTCACATCTCTGTTGATCTCTATCATCAGTTATCGACCAGTGTTCTGAAGCAAGTTGTTCTTTTGGGTTGAGTTTAAGGCCTTGATATAGATCTTGGTGGACCTGGTCCCACTGCTGCTTTTTTGACAGTCTTCCTGCCTGCCTACTAGTCGGTCCACCCGCTCTATTTAGATGCTGGTGGTTTGACGGACGAAAGACTGTCGGAGTGCTGCAGACTCCGCAAGGTCTGGTCACCCGCGTTAATGGCACAATTGGCAAAAGCGGCTGTCAGAGGGAGGACTGCCAGTTTACCCCCGGGCCAATTAAGATGTACCTTCCCGCCGACGTGACTGTGGCGGTAAAACCTCCACACCTGAGTTGCCGGTTTGGAAGGGCTAAATGGCAGAAACTCATCTTTTCTCACTTTCACACATCCTTTTCCACCATGGACCCGATCTTCCAAGTCCTGCCACTACTGCTGCTGCTTGATGACGAACAAAAACTACACCATTGTGGGCGGAATCAATGGTAAGCTCCACTTTTTTTTTTTTTTGTCAACTCTGTTTATTGAAAACAAGGTATGACGATCAAGACAAATACAATATTAGCATAGTATGGCAACATGATTGTGGTACAGGGGCTACACATGGAAGAGAGGCAATAAAACAACAGTCCAAGAGTCACAGTTAGAGCGTATTAAGGTCTTGTGTTACCATTGCGTCTCTCACCCGCGGGGGCTCACATATACCACCCCTGAAGGTATTCCAATTGTCCCATATCTGAGTCCACTTGGCGGGGCACCCCCTAGCTTCATATATGGTTCTTTCTGTAGCCATACACCAGTCCATATCTGTACTCCAATCCCCAATGATTGGCGGAGTCAGGGCCTTCCACAGTCTCGCAATATTGCGCTTTGCCACCATCAATCCCAAGATTGCCCATATTCGCTCTTTGGAGTTGAGGTCAGTAGGGTCCCAAGCATTTAGGATAACTAGCTTAATATTGCAATCAATCTTCTGCACCAGCACCTCCTCAATGAGGCCCACCACTGCCGCCTAATACCTTTGAATTATAGCACATTCCCAGAGTGTATGAACAAAGGTTCCCTCCTGCCCACACCATCTGGAGCACCCACAGTCTACACTGTACCCCATCCGCATCAATAGCGGACCTGACAAATAGGACCTATGAAGGATCTTGAGCTGAATCAAGCGAAGCCTTGAGGAAATAGCAACCTCTCGAGGAGAGGCCACTGCTGCCAACCATTCCTCATCATCCAAGCCCACTACATCGTGGTCCCATGTCTCCCGTAGGTGAACGAGGGGATCAGGCATATTATTAATAAGTTTCTTATAAATCAGTGATATAGCCTTCTCAGGCAGATCACCATCCAGCACACTATCCTCAAGAGGGGAGGACTCGGGGGCGACTCTCCCCTGGGGAGCATGGAGAGCAGGGCATGTCTAATTTGGAGGTAGCGAAAGTATTCCGAACTAACCAACTCATACTCCTGTTGCAACTGCGCAAAAGGAATAATGTCGCCAGACTTCCACAGGTAAGCTCCACTTTTACCTGTTAACTTTTGACTTGTCTGTAAACATTTGCTCTGGAGTCGTGCATTTTTAAATCTCCCTTACAAGCAATAGCATACTAATGTGCAATGCAAATGTCTGTAATGATGACGTTTAAGAAATTTAAAGAAATACACCTGTCTGATCACATTGTATGTATAAATTTGGTGCAAGCTGCCTTAAAAAAAATGGACACTTGCACAAAAAAGGATATGAATTCAAAAGTCATCATACAGGTGTGTTTTAAAAACTTTCAAAAATTGTCACAATAAAAACATATGCATTACATGTCATCGGAATAAGTGCAATGTAACATGATATAGAAATTGCACTAGAGAAGGTGTAACTTTTGCCTCCTAAACTGCCAGTAAAGTCAATGTCAGTCCCAAATTTGAAGCATTCAACATATACATCCATGCAACATTCCCCCTTGTATAGTATCCAATTTCAATAGTCACAATATTTTATAAGGTGTAATGTATATGTGCTCATACTGATTAGTAATCAAAACAAACACACCTGTAGTAACACATCCCAAAAAAGTTTTAAACATCAATACGTTGGTGCAAGTGGCCATTACTATGACTAATGCCTGCACCTAAATTCAGATGACATCACATAAAATGTTAACCAGTGTATGCACTTAACAAAGTAGACATTAACAAAATCTGTTGTATTACCTGCCATCATTGTAAAGAAAAATAAGCACTTCACATTTTAGTCAGAAACATTGCTAGGAATGAAACAATTGCAAATGAAAATTAATGCAAGGACTAACTTTGTGCAATATGGATTTATTCCCAAAAATTAGAGAGCTCTCTCAAATACTCCAAAATCCAAATGGCAGTCCATAACTTGTAGAAAAAGTCCTGTGCACTGTTGTGCAGTGACTCCTAATTCACTGCCAATGAGAACCTCCTCAGGAAGGGACATCTAGTGGGCAGAGCAAGCACCTCCACGATCTTACTTGGGAGGGGGTGTTTGGGTGGGAGGCTCTTGGGTTTGGGAGCGGGGGCTTGGCATTTGGAAGGGGTATTTTTGGTTTTAGGAGGCGTAGTTTCTGTATTGGGAGGGGAGGGTTGGGAAGTGGAATGGGTGGGTTGGGGTGTGGAAAGGGTAGCTTTGCATTTAGGAGGGGTGGTTTGGGCTTGTCTTACTTCCTAGGTGTCTGTTGTTTGAGTGAGTGTGGGTGTTTGTGTTTTGTGGGTGTGGATTCTCATGTGTGTGTGTGTGTGTCTGTGTATGTTAATGGGTGTGCTGAGGAGGTGCTGGGTGTGGTTGTGGTGCATGTGGGTGTGGTGGTGGGTGAGTTGTCTGTGAGTGTGCTGGTGGTAGTGCATGTGGGTGTGGTGGTGGGTGCAGTGTCTGTGGGTGTGCTGGTGGGGTGGTACAGGTGTGTGCATTGGTGGCTGCAGTGTCTGTGGGTGTGCTGGTGGTGGTGCATGTTGGTGTGGTAGTGGCTGCGGTGTCTGTGGGTGTGCTGGTGGTGGGGGTGGTGAATGTGTGTGTGGTGGTGGTTGCATTGTCTGTGGGTGTGCTGGTGGTGGTGCATGTGGGTGTGGTGGTTAGTGTGGTGTCTGTATGTTTGGTTGTGTGCCTGTGTTTTTTATGGTGTTTGGGTTTCTGTTTGGGTGTGCTGCTTGTGTCTGTTTCGGTGGGTGAATGCAAAGGTGTGAGTGTGCTTGGGACAGGTCTGGGAATAAGCAATTGGGGTGAGTAAGGGGCGAGAGGTGGGGTACAAGGTTGGGCTAGAGCTTGAAAATACCTCTTTAGGCCAGACATAGCACTCGGAATGCCTTCCAGGTATGCTACCATCTGTTGCTTATGGCAGCTAAGCCCCTGAATGGCATTTATTAGTGTAGTCTGGCCTACAGAGATGTTCCAGGGGAGGTCAATAGCCTCCTCATTCAGCACAGTCGGTGAAACAGGGGCAGGGTGTGAGGTACCTGCAGTGAAGGAGACGCCACCCATTTTAAGGGGCCGGGTTTGGCCAACTGGAGGGGAGCAAGAGGGAGGTAGGGGATGGTACTCTCGGTGGTGGACAAGGATGCAAGTGGTAGAGCTCCTGTTGGGTCCACCACCACTAGGGAGTGCTCTCTTGTGGAGGCCTCAAAGAGGATATTGTGAACCTGGTGGCCTCCGTTGCACTCCCCTCACCCTCCATGCCACTGGGGCCCTCAGTGTCAGTGGTATCAGCACCCGAATCACACTGGCCAGCTGCTTCCTTTTCTCTGTGTCCAATGTCTCCTCCGCTTGCTCCGGATGATGCTGCAATGACATATACAATAGTTTTATAAACAGAACTGATCATGAACTTTGATCACAAAACAATTTCCCAGTTCTCATATTTCACCTGCTTCAAGCCTCTCAAACTTTGATTCTACATTAGCATAAGCTCAGGCTTGCACGCAACATTTTCAGAACCCATTTGGTCACATATGATCTTATCTCTTTTTTTTTTTTTTTTATAGAAATCTTTTTATTAACAAATCTCAATAGACCATACATTTCAATAGACCTTTCCATCAGGGTTCAGGAGTGCAGATATAACCATTTGCTAACCATACATTCACAAGGGGCGTTAGCTCCATATAGGCCCATCATTACATTCAGTCTCCCACGCACGTTTCTCTGTATTTTCTCCAAGGTGCCCATATCTTTTCCCATTTCTTAGCACATCCCCTGCTTTTATAAACTGTTTCTTCTGCACGCTGGCACCAATCAAGGTCCCTTTTCCAGCCCTCTTGCGTCGGAGGCAACGACGATCCCCACCCTTTGGCAATATTCCTCTACGCTATACCTGCAGCCAAGGCAAGCCATATCTCCTCGTATCTAGACCAGCCTATATCCCCTTTTATCATCAGGAGCAGCCATTTTGCGTCCACTGGCACCTCCTTTACCACAATCCGGGACATAATGTCCGTAACTTTTTGCCAGTACCTAACTATCCCAGGACACTCCCACAGGATATGCATAAATGTTCCCTCCCCCTGGCACCCCCGTACACATAACGCTGAGGGGGCCCTGCCCCATGAATATAAGTGGGTCCTCGGGTAGTATGTACGGTGTAGGATTTTGAGCTGCACCAGTCGAAATCGGGTACGTATCGCTATTTCTCTCGGGCTCTGGAGTGCCTCCTGCCAATCTTCATCATCCAGGGGACCCAGATCCCTTTCCCTCGTATCCCGGAGGGCCCTCAGGGGATCAGGCATATTATTTATCAGTTTGCGATAGACCGTAGAGGTCGGCTTTTCCCTGATGGGGTCCAAGAGCAACCTATCTTCTAGTGGGGAGTATTCCGAAATGGAGGTGCCACTGGGAATGTGTGCGCGTAACGCGTGTACCAGCCTCAGGTGATTGTATCTTTGGGCCTGATGTAAGTGGCCCCCCGCCCTCGGAAACCCGCCAACCCCCACGGACCACGCACGCAACCTGGGAATCATCCTGGACTCCGAGCTCAAAATGGACCGCCAGATCAACTCTGTCTCGTCTTCCTGCTTCCACACCCTCCGCCTCCTTCGTAAGACCTTCAAATGGATCCCCCTCGAACACCGAAAGACCGTCACTCACGCCCTGGTCACCAGCAGACTCGACTACGGCAACGCACTCTACGCCGGAATAAACAAAAACCTCACCCGCAAGCTACAGAACATCCAGAACGCCGCCGCAAGACTGGTCCTCAACCTGCCAAAACACTGCCACATCTCCCAGCACCAGCGCACACTCCACTGGCTCCCTGTCGAGGCGAGAATCACCTTCAAGATGCTCACCCATGCACACAAGGCCCTCCACGGCACCGGACCAGCATACCTGAACAGCCGACTCAAATTCCACGCACCCCAAAGGACCCTACGATCAGCCCAGCTCTCCTACGCCGTCGTCCCCCGCACCAGAAAGACCAGATCGGGAGGCCGCTCCTTCTCCTTCCTCGCGGCCAAAGCATGGAACGCCCTTCCGCTCCACCTCAGACAGACAACATCGCTCCCCATCTTCGCAAGAAACCTCAAAACCTTGCTCTTCGACAGACCCCCTCCTTGATGGATGGAACCTGCAACCCCCCACCCCTAGCGCCTTGAGACCCTTACGGGTGAGTAGTCGCGCTTTAACAAACCCCTGATTGATTGAGTGGTATTCCTGTTGGAGTTTCTCAAAAGTCAAAGGGGAGTCACCCTTCCATATTTCACCCAGGTAGTCTATCCCTATCAGTCTCCATCCCCGAAACCCCGACAGGGCTGTTACCTGTCTCAGTGGAGTGCCCACCCATAGCGGGGTTTTGCCAGTCAACCTCCCTGCCCAGCCTAGTAATTTATTAGCCTCTTTCCAACACTGGATCACCACTTTGGTGTGCTCCGGCCACTCTGGTCTCGTTCATCGAGAATACAAGAGAGGCTCACAGTTCCGCCCCGGCATAATAGCCCTATCAACTCTGTAAGCTGGTTCGTCCATATCAGTGTATACCCAGTCATTGATGACCTGGAGCTGCGAGGCCCAGTAATACAACCGAATATCGGGAACTGCCAGTCCGCCATCATACACCCCCTTCTGCAGCTTGTGGAGCGCGATTCTGGGTGCACCGCCTTGCCACAATAGCGTTCGAACTTCCTGAGCTATACGTTTAAAAGCTGCCGGAGGGACCTGGTATGGAGTATTTTGAAGTACGTATAGGAGGCGGGGTAGCGTCATCATTTTGAACAAAGCCGCCCTGCCCATAAGGGAAAGCGGGAGATTTCGCCAGTGAGTGACATCCTAGGCGGCTTAGTTGGGGCCCGAGATTTCTGTCCAGGAACTCCTTTGGGTTTCGCGTTACATAAATACCCAAGTACTTGAAGCCCTCTAACACCACCGAGGCTGCGCACCGCCCCGGAACTCTGGGGGGGGGGCCCGACAGAGGAAAAATCACCGATTTAGACCAATTAATGGTATACCCCGAATAGCTGCCAAAGAGATAAAAAAGATGCAGCACCCGAGCGATCGAGTGGTACGGCCTCGCCAGGTATAGAGCAATATCATCAGCATAGAGCAAAATTTGCTCTTCCCACCCCCCTGGCGACACTATTCCCCAGATCGCTGGGTCCCTCCGGATCCAGTGCGCCAGCTTCTACAAAGCAAGGGCAAAAAGGAGCGGAGACAGGGGGCACCGCTGCCGAGTCCCCCTTTTCAGCTGGAAAGACCTCGATAACGCCCCATTGATTCGCACCCTGGCAGTAGGCGCCTCATAGAGTAGGCGCACCCAGCCACAAAAGTTCGGGCCAAAGCCCAGTTTTTGGAGCACCATGAAAAGATATGGCCATTCGATGCTGTAGAAGGCTATCGAGGCATCTAACGCCATCAATGCCGTCTGCTGGGCCTCGGGCCGCTGGTCATGTGGAGTACACCATAAAGACGCCGGAGGTTATGTCTGGTGCTCCTGGAGGGCATAAATCCCGACTGATCCACGTGGACCAATTCCTTAATGTCGGACACCAGCCTGTCTGCTAAGGATTTAGCCAAAACCTTTGCCTCGACATTGATGAGGGATATAGGGCGGTAGGAGCTACACTGCTCCGGCGGCTTCCCATCCTTGTATATTACCACGATCGTGGCTGCTCGCTGGTCTGGCGGGAGTACCCCCCGTTCACGCACCTCCAACAACATGTTACGAAGAGGGGGTGCTATAATCAATGCCTGCACCTTGTAGATCTCAGCCAGCAGCCCGTTCGGGCCCGGCACTTTCCCAGATCTCAAGGACCCCAGTGCCCCACTCAATTCCTCCACAGTGAGGTCCGCCTCAAGGAGGTCATGCGAACCCTCTGATAGCCCAGGTAAGGCAAAGTCCCTTAGGAACTCAGCACAGTCTCCCTCGGACCTGGTGCACACCGGTGCTTAGACACTTTCAAAGTGCCGGGCGAAAGCTTCTGCTATCTCGTTGCCTGTAGTGCAAAGTTTCCCTGTCTCGTCCTGTACCGCCGTTACCCACGATTTTACCCTGTCCCATCTCTCAAGCCACGCCAAGAGCTTCAGGGCCTTATCGCCTACATCATACAGGCGATGCTGCGTTGCTATCGCATACACCCGCGCCTCACTATCCGCCAAAGCCCGCAGGTCCCGCTGCTTCAGCGCTAGCTCATGTCTCCGGCCTGCACTCGTCTGCATGTCTGCGTCCCTCTCCATCTGTGCGGATCTGCAGAGATTCCTCCTTTTTTTGGGTCCCTATCAGCGACTGCGCCTGGCCCCGTATGACCGTCTTGTAGGCCTCCCACAGTGTTATATGGGAGTCTACTGACCCTTTGTTCTCCTTAAAGTATAAGTCGGAACCCCCTCGTAATTCATCCCTGAGGCCCGGATCTCGCAAGCGCCAGGGATCGATCCTCGGGTAGCTAGCCCTATCCATGGACGGACCCACCAAGGTAACACACACCGGGGAATGGTCAGAGATGCCCCTCACCCTATGCTCCGGATTGCGGAAGTCACCCATCCTCTCACCATGTGTAAAAAAGGCATCAATACTAGAGAAGGAGTCGTGTTTCGCTGAGTAATGCGTGTATTGACGTGCATGATGATTATGTTCCCGCCACAGGTCCACCATCCCCATGGCCATGGTAAAGTCTGCGAGGCCCCTGTCCCCTTGGCGAAGCCCTGAGGAGCTGGACTGGTCCACATCTGGGTTCATCACCGCATTCATATCTCCCCCCAATAGGCGCTTGCCCAGTGGGAGGTCAGTAAGAAAGGAGATGAGCCTCGGGAAGATTACTGCGTGCAGGCCCGGGGGTATGTAACAAGAACACAACACAATCAAACGCCCCTCCCACCGCCCCGCTGCCGCCACAATACATCCATCCTCGTCTGCCCAGGTTCCAGTGACAACAAGTGACAATGAGTTGCGTATCAGGATCCCCACACCCCGGGCCCCAGACGAGAATCCAGAGTGGGCCACCATTCTGTACCCGAACCTATCTAATGCCTTGCACTTATTCCCCCTCAGGTGGGATTCCTGCATCAATATTACATCAGGAGAGTGCCTCTTGATGTGCTGCATTACCAGCGTGTGTTTGATTTTATGTCCCAGGCCGTTTACATTCCAGGTCCATATCTTCATAGTGGCTAGGTCCCCCATGGCTGTTTACAAAGCATACCACAAACGGGCATCTCCCCCCTGCCCCCATACCATTTCCTGCATTTCTCCTGCCTTAGCTGATTTTCGTGGTCTGGAGCAATAGTCCCTAACTTCTCGAACATGTCAAACAATAAACCCAACACCCCCCTCCCTGCAGCCCTGCTGGGTGAGCCCCCAACCTCCCACCCCCAAAATGTGCAGAGTGCCTGTCACCCAAACATTCTGAAAAGAAACATTTGTGAGGGGCCGTGTGCCAGCCTCCAGCATGAAGAACATTCTGACTGCTACTCGAATGGTCTCAAGCCCAAGTCAACTGTTACAGGGTTTCCCCGCTTGGTGCACCGCCCCAACTAACCGGCTCAATATTTGTATGTCTCATTAGGTAGAAAGACCAGTGTGTTGGCCACCTGCCGCAAGTGGCCTCCAGCACTCACGAATTTCTCTGGCCCTTGCGGCCCTGTCAATTAAACTCCCGTGCCAGGCCCCAACATTAAGCGCAACCCCTTATCAACACAGGGGGGGAGCAGTCCAGTGTTCCCATCAGCACCCCGCTAGTCACTTATCTGGCCTGCGCCGCTGTCCCTGGTCATCGGATATCTTCTCCACCTCCTGCTGCCCACCACCACTTTCGTCGTCTGCCGCCGCACGGCTGTGTCTTCCTCTCCGGCCCACTGTGCGCCAACCTTTCAGCCAGTCGCTGGCCTCTGCTGGGGAATCAAAGAAATAAGTCTTCCCCCCATCAATGATTTTGAGCCTGGCTGGGTAGAGCATCATGTATTTCACTTGCTGCTCCCGGAGTGCTCTTTTGACAGCATCAAAGGATCTCCTTTGCCTCTGAACGTGCAACGTGAAGTCCGGGAAAAAGCGGATAGTGGCGTTCTCCAGCCGCAAGTCGCCAAGGACCCACGCCGCCTGCAGAATGGCATCCCTGTCTCAGAAATTCAGGATACGAGCGATGATGGTGCGCAGGGGCGCACCCGGTCTGGGCCTGCCAACCAACGCCCGGTGTGCACGCTCAATTGTAAAGACCTTCGATAGGCGCTTGGGCTTCAGGTGATTTAGGATCAGGTCTTCCAGGAACAGGTCCATGGACTGCCCCTCCATGCCCTCCAGTACTCCCACGACGCAAATGTTATTTCGGCAGGCCCTTCCCTCCTGGTCCTCCAGGTGATCAAAGATGTCGGACTGATTCTTGGTCAGGGTGGCCACCTGTTCTTCAAGACGTTTTGTTTTCGCCTGCAGGCCCCCAATGCCCGCCTCCGCTGTAGACACCTTTTCGGAGATTTTCCGCAGGTCAGCACGTAATATGTTCACTTCCTCCGTGACTGAGTCCAGCTTGGGCTCCAGGGTACCCTTCAAGTCTCTGATCGCCCTCATAATGTCTTTCAAAGAGGGGTCCGGGGACTGAGCATCCAACTCCTCCTGCGAGCCCCCCCCGTCGCCTCCTCGCTGCGCCCCATTGCCACTGTGTATTTATCGATGTGATTGGCTTGGCCTGCCCCGTAGGTTTGTTACGGCCCATGGCTGGACGCACAGATGCTGCACTCGGATTCCCTGTAGTCCCGGGTGAGTCTCCTGCATCCAGCGCACATGGGTCGTGGTTGTCCCCTTGCAGGAAATATTCTCACCCCCGTGCGTGTCCTGCCAGAACTCCGGGCCTCGCTCTTCTCCCTGGCCTCAGCGGGTGAAGTACTGTCACTGAACTGGGGGGCGTGTGCCTTCTCTGGTGCTAACGCAAGGCGGTAAGCCTCCCAGGCTCTGGGCCCCCAAAGCCCAACACTGCTCCCAGGTCATTGTGGGATGCCCCCCGTGGTGACAGGAACAGGGGGGGCTCCAACTGACTCACCCAGGCCTCAGTACTGGCAGATCCACCACGCGGGCTCCAGCGGGAGGTCCTTCACCACTCCCACACCCTCCGCTGAGGAGCGTTATATGTTGCAGCCGATCGGGGCCTCAAAACCGCTCCGCCGTCCCCAGCCGAGCGCACGTCAGGCCCACCAGGCTGCGGCCGAGTGTCTCACTCCTAGCCAGGCCTCCAGGCCCAGCGCCGTCCCCAGGTCGTTGTGTGCCGCCTTACTGTGATTAAGGCATGGGGGGAGGCCCTGCCCACCGCACCCAGGCCGCTGAACCGTCCGGTCCACGATACAGGCCCCAGCAGGCAGGCCGGCACCACAACCGCACTCGTCCCTTATGCTCGGTGCGGGGCGCCGCCAGCCGCGACCACAGAGCTGCAACACTTCCTCCTGCCGCCCTCACACCGAGACAGGCCGCTTTCGTTCAGCGGGACTGCTGCAGACCTCCCCCGCTCACCTTCAGTCACGCCGAGGCCAGAGCGGGGCAAAGCAACCCGCTAAGTACGCGGTCACGGGCACTCCACTTCGCACACCGGTCCGCAGGCGTCTCGATGTTCAGACCCTGCTGGGAGGCGCTATCTTGCCTCAACCGGTCTCGCCCTTCGTCGCTACCGTACTCACTCGCTGTTGTGCCGCCGCCGGAGCATGGGGCACCGCTGCAATGCCCCCACACTCCCGCACTGCTGTCCTCGCCGGGGAGCCCTTTTTAGGATGGATTGTGACGGATTTGAAGGCTCAGACGCTGTCGGCTAGCGCAGCGCGACTAAATGGCGGCCATCTTCATCGGCTGCTAGCCACGCCCCCCTTTTATCTATTTTTATGTCCCTCCAGGAACTGTTTAACATCTCTGAATGGTTGGGCTTTGTTTTTTAGAATCGTGAGCTTATGTCACCAAAAAGGACATCACTCAAAACATCTTTGTACGGTGTGTTCACAAGCCCAAATATCTACATTATTTTCATTCTTAAAAAGTAAAATATGAATCAATGTGTGTCAACAAATACTGCTATGTTGTACCAATATTTGTATAAACTGAAAACCTGTTTCCTTTGTTTGGGCATTTCACAATGGTAGCATTTACTTCAAGTAGCTAATGTATATGTCAATTGTAAAAAATATTAAATGGATTCTGTACTGAAGTAGCTTATCAATGTGTCACATACTATGTAGATACCTATGCTATTGAAGACATTAAGAACAATATATTTTGGTGGATTGACAAATGACTTTGACACCATAAGTAAATATGTAGGCCCTGAAACATTTCAATCCACTTCATACAGAGAAAATACATTTTCACATGTGACTCTCTAGTTGTTTGAAGTTTGTTTTACCATTGTGAAATTGTTTCACAAAATATGCTGGCTTTCACTTTAGGCAAAAATTGGTACAACATCACAGTAATTATTACATACACTGATTCATATATAAGTTGCACTTCAAACATTCAAATGTTGAGCACAATATGCAACATATTACACCTTGAGGCATTTCTACACTTGCCTAATGAGTCATGACTTAGTCAAGATTTGGAGTTTTCTTGATGGGGTACTCCTACATATATGTGATGGAACATTCCATCTGCCAAAATACCTTTCAGTATCCCATTTTTCTCCATCATTCATTTATCATCTGGACATAACAAAGGACATTGAGAAATGGTTTTGGGTGTGTGTTACTCTGTCACTAATGTGTACACATTCCTGTCTGGGTTTCAACTAAAATTGTATGCCAATCACAAATATTTGTCCAAAAACAGACTGGCTGAAACACACATTTGAGAAGGAGTAAGACATCCCGCAGATCTGACACTTTTAACATGTATGAAACAGTATTTCTGATGCAAAACACAATTGGGATATGTTTAGAATCCAAAATGTCGCCATTAATTCTGATGTGACTACTCATTTTGGCTCACATGCTCACTCTTGTTTGTGTAGAATCCCAACTCACCAATGTGACATTTGGAACATCCACTGTATCATAAGTACATATCATGCTATGTCACATGTAATAGGACTACCATTACTTCACCACAATAGTGAAGAAGCATCACACCTGACACAATAAAGACTTTTGGCCTGTTAGTATAACTGGACCACATGACATCAAACATCATGATGTATATGTGTAGCTTAGGCAGCCATGTGTCTGCTCAGAACAGTCCTTTGGTAGTGAACAGGAATCAGGTGAGATCCTTTCCAATAAATTAATAGACAAGCACATCATCATACACATTGTGCAAAACCTACACCTTCAAGAACTCTTCTTGTGCATTGGACATGGGTCACCCTTAATGTTGATGTGAAAAATCCTGGCTGTAACAATAAATTGGTCAAGTAACATGTGAAACTCAAATAAGAACTTACCCCCTTGTTGCTGCTGTTGGGCTCTCAACTGCCCATCAAACTGGGAATAGGCTACAGAAAGAATGTGGGCCATTAGGGGGGGTCAGGGTGCGACACACGTGCTTCCCATGAGCTGGACTTTGCTGACTTTCTGGTCCAGTGTCATAGGTCATCCCACCTCTTCCTGCAATGGAGGCTGCGCTGCTTTTAGACCCCCAGGGTCTACACCTTCTGGCAATGGCCTTCCAGATCTCCTGCTTCTGATGGGTGTTGACCTGTATAGATACAAGAAATGAAAGCACAAAAAAATATTTTTGTGACTTTTTGTTGTACATCTATCACAAGCATGACTCATAAGTTACCACCCAACATATGTATTTTCACAAGCGGATCAAAACAATTATATTAATACACACTTTTGTAGTGCCCTGTTGACTACCCTCATCCCTTGTCATGTCCTATAATCACTAATCCAAGACAGTGACATCATCTAGCCCAGAGGGCTCCTACATTTTCTGTGATGGGAGCTACTTCAGATCAGTGCAAAATATTGAGAACTACTGAAGGCTCAACAACTTGCGCGTTGTTACCAGACACCCTCACCGCTTCATGCCTAAAGTCAATAGAGCCAGATACTATGGTTTGAGCTACACACTATGAATGAGTGCACAATGAAAGTGCTGCCAGTTGTGTCAGTGAGGATGTATGAACATGTGTATGTATGAATGGGATAGAATTGTACGGGTGACAGAGTCTGTGTGGTATTTACTTGTAGGACAGGGCACAGCTTTTGCCATATGTGGCAACATTACATGGATGAAACAAACACACAATTATATGTCCTTTTGAATTGGGGGAATTTACAATTGCAGAGAAATATTCTACTAAACACTTTACATCATGGAACATTTTTCTGCACTTTAAAATTCTCACATTTATAAAAGGGCAGTAGATTGCATTAATACTTATGGCACAGAAAATACTGGCCACTGGGAGTAAGGGGCCTGCAGTTTGGACGTGAAACACTTTGAAATGGGAGTAAAAGTAAATGAAGTGTTAGCTCAAGAAGTTAGGTAACTCTCCATTTCAGTTGTCGTATATTTAAAATTATTCAGGGGCATATTTTTGCACACACTTGCAAATTTTAGTTGACTAGGAAATATGTTTATGACAGATATTCCTCAGTGCTTCAGTTGTTTGTCCATGTGACTCAGCCCCAGACTGACACATGATTCTGACTGAGCACTGCTCTTTGTCAGGCCCTGCTAACCGCAGCCTGATGATCATCATGTACAATGAACACAGCCTTCCCTTAACTATTATATGAAAAAAGGACCTTGTGCCCATCTAATAACTGACCTCAAGGCTGTGTGCTACTCTGAAAGGGTCTGGGAGCCATTGGTAGCTCCCAATCAACTGTTTGGAGCCCCTGATCTTGGATGAGTGATTAGTTGGACTATACACATAGCTAACATCATCTTCATTTGGTTTGTACAGAAAACATATATATGTATAGTTGTAAAGTCTAAATAATGTGTTTTCTAATTTACATGATGTTAGATTTCCACATTTCACATGTCATTCAAACATATACATAGATATATCACTGCATACACATCAAATAGAATCTAGGGCTTAAAACACACAACACATACTAATGTTATTTTTTAACATTGTGAAGTGCTTACAAATCCCCAACATCAGTGTCCTATGCAAGGACTAAAATATATGACACTTCACATGAATCACTACACTCCACTCAGGAACTCAAAAGGACTTTGTAGCCTGTGTTAATGGACAAAAACCAAATTAGACAGATGCACATATACATTTCATACATGTACCTGTGCCTCAGGTAAGCCATAGAGCTGGCCATACAGATAGAGAACCTCCAGTGCCAGCAACTCCAGCTCCTCTGGCGAGAAGGCAGTGGCCCTCTCACCTGCTCGACCTGGCATTGTGGCTCCCAGAGGTCACAAACAACAGCAAAAATGGAGTAGGGCTTGATCGCTGCAGTGCCAGGAGGTAAGAGAGCTTTTTTAACCGCCGAGTACATGTACGCGATCTGCAGCGGAGACGGACAGAGCCATTGACCTTCGTACATTGCTTTCACACACATTAGCCTATGGCTGTGTCCGTCGTGGAGTTGAACACCCACTACATGGCCAACTTCCACCGTGGACGTCTGATTACAAATGTCCTGACGGTGAGGTCAGGTGCCCGCCATTTTAGAAGGTCAAATAGTGTGTTTATGACTGTTAAGTGTGTCACCCCCACTCAAATTGGTACCTTCTTTGTTTACATATTCAAACTTCAAGAGACACTCACGTTTTTAAAAAAATATTCATATTTAGTGCATTACTGTGTTTAAATGCGATATTTGCGCTGTGTTGTGTATACCTCAGTTGACGGTATTTAGGATTGAAAAAAAAAAATCATATTTAAATAATACATTAGAAATGTATTATTTACACATTCATTCATATTAAAAATATTGACAGCTACAAAATGACATTTGTGAAGTAAAAATGACCAAAGAAAATGTTAGCTTAAAATATGTTGCGAAACCATATCTATATATTTTGCACAGCATTACATTTGTGCTAATAATCAAAAACAAATGACGTGGAACATGTTTGAAAATGTTCACAATTCTACCAATGCAGACATTTGAACCCTGGGAGAGTGAGGAGATGACAGGCTCAAGTGTACCACCCATTTCCAGACCTTGCCAGCAAAGAAAAATGGAATATTATCAAAGATTTCAGCTTGAATAGGCAAACTATACTGGATTTATGTCACCAGCAGGAGACAGATGTTCCGCCTCACAACAGAAATCCGCATCTATTACACCAATATTCAAATACATGGCAGTACTTCATTTTGTGGCCACAGGATCATTCCAATACACTGTGGCAGTATCTGGTGGAATGTCACAACCAACTTTCAGTGGTGCGCTACAAGAAGCTATATCGTAAATGATGAGACACATCAACAGCTTCATCCAGTTTCCATGACATGAAGATTTTTTGAATGTGAAGGGTGATTTCTATAGTTTGGGTCGCCTACCACATGTGGTTGGAGCAATTGATGGCACAAATATTTTGCCTTAGTTCCACCACACACCAGGGAACAAGTCTACCGGAATCGGAAGCACTTCCATTCAATCCCCTTTGAGAATGGGCCCAAAAATATTTTTTAAGGGCAGGCAGTGGTCCCAGGGACCAATGCCTGCCCTTAAAAAATGAAACTGAAAAGCTTCATTTTTCTGTTTTCAAATGCAGCCTGTTTTCCTTTAGGGAAAACGGGCAGAATTAGAAAAAAACTGCTTTACTTAAAAGCAGTCACAGACATGGTGGTCTGCTGTCCCCAGCAGGCCACCATCACTGTTAGTGCTAGCCATTCCTAATGGGGTCGCAAATGGCGCCTGCCTCATTAATATTAATGAGGCATGCAATTTGCGACCCCCATTAGGAATCGCAAACAGTGTCTGAGACACTGTTGCACATCCCAATTTACGAGTTGCAAATTGCTGGGTCGTACATCTGGCCCTGTGTGTCATACATGTTGTGAAGATGACACCCAGAACCACCACCAAAACATGCTTTAAACCATGAAAGTGAGTGGTATAATTAAAAAAGCAACATCACTTCTGTTAAAAATCATTAAAACAAGTGATCAGTGCTAAATATAACCCCAATTCCAACAAAATCACATAATGTGTCCCATACTAAACATACATGCATAAACAAATATAACCAAACAGTGCACTCACTGTGTGCAGAATGAAAATCTAAATCCTCTGTAGACACCAATGTGTTAGTGACGTTATCAGCGGCGTAGCCACCCAATACACCATCCATAAAACAAAAAAGTTTACCACCTCGACAAACCCTTCGTGAACACCGCAGGTGAAATCAATCCTTTTAAAACATGCTGTGGATTCAAAAGTCAAACACGTTACCGTGAAATAAACAGATAATAGAAATGAAAAACATATGTAAACCACAGTGATGAATCATACCGTGTACAGCATACTCTATGTCAAAATAATGCAGTGACCTCCTTAAACAATGCAAATTAAAATTATAAACTCAATTGTAAAACCCATTATTTACAGTGCTTGCTGCTAAATAAAATTATAAACATAAACCCGTAATGAATTACAGTCCAAAACATAAGTCATAAACAGACTTCGGTTGTAGATGTCAGTCGCAATTGTTAGCTTGATCACTTTCAAGAAAAAAGGAATGCTCCATAAGTAGCTGTTCATTATATCTGATGTGTCATGTTCCACTTGGTTATGTTGCATCCTAGGATCTGTTTAAATGATTGCTAAACCTGACACCAGAGACCTCCTGGCATCATCAAACTGTATTCTGTTTATCAGCAGGAGTCACCTTATTACCTTTGGATATAATGAACAACTACTCATAAAGCATTCCATTTTTACTCTGATGAAGGGCTGCCTGCCTAAAAAGCATTGGGTGCATATTGTTACGGGTACCCAGGATGAAATGTGATTTGCTTTATGCTGTAGAGACAAGGTTGGATGGGCGTTTCTTCAGCATTTAAGATTGGAAACATGTTGTCTCTGGATGAACTCTAAAACCTTTCAAGGAATGGGAATAAAATTGTGATTAACATGGAATACTTTGTTTAAACTCAACTTTTCATACAGGTTGTGCGGATCAGGTCTAGGGTGCGCTCCTCGCGCACCAGTTAGTTCAGAAAAATTAGCCTTTGCCATGCAGGTAAAGCCTATTTTATATATTCATAAGTCTCCCCTAAAGTGTGTCTCAGAAACACACAGGGCAGGGTGCTAATATGCAAAAATAAGGTACACTAAATAGTGTGGTTAGTGTGCTTGTGCAGTGAAATAAAACCCAAAAGCTATTTCACTGTGTAGGCGCCCTTGCAATACAGGCCTCAGTGAGTTTAAATCTTTATTTTCTATTTCTGCTTGCGGAAATGCCGGAAAAATGCTTCAAAGTTATGCTGCCTGAGCCAAAACTGCCTTAAGACCAGTTTGGCCACTCAACTCCTCAAAGCTGGAATAGATATCCTTGGCAGAGAGTGTTAACAATCCTGGCTCAGAGGAAAAGAGCCTGCTTCTAAGTCCAGGAAGAGGTCATGGATTTTAACTGGTAACTATTTAGCAGGTAAAAGCTATGTTGCAGTGAACAGAGAGAGCTGGCAAAACAAAAGGAAACTTTAGCATAACCTCATTTGACTTTGAGATGCTAGCCATGGTTTCTTCTATTGATGTACTGGAGCATCTCAGAAAGCCAGCCTCCAGTCACAGTAGGGAAGAGTGCCAGTTTGGACTCTGTTAGGTGGGAAGAGGGCTCATCTAAATTGGGGAGTGGCCAAGAAGCTAATGATAGGCCTGCTTGGTGGCAACTAGCTTCTGCCATCTTGAAACGGGCTACTAGATAAAGTTATAGTAAGGCAAAGAGGAAGTGCTGCAAAAGGAAATGGGCAGACTATAAGAAAACAGTTAGGACTGGGTGATATTATTTTTCCAATTACTGGCCAGCACATAGGATAAATATGGCACCTCAACCACTGCTTCTTCAGAACATTCCTAGACATGGGAATACTCCATCTGAAGAAGGTCTTTCTGGAAGAAGATTCATGACTCCTGCAGGAAAAAGAGAACACACTCAAGGACTACTGAATCCTGCTGGCACCCAGGGTCTGGTCAAAGGTCAAGTAGTTCGAGTCTTCTTGTTTGCCTGCCTTAATGACACAAGAAGCTGGAGCCCTCCTGATTCCAAGACGGCCCAGCAAATCACAGAGAGCTGGAATCTCACATGAGATCTGGCCTTGTGTGGTGGGTGATAGTCTATGGTCTCAACAGAATGCAGGAGGATGTCCCACACTCTGTCGAAGGCATCCAGTTTGTCATTAAGTTTATACTTGATTGTTTTGTGCACGCACCACTCTATTGAATTCTACTACTCTTTCTGTGGGGGTGGGGCACGTGGGTTGACATCAGTGGCGAAAAATGCATATTTTCACCACTGCCAATGCTGTGGCCAGCCACCAATGTGCATGTTCATCCATTTCGGGGGCATCATAAAGTATCATGGAGGTGTGTAAAGGGGCTGGTGGTGGAATCGTCGCAGGTGTTCCCACACTGCACCCCATAGGGTTGTATCATCGGGTAGCTCCATATTATATATAATAGATTGCAGGCATCCTCTGGGCATCTCCAGCATTTGCTATGAGGCAGGAGGCCTGTATGATGCAGCTTCTTCAGGGCCCAGTACCAGTCATGCAGTATTTTGAAATATAGGAATTTGAGGTGAGATTCTTGAAGCACTCTGTCATGTAAGCAGAGTAGGTTCACCCAATCAGTTGGGGTATATTCCCTTCCTAGGGCGGCATGTCACTTGCTGTGTGTCAAGGTCAGTGTATGTTTTGAGTGGGCTTCCCCATGAGCACTCATACAGTCCTCAGACCAGTCGCTTATTCCCCCGCCCCAGAGTCAGAGATATTGCTGGATATGAGATGCTGGGAGGTCTGTTGGGGAGGTCGCTGGTATGGACCGATGGCTGTCTGTTTGAGGTTAAATTCTCCCTTGAGTGTTAGAAAGGGTTTGAGAGTACCTTTGCCAAGGAGGTGGTTCTTCTGTTGCACCCTTCGCGCTTTACAGGTCACCCAGTGGAAAGGTACTCCAGTGATGCAAAGGGCAGCATTATGCCACACCGGTGCCACTCTGTGAAGTAAGAGGGTCATTCCATATGAGTTTGTGGGCCCTTTTCCATTCTGCAGAGGTGGCTGTCAGTATCGGAATGTATATCTAGGTGGGTGAAGGATGATGGGAGGTAACATGGGGTGTCAAGCATGCCAACCCAGTGAGGTGTTGTTCTATGTTGACCCACATTGGTGCTTTCTGTGGGCCACCCAGATAAGGTGCTATCTGGGAGAGTTGAAAGGCCAGGTAGTAGGAGGAAATGTCTGGGAAGCATAGACCACCAGCCATCGTGGCGGCCCATAGTCTGGTGTCTCGTAGTCTGGGGGGTCTACCACTCCATAAATAAGATTGGATATCTGCCTCTATTCCATGTAGGAGATAGGGGGTACTGTCAGGAGCAGCATAATGAAGATATAGTTGTATCTGGGGGCCACCGTCAACATCACAGTTTGGACTTGGCCCCACAAAGAAAGCTTCAAGTGTTGCCACTCAAGGAAGTCCTGCTTAGACTGTTCTCAGAGAGGTAGGAGGTTGTCCTCCACCATCCAGCAGAGACCATTGGTTATCCTGATACAGAGGTATCTCAACCCGTGAGATTCCGACCATATGTCATCTGTGTGAAGGCTCACTCTGGTAGTCCCATTAGACAAGTGAAGTGCCTCACTTTTCACCCAATTGATTTTATGCCCCGAGAGGTGGGAGAAACGGTTTATGATGGACATGACTGAGGTCAATGAGGAGTGCCGGGACTGTGAGCTATGACTCCCACTGACGCAGCTGGGCTGCAAGCAGATGTCCAACCTTCTCTCCTTTGTCATATATGTGCCACTGTCACCAACCAAACAAGGCTACCTCTGTCCCATCTCTTTCAGGCTTTGAGCCCGGCCAGATACGCAGCAGCCAACATATGACACAGAGCTTGTCGGCAACACCCCTGAAGGCAGCCCTCCCACAAGGTGACCAGCCACCCTCACACTTCCCACCCCAACTACCGCTGACTCCACGCACCACTACACTGACATGAAACAAGGAAATTTTGGCAACTCCCAAACGACTCACCCCCCCGGTCATGTCTTATCAGGCATTGGACTTCCGTAAGCACACAGTTGAGGCAGAGAAGGAAAGCCGTCTTAGGCTCGACGGGGCATAGATGGAACCCAACACAGGACCCAGTCCATGATCTTAAGGCGGGCAAAAACATACCTTCCCTCAGGATCCGACCACGTTTTGCGAACGAAGCATGGGAGCAATCTACATAGCAGAATGGCCATCTCACACTTGAGCAGTAGGGGGTGCATCCCCGGGGAGTGGCTGAGAGGGGTGGCTGCTATGGAACATCTTCCCCACCCAGTCCTGCCGAAGTTTATCAACCTCAGAACTCGTAAAGTGCATCAACTTAACAGGATGATATCAGCCCTCTTGGATTTCAGATAGGTCAAGACCTTCCTCCTCTTGATGTAGTGAGTGAGGTCATGGATATTTCCAGAGAGGGCCGTTAAGGGCACCAAAGCCATAGACAACAGACCACTGATGAGAGGGGATGCGGAAAGGAAGAAGGAAGGGAGGGGAGCGGGGTGTATAGCCCATAGGCAAAGGAGGACAAGGGAGGGGGACACGGGGCAGGGTAGGGGAGAGCCTATGATCTTTATATTTGCAGTTCTTTCTATTTGCACTCATTTTAAATGAATATTCACTGAATGTTCCCATTTTATTTTTTAGGCTAATTCACAAAGGCATTTAAGAGTATGTGACGTTGTACTACAAGAGTACTATTTCACATACTCATGAATGCCTTTGTGTATAGGCCCCATTTGCACAAGAAGCATTTCTTTAAGATACTGAAATGAAGAAAGTGTAAGAAGGGCAATGGGAGGAAAAGCAGGTACAATACCCTTAAAAATGCATAAAAACTGATTTTGAAATATATTAACAGTGATCAAACGTTAATACATTAACAATGCGATGAATAATTAAGGGATGGCACAGTATAATTTAACATAATCTAAACAAGACTTGATTTAGTCCAAAAGATAAGAAGGCTAATCCGGGAATTTAAACCCCTATTCTTTTGTATATGTTGTAATGTTGTCGGTGCTATGCTTGGCACTCCATTATTCAACAAGTATTCGTCTTTTGGATACCAACTGAGGTCATGCTATGGATATCAAGGAAAAAGGATACATAATAACTGGGGAAAAGCAAAGTTTTATAGTATTTGAATAGCCCCAACTAAGAAAGGGAAGGACGCTTAACTTAAAATTCATATTATTTTTTTCAATTAATTTCAAATAATATTGAATTCTTTGCTATTCATTTTGCCAAGCAAGATACTGTTAGAAATGGGGGTCTCTAGTTGGCAATGGTTTGCACCTTTGTCCAAGTAGGGACCCTTCTTCCTAGTCAGGGTAAGGGGGATACACTTCTAAAATAACCCCTGCTCACCCCCTTGGTAGCTTGGCACGAGCAGACAGGCTTATCTCAGAGGCAGTGTGTAGAGCATTTGTGCACATATACAGTAATACAGTGAAAACACTACAAATGGACACCACACGAGTTTAGAAAAATAAGTAAATTTTATCTAAACTAAACAAGAAACAGTTATCAAAATAATCTTCTTAGAAGGTAGAAGCAGTTCTGTCCATAGTAAACTATAGATGCGACACTTTCAACACAAAGTACCTTGGATGCGTCCAAATCATAAACAAAAACAGCCGCAGGGAAGGTGATGCGTCGGTTCCTTACACGCAGGGAAGCGAATAAGTCGGTTCCTTACTCCAGGGAAGGTGATGTGTCGGTTCCTTACTGCCACGCAGGGCAGGTGATGCGTCGATTCCTTACTGAAGTGGAGGTGATGCGTCGGTTTCTCACTGTGCGGGGAGGTGATGCATCGGTTTCTTACTGCGGCCCCAGCGTTGATGTAGACTTGCCACCCCAGTGTGATGCGTGAGGATCGGGGATGCATCGGTTCTCGATGCGGTGGTGGCAACGGCGCTGTGTTGGTTTCTCCAGCCACAGTCCCATGATGCATTGGTTCTTGCAGCCGCACAGCAGGGCCTGCATCGAAATCGGTGCGGGGATCTTGGACTCCATAGATCGGTGCACTTGATGTGGTGTGCGGTGATTTCTCCAGCAGCAGGCAGGAGCTGCATCGGTTTCTTCGGCAATGCGTCAGAAACCGGTGCTGATGCGTCGCGCTTCTCGTAGTTGCATCGCTTTTTCCAGCTTCCAACAACAGGAACAACCTCCAGTGGCCCAGAACAGCAACAGGCACCTCTTGGCAGGTCAGAGCTCTCAGCAAGGGAGTTCAGGGGAGCTGTAGGAGAAGTCTTTGTGTCCCTGAGACTTCAGAACAGGAGGCAAGCTCTACTTCAAGCCCTTGGAGATCTTCCTCAAGCAGGGGACACAGCACACAGCAATGTCCTTGTCCTCTCCTTGGCAGAAAAAGCCACTGCAGGCCAACCCCAGACAGCACACAGCAAAGGGGCAGTACTTCTCCTCAGTTTCTCCAGCTCTTCTCCTTGGCAAAGGTTCCTCTTGAACCACAGAAGTAATCCAAAAGTCTGATTTCTGGGCCCCACTTTTAATAGCACAAAGTCCTTTGTTCTCTGGTGGCAGAGAAGCTCTTTGCCCAGCCCAAACCATTTCTGTACTCTCTGGTGCAGCTTCCTGACAGCATTGTCCAAGGCAGACCAGTTTTACGGCTTAGGGCTAGGCAGGAGGATGTGTGAAAGAAATCTCCTCCCCCTACTCTGAATACAGACCAGGTCTATTCAGCACAGCCCTGACTCACCCTGGAAAGGCAGGACACACCTCACCCCTCCCCCAAGTGGCTGTCTGAACAGAATGCATATTCCCAGCCCCTGTCACTCCACAGCCAGACAGTCAATACACAAACCTAGCAGAGGCACACAGGATGGCTAAGCAAGAACATACCTACTTTCTAAAAGTGATATTTTCAAACACAGAATGTAAAAATCATCCTCACTAAAAGATGCATCTTTATATTCTGAGTTCAGGCATACTAAACTTTACCTTCCTATCTTGTCCCAATGGGAAGTAATATTTATAAGATGTTATAAATGAACTCCCATTCTATCCCATATGACACATAGGCTTTCAAAAGTGAAAAACAAAATTGTCAGTATTTCACTATCAGGACATGCCACACACTTCAGGACATATCCTACCTTTAACATACACTGCACCCTGCCCACAGGGCTACCTTGGGCCTACCTTAGGGTTGACTAACATGTCAGAAAAGGGAAGGTTAGGGTCTAGCAAGTGGGTGCACCTGCCAGGTTGACATGGCAGTACTAGACTGCACACAGACACTGCAATGGCAGGCCTGAGACCCTTTTGCAAGGCTGCTTGTGTGGGTAGCACAATCAGTGCTGCAAGCCCACTAGCAGCATTTGGTTTACAGGCCCTGGGCACACATAGTGCATTGTACTAGGGGCTTAACAGTAAACCAAATAAGCCAATTATGGAAACACTAATCCATAACAACAATTTACAGAGGAAGCACTTGCACTTTGGTACTGGCCAGCAGTGGCAAAGTGGCCAAAGCATCTAGATCAGCAAAAACGAAGTCCAACAAATAGTAAAAACACAGGAGGCAAAGGCAAAAATACAGGGAAACCCACGCCAAGGACGTCAGGTCTAACACATACCTATATGCTTGATTATGTCTTTGTGACACATAAATCCTTACTGCATAAATGTACAGTTAAGCAGAAATTAAGGAGCAGATATTCTATATTCTCATATACGTTATAACCTGGAGCTTCTGAAAAGACAAAGATTTTGTCCATACAAATCGGTATGGATTGGTCTAAGTTTAACATACCTCCATATTATGTTTTTTGTTTTTTTTTCTTTCTTTCTTTTAAATGTTTTATATTGTCATGGTTTTAAGTAATCTATACAATAAACTTTACATTGACCTACATACCTCCAGTAATGTTGCAGGTATATTCAGGTAATTTTTATTGCAGTATCCTTAAATCTTAACATCTCCAATAACTTTGATATTGCATATATTGACAATATGTTTTTACATGTCTTGGATGAGTGGTTATATGGTACTAATAACATGGCTCCAAGCCTGAGTTCAGTATAGTCTAGGTCACAGTATAACCAGGGTCACAATATTTTAAAGCTTGTATAAGAGAATCCTTTCCCACTCCATCACAAATAGTTCATGCATTTAAGATAAAGAGCCCAATTCAACGAAAAAATTACATGTAATCCTTTGTACTTTAGACTATCCACTCATTGTATACTTTTACATATGCATAAATGCATACATTTTCAACTTTAAAAATATTCCAGTGAACAAACCCTTTCCCCCGCACGAAGCATTAGGTTTGAGAGTGTTCTCTCCTAATTACTACCCTGGATACAGATGTATTCCTGCCCTTGACAGATTTACACATTAAATATGTTTAGAGTGGGAATGAGCTGTGGAAATGGTTGCACATACCAACAAACATATTGGTTTGTGGGTATTTACAAACATCCTTGGGCATTCCAGTCATGAAAGGCGCTCTACCCATCCCTGGAAGATTTACTCAACAAAAATGTACACTGGCAAATCAAGGCATTTATGCAAATAAGTTGAACTTAGGTGGCATATCTGGATGTGAATGTGTCCCTAATACCAACACTGAAGTATAAAAATTAGAAGTACCAACGAGGCTCGTGGTTACTTGTTGCCCTGGGGCCTTCAATACATGTTCCTTGGCAATCTCAGAAGCAGCCGCTCAAGTACGTCTGCAGACCATTGTGCTGAGTTCATTAGGCCTGATTGACCCCGGGGTGCTGTGCATCTCAGCCCCTCCTAAATCCAGTAATATATAGATGTGTGTGTGTGTGTGTGTGGTTCGCCGGAAGAACCCAGAGAGTCCGCCTCCCCCGTTCAGATCCGAAGCCACCGAAGTCATCTGCGGCGTTCCACAAGGATCCTCACTCAGCCCAACCCTCTTCAACGTCTACATGAGCCCCCTCGCAGCCATCGCACGCCGACACAACCTCAACATCATCTCCTACGCCGACGACACCCAGCTGATCCTCTCCCTCACCAACGACCCCACCACCGCCAGAGCCAACCTACACGACGGGATGAGAGACGTCGCCGACTGGATGAGGAACAGCCGCCTTAAACTGAACTCAGATAAGACGGAATTCCTCATCCTGGGCTCATCACCCTCCGCCTGGGACGACTCCTGGTGGCCCCCGGCCCTGGGCACCGCGCCCAAGCCAACGGACCACGCACGCAACCTGGGCTTCATCCTGGACTCCTCCCTGTCGATGACCAGACAAGTCAACGCCGTCTCATCTTCATGCTTCAACACCCTGCGCATGCTCCGCAAGATCTTCAGATGGATCCCCACTGAAACCAGGAAGACCGTCACCCAGGCACTCGTCACCAGCCGACTGGACTATGGGAACACCCTCTACGCCGGAACCACAGCCAAACTTCAAAAGAGACTCCAGCGCATCCAGAACGCCTCCGCACGACTCATCCTGGACATCCCCCGACACAGCCACATCACCGTGCACCTGAAAGACCTGCACTGGCTCCCCGTCAGCAAGAGAATCACGTTCAGACTCCTCACCCACGCACACAAGGCCCTCCACGACCTGGGCCCAAAGTACCTCAACGACCGCATGACCTTCTACACGCCCACACGCCAGCTACGATCAACCAGCCACGCCCTCGCCACCGTACCACGCATCCGCAGAACCACCGCCGGAGGAAGATCCTTCTCCTACCTGGCAGCCAAGACCTGGAACTCCCTCCCCACTCACCTTCGGCGAACCCAGGACCATCTCTCCTTCAGGAAGCAGCTCAAGACCTGGCTGTTCGAGCAGTAACTTACCCCCTCCCCCAGCGCCTTGAGACCCTCCCGGGTGAGTAGCGCGCTCTATAAATGCCGTGATTGATTGATTGATTGACAGTATGTACCTTTATGTAAGAAAATGGCTATTATTTAAGGAGGATGTGAGTCCTACCCAAGTAATACGTCCAAAATCTTGTTAAGTCCAACACACAAGTGTAAAAAAATAAGCCTGGTCTCAACCCCTGGTAGCTGTGGCACACAACAGACAGTCTTAACTTAAGCAAAATGTATTAAGCATTTAGCAGTAACAAACCAACTGAAGGTTACATTCTCTAAATCCTAACTTTTTCTTCTTTGTGGCGCAGTTCCTCTTGGTCGCTTCTAAGGCACAGGGACCTCATTGTCAGCACTCCGGGGCCATGATGCATTCCAGCGGAGTAACCAGCGGGGTCCAGTCAGAGTTGAATTGTAACTGGTCAACAGGTCACTCCAGGAAAAGGCCTTTGCAGCTTTTGGTGACCCTGTAGCCACACAGAAGGTCAGCAACTGACACTTGGAATCCACTTCTCAGTCCTGGGGACAAGTGGAAGAAGATCCAGACCTTCAGGTTTCTGCACAAGTCACAAACAGCAAACCCAGTCCTCTTCTAGTCATCTACTGGTCCAGGTGGGTTCTAAGCATATTTGGGTGAGGTTACACTTTTGTACAATTTACTAACCAGTGGGTGGAAGAAACTCTTGGACACACTCTAACAAATGGGAAAAGGGTCCTAAGGGGAAACATTCACCATTTCACAGCACATCCAGTTTTTCATCCTGTAAACTATCCCAGAGTGCACAATTCTCTGGGAAAATCAAGATGGCAAAAACTTCCTGCACCTGGAACCAGCTAGTGGCCCACCCAAAGGTGAATCTAAGTAGATGAGCAGCTACCTCCTCCTCAACCATAAAAAACTGGTTCTTAATCAAAGGACCCATTTCCTCTACAACTCACTTTAAGCTCAAGAATGAATGGGCAGGCTTCACCCCGTGATCTTTCAAGTTAATGAAGTTTCTGAATCCTCCCATCTCCCCTTTCTGACAGAACAAGTCATATTTCTCACACCCAGGTCCTGAATGAATGAATGAATGGCATTTCTATAAAGCTCACTAATGCCCATATGTGTCTTGGTGTTAGAACTGCCATGGATGAACTATAACCCCCTAATGGAACATATTAATTTGAAAACAATAATGTTTCCAGCGCTTTCCTGAAATACAAATGATTAGTCTGACTTTCAATATACAAAGGAAGACTATTCCACAATTTTCCAGTGGTAAAAGTAAAACTTCTGCCTCCCCATGATGCCCTTCTCACTTTAGGCAGCGGCGGCTCCTCCGCAATGGCAGAGGAGTGGCGCCCCATTAGCTCAGAGCCAGCAGCTGAAAAATAAAACAATATCTTATTATTGTTTTATTTTTCAGGTGATGGCTGAGCCAGCGTGTGTAGGGAGCAGCGGAGCCGGGCCATGGGAGGGAGGAGGAATGGCGTGGTATGTGCACTTCTAAGTGCTCATGTCTGTTTGGCCAGCTGTCTTAGGCCAGCCAAACAAACATGTGCAGTTTGATTTCTCCAACCCAGCAGTATTGCACAGCAGGGTTGGAGAAACAGCTCAGACTCCCTGTGCCTGAGCAAGTGTTAAAACAGCCCATTCAGGCCAATCCCCACGCTGCTCTCATGCTTGGTAATAGCATATGATACTATTCAAAACCCAAGAGAGCAAATCAGTCTGGCTAGAGGTGTAACATACGCATCAAACAATGTGGGACTAAGCTATGAGCCCTGTGGAACTCCATAGGCGAGAGAGAAAGGCTTATAGACGAAGGTATTCAAAGTGACAGACTGTTGTTTGTCAGAGAGAAAAGAGCTTAATATAGCCAAAACAGGGTCCCTAATCCCTATGCTCTCAAGGTGTCCCATCAAGACTGTGTGATTGACAGTGTTGAACGCTGCCTGCAAATCTAACAGACTGAGTGCTGCCTTTCCCCCTCCATCAACTAGAGATCTGATTTCTTCCATCACAGCAACTAGAGCTCAGACTCAGTACGTTGTCCAACTCTGAAGCCAAACTGAGAAGAGTCAAGCAGTTGGATATTGTCTAGGAGGACAGAAAGTTCAATATTCATAGCATTCCTCATTATTTTGGCTGGGAGCAGCAATCAGGAAATTGGACGGTAACTACTAACTTCATGAGGATTGACCGATGGCTTTTTTATTAAAGGGAACACTGAGGCCTTTTTCCAAGGTCCAAAGCTAAACATATTATTTAGAGGGACATGGATCTGACGGAGCACCTCATTTGAGTCTATTCATTTTATTACCTGATCAACTGTAAGAGGAGTAAATTCACAAAGGGCCTGATTATGACATCAGTGGTCCGACCGTCGGGCCACTGATTCAGCAGTCTGGAGTATGCCGCCAAGCCGGTGGCATCCTGACCGCCGTATTACAAGAACACCGCCAGGCTGGTGGGGTTGTGTCAGCGGTGCCATAGCTGCAGCATGCTTCAGCTCATTGAGAGCCTGTAGCATATGCTGCCGCCCTGGCAGCACCACGTGCACGTCAGTGCACTGTGTACCATGCACCACGTTGTGCATAGCACACAATGCACATACGAAAGTGCAAGCAGAGGGGGGGCCCTGATTGGAGTCCATTTCCCTGCCTTTCCACCAGGCATGGCCGGTACAGGTAAGAGGGGTGGGGGGAGTCACCAGACGGCGGCATAGGGAAAATAAAATAAGTAAATAAATAAAACCACTTACCTTGCACTCGTCGCATCGCTGAGCCGGCGATGCGGCGAGCGGAAGGTAAGTGGTTTTATTTATTTTTTTCTTTTATTGTCCCTATCCCATTGTCTGTCCACTTCCACCCCACCCACCCAACACTGCACCGCTCTTACCTGTACCAGCCGCGCCTGCTTTCCACCAACCTTTTCATGGCGGGGTTCCCGCCATGAAAAGCTCATCAGAAAGGCAGGTCGTAATCTGCAGAGCGGTGCCGGCATTGGCACCGCTGTCGCAGAACACCACTTTACACACCACGCCCCATTGGGATCCAGGATCCTGGCGGTGGAAATTTCAGGATTAGAAGATGACAATTTATCAACCTGTGTATTTGAGGAAAGCTCCTTATATACCTCATTAACTTCTGCTTGAAAAAAATTTGCAAGACTATTACAAAAGGTTTGACTTAAGTCTGAAGTATTTCATTTGTTGAAGTTAAATGTATTAACTGTTTGAAATCACTCTTTGGCTGAGTTTTTAGCTGATTTGATTGTTGCCGCAAAATAGGTAGATCTTTCAGCCATAATCATGGCTTTATATTCCCTAATGCTTTGCTTATATTTACTTCTCTAACATGAATCATAGTTTTTTGTCATATTTGCTCCTGCCTACGACAGAGCTGTTTCTGAGATCTTAGTTTAATACCATGGAGTGGAAGGTTTATTTCTGTAACACTTTTGTATTTTTATACAGGCCAACTAATCAACAGCTTTGCTAATTCATTCAGCATAATTAGAGGCCGACTGGTCCAAATCACAGGCTAGTTGCGGCTGACTTTCTGATAGTATCAAATGAAACTGATCTTCTTCAGTCTTATGTTAGGCATGAAATTTATATGTTCACCCTGAATTATGATCCGGCAATGCTTTATTAAAAATGTTAAGTATAAAAATAACCGCTTTATGGTCTGACAAAGTAAGCAGTAATGTGGAATCGAAGTTAAGGGATGAGTTATTGGAAAAAATACTGTCAAGTGTATGACCTGCTGAGTGAGTAGCGGCATAGACCTATTAGGGAAGTCCAAAGCTCAGCATATTATCCATCAAGTGCTTAGGATCCTTATCATCAGATTATTCTAAATGGAAATTAAAATAACCTAATATTGTAAAGTTTGATAAATATAAGCAGGATTCCATTAGTGCGCTAACTGCCAGCACAAAATTCATTCTTGGACCTGGTGGGCGGTAAATTAACATGCCATTAAATGAATAATTCGCCTCACAAACCGTGGAAGTCACAGGATGAAATGTAGCCTTCAAATAATTACTGTAGATAACCGCTAAACCACCACCATGTTTGTGCATGTGGTCATGTCTAAAGATGGAATAGCCTGCCAGAATGGCAGGAGCCAAATCAGGACCAGAAGTCAGGTCTGCCCATATTTCAGTAACAAACACTATCTCTGGTGAATAATTATCAATAAAATCGTCAAATTCTAATTTGTTTTTGACTAGGTACATCAAGTTGATAAGAACACATGTCACATGACTGTCAGTTTCTGTGACTATAACACTGGCGGTATCCATTGTTTTGCTACATGTGGGAAGATCACCCTTAACCCAGTTACCAGGTAAAGTGAAATTACAGCTGTAGCATGTTATTTTGCCATCACCGATTGCAACACTAAAATCCATCGGAGTGCATAAGGTTTCTTACCTAATTTATTGAAGAAAAGAAGATCCTCCTTCGAATAGTATCACCTTGCGGGTGGCTGGGAAGCAACTCGACCAGGGGTTCTAGCGCTGGGTGTTGTCCGGCACAGATGGGCTTGACTTTTGCATGCCCGCAGCGTATGTCCGCTGTGCGGATGCGCTCTTAGGCTATGTCAGAAGTCTGGCATCCAAGAGGCGTGGCTGGGGCGTGGCTGAATCTGAAACACAGCTCATTGCGTCAACAATAATAAACAGTGGGAAAAGTAAAACACAAACAGGAGTCCAGCGTCTCCTGCTCCTCACACAGGCTCCCCAGTGAGAAGGAGTATACTGAAACCAAAATGCAAATCCTCCTACCAAAAGGCCTAAGCCAATGCTTGTGCTCTGGGAACAGGTGTCAAGGGGAAAGAACTGACGGGGGGCATCTCCAGACAAGCTGTCATAACCATTAGAACCTTTTTAGGTCTCTGCCTCGTCTGACCTGGAAGCCAAGTACCAGCCCTGTAGTGGCTGGGGCAGTGTGTCATGTACCCAACCCAGGAAGTTTCTGTCCTCCATGATTGTAGTTTCCGTTGTCCTGTTCTTCAGCTCCTTCATTTATGCAGTTTCCTAACTTTCTTGTGGAGTGTTTTCTAGTCAAGACCAAAATTGCCCCAAAAAGTATTTCAACTGTACTTTAGTTGTTCTCATGGGACCGAATACAGCCCTAGACAGTGAGAATAATCTTTGGGGGATAACCATTGTAGGAACATGTCAACCTTAAATTCTAACATGTTCCATGTTTAAATACATGTTACCCTACCTTGTGGGTTACAAAGCCTACTTAGGTTTAACCTACCTAGTATTTAAAAATAGGATTCCTTCCTCTCAAAAAGGGTATTTTGACAGGTTCACCTGCAGGTGAAGCTGCAGCAGTCAGACTACACATGTAGGCCTGAAACCATGTTTTACCCAATTAGTCTGGTGGATTTCATAATACGTTTTAGTCCACATGTGACATTTAACTTCATGCCATTGCCATATTTCTGCACCATATACAATGACCTTCCTGAAAAGTTATATATACCAATTAGGAGTTAGCCAATTCTGTTACATTGTTAGGGGCCGGAGCAAATACACTGAGGATTGCTCAGCATTACCCCAGTTTGCAGAGTTAAAAACACTGTGCCATTTGACCATAAAAAGGGGGAGACCACACAAAAAGAGGTACTTTCTAGCAATACATGATATATACATATATAAGACAGGCTGTTTCCAAAAACAAATGGCCTGATTCACAAAGGTAAACGTACACTTTTGTGCAACTTTATGGTTATTTTTGGTATTCACAGCTACAAGTTAAAAGTAAGTTCATGGCTGAGAAGACTCTGTAGTTGGGGCGGAGAACTGCACACATAAAGAGATTGTACTCTGCAACGGTTTTGACTGAGTGCCCTGGCCACCAAATCCTAAATCAGGCCATTAGTCCTCAGAAGATTGTTTGTGGTCAGTAAAATCAATATGAATAGAGATATTTCTAATGCATCTTAATTATTCATAATTTTAAAGATAGCAATATATAACAATTGGTGATTTAGCATTGCGTTACTACTCTTTCTGAAGCTACGGTGGAACAAATGCTGTGCAATTATGATTACAGCTTTAAATTAAATGTGAGGTTAAAGCTTTCACAATTAAAAATGTATGTAGAATGTAGTAATTTCCAGTCAAATTATACAATCTGTCCCTGCTGCCACTGGTCTCAGGGACGGCATGTAAATAAGTATGTAGATTCCTGAGTCATCTTATGTAGAGGCATGAAAGACTTCATGAATCTGAGAAAGGTGCATTTTTGAGAATTTAGTTGTGTAGGAAATGGGGTTACTAGTTGAGGGGGGTGAAACCCTACTCAAGCAGCAACCACAGTCCCTGTCAGGGTGAAGACGCAAGCAAATCCCAAATTAACCTGTGCTCAACCCTCTGGTAGCTTGGCACAGAGCAGTCAATGCTGTAGCTTGGAGAGTGGTTTGCAGAACTTTGTATTGGCGATGGGCAGTGGCGTCACTAGGGGGGTGCGGGGGGTGCGGACCGCACCGGGTGACACCATCACATGAGGTGACACCGTGAGCCTCTGCTTTAGCAGAGGCTCACGGTGTCACCCCATGTGATGGTGTCACCGGCCCCGGTGCAGTCCGCACCCCCCGCACCCCCGGACTCGGGAGTTACCGCACTGGGTGACACCAACCCTAGTGACGCCACTGGCGATGGGTGCGAGCGGCAAGGTTATTGCACCAATGGGCCCGTTTGCAAAGAACCCAAAATCTTTAAGGGAGCTCAACTGAGGACACATCAAGGGTCCAGGACCTGAATGGCACCACTTGAGGGGGTCAAGAACTCACTCCAGCAGAGGCCAGAAGGGCTCAGGCAGGTTCAGTTGCAGATCCAGTTGTAGGTCCAGGCAGCAGATCATCTAGGCAGTTGCAGGGAGCCTCTGAATATTCTTATGTTCAACTAACTCAGAACAGGAGGACAGCTGGCTGATCCAGGGAGTCACTTCAGCCTGTGATGAAGGGTGCAGGTCCAATCTTCCTTCTCAGCAAGTAGAGCAGCAGGCAGCAGAGCATGGACATCAATTCACTGAGCTCGTACTCGAGGGACCGGCATAGGACATTTATGCGATCGGATGAGAACAAACACGACGACACATCCAAATTTTCAGTGGTCGGTTTAATGAACATTTTGGAAGTTACCCAATTACGTTTGCCCATGCCGGAGGATCGTGTGGGTTGGAATTATCACCACACTTGGAATGGATAAGAACAAGAGATATTAGAGCCTTGAAAAAGTCACGGGTCTGTATTCCCAGTGTGGCGACGAAACAAGGGTTGGCTGGCTAAGATCTTGTTTGAATAAAAAGGATCCACGGAATCCCGAATAGCAGGCCGAAGCTGGTATGGGAAGCAGGCAGACGATCTTGAAGAATGTGTGACTACAGGTCCTGCCCCCTCGCGGGATTCATGTAGCTCGTGATGACAATTTCATCGCTTTGAACTACTACAGGGGGACACACCCTCCCTCATCACCGCACCTTAGCGCATGCTGCATCACCATTGGTCACGTAAAATACACCTGACCTTCACGTTCTTTCACTTTAAACCCTAACACATAGGTCCTGAAGAAAGCCAGCAAACGTAGCTGTCTGGCTGAAACATGTAGACCTGACCTTCCATTACAGGATATAAGAGACATAATTCAATCTCTACCCAAATCCACCTCTTTTTTAGTACTGCCAGAGGACCCACCATTAAAAAAAAACACCTTTAGCTATAAGGGACTCAATGGACAGTTTTTAAACTCCACCAACACTGCACCGCTCTGCACTCAAAACCAGCAACGCTGTAATTCAGGCGTTGAAGCACACTCGAGGTGCATTCGGCACCTTGGGTGGGACCCGATGATGAAGCATGCCACCAACTAGGTTGGTGGGTGAGGGTTTTCATAAAAAACGAATGGTTTTCCCAACACATGAACATTCAGCTTCTTAAGTGTGAGCCAGTTCTTATTGATATTCTTTGAATAAAAAGGAACCTGAAGAAAAGCAACTAAGAAACAAGGAACCTTATTGCACTGTTTCTTGTGTATTCAAGTGGACTTACATGTGCTACTGCTGTCCAGTTTTTGTAATCATAATAACGTGTGCTGGGGATTGTTATTACGTATATTTGTAGCCTAGGCCACAAGATTTGGGGAGGCTGGTGGTTCTCTCCACCCTTCAGCACCGTTGAGGTATATATAGACAAAGATATCTAGTGATCTAACCCTTGGAGCGCCAGGATCCCTATATTATACCACCGATCAATTTTTGTTCAATTCACTGAAATGCCAGGGGTAGCGAAATGACTTCACACACCCTTTGACCTCCACTTACACTCACACACACATACTTACACATACACACAAATTCACAAATATACACTCTCTCACACATAAACCCACTCTCACCCGCAAGCACGTGCATAGCTTACATTTAAAAGCATTTTTTACTTACCTCAGCTGCCATGGAAGGGCATATTCCAGCTTATTGTATTCCATTTTTACCACACTATTAGTGAATAATATATTTTATTTATTCACTACTAGCGTAATAAAAAATTGACAGAAAATAGAGAGTGGAAGTGCTCAGGTTTCATGCCTCCCCTGCCCTGGCTCCAGACTAACTACAGGGGGGTATACAACGCTTTGTGTTAAGGCCTAAGGGCAACAACGAGATCAGAAAAATATGGAGGAGTAAGGCAAAACGTTTGAGGAAAGACCACCCTAAGTCTGAGTGGCCTAACAAGATTATATTTTAAGCAAATACACATTGATAGCAATTCATGATCACTTTCCTGGATCTAGAGAAGTCTCCAAATGGTAGTGGAAATGGCTTTATACTTATTTGAAAGTCAACTAGATTGTGAGCACTGTCTGCAACATTTGGGAATCCTATCAGTCTAGAGCACAAGTATCATATTGGAGTTGATTTTGCTAGATGACAAAGAACAAGGCCACCTTTTAATGAGATTTATTTTTAGATGATATTAATATGTTTCTCAACTTTTGAAGGTTGTGGTGTTTTTACTGTTTTACTGTTCTATCTTTATTCCTTACCTTCTGTGTATATTCCCCATTTTCATAAAGAAAGATGAAAATATGTAATGAGATATTCTTCATTGATACCTTGATACATTTTGGCTGCTGGGTTGTAGATTAAGTTAAGCATGCGGATATAAACATGTGTTTTCATATATGATGTATGGGGGTAATTTGGTCTTGTGCACAATTTCAATTAATAGTAACTATTTAAAAAAAACAACAGTATTTCCTGGCCAGTGGGGTTAAGGATGGTACATGTCCCCTGAGGAAGCGACGTGAAACTAATCCCAAGCTCCTCTCTTTCTTTCTGCCTCCACATCCCAAATTTTCTATGAAGATGTGTACAAGGAAAATAGAGGTAAGGGTATTGGATGAAAGCCAAAAGGACATGTGGATAGATAAGAGCAAATCTAAGAGCTCCAAATCTGTATTGTCAAGAGGTAAGGGGGTGACTACAGCCCATGGACCCAGCATAATCATAGGTAAGGAAATAGTAATAGGTGTATAAAGATTAGCGATAAATGTTTATGTATAGATCCCCAAAAGGTGTCTAATAGCGTACATTCAAAGAACATATGTTGATGGGTGCCTGGTTATGAATTGCAATTCCAACAAAGATCACTATCTTGTCATTTCAGCTTGTGTAAGCGAGCAGGAGTCCAGTGTAAGAGATTCATTGTGAAGAATTTAGATTGAATCAGTGAAGGAGCAATTTTGTTACGCAGGGACAATATCCGAATCAGCTGCCAAGTATCCTATGAAATATGTTTAAAAATATTGTCTTCAAAATGGTGAGACCATTTAACACAGGTAATTGTGGATTGTGAAGGCAATGGAGCAGATAAAAATGTATACATTTTGGAAGCGGTATGTCCTGAGCGTATCCACATAGGAAGAAGTGAGACAATAACTGAATCTGTAGAGAGGGATATCTTAGAAAGTTTGACTTTTAGCTTCAAAAAGTATAGAAATCCATGTTACTGAGATTATATTTTTTGGCTAGGAAGGAAAAGGGGAGAGGATCATGATTAGTATCATAGAGGTCTTTCACTAGTCTGATACCCTGAGCGGCCCACAGAGAAGCGGTGTTAAGTTCAATGTCAGGAACGAGTTTAGGATTAAGCCATAAAGATGTCCATCTTGATTTATGAACAGGTTTCGAAATTTTCCAATCAAAGTATCTCAAAGCACTAACCGTATCTGACATAATACGTTGAGAGTGTGCTATTGTAAGTTTTGAGGCTGTGAGCAAAGAAAGAGTGCTAAAGGGTGTGCACAATTCTTGTTCTATATAAACCCATGGAGGTATATGCTGAGATTATGGTAAAAACCAAATTGCTCCTTGAGCCACCAAAAAGGATATCTGGTATAGATTCCAGTACGGGAGGCTATAACCTCCCAATATAGAGGGTTTCCTAAGATAGTTATAAGAAATTTTAGCTCTCTTATCGTTCCATAAAAATCTTCATGTGAGTACATCAATCTCATGAAAGAAAGATGATGAAAGTTTTATAGGAAGTATAGAAGATAGAAAATTAATAATTGGGGTTATCATCATTTTAAGAGTTTGTAACCTACCCCACCAAGAAATATATTTAGGAGACCAAGAAGACAAGAGATCTTTAACATTATTTATTATGTGGGATTCATTATAATTAACAGTATCTGTAAGATCTTTACAGAACCAGATCCCCAGATATTTAATGCGCTTGGATTGCCATATAAAACCTGAATCACTCAAGTGAGAGGGAAGACACAAAGGATTCAAGGGGAACACTTCCGTCTTCTCTTTGTTAAGAGTATAGCCAGAAACGACCGGGAAATCACGAATAATGCTAGAAATAAAAGGGATCGCTGATTCAATATCTTCTGAAAAAATAAGTACATCGTCAGCATAAGCAGCAGTTTTAAGTAATGGAGTTCCAAATTGGAACCCCTTAATCTTCAGGTTCAGATTAAGCAAGCGGAGAAGTGGATCAATGGATAAAAGAAAAAGAAGGGGTGAAAGTGGGCACCCTTGTCTAGTACCTTGGTGAAGATTAAAAAAGGAGGACATTGTGCCATTAATTCTAACATTAGCCTTAGGTTGCGCCTAAAGAGCCATGCCCATGTTAATAAAAGAGTTGCCAAGGTTGTGAGACTCTAAAACCGAGTGTAAAAAAGGCCAAGATACCTTATCAAATGCCTTTTCGGCATCAAGGGCAATCGTCGCAGATGGTAAAAAGGAGAGTTTTGCTTTTTCTAAAATGTGACAGAACGTACGAATGTTGTGCCTAGCAAGCCTACCCTTGACAAAACCTGTTTGAGAGCCGTGGATGAGATTAGGAATGTGACATTCTAGTCGATTTGCTAAAATGTTAGCAAACATTTTTGCTTCCATATTTAATAGGGAGATGGGACGGACGTTTTTTGGGTCAGAATGATCTTTACCCTATTTTGGTATAACTACAATAGTAGCCTCAGCGGCCGTACCCAAAACCTTGCCAGAGAGAGCATAATTGTCAATAATCTTTTTAAGATATTTAATTATTGAAGAAGTAAGCGTTTTATAAAGGCAATGGGATACCCGTCCAGTCCAGGAGCTTTTCCCGAACGCGTAGCCTTAATAGCCTGAATAATCTCATCAATTTCAATTGGCTTACCCAACTTGTCTTTATCGTCGTTCGAAATAGTAGTAGGGAGAGAGTTAAGGAAAGTTGGCAGGTAAGCTTAGTGCACTGACTTTGAGGAGTATATCATTTTTCATAAAACTCCCTAAAGACTTCAAGAATTTCTTGGGTATGAAACTTTTTTGAACCGGTTTTATCAGTAATATAAGTAATTTGAGTAGTATTGGTATTCTGATATATGAGGGTAGCAGCTAACAACTTGCCAGCTCTATTACGTAACAATAATTGACAAGACTTTTGAGCGTGCACTCCAATATAAGCTCTTTTGGTAACTATGGAATTAAAAGAGTATGTTAAATGTTTAATGTCCTGCAAGAGAGATTTGTCACTAGTATGTCTATATAATTCCTCTTTTCATTTAATGTCATCTCCCAAAGACTGAAAAGATCTTCTAATACCCCACATTTTCTATGAAGATGAGTACCAGGAAAATAGAGGTAAGGGTATTGGATGAAAACCAAAAGGACATTTGGATGGCTGTGCCCTTCTGTGTCTGGAGCACAATTTAATTCCATTGGCATATCTTCATGTGGGTTGGTGTTTACCAAGGCATATGCTATGAAGGAAAACAACATGTGTTTTATTGTTGTGTTTTTTAATGAACTAAACCCTTGCAGAGAAATATTCTAGACACCACTGGTATTTCTCTTCTACATATGTGCCGGTTTTTCCACTAGATGATAATCCACCATATAATATATAGAGTTACAGTTTAGGTCACCACCTGCCCATCCGTTTCAACATCAGTGGGATTTTAAATAATGACTGTTTTAAGGAGGGACTTCAAAAACCTTGCATGTTACCTTTTTGTTGTATAACTAACTCTTGTTACCTGCCTCTCTTCCAGTAATCAAAATTAACTGGATCCTATAACACCTTCAGTTAACATCACTCAAATGATCCGATGCATATATTTCAAGCACTCTACCACAGCATCTACTTGGAAAGCTTGCTTACACCAATAAATAATTGCCCCAGAGTTTGGATGTTGGTGGAAGTACTGTCTATTGTCACTGGTTGTTGTCACCAAAGCAATGTTGTAAACCTTCAACAATAACTTTCTTCAGCAACCCAATTGTCTTTGTATTAACAAAACAACATGTTTACTTCTTATAGCAATAGCCTCATTGAAACCAATCACTGTTTCTTTTAGTAATGTCCTCCAAATTAATCACTGTCTTAGCAATACCTATTCTGTGACACGTAGTGACCTTTTAACAAATTTCTTTTTTCTTTTTCTTAGTATTTCAAGGGAGTTTGTGGGAAACATTTCAGGTGAGTGTTTAGTTTATTCAAATATCTGCGCCTGCAACTTACCTTGGTTTAGGCTGAGTACAGCATTAGGAACTCTTACGCTATTTTCTGATATATTTTGTCATATTGTTACTCTGGAGGATGACGGACTAGGAGTCCTTCAACGTCGACTCTGAAAATGAACATTTCAGGTAAGTACTGCTAGCGTCCTGAGCGCATCTGAAATAGACTCGACATGCCCAAAATGGCAGCCGGGAATAGAACCTAAGTGAACCTCGAGCGCTCCACTCCTTAAGAGACAAAAATATCTCAAAACATAAGTATGTACACAAAGTAGTCAGCCATTATGATATTTCCAGACCTCTACACCACACACACATTGCTGTATGGCACAGCTACACAAGCCCTCTCTTTAGAACTTGGAATCCTGATAGTACAAGACCACCAGAAGTGGGTGTATAAAAGTAAACCTATGATACATATAAAATTTGGAATTAGCAAAAATAGTGAAGCATAAAAGCAAAAATTAAGAAGTGAAAGCTTCCAGAATATGTCAGGAGTGGTCAGTGAACCAAGTGAGCTAAAGAGGGCAAGTTGAGAGACCTCACTGTATCATAACAAGCACTATGAAACTCCAAGTCTGCAGTGCAGCTATCCTGTACATGTTCCAGAATGAGATTTATAGGAGTAATAGGGACCCCTATTTAAATAAGCTTTGATGGCAGTATTAAATTCTGATAGTTGGAGGTATTATATCTGGTACTTGTCTCTGAATGGAGCCCCGGTTCAAGAAATACATCTGAGTTGCTGGTAGCACAATGGTCTATTACTTACCGGTAATCTTCATTACTCCGGGTCCCGTTGTCCTCGTCCCATTCAATACTATGTGGAGATAACCATCTCCCGACAGAAAAAAAGATCAGAAGAATGCTGGGACACTAACCCCGCCCCTCCCACCGGGAGTACATAAGGGGTACTTACCCAGCATTCCGCCTGAACAACCAAGCCCACAACAGGAAGGCCGGCCGTCTGGGAGGGAGGGCGGGGTGTATGAATGGGACGAGGACAACGGGACCCGGAGTAATGAAGATTACCGCTAAGTAATAGAGCATTACCCCCAGGTCCCTTATGTCCTCGTCCCATTCAATACTATGTGGAGAATACCAAAGCAGAAAAGCCGGCCTTCCCAAACAAAACAGAAGCCAACCCAGGAAACCACACCAAGGTAGCAACCGCAGGAAGCAAAAGGCAGAACCGGCGAAAACCTAGGCAGAGCCCCCCCACAAGAGGGAGCCCCACCAATCCAGGACGCACCCAACAAAACAACAGGAAAACATCCAGACGACCAGTCCGACCACAGAGGCCAACCAGCCCACAGCAGGAACACCCCACAGCCAACCAGAGAAGGGGAGAGCACTGACACACAAGCCAACCGAGGCAAGAGGAAAACAACAGCGAGGAGGCTACCCAAAGAGAAAGGCCAAGAGCCACCAGGCCAGCAAGCCAGAACCGGGCAACAGGAGCCAAACCCAGGCACAGAGAACCCACGCCAGCCGAACTCAGGCCCCGGAAAGAAAAGAAACACCCAGGGGACAAGGGGGCCAGAGAAACGCGAAGCCCCAACCAAAAACAACCAAAGGTGCCCCCGGAAAAAAAAGGTCGAGAAGCCAACCAAGGGCAGGACCAAACCAGAAGAGAAGGGAAGCAAAAGACCCGACCCCAGAGAGACCAGAGGACAAACCCCCGGAACCTCACAAAAGAACCACAGGTCCCAGGAGAAAAAGGGCCAGCACCAGCCGACAGACCACCAGCACCCAGCCCGGAAGGCGAGACAGAGCCCACGGACAGGGAAAGAGGGAAAACCAAGGCCCGGGGAAGGAAGAACAAACCCCGGAAGCCAACCCACCAGGCCTCGAGAGATCAGGAAACAAGGCACCAAGGGAACCAGCACCTCCAGGGAGCCCGAGCAGCAAGAACCGAGAAGGGCAACCAACCAGGACAAGAGACCTGGAAAAACAAAGAGGAAAAGGGAACAGGAGGAACCATACGAACCCCAGAACACAGCCCCAGCAAAACACCCCAACCGCAAACCGGAGCAGGAAGCCACAGCCCGAAGAAGGCACACCCCGAACACCAGAGAAGGAGTGCAACCGGATGGACAAACGACCCAGAGAACCCAAGACCAGAGCAAGGGAACCCTAAGGGAGCCAACAACCAACAACAGACAAGCCCAACCAGAGACAGGCCAGGCAGAGACGACCCCAAACAGCCCAAGCAGAAGGCAGGGGCAAAAACACAGAGGCCAGCAAGACCGAGGGCCAACAGCCCCTAGAGGTCCCGAAGGAGCGGAACAGGCCCAAACACCACAGCACGGAACCCCAACCCACTAGGGGAGAGGAAATACAAAAAAATCCCGACCAGAGAAACAACAGAAGCCAGGGCGAAACGCACAAGCAAACCAAACCCCACAGCCCGGCACGACCCAAGGAAGGGCACGCGCAGGGGAGGAACCCCCAGGGCAGAAAACTGCAACTGAGGACACAGCCGGGAAGCCAAAGCCGAAGCCAAGCAACCCGCCCGATCAGAAGGACCCGAAGGCCCAACCCAAAACCGGGGGAAGGCCAAAGAAGGGAAGGCCCCAGCAGAGCACAGGCCAGAGAGCAAACAGCCCCGGCGCCGCCCAAACGAAACCCAAGAGGAGGCAAGCAGGGAACACAGGAGACAGACCCAAACAGGCACAGCCAGAACCAAGAGGCCACAACGCCAGGAACACACCACACCAGCAAGGACCGGAACCCAATAGCAGAGGGACCAGCCACCCCACAGGCAGAAAAGACACCAGCAAAGAAGTGCCAGGCCACCCAACGAACCACCAACACAGCCCCAGCAGGCAGGTCAGGACCGCAGCAAGAGCGCAACCAGGCAACCCCGAGCAGGTCGTACCAAACAGAAACCAGCAGACCAACCAAGAACAGGAGCCAACAGGGAGGAAGGCCGAAGGCAACAGGCAACCACAAGAAGGTACCGCCGAAGGCCAAGCAGAAGCAACCGCAAGCCTGCAGACCAGGAGCCACCGAAACACAGCCCCCGGAACAACACGAGTACAGGGAAAGCTGAGGCACAACTCCGGCAAAAGAACCACCAGAAAGGGCAGGGACAACACACCCCCCCACCCCCTCCGCAGTGAACCAAGCCGGAGAAGAACACCGCAGGCCAGAAGAGACCCAGCGGAGGCCAACAGCACCCGGGGAAACCATCCAGGCAACAAACAGCAGCCACCCAGCAGCACCACTGAAACCAGACGAGATCAGAAGAAGCAGGGAGGAAAGGCCGAAGGAAGAAGCACAGCCAACAGCCAAGAGGCCAAACACAAGACACCCCAGGGGAAGCCAAAATCCACTGAGGCACCAGAGCAGACAAGGCGCCCAGAACACCACGCAGCAGCGAGGAGCAGAGAGGATTGACCAGGGTATCCCGTAGCACACCGGCAAGGGAGACAGACCCCGAAAGTAGGCCAGACCAGCACCACGGCGCCCGCCAAGAACCAGCAGCCCGGGGAAGCAGAAAAAGAGGAAACCAACCACACCCAGAAACCCAAGCGGGCGACCCCACAAGGAGAGAAGCCACACCCAGGGAAGAAAGGCCACAGGCAAAAAAAACCCGGAGGCCAGGACTGCAACAGCCAGGCCCATGACACAGCCAAGGAGCTGCAGCACCAAGCCCGAAAGCCAGGGCCAGCAGACAACCAGGGCAAAATGCAGCACAAACAAGCGTGTCAGGAAGAACCACGCAGAAGCGCAGGCAAAGGCAACATGGAAAGGGACCATGAGAGGCAGAACAGCAGCAGGATGACAGAGACAACAACCTGGCACCGTAGCCACAGGCACATCCCCCAGGATAAGCAACGGGCAGAGACCCACAGAGGCACCGGTGCACAGAGCACCACCCCAGAGACACAGGGAATGCCAAGTCCAGGCCAGGGTCGAGAAATCCCCAAAGAAAAGTACCCCCAAAAAAAAGAGAAGGACCGCAGCATATAGGAGGAGAGGTAGCCACAAACAAGCACCTCCCCCCCCCGCAAACCCGTAACGGGGAAAAGGCAGAGCACCCATCGGAATACTGAAGGCCACAGCCCCCGCAAACCCGGAGAGGAGGAGGGGACACCACCAGGAACAAGGCCCCCACCCCAACAGACAGCCCAAGGAAGCCACAAAGGCAACGCCAGAGCCAAGAAGAAAGAGCACAGTCCCGATGGGCAAGGAGAAGAACGCAGGGTAAAGACACCCATCACAAGAAACAGAACTGCAACATAGCCTGTGCCAGTGGCACAACGATGGCAGAACACAGGACCCGAGGAGAGCCCAACAACATACCCCAGCCCAGTCTGAATGAGCCTGCCAAAAGTGAGGAAAAGGCAGTAGCCCAAGGAACAGGAAGCAAAAGACACCGCCCATCCACGGCACCATCGACGGACTCCCCGCCACCAAAATGCAGGAGAAGCAAAGCATGCTACACAGAAAGGAAACAGTGAGCAGCACGTCACCAGGGAGACCGAGCGACGATCAGCAAAACAAACGGGTAACCGTGGGAGTTTGTGCTGAAAGCGTATCCCTGCAGGCCAGAACCAATGGCAGACAGGAAGTATACAACTGTGTGGCATGGTGCAAAGGCGCGAGAGCATGTCGCCAGTCCGCATCCATGCATGCCACACAAGTATGCACACACATCAGGGATCACACAAACACATTACACACCACACAGTAAACGCATTCCATAAACATGGGAGAGTAAGTGATGTGCCCGGAACCACACGAACCCGAAGGAAGTGCACTGTCCGGGATAACAAACATGGGACTCCAGGCCCCAAATCCGGCAGCACCATGAAGCACAACACCAAAGGAGCCGTCGGAAACACTGCGCCACACATGCCGCACAGGAGGCAGTATGCAGACCAGCCATGCGGCAGTCACTTACCAACAGGAACATTGTGCAGAAATATGCGACCCAGCCCCCACAGGAAGGGTGACATCACATCAACTTCGAGAAAGGGAACAGGAGGGCAATCCGACTATGACCCAAAGCCGCACAGAAGGACACACCCCACATCACGAGGCACGGGGAGACCAAGCAAAATGCCCGGAGCCCACCGCCAGACACGAACCCTGAACCCAGCACCAAAGCCGGCCGTAGCAGCCAAAAGCAGAACATTACATTTGCATCGGAAAATGTATGTCCATGATGCCGGGGGCGTAGTAAGGACTCCCATAACTTTCAGTCACTTACTTCACGGTTCCACGCTGTCATCCATGTGCAACCAATGCGTCCAAAGGCCTGTGCCTCCCCCTTTGAGGTGAGAAGACGCAACTCACAACGTAGGAAGATGCGAGAGAACAAAACACCGCTACGCGGGACTTACCCGGAGTGGGGGCCGGAACACTAACAGGAACAAGGCCCCCACTCCAACATCCAGCTCCGGAAATGCACGGGACAACAAACGCAGCGCGTCTTCCCCCGGCCAGGCCACAGAAAAGACGCGCTCAGTGACCCGGAAGCAACCGGGAGGCGGCGCACCAGCCGCAAAGGGCCGGTAACCAGGATTTCCAGCCAGGAACAGCCCTGCCTCCCAGCAAGCCCGGCAGGCCAGGAGGCAGACCAATAAAAAAAAAAACGCCCGCGAAGCCAGGCAGCCGGGCGGGGGGAGGAGAGAAGAAGCGCACGCTACCCCAGCCCAGCAGGAGCAGCACCAGCATCCAAGACCATTCTGTCGACAGACAGAAAAAAAGAACAGGCGGAATGCTGGGTAAGTACCCCTTATGTACTCCCGGTGGGAGGGGCGGGGTTAGTGTCCCAGCATTCTTCTGATCTTTTTTTCTGTTGGGAGATGGTTATCTCCACATAGTATTGAATGGGACGAGGACATAAGGGACCTGGGGGTAATGTGGTAGCACAAATAAATAAGGGGCTTATTTCGTACACAGCATTAAATCTAGAGGTGAAAAACTGATAGCAGAAATATAATTTCCTCTGGGATATTCCTACCAATATATTGGCCAGTAGCTTAAATTGAATCATAGTGTGCAGTTACCCAGTCATAGCATGCTTTAAACCATTTTTACCAAATCAATTGCTACAAGCCTTTTGTTAGTGATACATGTTTATCGTGCCACCGATGCAGTAAAAAAGCATCAAATATGTAGCAATCAGTCTGCTACTCGTGTAATTGAACACTCGAGGGGAAAACATTAGGAAAGAAAACTGTGAGAGACTCTTATGATGACTATAAGCAATGTCCATGCAAAACAAAATAAGGCAAGACAAAGTCAGGTTATTAACACCCCTTGAGAGGGCACCCTCAATCTAACATTCTCACACAAATAAAATGTATTGGATAGTTTGTGGCAACATAGTTATTCAGGTATCTACGTTGAAAATCATGTGAACTAAAAGGTCTCCATCGGCATATTTTATGAATGAATTTCATAACTTTTTCACTAATATCTCAGTGAGCGAAAAATGGCGAGATTAAAAGTGTGTCATGGTTAATTGCCACTATTGTTACGTTTAAAAGAATGTCAGAATTCCACTGCAAGGTTCAAGCCATCTCCAGTAAGCAGGTGTCACAGTGAATATACATCACGTTTGACTTCAGGGCAAAAATATTCTTGATTCCCTTTTGTTAAAATTAGAATACACAGTTATGGTGCATTCTAATTTTACTTCTCATTATTCAGTCAGGGACACTTGCTGGTGGATTTGATTCCCAGTTGCTGAACCCAAAACATGACCACATCAGGTATTTTCCAGTCTTTGAACTCCATGTTGTCATATGGATGTAAAGACTGAATATGAGGCCCATCAGAATTTTATTTTTGTGCAATTAACTTGAGTTCAGGTGACCAGAAAATGTAAAACATGTGCCCTAGATGTTAAAAAAAAAAGCGATGTAGCAATGTAGGGCGTACATAATCAAAATGGTTCAACCAAAATGTACCTACCAAGATATTCCAACTGCTTCCATTCACTAAAACATCTACATCATTTACTGCAGTGCACTTTTTAAGCACATAGTGGTGATGTCAGTAGAAGAAAAGTGAATCACAGGAAGGGAATTAAGACCTCTACTGCTCCTTCGCTGATCTATTCTTTAGCACACTGTGAAATGGTTAACTTTAAAAACTGTACTGGGACAAAATGTATGCAGTTGCAGAGTGTTTCGAAGGCAAAAAGTCAAGTAACTGAATGACAAGTTTCATATTCATTGTGGATCGTAGAAGGTTCCTCTCTCTTTCCCCTGCGTCCATCAACACCCTTGAATCCAACAAAACTTCTGTCCAGATGACCCTGACATTGGAAATGTGTTACATTTATAGCTGTCACTGGCTGTCACTAGTTCTGTGTTGGAGTGCTGTTATCTTGTTCAGAACAAGCATTTGCAATGCAATAGGTCTTGCATTTGCGAGAGTTTAAACTATTGTCATTGTAAATCACAATGCCTTTTATTTATCTGTTTTGATAATTAACACATAAATAAAAGGCATTGTCATTTACTATGCCAGTAGCTCAAACTCTTGTAAACGCAAGACCTATTTCATTTGAAAGAAGCAGCCGCCATTGTCCCAAGCTGCTTGGAAAGTGAAAGCGCGCATGGCATGCTGAATGTTGCAGTAAAGCAAATCCCGTGCCTGCATTAGGAGAAACTCATTAAAGAAAATAGTGCTTACAGACTAAATAAGACATACCGTGTACAAGGTTACAAATGAAGACAAGGCGGTACTAAGGAGGGACTAACAAGCCTATTAACGAATCAGAAGCCAGCATTTACTAAGGACAATGACTCAAACCAATGACAAATATGGGCGGAGAGTGGGCGGGGCTTCAAGTCAATACTCTCATACAGCATACCTCACAGAGTAGCGCATGCGCTGCCCAGGCTTGACCTGAAAAGCACACCGGGTCAGGCCTATGGGGCTGGACCGGTGTATGTTTCTGTGAACCTTCATGGATATTGAATGCCATGTGAGTGTGAATAAAAGATGCGCTCTGGTCATCATGGTGCGCTTATCTTCATGCAGCAAAATGCTGGGAAACAGATGAGCAAAGATGTGATTGCGACTCATGAAGAGCTTACAGAACAGGAGTGCACAAGCCATTATGATGCAGAGTGTTGCATGCGACAACTAGAACAGCGATGCAGGTCATGCAGAGCAGGAGGCAGAGGTTGGAGGATGGTAGCACATGAGAGTTAGGACACCATATTCTTGTGAGATGGCCAGAGATGTGACCCGATAGTGGTGTAGTGAATAAAATGTAATACATAGTGTGGGAGGGCAGTCTTAGGTACCTGCAATGGGTACAGTTGAAAGCCGTCCATTTCGGCCATGAAAAGTGGGTGTATATATGAATCAGTAAGTTATGTTGACGGTGAGATCGGTGTTTCATAGAGGCTTGGCTTGTGTTTAGGTTTCGCATGCACAGCTCTTGCGTTGTGCTTAAGAAATCAATTGTTTTTAATATAAACTTAAAAGGGACTTACAACACGCCTCCTCACTTCCCTGGCTTCTCATTTGCTCCTGTGCGTGCTACTTGCCTTTCCTCCATTTCTATTAACTGTAACATATTTTCCTGCATTTTCCAATGCTTCTTCCTTGTCTGCTTCTCTTATCAGTTTCCCACGTCCAAAACACGGTTAACATCAGCTTTTGTGAAACTATATTTTGATAAAGTTATGCCTTTTACTCTTGCAGCATATGTATATAACAATTTATCACCCAGAGAGATTAAGCGATTTGCATAGAATCACAGGATTTTGTGCAGCGCCACTGATACTCCCTAGATCTGGAGTCAGCAGCTCTGGCCGCGGCGCCACATCCTCTCTACCCCCGTGTTGTCTGTCAGGGAGCTATTTCCTTCTCCCCGATGATGATTGAAGAAAACAGCTCTTTAGTCATTACATAGGCGAAACCGATGCATTGCCAATGCTTGTTTTAAGTTAATTGTTACCAAATGCTTTCGCGAGATCAAGCTATGGGGGCTGGCTTTTTGACAGCAAGTCAGAAAGAACAGAAAGTTTTTAGGGAATATTTATTTAATTATTCATTTGTTTATTGTGGAGTAATAGCAAACACTCTTCAGCAAAAACGCTGTCCATAGCAAAGAGTTGGCAGCTTTTCGTCTCCGTTTTTAGTCTGGAGTTAGTTGCCCCGCTCCATTCTAGCTACTCGTACGGTCGTTTCATTTTCAACACTTCATCTTCAGTACCCCTTCTCTTCAGAACCCCTTCTCTTTCCCCTTCAAAACTAATTCGACCCACAGAAGAGCAGGAAAGCACGTGTGAGCAACCACAGTTAAGTTTAGTATATGTTTCCCTGCTCGCGTATCCTTCTCACACTCTGTTCCACATTCACCCTTTGCCTTGTACCATTCCGCTGTTGGCGCCCTCACTGGCACCTGGGCATGGCCACCCAACAGTATGAGCACTTTACAAAACAAACCCACCTTCATTGAATCATGAGACGTCATTCTTTTACCACTGCATCTAAAGTGAAATGGGCTTTCCTGCAGTTTTCAAACTAATACATTGGAGAAAAAAATTGAGAACAAAAATTAAGAAGTAAATGAAATGGCGTTGTCATAACAGAAAAAAATACTTTCTTAATCATAAAATTGTCCAGTCCGAACCCTTTTCTATTCTTCTCGGTACAGTTCCTGAAATTGTTGTAAGCTGCAGATGCAAAATGTGTTTTCATGCTGATTTTAGAACACCACAGTCCTACCCATCTTACCCCTTACTGCAGTAGTATCTGCGAACACCTGAACCTGGACACCGTGCTCACGAGCTCTTACACACTGCTATTGTAGAGAGCACTAGACCGAGTTAATGGTATTGATTTGTAATGTGGCCGAGCTGTTGCTGGGGAAACAAAGAAATGGACTTCATGGCCACAAATTACAAATGACATTCATGACACTACACCACAGTGAGCAGGGGCAACAGAGCAGCACTCATTAAGGGACAGTGAATGTGTTTCACAGCAAATCCTTCATCCTTCCGGCGTGCTTAAAGAGACCTTTATAGGCCCAACATGTGTTTCATCGCCGCTTTAAAGCTTAGACTGCTAAGAAGCATTATTAGCATAGTGGACATGTCTACCAACCCTTCAGTGTTGTTGGGTGTGTTTTACTCTTCATATTAATGTCAATGTTTGCACCTAAAGTAAATACTGTATCAATAAACAGAAAGGTATTTCCCTTAAAAAACATATGACTCTCTTACAATCCTCCTCAATAAATATGTGTTTTAAACGGAGACCTGATTTCTATGATTGCTAAGAGGTAATAGTATGTCGGAAAGAATGCTCATCCAGAACCACAATGGCATTACCAAATTAACTTAATATCAATGGACATTAGAAAGATGTGGTGTCAGCCCCATGGCAAAATAAAGTATGATTAAAAAAACCAAAAAACATTAATACGTCCGATGTAGTTTATACTGAATGAGGAAATTTTTTGGGGAAAAAGCAAACATAATCATCAAAAGTTTAAATTGGAAATTCTATGTTATCGTATTTAAAATAGAAATTTGATTTTATATAACATGCAAGATAGCACACACCTTGTCAGTTTAAGTGTCTGATTACTACAAATTAAATTAAAATATAAAAAGGCAAAAGTATACTATGAAAATGTATTAAACTATCTAATTGCAGTTGTAGAATGTGCAGTGTAATTAAATTAGATAGTCAAAATATTTCTGAAATACACTAGTTCTCAATTCCGTTTGAAAGACACCTTTGGTCATACAGCTAGCCAGCAGAGAATTTCACTTGGCCCAGCAGGGTGAATCAAAGGCCCAAATCTCATTAGGAGCTGAGTGAGAGAAAAAGGATACATTTGAAGGGCAACAAGGGAGGAATAATGTGAAATCTACATTTGTTATCCTGATTTAACCTACTATCAATATCCTGATTTAACCTACTATCAATATCCTGATTTAACCTACTATCAGTGCATCATCCGAGTCTTTAGGCCGAACTATGGCTAAATGTTTAGTGTAGTTTTCACCCATAGTGTATGAACAGTAAGCGCTCTACATACTTCAATGAAGCAGTCTAAATGTATATACTCACACTATTAATGTACACTCATAAGAACTACAAGAGGTCATCAACCAAATCATGAAGGGTGCATTCTGTGACAGGCTACCTGTCTGCCTACACTAGACTGAGTTAGATGTTAATCTCGCAGGCTCGACCCGCACAAATGTGCACACGCGTGTCCAGAGCGTCTTACCCTACCTGTGCAGCAGTGGGCCTTATCTTAAAAGAAGGACCCATTACAATAGAGCTCACAGAGGGTGAGATTCAGATAGAGAGACTCACTAGATTAGATAGCAAATGTTTGTGTGCCCTTTCTGTAATATAGATTACATAGGGAGCACACATAGCACTTGCTTGGCTCCAGTTTGCATATGGAATGGCCCCCTTCAAATAAGAAAATGCTTTTGCTTCTGCAGCTGTGCCATTTTACAGATGGGGCAAAGACTACTCCAATCTGAAGACTATGAACCTCTTGGAAGACCTGGACACTCTCAGACTCACCAAATGAGCGAAAACCCCACCTAAATTGCCGGACATCTCCTCGACCCTGTCTTCACCAAATTCTTTGACATCAAAGTAGACCCCCTTCCCTTGACCGACCTCTCCCTCACCCACTTCGACCTTCACCTACCCCACCAACATGGAAACCATCCAAAGATACTGTAACAAAATTCCAGAAGATACCTTGACCTGTGAACTCCATACCCACTGCAGCAAGATAACCTCTCAAAAGCCATCATGAGCTTCGACTCCTGGATCACCAACCATGCAGACACACAAGTCCCGCTCAAAATCTCCACCATGAGACCAGAACGCAAGCAAGCTGGTACACTAATGACCTACATCTCACCAAATGCCACTGCAAGCAGTTAGAATGTCACTGACAACAACAACAAGACAAACATCTACAAGTCTGCCCTCTTGCACTAGCACAAGTGACTGAGAGCCACTAAAAGCTTATCCTCGACCCAATGGATTGAAAACAGTTCCAACAACTCCATGACAATCTTCTTCATATTGAAGGAAATCACCTCCCCCTTCGCTATCTCGAAGACCATCACCCCTTTCCAGAAACTCTAATCCCATATTTCCCAGTATTTCAGAAACAAAATAAGCACATATACAACTTCAAACCCCCACTGGACCTCTCCTCCCTCATAGCCCTCTAATCTGAACAGACAAACTCTCCTGAAGCCACTCATCATCACCACGCCAGAAACCACCGCCTCAATGTGGTCAATCAACTCTGGAGCACTGTCTGGCCCCTGCTCACACTTCATGTTCACCACAAAAATCAATCACATCTGATCTGTCCTTAACATCATTCTTAACAACAGTTTCACCATCGCTACCTTCTCGGATGTTTAGAAACATGTCACCATCCTAACACTACTGCTAAAACCCATAGCGGACCCAAAGGCACTAGCCAACTACAGACCCATCTCCCTAATACCCTATCTCACTAAAGTCCTGGAGAAGTTAATCAACAAACGACTAGCTGACCACCTTAACAACAACAACCTTCTTGATCCTTCCCAATATGGTTTCAGGCCCAATCACATCATCGAGACTGTCCTCATAGCAGCCACCAATGACATCCACCTCATCATGGACAAGGGCCCCCGCAGCACTCATTCTTTTCAAACTCTCTTCCCCCTTCGACACAGTCTCTCACACCAAGGCCTTCACAAGACTGGAATTCAGGGACATGCACGCTGCCGGATGAGCTCCTTCCTCACAGGCCACACTCAATCAGTCAGCTAGACTCCATACTCCTCCACCGCCTTTAACCTGATCTGCAGCATGTCCCAAGGCTCCTCTCTCACCCCACCAGTTTTCAATGTCTACATAGCCTGGCTTGCTAACACAGTCTGAGGACATGGAATCAACATTGTCTTCTAAGCCAATGACACCCAGCTTATCCTCTCTGTCGACAACTCGACAGAGGTGGTACACAGAATTAAGACCCGCCCCCAGGAACCAAGGAATCATTAACAGCCAAATCTCGATGAACAGTCAAGTCAATTCATTTGCCTCTTTCCACCACCACACTAAAACTCCTCAGGAAAAGTTTTAAATGTTTCCTGTTCAATACCCATCGAACCGCTACCCAAGCACTGATCACCAGCAAGCTCAATTAAGGAAATGCTCTATATTTTGCCATCCCCGCTCAGCTCATCAAGAGGTTCCAGGTTATCCAGAATGCAGAACTCCGTTATTCAAGCTCAAACTCCAACGCTGTATTCACATATCCACCCTTTTCAGACCTCCACTGGCTCCCCATTCATAAACTCGCCCTTTTCAAACTTTTCATACACACATACAGAGCACTCCACAACACTGGACCGCATACCTAAACAGCTGCAGCAGCTTCCACGCAGCCAGCAGACACCTTGGCTCCTCCAACCTCCTCCTTGCTCATGATCCCTGCATCCAAAGAGCAAGAGCCAGCTGCTGAGCCTTCTCGGACCTGACTCCAGAAGCTTGGAACGACCTCCCCTTACATGTCAAAGCTGCCAGCTCTGCCCTATCTTTCTTCAAAAAAAGCTGTAAATCTGTTATTCCAGTAGGCCCTAGACAGGGCAGCAACCCCTACTCCAGGCACTAGGATACCCTCCCGGGTGACATGCGTGACATATCAATATGCCCAACGAAACATAACAAGAATTCACTGACTGGCATACAGTGAGTGCCTTACTTGAGGGTGTCCATTTGAAGGGGGCACTGAGGTTCCAGGAACCCCCCAAACATCCCCCTTACAAGAAGGTGCAATGACAGGCCACACTCACCTGCAGTAGGAATCTCTGCATTCTCTTGAAAATATGATCTGGTCCACTCCCAGTGAAAGACAAGTCTGTGGTCTCAAGCCTCGTCTTTCACCGATGTGCTCCTTCCATGCAGATGAGAACTGTCAGAGTTCTAGCCTTTGAGTGGAAGAGCACACTGGTTTTTTTAAAATCAGGCACACTATAGCTTTTTAAATTAGGTGCACGAAATTCAGGATATCCACCATGTAGACCAAAACAGTGCACTCAATAGCATGTAACTCTCATTTGTTTCTGATAATGCCATGGCAAGAAGGAGAGCCTGGAGCAACCCAAATGAACGCATTCATCAACACATTCAGAGAGAAAGAGTGAAAAACATTGCAAAAGTTACTGGCCATTGGTGATCGTAGAATTAGGATTGAGTAAAATTTTAATTATGCTGGCAAAATCTGCAAAACTCTTGGATTAAGTGTAACATGAAAATTATGAAATTTCTAAAAATTTTGCAATAATCAATTTAATGTAACTTTTGTTTGAGGGAGACTGATTGTTGCAAAATGGGTCTCGCTTAAAGACACTTTCTGCTTGCACCAGCATTAGGATAATGACAATATTTGAAACTGTGAATAAAAGACTGAGCATAATAAATATTGCAGATAATGCATAACTGTGAATTGCAATCAATTTTATCAAAATATAATTAAACATTTTTATAAAGTAAAATAATACGGTAAAATAATATGGTACATATCAAGGTAACTTGGATATTTCTTCAGTATGTGTAGAATGTAATTTGGATCCTGCTGCGATATTGGATGAAAAAGAGGTTGTAAGAGACCTGATTCAATATTAATTATCATGTGATCATGTGATCAATAATCACATGGGTGTTACAAAAGCTATAACTAGACTGTGATTGTAACTCCATGCAACCAAGCTCGAGAGGTAACATTTGAATTGTTTTCCCAATTTTCCGTTGAAAACCAACAGCTAACAAGAAGTCAATTATGTTAACATTAAAGGAATAGCAATTCAATGTTTATGATAAGCCTCCTAGAAATATGTTGGTAATACTAAATGGTATATTCGTTTTTCAAATACAATTAATTTGTGACCAATCCTTATGCCAAAAATTAGAAACATTCCTAAAAGTGAATAGCATAAACTTTAAATCTGTACAAGGTTCATCACATGACCAACAATTAGTAAGCAAATTAGTATTCATTTTATGCAAACTGTTGGGCTTCGTCCTCCTTTCAGGGTTACCCCCAAATCTTTTGCCTTCACCCTCCTATTTTTTCTGAATTCGTTTTTGTTGACCTTAGGGCTCTGTGCACTTTAACACTGTCAACTATTGCTAACGTACTTGTGCTCACTTCCTAAAACATGGTAAGATTGGCTTAAACCTGATTGGTATATTTAATTTACTTGCAGGTCCCTAGTAAAATTGTATACCATATACCCAGGGTTTGTACATTAAATACTGCTAGTAGGCCTGCAGCACTTATTGTGCCATCCACTTGAATAGCCCCTTACAACATGTCCCAGGTCTGCCATTGCAGCCTGAATGCAGTTTCAAACTGCTAATTTGACTTGGCAAAATAAACCCTTTGCCAAACCTTAGACTCCCCTTTTATTGCATATACGTCACCCATGAGGTAGGCCCTAGGTAGCCCATGGGGAAGGGTGCATTGTAATTAAAAGGTTGGATCTGTACTTTTAAGTTTTACAAGACCTGCTAGTGAAAAACTCACAAATTTGTTTTTCCCTAATGTGAGGCCTACCTCCCCATGGGATAACATTGGGTTACCTTATTATATTTAAATAGGTGATAATGTTTGATTGGGAGCAGGTAAAGATTTCAAGCTTGGTGTCTAAGAAATTGTAATATAAAATTCTCTTTAATGGTAAAGTCGGATTTTATGTCACAATTTTGAAAATGACACTTTTAGAAAGTTGGCTTTTCCTGCCCCAATTTTGTGCCTGCTGCCTATTTCTGGGTCACATGACTGGATGTAGTTGGCAGTAGGACTGTGTTTATTTCTCCCAAACAGCCACAAAATAGAGTGCCTTGATGGGCCATCACTGACAGGATGGAGGAGTAGAGCTGGACCGTTTCCCACTTGCAAATCAATAGGCTGTGCCCTGCATTTAGACAAAGGACTTGACACCAGTGCATTGTGCCTGCAGCCAGGCTGGAGCCAGGGCAGGGGAGGCAGGGGAGGCAGGAAACTCCAAATATTTCAGAAGGAATTCTCTAGAAATTTCTCCTACTTCAAAGAAGTCACAAGGAATACAAATAGGACATCTATCTATCTGCCCAAGGTGCTTTTACTTTACCTTCTCAAGATATTTTTGCTGAAATTTCTTCTAAGTCGAAAGGCAAGCACCAAAAGGCCCAATCCACTTCTTGTATCCGGCCTGCTCTCCATCGCGGTCAGGCATATTTTTTCAACTTTGACCAGGTCTTGCACTACTAGATGTCTGTGGTTGGCACTTTTATCTTTTAGGTGCTAGTTTTTACCTTAAACTAAAAAAATGTATAACTCTGGGTTTCACTGATGGGATTTGTGTTATTTTAGTGTCAAATAAAAATGTATTATATTTCTCTAAAATGGTGAGGGATTTTCCTTGTGTTGTGTTTTCACTTTCTTACTGTTTGTGTGCTGCATAAATACTTTACACATTGCCACTAAGTTAAGCCTGACTGTTTTTGTGCCAAGCTATCAGAGGGTTAAGCAGAGGTTAATTTAGTAACTTTAGAGGTTCACCCTGACAGGGATTGTGTCTGTTGCTTGAGCAGGGTTAACACCCTACTCAACCAACAACCCAATTTCTCGCATAAATAATCAGGTGTTAGTAACAATCTTTAGGCAGTACAAGACTATTTATGCAGTTTTCCCCAAATCTTGTTCCATAGTAGAATTGATCACAAGATACTTAAATCTTGTTCCTAAAGAAACTAAATTTTAGATTTTGACCTTTCCATGCATGAAGAGTTCTTTAATATTCTGTAGATAACAAAGGCTTTTGGAACACTAAGGGGCCGATTCCGATCTCGGTCGGAGGCGCACCTAACACCATTCGGTCGGGAAAAAAGCCATGCGAATGCCTGTTTCCCGACCGATCCGCACATTATTCCGAACGAGCAAGTACGATGCGCACAACAGCATAGATTCCGACCCAGTCGTACTCACCCAATCCAGGTCCTGTTCCCCGACCGAGCCGGATCCGGAATCGTAGAATCGAGCCGCACGTAAGCAAAAATGCAGCCCCGTCCGGCCGGACAAGTATGATGCGCTTCCCGTACGCGCCGAACCCGTCGCTACGAACAGCACGTCAAAGCATCCGGTCGAGGCGCACATAAGCTCCGATTCGCGCCACAACACGATCCACGGCTACGCGACGAACACGCCAGCAACGAGGACGAGGCGAAGCAAAGAGAAAGACGAACGAGAATAACCAACCATGAATCCCTTCGTGCCGATCCTACCAATATTCTACCTCTATTACCGGAACAGGCACGGAGGCGTACGGCGCAGAAGGTAAGTCAGACACCAACAACAAAAACAAACTACACGTACCCGACACATCACACACAGAGGGATGCAGAAATACCTACCCCAGCAACAGCAGCACCATAGGGGCGGGATGGCCCTCACCAATGCCACACATACACATAGGGGCCTGTATGCCTACCACTACTGCCACCCCTACCCATGGGGTGCTGGATGCCTGCCACTACTACCACCTCTACCCATGGGGGCTGGATGCCTGTCACTACTACCACCCTTACCCAGGGGTGCCAGATGCCTACCACTACTACCACCTCTACCCATGGGGGTTGGATGCCTGTCACTACTACCACCCTTACCCAGGGGGTGCCAGATGCCTACCACTACTACCACCCTTACCCAGGGGGTGCCAGATGCCTACCACTACTACCACCCTTACCCAGAGGGTGCCAGAAGCCTACCACTACTACCACCCTTACCCAGGGGTGCCAGATGCCTACCACTACTACCACCTCTACCCATGGGGGCTGGATGCCTGTCACTACTACCACCCTTACCCAGGGGTGCCAGAAGCCTACCACTACTACCACCCTTACCCAGGGGTGCCAGATGCCTACCACTACTACCACCCTTACCCAGGGGTGCCAGATGCCTACCACTACTACCACCTCTACCCATGGGGGGCTGAATGCCTGTCACTACTACCACCCTTACCCAGGGGTGCCAGATGCCTACCACTACTACCACCTCTACCCATGGGGGCTGGATGCCTGTCACTGCTACCACCCTTACCCAGGGGTACCAGATGCCTACCACTACTACCACCCTTACCCAGGGGTGCCAGATGCCTACCACTACTACCACCCTTACCCAGGGGTGCCAGATGCCTACCACTACTACCACCTCTACCCATGGGGGCTGGATGCCTGTCACTCCTACCACCCTTACCCAGGGGGTGCCAGATGCCTACCACTACTACCACCTCTACCCATGTGGGGGCTGGATGCCTACCACTACTACCACCCTTACCCAGGGGGTGCCAGATGCCTACCACTACTACCACCCTTACCCAGGGGCTGCCAGATGCCTACCACTACTACCACCCTTACCCAGGGAGTGCCAGAAGCCTACCACTACTACCACCCTAACCCAGGGGTGCCAGATGCCTACCACTACTACCACCTCTACCCATGGGGGCTGGATGCCTACCACTACTACCACCCTTACCCAGGGGTGCCAGATGCCTACCACTACTACCACCCTTACCCAGGGGTGCCAGATGCCTACCACTACTACCACCTCTACCCATGGGGGCTGGATGCCTGTAACTACTACCACCTCTACCCATGGGGGCTGGATGCCTACCACAAACACCACCCCCACTCATAGGATGGACAATGCATGACACAACCAGCACACCACAACCTAGGGAATGCAAGAAAACGACATCCCCCAACACCATGACAAGCGTGTGTAGACTGTGTCAAATGCCTACAACACTGAACATGACTTTGAACATACAATGTGACCCCCTATCACATGTGCCACACATATATGTGTGTGGCCCCCACAATGCAAGCAGGCCATGACCATTGTGGCAATGGGGTCCAAAACCCCATCATCACAGTGATCAAAATGTTAGTGTGGGGTCCATAGCTGAAGCACATTCAGAACATTGTGACAATGGGGTCTAAACCCCCATCATCACAGTGACCAAAAGGTAAGTGTGGGGTCCATAGCTGAAGCACATCTTGAACATTGTGGCAATGGGGTCCAAACCCCCATCATCACAGTGAGCAAAATGTAAGTGTGGGGGCCCATAGCTGAAGCACATTTTGAACATTGTGGCAATGGGGCCTAAACCCCCATCATCACAGTGACCAAAATGCAAGTGTTGACAAAGAAAAAGCTGCAACTGCCAAACTGCATGGATGATTCCTGGTCACAGAACATAAAACACATCAGTGGCAAAGTAGTGCATGTGTCCCATTGCAACATAGATTGGGGGAGGCAAATACTGCAGTGCAAATAAGACATACCTTTGGCCATGTGCAGACAAACAACACCCATGGGGGCTGACACTGTCAACATTAATCAATGACACAATGACAGAAGTGACCATCAGAATGCAGACCCACATATTTGCACCAATGGGCACACAAATGCAGATACCCTGTGGAGACTGTAGATGTGAGGTGAACAGATACCATACCATGGCAGCAATGGGACACACAAACCATGATCATTGTGCTGACCTATGACCTAGGAGTCCCAGGGACAGCAGGGGAAACCCACCAAAAAAAACATACAGCCAATGGCACACCAAAGATATGCCAATGCAGTGGTGCCGAAGCACAAACACAAACAGGCAGACCCACACTGCACATCAAACAGAACAGGTGAGGGGGGGGGGGGTGCCAGTGTCCCCAGGCAACCACACAACACATGAGGAGGCCTGAATACCAATTACACAGATGTGCATACAGTGCCACACAAAGGTAACTCATGGATCCAAATCCCCTATGTGGGCAATCAGGCATTGTCAGATGAGAGGGAGCACAAATCACACATGTCACACAAGCATGTAGGAACAGCAACTGACACAGCAAGACACAGACACGCCACAGCACTACCCCCAGGGCCCCCACAATGTGGAGACCCTGGGCTGCATTACAATCCCACTGTGATGAAAAAGCTAAATGTCGTTCACACTGTGAACCACAGTCATGTGTCCTGAGCAACAAACTACCATCACACCTACACAAGCACAAATCAATCAGCACGGCCAGTAAGCCAAGGCCAACATGGAGGCAGGGGTCTAGCCGGGCAACAACTCTCATCTGCATACACTCAACACCACACACCTCGACCTCCAACAATGTGCAGCAGTGAAGCACACATGCACTGGTGACATTGCACATGCACCCATGACAATCCCAGGCTGGTGGGTGGGAACCAAGGTGCAGGAACACATCACACATGGCCACTCAACAAGACTCCTGAATGTCTGACACACTGCACACTATGCTGTACATGGACATGACGGCACTATCACACCAACGAATGGGATCCCAGCCGCAGTCACACACCAATGAAGAAGCCAAGGACACCCACAAAGAACACACATAGACAACTACCAACATTGCAGCCCGGACCCTGAGGAGTGCCAGCAGTCACACACACAACGTGTCACAATCACTGAAAGATAACACAAACTGGAAATCACATGACAGGTGTAAACAACAAGTGCCAAGGGGAATCCTGACTGTGACCCATCTGCGTCTGCACACAAACTCAGCCCTGACAGCAAACACACCTATGGGTGACACCCTGATGACCAGTAATGTGCCATGCACCCACATCACAGAGAATCCAGGGAGAAGACTTGGGGGAACATAGGTCAACTCAGCAAGCATCACAAACAGGTACAACACTAGGGATCCCAGCATGCACAGCAAAACGGAAGTGAACACACAGACATGCTCATACAACACACACCTTGGGCGCAGGCAATGTCACAGGAGTACACACTGCCATGAGGGGACTCCACTCCTGTGTGAGGAAAGCTGTGCCATATGTTGCCTCAGTAGGGCTCCATCATGTCAGCTGAGCACTTGGTCACACAGTCAACAATTAGCACCAAATGAATGCTCCCGTCACATCAGCCTGGTCATAGGAGTGCCAATGAAATCATCAGCACAGATCCAACACACTTGTATAGCAATGTTGCACTGACAACACAGATGAGTCCTTCCCCATTGATGCCCAAACCTGCATGTCCAGTGGAGATGGCCACACGGTCAGGGAAGTAGACGAATTGAACAATGGCAGGCACAACAGATGTGCAGGGGTGGAAGCCACAGATGTGAAATTGCTAATGTAAGTAGGAAATCCCATTGCCAAATATTGAACACATGACACCCTCAGATGCTGCTAAGGATGACATGGATACACCACAGGATAGGACACATTCCCCCTGGACCACATGTGTTCCTGCACAGTAACACTTCATTATCATGAGACCAAATATCACCATCACTGCAGCAAGGGCATGGTTAGCATCATCAACAACATGTACATCAGAAGCAAAAGCACTAGAGAACAGAAAGGTGCTTTATTCAGCATATGTGGGTCTAACAGTTGATGTCCAGCAAAAAATTAACAAAGGCCAATGGCCAGTCCAACATGAAAGTCAAAACAGGGTGACAGTGGCAGATGTCACCCTACGCATGCCTGCACTGATGAAAGCCAGGGACAATCCCCTCGGAGGGGCATACGGGGGGCAGGCCAGGCACCGCAGGGACAGGATCATGGCTCACCAGAAGGAGGCAGGGAAGGGGTGGTGGGTGCTGGAGAGCCACTGACAACTGCAGTGGAGGTGTCTGACATGGTGTGTGCCGGCACAACTGGGGGGCATGACTCTGATGGTGTGGGTGCCGGCAAGACGGCAGGGGACCGTGCAGATTGGAGTGGACAGGTTCCCCACTGCAGTGCCCAAGTCAGACAGGGTGGTAGTGGACTCCACTGCAGTGCCTACCTCCAGGGGAGGAGAATGGGGATCAGGTAAGGTGGGCAGGACAGAGGGGAGGACACCGTCTCCACACCAGTGGCACAGACAAGCGCAGCGGGGGTGTGGGGCCGGAAGAGCAAGTGGCAGGGGAGAAGGCCTGATCCTTTTGGGGATGGTGTATCTGTGGGTGGGGGAACCTGGGGCAGGGTGTGGTGGGGGCACCTGTGGAGTGGGGGCCTGAGGGATGGAGGAAGGAGACTTGGTGCCTGAGCTGCAGAGCGGCGGTGGGGTCTTGCTCTTCCGGGTCCGGGGGGACTTGCGGATGGGGGCGTCAGTCGGTCTGCGCCTGGGGGACGGTGTCCGGTGGCGAGGGGCACTCCGCTCCGTGTGGGTGGGCTTCCTCCTCCCCTGAATGCTGTATCAGCTGGATCGGAGGGGAAGAGGCCGAGGTCACTGAGGAAGAGCCGCTGGGTCTTTGGGGTTGCAGGTGAGGCAACGGAGGGGGCTTTGGAGGGAGAGGCAACTGTGGACTGCGCAGTGCTCGTGGATGCGTGTGTGTGTGACTGGGCCCCATCCCCTGTGAGTGTGGTTTCAGTCCCCTGACTGGGCGTGCGTGTGCGTCTTGTCTGTGGTGTGTGTGTGTGTGTGCTGCTCGTGTCTGTGCTGGTGTGTGCCTGTGCCGGTGTGTGTGTGCTTGGGACAGGTAAGGTGCTGGGGAGTGTGGATGGGGCAGAGACAGGAGGGGTGAGGGACTGTTGGAGGAGGGACACTGCTGCCGTCAGGGAGGAGTCCATGGACCTATTGCCCCTCTGTAGGGCAGACATGCCCGATGAGATGCCCTCCATGAACGACACCAGCTGAGTCAACAGAGTGGTGTGTGCATGGAGGACACTCAGCATCGCTGTCTGCCCTACATGGAGCTGGCGAAGGAGGTACACAGACTCCTCACTCAGGGCAGCAGGGGACACAGGGGCAGGGGTGCGGTGCCTGGCCCGAAGGAGACACGCTCCCGAACATGGGAGCCTCCACGGACCTCGGGAATGGGAGCCGATGGGAGGGCGGTGGTGGTGGTGGTGGCGGGGACAGCAACACTAGCTGGGGTGTGGTGGCTGCTGACACCCGCCTCCATAAGGGAGTCATCCTCCGAGCTGCTGTGGTCCTCAGCTGAGGTGGATGGTGCTGAGGACTCCTCGGTGTGGCTCCCTCGCCCTCCGTGCCACTGGGTCCCTCCGACCACTCCTGGCTGTTGACCCAGTCTGACTCTGCGGCTCCTCCTGGTCCGTGGAGCTGTCCCCTCCTGTGGCCGTGGATGTATCTGCAAACAATAGGGAAACAGACAGACATCAGTCACCTGCACCGAACGCACACACCACAGTAAGTACAGCACAATACAGAGCAAGGCCTGGCATCCTTAGTTGAACATTGCTAAAATTGCCCAAACAGAATAGGAGAAGCCAATTGTCAGTCTGATCGTCAACCATGGCACTCACATCCCACCTGGCCTTGCACCCATCTGTCTGGCGTCCGTTGGCTGGCAATACCCCAGTGTGGACACATGCACCACCTACACAGTAGTTGGACGGTGCAGAGAACACGGTGAAGCATGTGAACATGCACACATCACAACTCTTGCCACTGAGTCAGTACAGGTGCCCGGATGAAAGTGATGCCCAGAGTCAGATATATGAAATGCATGTGATGCATACCAGCGACAGACACCATGATGCACCCATGTGCTGATAGCCATTGCCACTATGGTGTGCATGTAGCACATGTCACTCCCTTGCAGGATCACTCATAGAAAGTCACATGCCATGGCACAGGCATGCCTGCTAAGTCATACATCACTGTCTCCAGTCACATGGGCAGGGCAGCCACACAACAACAGTCTGCACTGTGTCACAATAGTAGGTCATGGGGAATGCAAGTCCTGGAGCTGAACAAGTGCACATGTACATCCCCCACACACCACATCATCTGAACCCTTATCTGTCCAGGTCATACCGATTGGACATATGGGTGACCTGTAACACAAGCCTCTGAACCTGAGCACCTCACAATCTGCTGTGAATGGGAAACAGCTGCCTGAACTTCACTTTCGCATACCCCAGTCTGCACGGTCAGGTGATCAAACACCTATGTGTCACACAAGTATCGTCTCCTATGGTCACATCTCCGGTGGCATGCTGAGCCCCAACCGATAAACACCCCAGCAGTCCTGACATCGAAGCCACAGCACACTGACACAGAGGCTGACACCTGAGGGGACATATCACTGAGCACAACGTGTCAGCTGATACACGGGAGTGGGAGTACAGAGTGCATTGCATGGCCTGGAGTAGGCATGACTGTCCTGCCCCACATGAATGAGGGATGAACCCTGGACAGTAGCCAGCTGGCTAAGTATGTGTGACACACGTAATATACACACTCCTGGGGCCCAAACATTGTTCCCACCCGCAGCTTGGGTGTGTGCCAGTTACCCCAGGCACATGTGGTGGATCAGCTCAGCAATTGGACCACAGATCAAAGTGACACGCAGATTACATGTCAGAACACAGGCATTGTGTAAGCAATGGACCCACCCATGATGCCCACCACAGTTAGGGGAACAGATGCTGTCCCCCACCTTGAGTCAAGCAAACTGCAAGGACACAGTACCCAAGTGACACAATTCCCTGACTGCAAGGGCCACACCTGGGTATCAGATGAGGAGTGGGCAGTGCACAATCGAGGGACATGGGCCCTGGACCACATGACTGATGTGCTGTGGAAGTTTAACCAGGCCAGAGGAGGGCACATAGCATGGCAGACAGAGTACACAATGCAGTCATGGACTCACCCCCTTCGTGCTGCTCCCTGGCCTTCAGCTGCCCATCCAGATCAGGGAAGATCACCGCCAGGATCCTGAGCATGTGGGGGTCAGGGTCCGGTGTCCGCCCCTCCTGCGAGGAGGCGACAGCTTCAGCTGGACCCGTGCGATCCTCCGGGTCCAGCCCGAAGGTCCTGCCACCTCTTCTGGCAGTTGCGGATCCGGTGCTTGTAGTCCCCCATGGATCTCACTGCCCGGACGATGGTCAGCCATATCTTCTGCTTCTGGGGGGCATCAACCTGTGAGGATGACAAAGTGAGGATGCTATTACTACACATGCAACATATCCATGCATTACACAGTTGTGTATACATATCTCAATCACAGGGGCACATGATGTACACAGGCAGTGCAACGATGGCCATGGACAGTATGCCAGCAGTAACTACATGGTATCATTGCCTGGGAAGTAAAACCTTGTTTAAATGCACTGTCACTGCACTATACCTGTCCAGTGCATGTAACTACACACTATGGGGGTGACAACTACTCAGTGAGCCTGCTAGCCAGTGGCATGCAGACTGTTAGCCTTGCTAGTCAGACAACATGCACATTTAGGAAGGCAGTGGACAGAACACTCACCTGCTCCCCTGCTTTCCCATACAGATTGCTGTACTGTGGAAGGAGGCTGTCCAGCAGGGCCTGGTTCTCCTCAGTGCTGAAGGCTGGGGCTCTCTCCCCAGTATGTGCCATTGCAGGGTCCAGAGGGTGCAGATACAGCAGCAGTGGTGGTGGCAGATGTCGTCCTGGAGCATGTAGTGCAGGCAAGTGAGCTCTCAGGGGAACAGCCAGCATTATATGTGTGCTGCAGAGGCAGTTACTGTCCCATGTGTCCAAAGTGATAGGTCCAAGTCGTTAGCATCTTCTGAATCTGGCCAATCCATGGAATTGCACCACTTACACACTCCCACAACATCCTTCAAAAGTTCAACTTCATGACACCCATAAATTTGCAACATTGTTGTGGGTGACCAGCTGAATTTCCAGCATCAGACTCGTTCAAAATTTGAAAACACGTCCGTTGCCAGGCCAGGCCATAGCCAATGGGTGCGCACCGATCGGTCCATTGCTGTTCAACGCGTACCCGGGATGCAAGCGCGTTCCGCACACATTGAATGCAATGGGCCGGCCGGGCACACCGATCGGTCCATTGCTGTTCAACGCGTACCTAGGATACAACGCGTACCCGCACACATTGAATGCAATGGGCCGGCCGGGCACACCGATCGGTCCATTGCTGTTCAACGCGTACCCGGGATACAACGCGTGCCCGCACATTGAATGCAATGGGCCGGCCGGGCACACCGATCGGTCCATTGCTGTTCAACGCGTACCTGGGATACAACGCGTACCCGCACACATTGAATGCAATGGGCCTGCCGGGCACACCGATCGGTCCATTGCTGTTCAACGCGTACCCGGGATACAACGCGTACCCGCACACATTGAATGCAATGGGCCGGCCAGGCACACCGATCGGTCCATTGCTGTTCAACGCGTACCCGGGATACAACGCGTACCCGCACACATTGAATGCAATGGGCCGGCCGGGCACACCGATCGGTCCATTGCTGTTCAATGCGTACCTAGGATACAACGTGTACCCGGACACATTGAATGCAATGGGCCGGCCGGGCACACCGATCGGTCCATTGCTGTTCAGCGCGTATTGCGAATACAACGCGTACCAGCACACATTGAATGCAATGGCCAATGTGTGCGCACCGATCGGTCCATTGCTGTCCAACGCGTATTGCGAATACAACGCGTACCAGCACACATTGAATGCAATGGCCAATGTGTGCGCACCGATCGGTCCATTGCTGTCCAACGCGTATTGCGAATACAACGCGTACCAGCACACATTGAATGCAATGGCCAATGTGTGCGCACCGATCGGTCCATTGCTGTCCAACGCGTATTGCGAATACAACGCGTACCAGCACACATTGAATGCAATGGCCAATGTGTGCGCACCGATCGGTCCATTGCTGTCCAACGCGTATTGCGAATACAACGCATACCAGCACACATTGAATGCAATGGGCCGGCCGGGCACACCGATCGGTCCATTGCTGTTCAACGCGTATTGCGAATACAACGCATACCAGCACACATTGAATGCAATGGCCAATGTGTGCACACCGATCGGTCCATTGCTGTCCCATGCGTATTGCAAATACAACGCGTACCAGCACACATTGAATGCAATGGCCAATGTGTGCGCACCGATCGGTCCATTGCTGTCCAACGCGTATTGCGAATACAACGCGTACCAGCACACATTGAATGCAATGGCCAATGTGTGCGCACCGATCGGTCCATTGCTGTCCAACGCGTCCCTGTACATGTCACTGGCATATGTCACCATGCCTGTCACAGGTGAACATATGCCAGCCACATATACTTCCCAGGGAGTGAGGGGCACACCTACAACACCACAGCCTGTCCAAACTGTATCCTAAGGCATGTAAGGCTGCATTACCTATTCCGTGTATGGGGGTGAACATGTTGTTCTGTGGGTGTCACTTGGGGCAGCCACCCCAGGCTGTGCACGTGTTCATGGGGATAGTATCCTTTGTGTTTCGTGTACATGACCACTGTGATGTGCAACTGTTCATATCTGAACATGTGGCATGGTCACATTTCACGGTGGTGTATGTGTATGTCATGTCACATGCCCCCTGAGTCCCATGTGGGACGGTATGTTTAACCCAGGCTGACCCATTGGCACAATAGTGATGGTCCTCCACAGTCTGTGTGCATGTTGTGTTTACAATGTCTCGGATTTCATGTGCACAATGGGAGACAGTCTCCACATCCACGTTGTTTGTGCATGGACTTTGATGTTGTGCGTGTGTGTGTCACAGACGGCCATGTCTGTCCTGCCGAGGCAACAGGGACCACTACCTGTGGGGGTCATGGTTGTTTTGCTGTGGTGTATACATGATACGCCATGTCATGCCAGTGTCCATGTGGCAATACAGGGTCCCTGGGAATCTACCTGTCGTTGGGCTGTGATGCCTGGGGCACATCTGTCCTCACATGTCACTGTGGGGTGTGTTTGTAACGTGGCAGCAGGAGATGGGAAATGTGACACGTCCTCATGATACCCAATGGCACAACCTGGGACTTATTGATGCCACTTGTTGAACTGTGATGTTGGATGTTGGCCATGTATGTGCCATACATGTCCTTACGGAACTGCACACATCATGTACTTGTGCCTCATAATGATGTATCGTGTGATATTGAGTGTGTACAATGCCACATATGTGGGGTGAGTGACAATCTTTCTTTGTTCACCTATGCACTGCAAGGCACCAGCTGTCCATAGACCATTGCAAAACACACAAGATGATGGACGGAATGCTACACATTAGCAAACATTCACCCCCAGTCACAGATCTGGGTTTAATCCATCGTTATTTTGCTTCACCACGCCACCCCAGTTCAGACATAGCCATATGCAAATCAGTCTTGACCCTGTGCCTCATGGGAACAGTCCAGACCGAACTGCCAAGCCACGTCTTCCCTGGACCGGAATCAAGCATCCTAGGACCGGTTTCAGGCTATCAGCCTTCATCAGCCAGGATAGCTTGACTCCAGTGGCGTAGTGAGCACGGGACCCACGTCTGGGCATACCCTTCCCACTTAGGGCGAAATGCAAAACACAGAAAATGATGGACGGAATGCTGCACATTAGCAAACATTCACCCCCAGTCACAGATCTGGGTTTAATCCATCGTTATTTTGCTGGGAAGGGTATGCCCAGACGTGGGTCCCGTGCTCACTACGCCACTGGAGTCAAGCTATCCTGGCTGATGAAGGCTGATAGCCTGAAACCGGTCCTAGGATGCTTGATTCCGGTCCAGGGAAGACATGGCTTGGCAGTTCGGTCTGGACTGTTCCCATGAGGCACAGGGTCAAGACTGATTTGCATATGGCTATGTCTGAACTGGGGTGGCGTGGTGAAGCAAAATAACGATGGATTAAATCCAGATCTGTGACTGGGGGTGAATGTTTGCCAATGTGCAGCATTCCGTCCATCATCTTGTGTGTTGTCCATAGACCATTCCTTGACCTGGCAACGATGGTGGAACGTGACAGCATCCGAAGGTACCGCTTCACCAGGCAGCTGATTGATGATTTGGCAGTGCGCTTGGCACCACACCTGCAACCTGGCCGGCCGTACCCTACAGCGCTGACCCCCAAGGTGAAGGTGATGGCAGCCCTACACTTCTTTGCCACCGGTACCTTTCAACACACTCTGGCGACTGCTGGTGGGATGTCACAGACCATGTTCAGCCGTGTGCTCCGCGATGTATTGGAGGCTATGTTGATATACCTGAACCAGTACATCTATTTCCCTAGACTCCAGCAACTCACTGACGTGAAGAGTGACTTCTATGCCCTGGGGAGGATGCCGCATGTCATTGGCTCCATTGATGGGACACATGTGGCTTTGGTACCACCACAGGCCCAGGAGCAGGCATACAGGAACCGCAAGCACTACCACTCGGTCAATGCACTGGTGGTCTGTCTTGCAGATATGACCATCTCACACGTGTGTGCCCGTTTCCCCGGTTCTGCACACGATGCCTACGTGATGAGGAGTAGTCGCATCCCGAGGATGATGTCACAGATGCGGAACCAGCATGCCTGGCTTGTTGGTGTGTACTGACTTTGTACCATTGTGTGTGTTCTGCAATGTAGTGTTCCACCCTCTTTTCCAACTCAGCTAATGTGCAATTGTCTGTATGTAGGTGACTCCGGATATCCCAACATGCCGTGGTTGCTGACGCCCCTCAGGAACCCTGTGACACCAGCCCAGATGCGCTACAATGAGGCACATGGTCGGACGAGGAGAGTGATTGAGCGGACATTTGGTCTCCTGAAGAGCCGCTTCCGCTGCCTGGACAAGACAGGAGGGTCCCTCCCATATGCCCCGGCAAAGGTGTGCAAGATTGTCATCGTCTGCTGCATGCTACACAACCTGGCAGTGCGGAAGGAGTTGCCTCTCATCCTGGATGACGATGACCAACGTCCGCCACCTGTGGAGGATCCTGGCCTGGACCACGATGCCAGTGATGATGATGATGATGATGTCCGCACACAGCTCATCACCAACTTCTTCAGCTGAATGTAAGTATCCAGAGATGTCATGTAACTGATGTGAGTTTGCATGATATGTGTTGGTGGTGCTCTGGTGCTGTTTGAGTGTGTGCATGTGCTACATGACTGTATGCGTGTAGCGATGTGTCCTTACAGGTAGTCTGTACTCCCCAACAGTGTCGACATGCTAACTTGGTTCTGGGTGGGTATCTTGTGACATGTACTGGTCATGAGTATTGCAGTTCTGTCCTGTTCTTCAGTGCTTTTGACTGTGTGTCATTTCTGTCCTTCACAGGGTACTTTCAGAGTCGTTTGGTCAACTGTGATCCCCGACACCGTGATTCGACTTCCAGGGTGGTAGCTGTCGTGTCCCTACAGGTGATGTGCACCACACCCATGGACTTCCTTCCTTCTACACTTGTTGACTTTGTGCCCGCTGCCAGGTGGGATTACCTTGCATCTGTGGTGGTTACAACATGTTGCAAATGTGTAATAAACCTGTGCTTCACTTTGTGATGTGCGTTGTCTGTGGTCACACATCTGACTGACATTTGCTTACTGCACCAGTGGGCTAGTTAACACAGACTGTGAATAGGTGTTGGGTCTGTGCAATGCAACGTATTTCCTGGCAACATCAGTGTAGGCGATGAGTCAGATGGCCATTGTGTGTATGTGTTGTGTAGCCCTGGTGGTGTGCCTCCCTCATATGTGTAACATCGCCATGACTCACATGCCGGTGTTGTACTTGCTGTAGCAGTTAGCATGCACAGTGCCATTTCCCAGATCATCATCGCCACTTCAGAGACAACGTAGGAATCACAACAGAGGCAAGTATGGTGTATTAGTGAGTTTATTGACATACATGTGTGAGTATAGTGCACAGGATGGTGGGTGCTGTACATTGTGATTGTAATCCAAAGTTCCTAGATGATTTGGAAGTCCTGGTAGCAGAAATGTCCAGAGTAAAGTCCACAGTCATCTGAGACATTGGTCCAACTTGAGCTCCCCATGTCATGTGAGAGAGTTGTGTTGCAGTCAACAGGGTGAACAGTTTGCGCACAAAGGTGATTATCCAGAACAGGTTTTGGCTTCCTGGGGGTTGCACATGGCCATCGGCCTCTCACTTGCCCCTCCTTGGACGGCCCCTCTTCTCTGGGGGGGGACCCTCAAGTGCAGGCTGCTGTGGTGCAGGGGACTCTCCGCCAGAGTCATCCTCCCTCCCTGTGGCAGTTGCAGTTGTTTCAGCACCAGATGTTGTGGGCACACAGGGAGGTGTTGACTGGTTGCTGCTCATCTGGCGGAGGCATTGTAATATGTCCCTATGCACCGCCGTCATCTCTTGCAGTGTGTCCCACTTGGACTCCACGCGGGACATGTGTGAGTCCAAGCGGGCATGATGGGCAGCCTGCTGCTGTTTAATGTCCCTGAGGAGCCCCACTACCTGGCTGAGCTCTCCGGTGCTGGAATGGTACGCATCGGCTATGCGTGACAGTTGTGGGTCATCATGCAGTCCAGACCCCTCTGCGATCAGTGACCTGTGTCTCCCACCCCTCCCACCACCCCTGGCGACACGTGCAGTACCTGAGGTGGCACGCACAGGTGACCCTGGGCCCCCTTGGGGGTTGTTGGTGGTGTTGGTGTCCATGGCCCCACGTTGGTCCAGGGTCCCTGTGCTGGTGCTCCTTGGTCTTTCCATGTCGGCAGGGGTGGTATGTGTGTTGACAGTCGTTGGAGGGGTGGGTGCAGGGGGTGCAGCTGGTGGTCCTGCTGGTGCTGCATGATGACTTGCTCCGGAGGTGCCAGGTTGGTCTTCTTCATCCAGGGAGGGCAGAGGCTGTTCCACACCAGTGAGCTCCGTATCCTCTCGAGCCTGGGACGGGGACTCCTCAGCGTCTGCTGCTGTGTCCCCATCATCACCTGTTTTTGGGAGACACACACAATGTATGTTATGTTTCTGCAGGCATCAATGGTTGACACACCTGACAGTTGTGACTGTGCCTCTGGATGCGGGCCTGTACATTGCATTGTCCTAAGTTGTCACAGTCAGGGGTTGATATTGGTGTATCACATTGTCCTGCATTATTTGGGCATTTCCATGTGAATGTTGAGGTGTGTACATGGTCTGCATTGGTTGTATTTGGTTGACATCCGGCCCTCCTTCCCACCCAGCCAGATATCCCACCATGGAACTTGCTTCCATTGCAGGGAGTGCAATTTGTCTTTCAGGATGTCAGTCAGTGGTGTCCTGCTGTTGGTTGGTGCACAGTTGCCAGCAGGGCCTTGTGCTCCCCACAGCAGTAGCCAGTGTCAGCCATCTTGTCAGTTGTTTTCCACTCCCTGTGATGTGTGCATGGTTCAGGGTGGTGTTGATGGGCCAATTGTGAGGCTGACCAATATCTGTGACTACCACTCCCATCATGCTATTGCCTCCACCCCCTTCCCAGCATGCCCATACTTCCTTCCTTTTGAGTGTACTTCACTGTGTGTGGGTGTGAGAGCAATGGCAAGATGGCTGACAGTGGTGTCCTGCTGTTGGTTGTTGGCCAGTTCCCAGCATGGCCTTGTGCTCCCACAACAGAGCACCAGTGTCAGACATCTTTGATGGGGATTTCCACTCTCTGTGAGGTGTGCATGCTTCAGTGTGAGCTTGCTGGGCCATGTGGGGGGATGTTGAGCTGTGACTACCACTCCCATCATGCTATTGCCTCCACCCCCTTCCCAGCATGCCCATACTTCCTTCCTTTTGAGTGTACTTCACTGTGTGTGGGTGTGACAGCAATGGCAAGATGGCTGACAGTGGTGTCCTGCTGTTGGTTGTTGGCCAGTTCCCAGCATGGCCTTGTGCTCCCCACAACAGAGCACCAGTGTCAGACATCTTTGATGGGGCTTTCCACTCTCTGTGAGGTGTGCATGCTTCAGTGTGAGCTTGCTGGGCCATGTGTGGGGGGATGTTGGGCTGTGACTACCACTCCCATCATTCTATTGCCTCCACCCCCCTTCCCAGCATGCCCATACTTCCTTCCTTTTGAGTGTACTTCACTGTGTGTGGGTGTGACAGCAATGGCAATATGGCTGACAGTGGTGTCCTGCTGTTGGTTGTTGGCCAGTTCCCAGCATGGCCTTGTGCTCCCCACAACAGATCAGCAGTGTCAGACATCTTTGATGGGGCTTTCCACTCTCTGTGAGGTGTGCATGCTTCAGTGTGAGCTTGCTGGGCCATGTGTGGGGGGGGATGTTGAGCTGTGACTACCACTCCCATCATGCTATTGCCTCCACCCCCCTTCCCAGCATGCCCATACTTCCTTCCTTTTGAGTGTACTTCACTGTGTGTGGGTGTGACAGCAATGGCAAGATGGCTGACAGTGGTGTCCTGCTGTTGGTTGTTGGCCAGTTCCCAGCATGGCCTTGTGCTCCCCACAACAGAGCACCAGTGTCAGACATCTTTGAAGAGGCTTTTGACTCCCTGTGAGGTGTGCATGCTTGGGTGTGTCCTTGCTGGTCCATGTGGGTGGGGGATGTTGGGCTGTGACTACCACTCCCATCATGCTTTTGCCTCCACCCCCCTTCCCAGCATGCCCATGCTTCCTTCCTTTTGACTCAGCTTCCCTGTGGGGTTGTGTGCCTGTGCTGACAAGATGGCTAACAGTGTTATCCTGGGGTTTGTTTTGCTACAAGTCCCATGTGTGTCCCTGTGCTTCACACTGCATGACCCAGGGTTGTGGTTCTTTGTGGGATATTTGATTGGTGTGTGCGGCAATGCTTTCTCCCAGGTGAGTTGTGTGTAGTTTGTGTTAGGGGAGTGTGTGGGTGGAGCTGCTGGTGACTATGGTCAGTGCTGTGAGTCCTCCTTCCCACCCAGCCAGATATCCCACCATGGAACGTGCTTCCATTGCAGGGAGTGCAAGTTGTCTTTCAGGATGTCAGTCAGTGGTGTCCTGCTGTTCGTTGGTGCACAGTTGCCAGCAGGGCCTTGTGCTCCCACAGCAGTAGCCAGTGTCAGCCATCTTGTCAGTTGTTTTGCACTGCCTGTGATGTGTGCATGGTTCATGGTGGTGTTGATGTGCGCATTGTGAGGGTGGGCAATTTCTGTGACTACGACTCCCATGATGCTATTGGCTACACTGACTTGCCCAGCATACACAGTATTCCTTCCTTTCAGTGAGCTTCCTGTGAGGTGGTGTTGTGGTGGTGGCTACATGTCTGACTGTGTTTGTTGGTTATATTTGTGCCACTGCCTAGCTCTATTTGTTGTTAGGTTTGTACATGTCATGACACAGTTACATTTCACTATGAGCTGGCATGTATTGTGTTTATCTGGCTGACATACACATTTTGGGATGATCTGTTTTGGTTGGTGTGTATTTGCTAAGGGTGCATGGTTTGACTCTCCCTTGACAGTGATGTGTGTGTATTGTGGCACAATATTGTGTACATTTGTTGTGTACTCACCAGGCTCTGGGATGTTTTCTAGTCCATAGACACTCACTGGTGGTAGGATGGCCCGCACCTTCTCCTCCCAGGGCCTGAGGTATACTGGTTTGGCAGGAGGGCCACTGCCGGTGTGTTGGCTCAAGATGTAGTCCTTCTTCAACAGCTCCTTGACCCTCCTGCGCACGTCATACCACCTGTTCTGGATGTCTACCTTTGTGCGCAAACATGGTGATTGTGCGTTCACCCTGTCGACGATCCTCTCCCACATCTTGGTTTTCTGCGCCATGGGTGTCTGTTGGACCAATGTACCAAACAGCTGTGGCTCTACCCTGAGGATCTCATCTACCAGGACTTCCAATTCACTATCTAGGAACTTGTGATTCTTCTTTGGGGGCATGGTGTTGGGTGGTGCTGGTGTGTGATGTGTGTGTTGGTGTGCAAGTGAGGGTGTGTGAGTGTGTGTTTTGCTGGGTGTATGTGAGGGTGCTATTTGTTGTGGTGCTGCTGGTGTGTGGCTTGTGTGATGGATGAGCTGTGAGTGTGTGTGTGGTTGCTGTCTGTTGGTGTTGAGTGCTGGCAGGTAATTTGAATTTGCAAGGGATCATGGTAGGGATTTGTGTCCTTTATATGGGTGGAGTTGTGGGTGTGTCTTTGTTCCCTGTTTCCCCCAGTATTTATTTGCTTTGTGATAGCTTGTTTGGCCTTTTTTTGTGTTTTTTTCCTTGGTTCTTTTTGTGCATGTAGGAGACGTTCTTGTGACCGAGTCGGACCCTCCAGTTGTCTCGTGCGAGCCTCTCAGATTCGTTCACGCTGTGTTTGTGCTGTTTCTGTGCTGCGTACGCGTCGGTCGCGGGTTTTGGGTTGCTTCGGCTCGCAGTTTTGAATGCGTGTCGGTCGTGCGGCTTGGGCACCGTGCGACTCGGTCGTGTTTTCCACGCGTTGCATCGTACTTGGCGTGTCGGAGTTCGCGGGTACGTTTCGTTCGGGATTCTTCCTGGTGCGTGTCGGTCGGTTCGATTTGCGTGCTTTTCCGGCCGGATGGCTGTTTTCCGCGCGGCTCGGTCGTTCGGCTTGTGTTCCGTACGAGTCGGTCGGATTTAGCACGCTTCTCATCGTACTTTGCGGGTCGGGCTGCACCGGTACGTGTCGGTCGGTATTTATTCCGGCTCTGAGTCGGTCGGTACGTTTTCCGGCCCGAATCGGAATCGACCCCTAAGACTGGTTCGCAAAATGTGGTTATTCTGTGAGATAGAATAGCTGTATTATTACACTTATGAAAAGCCTCTATCACACACATGGCAGTAAAGTGTATTTATTTCTATATGAATTAGAGAGATTACATTTCTTCTGAGCCTCTAGAAATTAAATTACTTTCCAACTAAAATACCTTGCAAGTATATAGATCTATATATAGAGATATAGATTTTTTTTGTCTAATTAGATTATTATTTCATATAGTAGAGTTAAGAAATGTAGGTTTGTCATTCTGTGTAGATAGAAGTAAATGTTTTAGTAAATTAGACATAGTTTGAATATAAGTAAAGTAAAAGTAAGTGATTACTTAGTACGTGAAAAAAACTCCTTAAAAGAAAATGGAGTCGTAAAGGTTTTCCAAATGTCAACCCTTAACAGGAAGAAGGGATTATAAGATTCTGAAAGCCGAAAAGTTAATTTATAAAAGAAAGCAAAATCTGGAAAATTAGCACCGTCATCAATAGATAATTTTAGTTTGAATATTAGAATGATCAATTTTTTATTATGCCACAAAAAGTGAATAAGCCGGGATTCCTATTTTTAATATAGGATACTAGAAAATGTAAGGGTAATCATACCAAGCATATATAAAATGACTGGGAATAGCATAATTTGTATTGAATCTTTGCAACCCCACCCACATAGAAATAGAGGATTCCATCTGCAATTTGAGTCATTTATTTTCTTAAATGTTACATCAAAATTCAGTTTAATCGTATCTTTGATACAGATTGCAAACCATAAACCTAGACATTTTATTTTGCTGGGGTTCTAAGCAAATCCTGATCTATCAAACATGTGTTTGAAACAAATGTATTTAACATAGAGGTTCAGGTTTTTCAGCAATGTATTTGTAAGCTGGAACAATTACAAATGATCCTACTTCTTTAAGAAAAGGAGTGAGTATAGAATCCGGATATCACATAAATAAAAGAATATCATCTAGGTATACCAATAATTTTAATTGCCTATCACTATAGTAAAATCCTTGTATTTCAATGTATGTCTAATTTTTGTTAAAAATAGTTTGAGGGCCAGGATAAATAAAAGTGATAATAATGGACATCCTTTTCTTATCACCCTTTCTAACTGAAAGTTGTAGAAGTTATTCCATTAATTAAAATAGCTACTTTAAGTGCTAAAATAACTACTTTAGGTGCTGAATATAATAGTGAAATTAAACCTTTGATCTCTGGGACAAAACCAAACCAAACATAAAATCCCATCCTATGCTATAGAATACATTTTCAGCCTCTAGATTTAGGGCAACTAAAGGATGTTTATAAAAGCAGGATTTACTTACAATATTAGAGAATAATCTAGTCCTTGATAAAAACCAGATTGCCCTCATCCAATGAATTTTGAAGAGAGAGGTTCTAAACGAAGGACAATCATTTCAGCACAAACTTTGTAAGCAATGTTCACTAAGGAAATGGGTCTATATTTTTGCAAAATCTAGGCTCTCAGTCTTCCTTAGGAATTGGACAAATAAAAGCATTTAGACTTTGAAAAATGGATAAAAAGCTCTAATAATTTAGGAAGTAGAAAGCTAGAGAAATGATTATACAATTTGCTCATTAAACCTTCCGGCCCAAGGGCCTCGCCTTTTTTATCAAATGATTGTTCTAGTAATTTCATTCGATGAGATATGTTCTTCTATATAATTAAAATTAATATCCATGTTAAAAAAATATAGTAATTGAAAAGAAGTATTCAGACATTTTAGTAACTTGAGGTGGTGATTCTGGGGTATAAAGTAGCTTGTATTAATCTGTAAAGGATTGAGACATTTCTGAGTCATTACATGTTAATTTACTATTGGTAGTGTAAATGCTTTCAATTTTTGTGTGGTATTTTCTAATTTTCAAACAATTAGCTAATAACCTATCTGTTTTGTTCTGACCGCCATAATATTGTGCGCTGGATTAGAGAAGCAAGGAAGAAAACTTTTCAGTAGAATATTTATAAAGTTGGAATTTATCTTTAATCAAATGGTCTCAAAATTCTAGAGCATTTGATGTGCACTAAATATGTTCAAGATGTTTAATGTTGAGCAAAATTTCTTACAGCTTTGATTCAGCTTTTCTCTTTTTTCCCGGAAACTAATCTTCTGATGGAAAATCTGGCAAAGAAATCCCAAACTACGTGAAATGCTATGCCAGGTTCAGTACTGAAAGTAAAGAGTTCTTCAGCAAAATACTGAAATGATTGTGCAAATTATTGGACAGATAAAAGTATATTATTAAATCACCAATATCGAGGTCCTTTTGAAATGATAACAAAAGCTAACTCAATGATAACCGGAGCATGATCTGAAATTAAAAATGCTCTGAAATGAGCATGAATAATTGCCTTGTCAGTGTTTTACTGAAAAAAAATAGTATATCCTAGATTGGAAACTGTGAACTGAAGAATAAAAGTATACTGTCTTTTGTTGGGATTGACTATTTCCCAGGCATCTGTAAGTGAACATTGAATAATTGCTTTCAAAATTTGCTTTTCCGAGAGTTTGGGAAATATGTAATTTAGAATTCCTGTGAATAAGGGGACAAATATTTGGCTAAAATCACCACCAACATAAAATTGTCATTGGCACATTCCATTCATTCAGAGGAAATAAAATCCCAGAATGTATTATCAGCATGAGTTGGTCCATATACATGAAATAATGTAACATGAATCTTATCAATTATTAATATAAAAACTTACCATCTTCCTTTCTTATTATTTTCTTATGAGACTATAGCAAAATTTGATATTTTTAGAACAAAGAATGATCACTCCATTTTTCTTCCTAGAAACAGGTGAGGAAAAACATTATCAATCTAGTTTATTTTTAAAATCTTAGATTCATCTTCATTTAAATTGGTTTCTTGGAACAGAGCAGTATTGACTCTAAATGTAGACCTTAATGTTCCAATAAACTATTTTAAATACCATATGGATAGAATGTCAAAACATAGACAAAGATTATGCATGAAATATATGGGGAAGTAAGATGAAACCAGTAGCAGTGTTTACATTGATATAAGAATAGTTTGAAAAGAAAGGGTATAATTTGATGATAGAATAAGGGTTAAGGGGCCGATTATGATGGCGGGCGGACTTTGTCCGCCCGCCATCGCCCCGGTAAATGGGACCGCCCGCTATGTGTGCGGCGGTCCCGCACATGTGATTAGGATGCCACCGCCACGGTGGCGGTGGCATCCCCCATTTCCAGCATTGTGGCGGGCGGTGCTCACAACACCGCCCGCCACAGTGCTGGAAATGCATGTTGTACATCTGCATGCACAATGTGACAGGCACCGTGCGGTGCCTGCCATGTTGTATATGCAAATGCAGGGGGGTACCATAGGTACCCCCATGTGCACCCCCCACCCCCCAAAATACCTGGGGGCCCGCTACGGGCCCCCAATGTCAGGGACCACGAGCCTTTCCATGGCGGCGACGCCGCCATGGAAAGGCTCATCACCGCCGGCATCATAATGTGGATGGCGGTGTCTTGCAGACACCGCCACCATATTAATCCCTTTCCGCCTGGTCGACTGATCGGCCGGGCGGAAAACATGCAGACGGTCTTTCCGTCCGCCGGGGTCCCCTCCGCCATGGTAATATGGTGGGGGGGAATTTGGTGGCGGACGGACGTAAATGGCGGGCGGATCGCCACCGCCATGCGGGCGGTGGCAATCCGCCCGACATCGTAATCGACCCCTAAGGTATTAGTAACAGGAAAGGGGGAAAATGATAAGACAAGAATAGAAGATAAGAGAACAAAAATCAAAAAGGTATAAACAAAACAACTTACCTATAAGAGACACAAACAGTTAGAGTAAAGGAACCATAATATGATGGCATAAAATGGGGCAGCTTCAGTCCAAGAGGTCCAGAACAAGATGACATAATACAGATAAAAAGGAAAAAAAATACTGAAGCACTCAGAGAAGCGATTACTGGACATATCTGAGTGCTTTGGTATTTTTTTGTTCATTTGTCAGCTGGACTGGACTTGTTCCGGTTCTAGGTGGCAGGGTGTAAAAACCAGAAAAGCACCAGTTAGAATTTTGGGTTATGATTCTACACATCTGTTTCCCTAGATTTGTGTACGGCTTGGGAGGTGCGGACATTGGGGCATAGCCATCCTTTTCTTGTGTATTGTACACATTTGAAGGACATGAACAGGACGATAGGAAGGTTACCTGAAAATGAAAAAAGGTGCAAGATTAAAATGGGGCAGCTTCAGTCCTGGAGGTCCAGAACAAGATGACATAATACAGATAAAAAGGAACAAAAAATACTGAAGCACTCAGAGAAGCGATTACTGGACATATCTGAGTGCTTTGGTATTTTTTTGTTCATTTGTCAGCTGGACTGGACTTGTTCCGGTTCTAGGTGGCAGGGTGTAAATACCAGGAAAGCACCAGTTAGAATTTTGGGTTATGATTCTACACATCTGTTTCCCTAGATTTGTGTACGGCTTGGGAGGTGCGGACATTGGGGCATAGCCATCCTTTTCTTGTGTATTGTACACATTTGAAGGACATGAACAGGACGATAGGAAGGTTACCTGAAAATCAAAAAAGGTGCAAGATTAAAAAGGGTAAGGAGAAGGGACAATAAAACAATTAACGCTTTCTATAAGAGAAAAAGATAAATGATTAAAATATTGTATGAGCTAAGTAGCTTGGGTATTTAAGAAGTAAGATATTTCCATAGCAAGTCCTCTACAACTATTTAAAAACTGGTATAGTTTCATAGGGTTTTTGTAAGTTGTAGTCTTATTGTTATAGGTGACTTCAAGAAAGCATGGATGGAATAACCCAAATCTTGCATTGAGTGATCTGAGGGCTGCTTTTGTGGGTCAACAGTATATTTAGCAACATTTTGCAAGAAGTATAAATTGCTTCTTGACCATAAGATGTTCTTCTTACCTTTGGCTGACAAAATGACTTTAAGAAGATCAGTGTACTATCTAGAAATAGAAGCATGACTCCTCTAGGTTTAGTAGAGGATACAGGTCTTCGACCTAATGTATGCGCTCACATGTTAAAGGAAGTCAAATCAGGCATGTTCAAAACCTTAGTATTGAAGGACTAAACAATTACAATGGTGTCACTTCATTTAACTCCTTTAAGTAGCCCAGGAATTCCAAGGTTATTTCTACTATTTCTGTTCTCTCAGTCCTCTGCTTGCTTTTTAAGTAGACACATTTCTTGCTGCACAGATTTGATTTTCTGTGTGGAATCTTGTATACCTCTTACTTGTTGTTCAGCTTCAGATACTCTCCTGTCCTTATGAGAACATTTATTATCCAAAATTTGCAACCTCTTGCTAGATTGTTCCATGTATGGTCTTAGAGCTCTGATTTCCTCAAGTGAAAGATCCATGAAGACAGAAAGATTAGACTTGATGTGAGAAAGAGGATCCTTTTCGGTCCTTAGGAACTACATTTTGTAGAACTCATAACAATTTTGAAAGTTGAGATGGTCTAGGAATGCTTGGAATTGAAGTTTCCTATTTTGAGTTTGTGGGATCATCCATATTGTCAATCTAAAAAGCAAGCTGCATAATCTGTGTATCTTAAGAATGAGGTTGAGGCAATAGAGAGGTGCCAATTAACTTTATCTTCTTAGTTTTGCTCACAGAAAGATGCAAGGGCTGACCAGAGCTACTCATTTAGTGATGCTGAGGAAAATAACTGAGAGAATCATTCAGTTACCAAATTGCAAGCAAAAAGGGTCATGCATTAAGTTGCTACACAACAAAGTATCTCGATTGCCTAGCAAGGACACTATACATCACATGGAAATTTATATCCGACACGTTCAAAATGGTAGCCGCCATTATGAAACAACATGAGAGTTCAAAAGAATTATGTGAAATGTAGTCTGCATTTAGGGGTGATGCATTGTGCACCCTTACAAGACACAAGGCTTTTTGCCAAGCGACACTGATGCCCTTGGTCCACTGCTGGCTTTTCCTTCCCTACAACAAAACTAACATATGGGAGTTTGGAGTGGTGCACTTGCGCCCTTGCTAAGCACTGGAAGGTAACCCACAGATCATCACAATATGCAAGTAATCAGTTGTATTTTCACCACATCTCCAACAAGCCTAAACTATTTTTTAAATTTATCCTAAATAGTGTCGCAATGGACCAGAATGTTCCCAAAAAGGTTTTTGCTGCAATTCTGGACCAAGGTCAATTAATTATTTAAGAAATCTTTTTTGTAATCTCCTCTTAGTGAGAATTTAAAATCTCTTTGTCAAACTACGAGGAATGGCTGATTACTTACCGGTAATGTTCATTACTCCTGGTCCCGTTGTCCTCACAGACAGAAAAAAGAACGAAAGGAATGCTTTATCCCTACCCCACCCTCTCCCACACAGAATACTTAGGGGCCGATTCCGATCTCGGCCGGAGGCGCACCCAACACCATTCGGCCGGGAAAAAAGCCTGGCGAATGCCTGTTTCCCGACCGAGTCGCACATTCTTCCGAACGAGCAAGTACGATGCGCACAACTGCATAAATTCTGACCCAGTCATACTCACCCAATCCAGGTCCTGTTCTCCGACCGAGCCGGATCCGGAAACGCAGAATCGAGTCGCTCTGAAGCCAAAATAGAGCCCCGTCCGGCTGGACAAGTACGATGCGCTATCCATACGCGCCGAACCCGTCGCTACGCACAGCACGTCTAAGCATCCGGGAGAGGCGCACATAAGCTCCGATTCGCGCCACAAGACGATCCACGGCTACGAGACGAACACGCCAGCGACGAGGACGAGGCGAAGCAACGACAAAGACGAACGAGACGAACCAACCATGAATCCCATCGTGCCGATCCTACCAATATTCTACATCTATTACCGGAACAGGCACAGACGCGTATGGCGCAGAAGATAAGTCAGACACCCACCACACAAACAAACCACACGTACCCGACATATCACACACACACAGAGGGATGCAGAAATTACTTACACCAGCAACAGCAGCACCGTAGGGGCGGGATGTCCATCACCAATGCCACATATACACATAGGGGTCTGGATGCCAACAACTAACACCACCCCTACCCAGGGGGTGCCAGATGCCTACCACTACTACCACCTCTACCCATGGGGGGCTGGATGCCTACCACAACTACCATCCTTACCCAGGGGGTGCCAGATGCCTACCACTACTACCACCTCTACCCATGGGGGGCTGGATGCCTACCACTACTACCACCCCTACCCAGGGGGTGCCAGATGCCTACCACTGCTACCACCTCTACCCATGGGGGGCTGGATGCCTGTCACTACTACCACCTCTACCCAGGGGGTGCCAGATGCCTGCCATTACTACCACCCCTACCCACGGGGTGCCAGATGCCCACCACTACTACCACCTCTACCCATGGGGGGCTGGATGCCTACCACTACTACCACCCCTACCCAGGGGGAGCCAGATGCCCACCACTACTACCACCTCTACCCATGGGGGGCTGGATGCCTGTCACTACTACCACCTCAACCCAGGGGGTGCCAGAGGCCTACCACTACTACCACCCCTACCCAGGGGGTGCCAGATGCCCACCACTACTACCACCTCTACCCATGGGGGGCTGGATGCCTACCACTACTACCACCCCTACCCAGGGGGTGCCAGAAGCCCACCACTACTACCACCTCTACCTATGTAGGCTGGATGCCTGTCACTACTACCACCTCTACCCAGGGGTGCCAGATGCCTACCACTACTACCACCCCTACCCAGGGGTGCCAGATGCCCACCACTACTACCACCTCTACCCATGGGGGGCTGGATGCCTGTCACTACTACCACCTCTACCCAGGGGTGCCAGATGCCTACCACTACTACCACCCCTACCCAGGGGGTGCCAGATGCCCACCACTACTACCACCTCTACCCATGGGGGGCTGGATGCCTGTCACTACTACCACCTCTACCCAGGGGTGCCAGATGCCTACCACTACTACCACCCCTACCCAGGGGTGCCAGATGCCCACCACTACTACCACCTCTACCCATGGGGGGCTGGATGCCTACCACTACTACCACCCCTACCCAGGGGGTGCCAGATGCCCACCACTACTACCACCTCTACCCATGGGGTGCCAGATGCCCACCACTACTACCACCTCTACCCATGGGGGGCTGGATGCCTGTCACTACTACCACCTCTACCCAGGGGGTGCCAGATGCCTACCAAAACTACCATCCCTAACCAGGGGGTGCCAGATGCCCACCACTACTACCACCTCTACCCATGGGGGGCTGGATGCCTGTCACTACTACCACCCCTACCCAGGGGGTGCCAGATGCCCACCACTACTACCACCTCTACCCAGGGTGTGCCAGATGCCTACCACTACTACCACCCCTACCCAGGGGGTGCCAGATGCCCACCACTACTAACACCTCTACCCATGGGGGGCTGGATGCCTGTCACTACTACCACCTCTACCCAGGGGGTGCCAGATGCCTACCACTACTACCACCCCTACCCAGGGGGTGCCAGATGCCCACCACTACTACCACCTCTACCCATGGGGGGCTGGATGCCTACCGCTACTACCACCCCTACCCAGGGGGTGCCAAATGCCCACCACTACTACCACCCCTACCCATGGGGGGCTGGATGCCTGTCACTACTTCCAGCTCTACCCATGGGGGGCTGGATGCCTGTCACTACTACCACCCCTATCCAGGGGGTGCCAGATGCCTACCACTACTACCACCTCTACCCATGGGGGGTTGGATGCCTACCACCAACAACACCCCCACTCATAGGATGGCTAATACATGACACAACAAGCACACACCAACATAAAGAATGCAACATAAAGACATCCCCCCAACACCATGACAAGCGTGTGTAGACTGTGTCAAATGCCTACAACACTGAACATGACTTTGAACATACAATGTGACCCCCTATCACATGTGTCACACATAAATGTGTGTGGCCTCCACAATGCAAGCAGACCATGACCACTGTGGCAATGGGGTCCAAACCCCCATCATCACAGTGACCAAAAGGTAAGTGTGGGGTCCATAGCTGAAGCACATCTTGAACATTGTGGCAATGGGGTCTAAACCCCCATCATCACAGTGACCAAAATGTAAGTGTGGGGCCCATAGCTGAAGCACATCTTGAACATTGTGGCAATGGGGTCTAAACCCCCATCATCACAGTGACCAAAATGTAAGTGTGGGGCCCATAGCTGAAGCACATCTTGAACATTGTGGCAATGGGGTCTAAACCCCCATCATCACAGTGACCAAAATGTAAGTGTGGGGCCCATAGCTGAAGCACATCTTGAACATTGTGGCAATGGGGTCTAAACCCCCATCATCACAGTGACCAAAATGTAAGTGTGGGGCCCATAGCTGAAGCACATCTTGAACATTGTGGCAATGGGGTCCAAACCCCCATCATCACAGTGACCAAAATGTAAGTGTTGACATTGAAAAAGCTGCAACTGCCAAACTGCATGGATGATTCCTGGTCACAGAACAACAAACACATCAGTGGCAAAGTAGTGCTTGTGTCCCATAGCAACATAGATTCGGGGAGGCAAACACTGCAGTGCAAATAAGACATACCATTGGCCATGTGCAGACAAACATCACCCATGGGGGCTGACACTGTCAACATTCATCAATGACACAATGACAGAAGTGACCATCAGAATGCAGACCCACATATTTGCACCAATGAGCACACACATGCAGATACCCTGTGGAGACTGTAGATGTGAGGTGAACAGATACCATACCATGGCAGCAATGGGACACACAAACAATGATCATTGTGCTGACTGATGACCTAGGAGTCCCAGGGACAGCAGGGGAAACCCACCAAACAACATACAGCCAATGGCACACTAAAGACATGCCAATGCAGTGGTGCAGATGCACAAACACAAACAGGCAGACCCACACTGCACATCAAACACAACAGGTGAGGGGGGTGCCAGTGTCCCCAGGCAACCACACAACACATGATGAGGCCTGAATACCAATTACACAGATGCGCATACAGTGCCACACAAAGGTAACTCATGGATCCAAATCCCCTATGTGGGCAATCAGGCATCGTTAGATGAGAGGGAGCACAAATCACACATGTCACACAAGCATGTAGGAACAGCAACTGACACAGCAAGACACAGACACACCACAGCACTACCCCCAGGGTCTCCACAATGTGGTGACCCTGGGCTGCATGACAATCCCACTGTGATGACAAAGCTAGATGTCGTTCACACTGTGAAACACAGTCATGTGTCCTGAGCAACAAACTACCATCACACCTACACAAGCACAAATCAATCAGCACGGCCAGTAAGCCAAGGCCAACATGGAGGCAGGGGTCTAGCCGGGCAACAACTCTCATCTGCACACACGCAACACCACACACCTCGACCTCCAACAATGTGCATCAGCGAAGCTCACATGCACTGGTGACATTGCACATGCACCCATGACAATCCCATGGGTGGTGGTGGGAACCAAGGTGCAGAAAGACATCACACATGGCCACTCAACAAGACTCCTGAATGTCTGACACACTGCACACTATGCTGTACATGGACATGACGGCAATACCACACCAACCAATGGGATCCCAGCCACAGTCACACACCAATGAAGAAGCCAAGGTCACCCACAAAGAACACACATAGACAACTACCAACATTGCAGCCCTGACCCCGAGGAGTGCCAGCAGTCACACACACAACGTGTCACAATCACTGTAAGCTAACACAAACTGGAAATTACATGACAGGTGTAAACAACAAGTGCCAAGGGGAATCCTGACTGTGTCCCATCTGCATCTGCCCACAAACTCAGCCCTGACAGCAAACACACCTATGGGTGACACCCTGATGACCAGTAATGTGCCATGCACCCACATCACAGAGAACCCAGGGAGAAGACTTTGGGGGAACATAGGTCAACTCAGCAAGCATCACAAACAGGAACATCACTAGGGATCCCAGCATGCACAGCAAAATGGAAGTGAACACACAGACATGCTCATACAACACACACCTTGGGCGCAGGCGATGTCACAGGAGTACACACTGCCATGAGGGGACTCCACCCCTGTGTGAGGAAAGCTGTGCCATATGTTGCCTCAGTAGGGCTCCATCATGTCAGCAGAACACTTGGTCACAAGGTCAACAATTAGCACCAAATGAAGGCTCCCGTTACATCAGCCTGGTCATGGGAGTGTCAACGAAATCATCAGCACAGATCCAACACACATGTATAGCAAGTTGCACTGACAACACAGATGAGTCCTTCCCCATTGATGCCCAAACCTGCATGTCCAGTGGAGATGGCCACACAGTCAGGGAAGTAGACTAATTGAACAATGGCTAGCACAACAGATGTGCAGGGGTGGAAGCCACAGATGTGACATTGTTAATGTAAGTAGGAAATCCCATTGCCAAATATTGAGAACATGACACCCTCAGATGCTGCTAATGATGACATGGATACACTACAGGATAGGACACATTCCCCCTGGACCACATGGGTTCCTGCACAGTAACACTTCATTTTCATGAGACCAAATATCACCATCACTGCAGCAAGGGCATGGTTAGCATCATCAACATCATGTACATCAGAAGCAAAACCACTAGAGAACAGAAAGTTGCTTTATTCAGCATATGTGGCTTCAAAAGTTGAAGTCCAGTGAAAAAGAAGCAAAGGCCAATGGCCAGTCCATCCTGAAAGTCAAAACAGGATGACAGTGGCAGATGTCACCCTACGCATGCCTGCACTGATGAAAACCAGGGACAATCCCCTCGGAGGGGCATACGGGGGGGCAGGCCAGGCACCGCAGGGACAGGATCAGGGCTCACCAGAAGGAGGCAGGGAAGGGGTGGTGGGTGCTGGAGAGCCACTGACAACTGCAGTGGAGGTGTCTGACATGGTGTGTGCCGGCACAACTGGGGGGCATGAGTCAGATGGTGTGGGTGCCGGCACGACTGCAGTGGGCCGTGCAGATAGAGTGGACAGGTTCCCCACTGCAGTGCCCAAGTCAGACCGGGTGGTAGTGGACTCCACTGCAGTGCCTACCTCCAGGGGAGGAGAATGGGGATCAGGTAAGGTGGGCAGGACAGAGGGGGAGGACACCGTCTCCACACCAGTGGCACAGACAAGCGCAGCAGGGGGTGTGGGGCCGGAAGAGCAAGTGGCAGGGGGAGAAGGCCTCATCATTTTGGGGATGGTGTATCTGTGGGTGGGGGAACCTGGGGCAGGGTGTGGTGGGGGCACCTGTGGAGTGGGGGCCTGAGGGATGGAGGAAGGAGACTTGGTGGTTGAGCTGCAGGGCGGCGGCGAGGTCTTGCTCTTCCGGGTCCGGGGGGACTTGCGGATGGGGGCGTCAGTCGGTCTGCGCCTGGGGGAGGGTATCCGGGGGCGAGGGGCACTCCCCTCTGTGTGGGTGGGCTTCCTCTTCCCCCTGAATGCTGTATCAGCTGGATCAGAGGGGAAGAGGCCGAGGTCACTGAGGAAGACCCGCTTTGTCTTTGGGGTTGCAGGTGAGGCAAGGGAAGGGGCTTTGGAGGGAGAGGTAACTGAGGACTGCGCAGTGCTCGTGGATGCGTGTGTGTGTGCCTGGGCCCCATCCCCTGTGAGTGTGGTTTCAGTCCCCTGACTGTGCGTGCGTGTGCGTCTTGATTTTGGCGTGTGTGTCTGTGTGCTGCTTGTGTCTGTGCTGGTGTGTGCCTGTGCCGGTGTGTGTGCTTGGGACAGGTAAGGTGCTGGGGAGTGTGGATGGGGCAGAGGCAGGAGGGGTGAGGGACTGTTGGAGGAGGGACACTGCTGCCGTCAGGGAGGAGTCCATGGACCTATTGCCCCTCTGTAGGGCAGACATGCCCGATGAGATGCCCTCCATGAACGACACCAGCTGAGTCAACAGAGTGGTGTGTGCATGGAGGACACTCAGCATCGCTGTCTGCCCTACATGGAGCTGGCGAAGGAGGTACACAGACTCCTCACTCAGGGCAGCAGGGGACACAGGGGCAGGGGGTGCGGTGCCTGGCCCGAAGGAGACACACTCCCGAACATGGGAGCCTCCACGGACCTCAGGAATGGGAGCCGATGGGAGGGCGGTGGTGGTGGTGGTGGTGGCGGGGACAGCTACACTAGCTGGGGTGTGGTGGCTGCTGACACCCGCATCCACAAGGGAGTCATCCTCCGAGCTGCTGTGGTCCTCAGCTGAGGTGGATGGTGCTGAGGACTCCTCGGTGTGGCTCCCCTCGCCCTCCGTGCCACTGGGTCCCTCCGACCACTGCTCGGCTGCTGACCCAGTCTGGTTCTGCGGCTCCTCCTGGTCCGTGGAGCTGTCCCCTCCTGTGGCCATGGATGTATCTGCAAACAATAGGGAAACAGACAGACATCAGTCACCTGCACCGAACGCACACACCACAGTAAGTACAGCACATTACAGAGCAAGCCCTGGCATCCTTAGTTGAACATTGCCAAAAGTGCCCAAACAGAGTAGGAGAAGCCAATTGTCAGTCTGATGGTCAACCATGGCACTCACATCCCTCCTGGCCTTGCACCCATCTGTCTGGTGTCTGTTGGATGGCAATACCCCAGTGTGGACACATGCACCACCTACACAGTAGTTGGACAGTGCAGAGAACACGGTGAAGCATGTGAACATGCACACATCACAACTCTTGCCACTGAGTCAGTACAGGTGTCCGGATGAAAGGGATGCCCAGAGTCAAATATGAAATGCATGTGATGCATACCAGCGACAGACACCATGATGCACCCATGTCCTGATAGCCATTGCCACAATGGTGTGCATGTAGCACATGTCACTCCCCTGCAGGATCACTCATAGGAAGTTACATGCCATGGCACAGGCATGCCTGCTAAGTCATACATCACTGTCTCCAGTCACATGGGCAGGCCAGCCAGACAACAACAGTCTGCACTGTGTCACAATAGTAGGTCATGGGGAATGCAAGTCCTGGAGCTGAACAAGTGCACATGTACATCCCCCACACACCACATCATCTGAACCCTTATCTGTCCAGGTCATACCGATTGGACATATGGGAGACCTGTAACACAACCCTCTGAACCTGAGCACCTCACAATCTGCTGTGAATGGGAAACAGCTGCCTGAACTTCACATTTGCATACCCCAGTCTGCACGGTCAGGTGATCTAACACCTATGTGTCACACAAGTATCGTCTCCTATGGTCACATCTCCGGTGGCATGCTGAGCCCCAACCGAGAAACACCCCAGCAGTCCTGACAACGAAGCCACAGCACACTGACACAGAGGCAGACACCTGAGGGGACACATCACTGAGCACAACGTGTCAGCTGATACACGGGAGTGGGAGTACAGAGTGTATTGTATGGCCTGGAGTAGGCATGACTGTCCTGCCCCACATGAATGAGGGGTGAGCCCTGGACAGTAGGCAGGTGGCTAAGTATGTGTGACACACGTAATATACACACTCCTGGGGCCCAAACATTGTTCCCACCCGCAGCATGGGTGTGTGCCAGATACCCCAGGCACATGTGGTGGATCAGCTCAGCAATTGGACCACATATCAAAGTAACACGCAGATTACATGTCAGAACACAGGCATTGTGTAAGCAATGGACCCACCCATGATGCCCACCACAGAGTTAGGGGAACAAATGCTGTCCCCCACCTTGAGTTAAGCAAAATGCAAGGACACAGTACCCAAGTGACACAATTCCCTGACTGTAAGGGCCACACCTGGGTATCAGATGAGGAGTGGGCAGTGCACAATTGAGGGACATGTGTCCTGGACCACATGACTGATGTACTGTGGAAGTTTAACCAGGCCAGAGGAGGGCACATAGCATGACAGACAAAGTTCACAATGCAGTCATGGACTCACCCCCTCCTTGCTGCTCTCTGGCCTTCAGCTGCCCATTCAGATCAGGGAAGACCACCGCCAGGATCCTGAGCATGTGGGGGGTCAGGGTCCGGTGTCCGCCCCTCCTGCGAGGAGGCGACAGCTTCAGCTGGACCCGTGCGATCCTCCGGGTCCAGCCCCGAAGGTCCTGCCACCTCTTCTGGCAGTTGCGGATCCGGCGCTTGTAGACCCCTACGGATCTCACTGCCCGGACGATGGTCAGCCATATCTGCTGCTTCTGGTGGGCATCAACCTGTGAGGATGACAAAGTGAGAATGCCATTACTACACATGCAACATATCCGTGCATTACACAGTAGGATATACATGTCTCAATCACAGGGGCACATGATGTACACAGGCAGTGCAACGATGGCTATGGACAGTTTGCCAGCAGTTACTACATGGTATCATTGCCTGGGAAGTAAAACCTTGTTTAAATGCACTGTCACTGCACTATACCTGTTCAGTGCATGTAACTACACACTATGGGGGGTGACAACTACTCAGTGAGCCTGCTAGCCAGTGGCGTGAAGACTGTAAGCCTTGCTACTCAGACAACATGCACATTTAGTGATGCAGTGGACAGCACACTCACCTGCTCCCCTGCTTTCCCATACAGCTTGCTGTACTGTGGAAGGAGGCTGTCCAGCAGGGCCTGGTTCTCCTCAGTGCTGAAGGCTGGGGCTCTCTCCACAGTACGTGCCATTGCAGGGTCCAGAGGGTGCAGATACAGCAGCAGTGGTGGTGGCAGATGTCGTCCTGGAGCATGTAGTGCAGGCAAGTGAGCTCTCAGGGGAACAGCCAGCATTATATGTGTGCTGCAGAGGCAGATACTGTCCCATGTGTCCAAAGTGATAGGTCCAAGTCGTTTGCATCTTCTGAATCTGGCCAATCCATGGAATTGCACCACTTACACACGCCCACAGCATCCTTCAAAAGTTCAACTTCATGACACCCATGAATTTGCAACATTGTTGTGGGTGACCAACTGAATTCACAGCATCAGAGTCGTTCAAGATTTGAAAACGCGTCCGTTGCCAGGCCAGGCCATAGCCAATGGGTGCGCACCGATCGGTCCATTGCTGTTCAACGCGTACCCGGGATACAACGTGTACCCGCACACATTGAATGCAATGGGCCGGCCGGGCACACCGATCGGTCCATTGCTGTTCAACGCGTACCCGGGAAACAACGCGTACCCGCAGTACCCGCACACATTGAATGCAATGGGCCGGCCGGGCACACCGATCGGTCCATTGCTGTTCAACGCGTACCCGGGAAACAACGCGTACCCGCACACATTGAATGCAATGGGCCGGCCGGGCACACCGATCGGTCCATTGCTGTTCAACGCGTACCCGGGATACAATGCGTACCCGCACACATTGAATGCAATGGGCCGGCCGGGCACACCGATCGGTCCATTGCTGTCCAACGCGTATTGCGAATACAACGCGTACCCGCTCACATTGAATGCAATGGCCAATGTGTGCTGTCCAACGCGTCCCTGTACAAGTCACTGGCATATGTCACCATGCCTGTCACAGGTGAACATATGCCAGCCACATATACTTCCCAGGGAGTGAGGGGCACACCTACAACACCACAGCCTGTCCACACTGTATCCTAAGGCATGTAAGGCTGCATTACCTATTCCGTGTATGGGGGTGAACATGTTGTTCTGTGGGTGTCACTTGGGGGCAGCCACTCCCAGGCTGTGCACGTGTTCATGGGGACAGAATCCTTGGTGTGTCGTGCACATGACCACTGTGATGTGCAACTGTTCATTTCTGAGCATGTGGCATGGTCACATTTCACGGTGGTGTATGTGTATGTCATGTCACATACCCCCTGAGTCCCATGTGGGACGGTATGTACGTCCCAGGGTGACCCATTGCCACAATAGTGATGGTCCTCCACAGTCTGTGTGCATGTTGTGTTTACAATGTCTCTGATTCCATGTGCACAATGGGAGACAGTCTCCACATCCACGTTGTTTGTGCATGGACTTTGATGTTGTGCGTGTGTGTGTCACAGACGTCCATGTCTGTCCTGCCGAGGCAACAGGGACCACTACCTGTGGGGGTCATGGTTGTTTTGCTGTGGTGTATTCATGATACACCATGTCATGCCAGTGTCCATGTGGCAATACAGGGTCCCTGGGAATCTACCTGTCGATGAGCTGTGATGCCTGGGGCACATCTGTCCTCACATGTCACTGTGGGGTGTGTTTGGAACGTGGCAGCAGGAGATGGGAACTGTGACATGGCATCATGATATCCCATGGCACAACCTGGGACTTGTTGATGCCACTTGTTGAACTGTGATGTTAGATGTTGGCCATGTAGGTGCCATACATGTCCTTACGGAACTGCACACATCATGTACTTGTGCCTCATAATGATGTATCATGTGATATTGAGTATGGTCAATGCCACATATGTGGGGTGACTGACAATCTTTCTTTCTTCACCTATGCACTGCAGGGCACCAGCTGTCCATAGACCATTCCCTGACCTTGCAACCATGGTGGAACGGGACTGCATCCGCCGGTACCGCTTCACCAGGCCGCTGATTGAGGTATTGACGGTGCGGTTAGCCCCACATTTGCAAGCTGGCCGGATATACCCTACAGCGCTAACCCCCAAGGTGAAGGTGATGGCAGCCCTACACTTCTTTGCCACCGGTACCTTTCAACACACTGTGGCGACTGCTGGTGGGATGTCACAAACCATGTTCAGCCGTGTGCTCCGCGATGTTTTGGAGGCTATGTTGATATACCTGAACCAGTACATCTATTTACCTAGACTCCAACAACTCACTGACGTGAAGAGTGACTTCTATGCCCTGGGGAGGATGCCGCATGTCATTGGCTCCATTGATGGGACACATGTGGCTTTGGTACCACCACAGGCCCAGGAGCAGGCATACAGGAACCGCAAACACTACCACTCGGTCAATGCACTGGTGGTATGTCTTGCAGATATGAGCATCTCACACGTCTGTGCCCGTTTCCCAGGTTCTGCACACGATGCCTACGTGATGAGGAGTAGTCGCATCCCGAGGATGATGTCACAGATGCGGAACCAGCGTGCCTGGCTTGTTGGTGTGTACTGACTTTGTACCATTGTGTGTGTTCTGCAATGTAGTGTTCCACCCTCTTTTCCAAGTCAGCTAATGTGCAATTGTCTGTATGTAGGTGACTCCGGATACCCCAACATGCCGTGGTTGCTGACGCCCCTCAGGAACCCTGTGACACCAGCCCAGATGGGCTACAATGAGGCACATGGTCGGACCAGGAGAGTGATCGAGCGAACATTTGGTCTCCTGAAGAGCCGCTTCCGCTGCCTGGACAAGACAGGAGGGGCCCTCCCATATGCCCCAGCAAAGGTGTGCAAGATTGTCATTGTCTGCTGCATGCTACACAACCTGGCAGTGCGGAAGGAGTTGCCTCTCATCCTGGATGACGATGACCAACATCCGCCACCTGTGGAGGATCCTGGCCTGGACCACGATGCCAGTGATGATGATGATGATGATGATGATGATGATGGTGATGTCCGCACACAGCTCATCACCAACTTCTTCAGCTGAATGTGAGTATCCGGAGATGTCATGTCAATGATGTGAGTATGCATGATATGTGTTGGTGGTGCTCTGGTGCTGTTTGAGTGTGTCCATGTGCTACATGACTGTATGCGTGTAGCGATGTGTCCTTACAGGTAGTCTGTACTCCCCAACAGTGTTGACATGCTAACTTGGTTCTGGGTGGGTATCTTGTGACATGTATTGGGCATGAGTATTGCAGTTCTGTCCTGTTCTTCAGGGCTTTTGACTGTGTTTCATTTCTGTCCTTCACAGGGTACTTTCAGAGTCGTTTGGTCAACTGTGATCCCCGACACCGTGATTCGACTTCCAGGGTGGTAGCTGTCGTGTCCCTACAGGTGATGTGCGCCACACCCATGGACTTCCTTCCTTCTACACTTGTTGACTGTGTGCCCGCTGCCAGGTGGGATTACCTTGCATCTGTAGTGGTTACAACATGTTGCAAATGTGTAATAAACCTGTGCTTCACTTTGTGATGTGCGTTGTCTGTGGTCACACATCTGACTGACATTTGCTTACTGCACCAGTGGGCTAGTTGACAAAGACTGTGAATAGGTGTTGTGTCTGTGCATTGCACCGTATTTCCTGGCAACATCAGTGTAGGCAATGAGTCAGATGGCCTAGGTGTGTATATGTTGTGTAGCCCTGGTGGTGTGTCTCCCTCATATGTGTCACGTTGCCATGACTCACATGCCTGTGTTGTACTTGCTGTAGCAGTTAGCATGCACAGTGTAATTTCGCAGGTCATCATCTCCATGACAGAAACCACGTTGGAATCACAACAGAGGCAGGTATGGTGTATTAGTGTGTTTATTGTCATACATGTGTGTGTATAGTGCACAGGATGGTGGGTGCTGTACATTGTGATTGTAATCCAAAGTTCCTAGATGAATTGGAAGTCCTGGTAGCAGAAATGTCCTGAGTAAAGTCCACAGTCATCTGATACATTGGTCCAACTTGTACTCCCCATGTCATGTGGGGGAGTTGTGTTGCAGTCAACAGGGTGAACAGTTTGCGCACAAAGGTGATTATCCAGAACAGGTTTTGGCTTCCTGGGGTTGCACATGGCCATCGGCCTCTCATTTGCCCCTCCTCGGACGACCCCTCTTCTTTGGGGGGGACCCTCAAGTGCAGGCTGCTGCGGTGCAGGGGACTCTCCGCCAGAGTCATCCTCCCTCCCTGTGGCAGTTGCAGTTGTTTCAGCACCAGATGTTGTGGGCACACAGGGAGGTGTTGACTGGTTGCTGCTCATCTGGCGGAGGCATTGTAATATGTCCCTATGCACCGCCGTCATCTCTTGCAGTGTGTCCCACTTGGACTCCACGCGGGACATGTGTAAGTCCAAGCGGGCATGATGGGCAGCCTGCTGCTGTTTAATGTCCCTGAGGAGCCCCACTACCTGGCTGAGCTCTCCGGTGCTGGACTGGTACGCATCGGCTATGCGTACCAGTTGTGGGTCATCATGCAGTCCAGACCCCTCTGTGATCAGCGACCTATGTCTCCCACCCCTCCCACCACCCCTGGTGACACGTGCAGTACCTGATGTGGCACGCACAGGTGACCTGGGCCCCCTTGGGGGTTGTTGGTGGTGTTGGCGTCCATAGCCCCACGTTGGTCAAGGGTCCCTGTGCTGGTGGTGGTGGTGCTCCTTGGTCTGTCCGTGTCGGCAGGGGTGGTATGTGTGTTGACAGTCGTTGGAGGGGTGGGTGCAGGGGGTGCAGCTGGTGGTCCTGCTGGTGCTGCATGATGACTTGCTCCGGAGGTGCCAGGTTGGTCTTCGTCATCCGAGGAGGGCAGAGGTTGTTCCACACCAGTGAGCTCTGTTTCCCCTTGAGCCTGGGACGGGGACTCCTCAGTGTCTGCTGCTGTGTCCCCATCATCACCTGTTTTTGGGAGACACACACAATGTATGTTATGTTTCTGCAGGCATCAATGGTTGACACACCTGACAGTTGTGACTGTACCTCTGGATGCGGGCCTGTACATTGCATTGTCCTAAGTTGTCACAGTCAGAGGTTGATATTGGTGTAGCACATTGTCCTGCATACTTTGGGCATTTCTATATGAATGTTGGGGTGTGTACATGGTCTGCATTGGTTGTATTTAGTTGACATCCGGCCCTCCTTCCCACCCAGCCAGATATTCCACCATGGAACGTGCTTCCATTGCAGGGAGTGCAAGTTGTCTTTCAGGATGTCAGTCAGTGGTGTCCTGCTGTTGGTTGGTGCACAGTTGCCAGCAGGGCCTTGTGCTCCCCACAGCAGTACCCAGTGTCAGCCATCTTGTCAGTTCTTTTCCACTCCCTGTGATGTGTGCATGGTTCAGGGTGGTGTTGATGGGACAATTGTGAGGCTGACCAATATCTGTGACTACCACTCCCATCATGCTATTGCCTCCACCCCACTTCCCAGCATGCCCATACTTACTTGCTTTTGAGTGGACTTCACTGTGTGTGAGTGTGAGAGCAATGGCAAGATGGCTGACAGTGGTGTCCTGCTGTAGGTTGGTGCCCAGTTCCCAGCAGGGCCTTGTGCTCCCCACAACATAGCACCAGTGTCAGACATCTTTGAAGTGGCTTTTCACTCCCTGTGATGTGCGCATGGTTCAGGGTGGTGTTGATGGGACAATTGTGAGGCTGACCAATATCTGTGATTACCACTCCCATCATGCTATTGCCTCCACCCCACTTCCCAGCATGCCCATACTTACTTGGTTTTGAGTGGACTTCACTGTGTGTGAGTGTGAGAGCAATGGCAAGATGGCTGACAGTGGTGTCCTGCTGTAGGTTGGTGCCCAGTTCCCAGCAGGGCCTTGTGCTCCCCACAACATAGCACCAGTGTCAGACATCTTTGAAGTGGCTTTTCACTCCCTGTGATGTGCGCATGGTTCAGGGTGGTGTTGATGGGACAATTGTGAGGCTGACCAATATCTGTGACTACCACTCCCATCATGCTATTGCCTCCACCCCACTTCCCAGCATGCCCATACTTACTTGCTTTTGAGTGAACTTCACTGTGTGTGAGTGTGAGAGCAATGGCAAGATGGCTGACAGTGGTGACCTGCTGTTGGTTGGTGCCCAGTTCCCAGCAGGGCCATGTGCTCCCCACAACTGAGCACCAGTGTCAGCCATCTTTGAAGTGGCTTTTGACTCCCTGTGAGGTGTGCATGCTTGGGTGTGAGCTTGCTGGGCCATGTGGGTGGGGGATGTTGGGCTGTGACTACCACTCCCATCATGCAATTGCCTCCACCCCCCTTCCCAGCATGCCCATGCTTCCTTCCTTTTGACTCTTCTTTCCTGTGGAGTTGTGTGCCTGTGCTGACAAGATGGCTGACAATGTTATCCTGGGGTTAGTTTGGCTACAAGTCCCATGTGTGCCCCTGTGCTTCAGACAGCATAACCCAGGGTGGTGGTTCTTTGTGGGATATTTAATTAGAGTGTGTGGCAATGCATTCTCCCAGGTGAGTTGTGTGGAGTTTGTGTTAAGGGTGTGTGTAAGAATAGCAGCTAGTAACTATGGTCAGTGCTGTCAGTCCTCCTTCCCACCCAGCCAGATATCCCACCATGGCACGTGCTTCCATTGCAGGGAGTGCGAGTTGTCTTTCAGGATGTCAGTCAGTGGTGTCCTGCTGTTGGTTGGTGCACAGTTGCCAGCAGGGCCTTGTGCTCTCCACAGCAGTAGCCAGTGTCAGCCATCTTGTCAGTTGTTTTCCACTCCCTGTGATGTGAGCATGGTTCTTTGTGGTGTTGATGGGCGTATTGTGAGGGCGGGCAATATCTGTGACTACAACTCCCATGATGCTATTGGCTACACTGACTTGCTCAGCATACACAGAATTCCTTCCTTTCAGTGAGCTTCCCTGTGAGGTGGTGTTGTAGTGGTGGCTACATATCTGACTGTGTTTGTTGGTTATATTTGTGCCACTGCCTAGCTGTATTTGTTATTGTGTTTGTACATGTCATGACACAGTTACATATCACTATGAGATGGCATGTGTTGTGTTCATCTGACTGACATACACATCTTGGGATGATTATCTTGTGGTTGGTGTGTATTTGCTGAGGGTGCATGGTTTGACTCTCCCCTAGACAGTGATGTGTGTGTATTGTCGCACAATATTGTGTACATTTGTTGTGTACTCACCAGGCTCTGGGATGTTTGATAGTCCATATACGCTCACTGGTGGTAGGATGGCCCGCACCTTCTCCTCCCAGGGCCTGAGGTATACAGGTTTGGCAGGAGGGCCACTGCCGGTGTGTTGGCTCAGGGCGTAGTCCTTCTTTAGTAGCTCCTTGACCCTCCTGCGCACGTCATACCACCTGTTCTGGATGTCTTCCTTTGTGCGCAAACATGGTGATTGTGCGTTCACCCTGTCGACGATCCTCTCCCACATCTTGGTTTTCTGCGACATGGGGGTCTGTTGGACCAGTGTACCAAACAGCTGTGGCTCTACCCGGAGGATCTCATCTACCAGGACTTCCAATTCACTATCTAGGAACTTTGGATTCTTCTTTGGGGGCATGTTGATGGGTGGTGGTGGTGAGTGATGTGTGTGGGGGTGTGCAAGTGAGGGTGTGTGAGTGTGTGTTTTGCTGGGTGTATGTGAGGGTGCTATTTGTTGAGGTGCTGATGGTGTGTGGCTTGTGTGATGGATGAGCTGTGGGTGGGTGTGTGGTTGCGGTCTGTTGTGTGCTGGCAGGTAATTAGAATTTGCAAAGGATCATGGTAGGGATTTGTGTCCTTTTTATGGGTGGAGTTGTGGGTGTGTCTTTGTTCCCTGTTCCCCCCCCCCAGTATTTATTGGCTTTGTAATTGCTTGTTTGGCCTTTTTTTGTGTGTTTTTCCCTTTGTACTTTTTGTGCATGTAGGAGACGTTCTTCTGACCGAGTCGGACCCTGCTGTTGTCTCGTGCGAGCTTCTCCGATTCGTTCACGCTGTATTTGTGCTGTTTTCTGTGCTGCGTACGCGTCGGTCGCGGTGTATTGGGTTGCTTCGGCTCGCTGTTTTGTATGCGTGTCGGTCGTACGGCTTGGGCTCCGTGCGACTCGGTCGTGTTTTCCACGCGTTGCATCGTACTTGGCGGGTCGGGTTTCACGGGTACGTTTCGTTCGGGATTCTTCCGGGTACGTGTCAGTCGGTTCGATTCGCGTGCTTTTCCGGCCGGATAGCTATTTTCCGCGCGGTTTGGTCGGTCGTATTGTGTTCCGTACGAGTCGGTCGGATTTTGCACGCATTTCATCGTACTTGGCGGCTCGTGCTGCACCGGTACGTGTCGGTCGGAATAAATTCCGGGTCCGAGTCGGTCGGTACGTTTTCCGACCCAGATCGGAATCGGCCCCTTAGTTGTACTTTTATCTTCAACACACAGAAATTTCAAAATATATAATAATTAAAACCAAACTGGAACATTAAATGCACAATTTACCCTCCTCAAGAACCTTGATCTTTGGACTATGCTGTTTTCCAGTGTTAAGCTGGTAAACAAAGCATCAGAATTCTTCATAGAGTCGATACAAAGTGTAATAAGAAATTACCACCAGGTCCCTTCTGTCCTCGTCCCATTCATTACATATTGAGATATGCCTATCTCACAGACAGAAAAAAGAATAAAAGGAATGCTTTATCCCTACCCCACCCCCTCCCGCCAGGAATACTTAGTTGTACTTACCCAGCATTCCTTCTGAACTAACAATCCCCAATATGAAACCCGGCCATCGGGAGGAAGGAAGGGGAGTAATGGATTGGACGAGGACAACGGGACCAGTAGGAATTAAGATTACCGGTAAGTAATAAGGCATTACCACCAGGTCCCTCCTGTCCTCGTCCCATTCATTACATATTGAGAATACCCAAGCAACACACCGGCATTCATATCAACAGAAACACAAGGACAAAACAACAACAGCAGCACCCAAGTGATTTATTGGAACAGAAAATTAGGAAGTTAGGAGCGCACAGCCTGCAACACCCCCAAACCAAAATTTGTATCTTCACACAGCAAATTCTGGATCCTATAATGCCACATAAAAGCATTAGAGCAGGCTCAAGTAGCAGCCATGCAAATCTCAGACAGGGAAACAACCCACAATTCGGCCCAGGAAGCTGCCATCCCCTGAGTAGAGCGCCTCTGCACCCCCTGCAGGAGGTGTAGACTCAGAAAGAGAGTACACCAACTCAATGACCTACTTCAGCCAACGACCAATGGACAAAGAAGAGGCCTTCCTACCCCGTGAGGTAACCCCAAAGGAAACAAAAAGGGGGTCCGACTTCCTAAATGGACCAGTATGATCGAGATAGATGTGCAAGGCTCTCCTGACATCCAGCAAAGACAGATCATCCCCAGACTCCTGCTCCACCCTTAAACAGACAAAATCACTTTCTGAGAAAGATGGTACTGAGAAGCCACCTTGGGCACAAAAGAGGAATCCAAACACAACACAACCCCATCCTCAGAAAAAGACAGGAAGGGCTCCCTCGCCATCAGCGTCCCAAACTCACCAGCGTGCCTGGCCATAGTCATGGCCTCCAGGAAAACCAACTCCAAAGTGACAAATTTGATGTCCACCAAGTCCAAAGGCTTAAAGGGAGCAGCAACTAAAGCCCACAACTGGAACAGAGGCTTCATCAAAAGACGAGACAAAAAACAACCTCACACAAACCGCGAGACCAAATCATCCACATCCACCAAATTCCCCCACGGGGAACTAGCAGCCAGATGTATCAGGGTTTTATCCATTCTGTGTCTATGAGAAATGTGTTCACACATATGGCCCAAGATGTCTTAATCGCAGCCCACTGGGCCCGTAAGGTCGACACAGCCAAATGTTTCTCAAAACCCTCCAAAAGAAACTGCAACACATCCATCAGGGAACACTGCAGAGGAGACAACCTAAGAGGCCCACACCAATGCTGGAAATCCCTGCAGTGCTTCCCATAGGACTTGAGGTTAGAAAGGCTACGAGACTGCTGAATGGCCAAAGCTAAATACCTAGGGAGCCCCTTGCGCTGCCACCCCACCTCTCAACTTCCACAGGGATAGCCGCAGCCATAGGAGAAGCAACAAGGGAGCCAACCTCAGGGGAGAGGGTAAGCAGGGAGCAAACCAGGGACCCTGAAGAGCAAGGAGCCTGAGAGTGGAGAACCAAGACCGTGAGGCCAAAATGGCACCACGAACACAACCTCCCTGAACTCCCATATCAGATGAGCCAAGAACCGGAGAATCAGAGCAATTGGCGGAAAGGCATTCCCTTAGGCCCCCACCTGCTGAACTCGGGCACAAAACCAGGGCAGCTGAGCATTTAGCCGGGAAGCAAATAGGTCCAGGAAAGGAACACCAAACCATCACCACACCGGTTGAAAGACCTCCTGGGTGAGATACATCTCCTGGGAGGGAGAAAAGAACCAACTGAGAGCATCCGCCACCCCATTATCCACACACTGGATGTGAACTGCCACTAGAGACAACAGATGCCCCTCAGACCAGAAAAACAAGAGAACAGCCACCGCATTCACATACTGGGACTGAATCCGTCCCGATGGTTCAGATAGACAACCGTCACCATGTTGTCGGACCGGACCACCACATACCGCCCCACCAGATGAAGATGGAAACCCATGATTGCCCAGTAGACTGCCATCAGCTCCCGCCAATTGGAGGAATGCCTCCCTTCCTACAGAGACCAACGACCCTGCAGAGAGCCGTCCCCCACCGTGGCCCCCAACCCGAATGCACTGCCATCTGTATTAAGGACCACGGGAGGATCCGGCTGCAACTGTACCCCTCTGGAAAGGTTGTCCAACACCATTCACCGTCGCAGAACTGGAATGGTGGTCGGAGACACTGGAACCAGATGGTCGAGGTCCCAAGATACTGGATCCCAAGAAGTCAGTGGATGGATCAACAGAAACCGGAGATGGAAACGGGCCCAAGGCATGGTTAACACTGCCGCACTCATGAGCCCCAGAAGCCGTAACCACAGCCGAACCTGAAGGAAGGCACCCCTCCTCACCCTCACCACCAAGGACATCAAGGCCATAGCCCAGGGGACTGGCAAGAACACCCTGTTCAGGTCGGTGCAAAATCTGGCCCCTATAAATGTCATGTCCCAAGAAGGCACCAGTTGTCATTTCGAATGGTTCAGCAGGAGCCCATGAGACTTCAGGGCCGAACAAACCACCTGTAGATTGAGCAGAAGCTGCTCCCAGGATGGAGCATGGAGCAGTCAATCGTCCAGATAAGGATACAGGTGGATGTCCCGGAGATGTAACAAAGCCACTATCGGAGCCACGACTTTGGTGAAAATCTTTGAGGCAGACTGAAGGCCAAAGGGCAGGACATGAAACTGATAAGGATCACAATGAATGCAGAAGTACAGGAACCGTTGGTGGCGGGGATGTATCGGGATATGATAGTATGCGTCCTGCAGATCCAGAGTGCACATGAGATTATTCCTGAGAACCAATGGGATCACCCTCTGCAGGGTCTCCATCTTGAAGGGCACGTGGATGACAAATTTGTTCAGGGCCTTCAAGTCCAACACCAGTTGGACCACACCCCCGTCGACTTGGCCACCAGGAAGATTATGGAGTAAAAGCCCTGTCCTTTCTCCATCGGACGGACCTCCCAAATGGTCCCCTTCTACAGAAGCGAGCCAATTCGCAGAGACAACGCTGCCCTCTTCACCGGATTGGAAGGCCACGGAGTTGGACGAACCCCCAAATCCAAAGGAAGAACAGTGAACTCAATCTGGTAACCCATCGCACAATATCCAACACCCTCACATCTGAAAAAGATTCCAGCCAGGCTAGAAAAAAGGGCTGAATCCGTCCACCAACCAACAATTCCTGTTCTTCCATCATATAGTCAGGAACGAGGATTAGACTGGGTAGAATTGGCTTTCTTGTCCCTTACCCCGCCAGTAGAAAACCTGCCCTGCCCACGGAAAAACTGTAGCAGAGACGGCTGACAAATGGGTGACATCAGTTCGAAGACTGCTTATCAGCGGAGATCTGCTTCAGGGAAGATGAGTGTTTCTTCTACTCAAAAAGCTTGTGTAACTTGCCCTCCAATTCTTCCCCAAATATCATACTCCCCTGTAAGGGCAACCACAGGGCTGAGGTCCTCTGGGCTGAATCAGTTTTTCAATCCTTCAAAACCAGAGTGCGGCAAGCCGCCACAAAAGCCTCACCAGACAGAGCAGAGGTCCGCACCACATCAAAAGACACATCGGAAAGAAATTCAACCTGGTGCTCAATGTGTTCCACCAGCCCAGAAGAGTCAGAAGTGTCATCCAGGGACCTATATAGGGCCTTGAGATCCAAAATCATGGATTGGGCCTTATAAATGCCAGCGCGCAGGAACAGATGAGACCTGGAGTACACTTTCTGAAGGGAAGAATCCACTTTCTTGTCGACTGAATCTTTAATAACAGCGTCCTCAGTCGGCGACATCCTCCCCACCAGACTGGCCACAAATAAATCGATGGGAATAGAGTCCTGCAACTCATTGGACATATCCTGAAGAAGGTACAACTTGGCCATGAATTGGGGAAGCATGATTCTATCAGCGTCCTTCCATTCCCTCTTCAACACCTCATTGATGTAAGAATGGACTGGAACATCCACCGTGATAGCACTCTGGAAATGGCGAAGCAGAGATCCACCAGAAGTGCCCGGAACCTCCTCATGAGGAAACCCCATATTAGACTTCACATGTTTCAACAATTAAGGCAACATGTCCCTTTCAATGTATTTGCCTTTGTGCTCCTTCGCCCCCAGACTCTCCTTCTCTGAACCCGAAGAATAAGAGGCCTGAACTGGGACAGAGCCTTTGGGCTTGCCCCCACTGCCCATCTCCTGTAAAGTCTTCCGAATCAGGCGCCGCAGTCTGGCATCCTCACCCTCCCAGCTGCATTCTGATCTAGGCGGGGAAGAAGAAGAAGAAGAGGAAACTGGGAAGCAAGAGGAAGAAGCCTCTACATGCTTACGTTTCCTGGCATTCTTCCCCATTGTGCCAGGATTACAGGACGTCACACCACATAAAAAAAGAAATCACACTACGATTCTCACAACACGTCGCAGCTTAAACAACCGCTATGCGGTACTCACCCAGGACCATCCTAAGTAGGCGACTGGAATCGTCTGCTGCCTCCAGCACTGACACCCGATCCAGGCATGACAGGCCTCCCCCTGATCCACTCAGTATGGGCTCCACAGCCTGTGTCTCACTGGAAGACAGGCAGAAAACCCCACGAAAGCGCTCACCACCGCGCATCCGGGTCCACCAGGAAAGAATACTGCCCACATACTGGTGACATCCTCCCTTTGTGCCCAGCAGTCAGGGAGCGTGACAAGAACCAGAGACACCCACCAGACTATACCCTGGATGGGAAGGCTCCTTAACGATCGCTCGGCAAGTCTCCCTCTAAGCCCGGCAGAGAGGGAGACATGCACACCATCACCATCTCCACCGCCCGGCTGCGAAGACACCTTGAACCATGCCAGGCACTCCAGCCACGCAGGAGCAGCTCCTGACTTATCCCATTCTGTTTGCAGACAGAAAATAAAGAATAGAATGAATGCTGGATACGTACAACTAAGTACTAAGTACTCTTGGTAAGAGGGGTTGGGGTAGGGATCCAGCGTTCCTTTAGTTCTTTTTTCTCTGTCTGTGAGATAGGTATATCTCAATATGTAATGAATGGGATGAGGACAGGAGGGACCTGGTGGTAATTTCCTATTACACTTTGTATCGACTCTATGAAGAATTCTGATGCTTCGTTTACCAGCTTAACACTGGAAAACAGCATAGTCCAAAGATCAAGGATCATTCAGGAAGAGCCTCAAGACCTGGCTCTTTGGATGAGACGGAGCTGCACGATAACCCCCCCCCCTCCTCCCAGCGCCTTGAGACCCTCAGGGGTGAGTAGCGCGCTTCACAAATCCCTGATTGATTGATTGAGGAGGGTAAATTGTGCATTTAATGTTCCAGTTTGGTTTTTATTATTACATATTTTGAAATTTCTGTGTGTTGAAGATAAAATGCATTTCTTAATTTGTAGAATAATATTGTGTTAACTGTGCATAGCTGGTTGATGAAATGGGTACCTCCGTTACTAACTCCAGATGGGGCAATACATTGATTGTTGAGAGATTTGATCAAGAGGTTATACCAGATGCATGCTCCATCGTGAGCTTACAAATTGAAGCTACAGCTTTCTGTAGCAAGGTGAAGAAAGATTCTGGTTGCTCTTATGTTTTTAAAAAGCTCCACAGAATTGATAATTTTGTTCTTGGAACATTATTATTCTGTGATTCAGTGCTGATTGTTCAATAGGGAGCCATCAAGGTCATTGTGATTACCCACTTGCTTACCATCAGAGACGCAAATAAACTGCAATGTTCTGTTAATGTTCAGAACCCCACCGGTGCATATTCATTATGTATAAGTGGGGCACACAAAGAAAGCGATGCAGGCCTAATCTTCCTATAGCCCTACAGGACAAAGATAGATCACTAGAACTACTGATTGGCTGGATTATGAGTGTTGACTCAAAGACCTACTTTTAGAACTAATGAATCATATAATAATGTTTTCTCAGGGTTAGTAGGAGCATAATTCTTAGCCAAACTTTTGTAATTTCCTTGAATATATTTTTAGCATGTTCATTATAGTCCCCCTTCCCAACCTCCGCTTAGAACAGGGACATGAATATCAAGCATGTTGATGGCTCCTAGGTGACCATGTATGGCTTTTTAGGGGTTGCTTGGGCAGAAATCATCAAATAGGCCAGGAAACCGTTTAAAGTGAAAAAAGTGACATTAAACCTGGATGTAAACATTGCCATGTTCAAATATTTAAGTGTCAAGGGTTGAGTTCCGGAATATAAAAATAATTTCTAACCATATCTAGCTGGGGTTTAAAACACTAACCAGAGAAGGGTGCACGGATCCTTAAGTGAAGAATCATGCACTGATTTGAAAAAGGTTTGTCAATGAAAAAGGGTTATTTTTCTGGACCTACAGTAATACTGCAGCTCTGGGAATAGGCCCTGGTATGTGGGCGCATGTTTCCAGATAAATTGGACACATATTTCTAGTCAATTGCTACATATGCATTGCACCTTGTTAAGGTTATGGTTTCCATAACGTAAGCCACGTGTTTGTTTTGGTTTCATATGGGACAAGTGCTGTCGTTAGTACCACGCTGCAAAGAAAGTAGGTTTTGGTCAACGACTCTAACTTGATTTTCAGCTGAAGCTGTCAACTGGTATTCGAAGTTGTATCCAAGTAGACTTCCAATATTTCATTGATATTTAAAAGTTCCAGGACATTTAGCACATCTCTTATGGCTATGCTAAAAGTAATTACCAGATGGAATTCTGTTATGGATTTTGTAGGGGGATTTATTTATTTCCCAATTGCATTCTTGTTAGAAATATGTATCCTTCATTTTGTGGCCCCTTGATATTGTCATTTGAGCATGAATTGCATTGCCATTAAATGATGGCCTTAACTTTGATTATTTAGACCACTATCCTTAAATTAAATGTCTTTTTTAATTATTATATCTAAATTGGACGCTTACTTTAATGCATTTAGTTGTAAAGACGTAGAAACAAAACATTTAATAGGTCGGAAGTGAATTTTCTATACTGAGTTGTGACTGAATAGCGAATACTTTCTTTTTTTTACATACTAATATTGTAAAGTATGTAAGTATGAATGCATGCACTCTAATGAATGAATTTTAGCAGCGGATAAGTGATAATGGAAAAAGAAATGATTGAAGGATTATCGGTTGCATGAGTGTATGAACACTCTCATAGACTACAAGATATTTCTTTTTGGAGTTAGACAAGAAACTTTTGTTCACTATATTGCAAGTAATTATGCATTGGAAATAAGGCCAATTGATGGTGATCTGGAATAATCTGAATCTTGGCTTTATGATATTGAGTAATGTATGGTTATAGATTGAATCAGAGAAAGGCCTGGGCACAGCTGGTGGCGTTATGCTATAAATTGACAGAGTTTATGGAATGAAATTTGTAGTAGTTTAACAAATATTAGCTGGTAGATTATTAGGTATAAAATATAAAAAAACGACTACTAATAGAATGCTTTTCAGTATGTCTTTAAGATTAAGCACATAGATTTTAGTGTGGCACAACATTTTTGCATGAAAAGAAATAAATATACATTTCGAGAAATTGAGACAAATCCACTGTTTGCAGAACCTGCCAAGAGTTGACTAATGTGCTATAGATTCCTGGGTTCATAGTCTGCATAACTATTCTTTTGCATGTTTCTGGCTGTTGGAGCTCTTAGTGGAAAGCCATAGTGTATGGTCTTAGATCAGTAAAACATAAAAAAGGTTTGCCACTGCCAGCTAGGGCAATCTTTTCAAACTATTCTGTAGTTTCTGCTGAAAAGTTGTGTACTGCTACGGTGAGAAGATATAGGTGATGTGATTAAATGCCCAAGCCAGACTGTTGCTTTAGAATGGTTCTCTGCATCTTGCTAAAAGAGTTTGACATACATTGCCATGTTCCTGAAACTCCTTGTCACTGTAAGATAGTATAATGGTGTATAGGTGCAGAATGCAGGCGCTTATCAGCAGAAAGCTTACTGTGTGGGTGGTATGGGAATGCGGAATCATGCAGCAGTGGCTCAGACTGACCTCCAGTCTGGCCATAACATGTGTGACATCAAATAAAATTACTTAGTTAAGTAGTGTCTTCTTCGCCATTCTCACTTCCTGTCTCAACGCGACTACTGTATGCTGATCTTCTCCTTATATGATCTCCTTAGATCACACCACTAAACTGTTGGCTCATGAGGAAGTGCTAAATATCCATTAAGTGCTTGTTTCCTAGCCTGTTGGTGAAGCTGGTCTACATGACACAAAATCCCACACTGGCTGGAACCCTTAACCAACAACATTGTTGGGACCGCTGCTTAAGTCTAATTGCCTTATTACGAGTCCAGCGGTCCTGGGACCGCTGTACTCAATGTGGCGGTCCAACCGCTGTATTACGATGGTGGCGGTGGGACCGCCAGCAGCCAGATCCTGGATCCCAATAGGGTGCAGTGGGGAAGGCAGGGGTCTGCCGTGCCATTGCCAATCCATCGTGCAGATTACGACTTGCCTTTCCTCAAAGCATTTCATGGCGGTAAACCCACCATGAAATGCTTGGCAGAAAGGGATGTAAAGGGGCCGCCAACAGGACCCAGGGCGAATCTCTCCATTGGGGAGTGAGGGGGGGCACATGATCTGCCCTCCCAAAAGTGCACGGTTGTGCATGCACTGTGTGGCATGCATGAATTGGTGAATGACACACTGTGCACAGACAACCTGGAGGTGCTGTCACAGTGGTGGTATGCTTGTAAGGCTCTCTCATCTGGCCCAAACATACCGCTGCCGTGATACCACCGCACTGCCAGCCCTGGATTACAGTCATAATCCGGTGGGCAGGAGACCGCTGGCTTGTCGGCCTTTCTGGGACCACCGCGTCAGCGGTCCGATGGTAAGACCAACAAACTAGTTATAGGGTCCCTAATGACTTAATTGTGACTAGGGTTGGACATATCAAAATGGGGCATCAAGGCTAGTTAATTCAACCCAAAGCTAATGCTGTTAACAGTGCCATCTAATATAGAAGAGCTGTGGTTGGAGCCAGGTATAATTTTAGGATGCTAACAGTCGCTGGCAGGATAGATGTAATAGATAAAAGAGGTTTAATATTCTCTAACCCACGCACACAACTTCCAAATTCAGCTATAAACACAAACACCAAAGGCTTTACACTACTCCTTGAATTTGGATTGCTCAACTTTGTAAAATGTGGTGGGAGAAGCAAAAACAGCAGGATCAATGAAAAACTATTGAGATATAGAATTTATGGTCCCGACAAATTCATATATTAAGTAGTAAAAATGTACAAGCTATATACACTACATTCTTTGGCTATAACAGTTTAGTAAGAAGATTTGTGGCTTCCAGTGTTCCTAAAAACATGTTTTTCCTTAAAGCCCGCTTTTAGTTTACCCGTACACTAATTTTCAGAATAGGATCAACTTTTTTTCACACCTGATCTCAGCAGAATCACAACTAATAAGCAGTCTAGAAAACAAGAGTAAGCCCATTGTAAGGCCAATGCTTATCTGAGCTATAGACCGAACACAACTGTTTGTGCACCAAGATATTTCTGAAATGTGCCAGAATCGAGCTATGGACCATTCTCTGCTAGGGAGCTAGAGCACTCAAGGACAGTTAATGAGCTAGTTATATTTTCTTGGATAGATCAGTCTTTGAGTTCTGGAAAGGCCTTGGACAAAAGTCGAACCTTATAGCCATGATATTGAAACTTTCACTACCTTCTGAAATTCCGAGCCTATTCAGGTTTGGCCTCTGCCCTTAAGAGCCTGAGTATTATATTTAGTAAAATCTGAACCTTCTTTAGACTGTTTTTTTGCATTTGGTATTAAGTGCCACAGCTTAATTAGCACTTCTGTCTGTGAGTTCAGATTTGAGAGCAGAAATTGCATAAAATGAAAACATTTTTCATGGTCCATTTGGAGCTTCTCAGCCTCTTGCTGAATTATCCTTTTATTCTATTCTCAAACCTGGTTTGAAAATGGACATGCATGCTTGATTCTCCCACTGACTGTACAAGTTCTGCATCAATCATTATAACACTCACCATGACTTCTTGAGGGCTCCAGAATAGTTTTTGACAGATCGGTGAACATGACAAAGACTCTGTCTCCCTAGTTGGTCACCGACTTGCACATACCGTACATTAACATCTTGTACTCGATCTTCTGACACACATTTTGCAAGCAGTCTGTATCACTGAGCTAGAGTTGATAACTATGTTTGTGTCTACACCTGATTTTTCCCTGCAATTGATGGTTCAACCAGTTTGAGCAATCAGCTCTCATTCTTACTCTTATTCTTAGCCACATTTTCTCTTAGTGGAATGGTAACAGCCTGAAGTGCTCAATCTCTGCCTATGCTGCCATCACCACCCTATGGGCCTTTCTCATTGAGCGCATGACACGCTCTGCCGTCTCTAGGAATTGGCTTCCATTCCCTTCCCTGGCACTAGGTCTCAGAATGTCTGCTAGTTTCAACCTTCTATAAGTATCCGCCACATTTGTAGCCCCTATTGGTGCCAATATTTTCTCCTCTCCATCTCTTCTCCTCTCACACCAGTAGCCTGGAACCGGAAGTTCTTAGTGCAGGGTTAGCACCTGCTATGGCCTTCTGTTTTCTCATCAACATCAGATCCTTTTGCAAGCACTGCATTTTGATTATAGCACCTCTTCTCTAACGGCCTTTTTATGAGTCAGGCGGTCCGAGGACCAATAGACTCGCAGGGGCATGGTGGTGGTGGTCCAGCCACCGCCGCACCGCCAGTCCGATTGCCCAATTACAACTTTGGTGGTTGGACATACATTGCACCGTCGCTACCGCCAGGGAACCGCCATTCCCTGGTGATGGCAGGGCAGGCAGGGGCTCAGCAATATGCTGGTGGTGCCACTGTGGCACTGCCATGCATATTACGAGTTTCAGGACCTCTAACGGTGTCCTGGAGGTCTTTACTCCATGAAAAGCCTGGCGGTCCTGAAGGGACCTTGTGTTGCCCATGTTCATGGGGATACATGCAGGGGGGCACAGCATGTGCCCCCCTGTGTGCATGCCCCCCAGTTCCTGCACGGCATAGACATTACAGTCCATGCCGTGCAGGAACTGTTTTTGTTGTTCCCATTGCGGAGCCAATTTTCAGATGCACCACTGTGGGACTGACAAAAAAAAGACTGCCAGACACGAGGAAACTTGTAATCTGGCGGGCGGTGCAAACCAGGGTTTGGCCGTGCAGGAGTAGGCCGCCGGCATGGTGGTCGACTCCCAACCCGCCAAACTCCTAATCAGGCCCTTAGTGTCTTGTTTTTTACTGAAATCTGGTTAAACAATAACCATTCTCCAGATAATGTAGCAGGTATACCTGATGCCTATGCCATCATCCATACAGATCACTGGAGGATTCCTTGCAATGATTTTCTGTTCCTCTGTAATATGTACTCTGTTTGAACCCTCAGTGTTCCCTTCCTAGCCGGGTATGCTCTTTATTCTGAAGGTTAGTGCTTCCTCTTCCTTTTCTGGTTCACTTATTTATCATCCTCCCGGTAGCAGGGCCTATTTCAACCACGCTCTTGCTGATTTCCTTACACCATACAACCTCAAATATTCTAATTTCATCAATTTAGGAGTTCTCAAATTCCATCTTGATGACATGACTGCTTCTTACTCAGAGGCATTTATTGTGTACGTTAGGCCACATGCAAATTGTTCCTGCTTCCACTCATCAAAATGTGGATCTGCTTGATACAATCTTTACTAACTGCAATCTCACAAGCTTGCTAACTTTTCTTAACCATTTTGCTATTCTTTTCCTTTTTCCATCCTCATCTAGGAACACTACCAGTGCTCTCACTTCTAACTTTGCACTTGTTAGGTCTTGGTATAAAGTCGCTAGTTCTATAACCTTGTGTTAATATTTTAAAATTCATATACGCTGAGGGGTGTCCACTTTTTAAGTCAGCTTCCTCGACACTAAGAAGGCCTTTGACAGGGCTGATTAGAATGATTTGAAAAATCTTATTAAAAACTCATAGTGGCACCGAAGAAAATGATGATGCCTCTGAAATTTTATTTGTATATTAGTGTTAGAAATGTTATTTGCTTACTGGCCTATGCAACAAAATCTGAAAAGGCAATGTCAACAATATTTGTGCCTGCACCAACACTTCGGGTGCTAAATTTCTTTTTTACTCTGTTTTACAGGCCCAGCACCTTGTGACAAAGTTTTAGGACTTCTCAGGACTTGTTGAAGATCTAATAAGACCTTTCCAAATGAGCTAAGAATGTCTTTTCGTCTCCTAATAACCAAACAATGCAGTTCAAGACTTGCAAGCAAACTGTTAGCAATTCTTTTCTTTTCCTGAAGGTATCTGTAGGCAAATCTTTACAGGTATTGGTTTATCAGGCAAACTCCCATGAACTCCATTCTTTTTTGGTATGGAGAGTCAATGAACGAGTATAGTTGGGATGCCATATGCAGGAATTTTCCCCACAAATTAGGTTTCGGCTTCATTTTGGCCTTTTTGTTGTCATTTGATCTGACACAAGCATGTAAGGCTGTAGTAAAGCAGTAGCACCAGCTGTCCAGCACTCCTGTGACTGCTGCATGGGTTTATGGGTTAATTTATGATAGGGTTGATTTAAAGAGTTTCAGCTGTAATCTGTTTCTTTCTATTGCTCCTATCTGCATCGAGGCAAAGGTCAGCATCCCAATGGTGAAATCAGAGCCACAACTACAGGATAAGGCAGCAGGACCCCAGTATTTTGAAGATGTACGAAGGATAGGTAAAGGTAGCAAAATATACCACAGTTGGCAGTTTGAAAGGTACCCTAAGGATCTCCAAAGCTTGCCATCATAATGGGAAATCCCTATAATCTAATTGATAGCATTTTTAGTTATTAAATTAATTGGAGAGAATTTCTCTGAAATGTGACATGCTTACACCTTCAGAATAGATTGAGGGGATGCCAACTCCATGAGGTTTGCTTCCCATCCATAGATTTTTCGGATCCAACGTTCTGTCCCACACAGGATGCTTGGAAAATGCTGTGATGGATAACACCGCCTCGATCTAACTCTAGTTTTGAATGTAAGAGACTTCTCTGTCAAAGATTGGCTTCCTTGACTCTCCTATTCAGAAATAAGAAACTGACCTCTTTGACTAATATTACAATATAATCTTTGATCTCACAATTACCTCTTTGTAAATTAATTAAATGAAAAGATAGTGTAATATTGTGAAATCTAATCATAATAAACATATTCCAATTAGCTTTCACTTAATTATCTCAAAGCTGCATTGTGATAAAGTGTGTATATTCTGAAATTAATCAGGGTAGAATGCACCCTGGAAGAATCTGTGTTTACAGTTATTTAATAAAGGCAGTTGACGCCTGTGTCTCAGGTTAAAATTTGTAATAAACAAATAGGAGTTTTTCAAGTGGATCACAATAACGTTATAAAATGCAGAATTAAGCCATTGACAGATTTTTCTAGATTTTCCACAGAGAACCCAAAATTATCTTTAGAAAATGCCATTCAACAGAATTACAAATAAGTTCAGTACAAATTAATTTTAATATGGGTAAAGGAGCCCTGATTGCTACAACTATCATTACAAACTGCCACTGATAACTTTCCAGTGGCTACCATTTATGATTACATATATTCTTGGGGAACTCTTATACACATATATTGTTTTACAACCTGCAAAGTATAGCTAATATATTGAATATGCGTCGTATATAAAATGGTTCTTAAACTTCTGTAGGGACTTGTTGTAGGGAGACTTAAACAGAAATAGCATCACTCATGACTTTGAAAATGTAATTTCTATTTTTCTAGTTAGGCTAAAAACCTAATCCCTACAAATCTACATAGGGCCTCATTATGATGTCGGGCAGAAAGCCATCCAACAGCTCGTCAGAGGCTTTCCACCCGACATCAGAGGTTTCCGTCCGACCCCCATATTATGATACCGGAAGTCAGAGAGAAACATGTGGGGTAATACCGCTCCGCTTCCGACGGGCTCACGGAGCCCGTCAGGGCAAAGGGCAGATTGTAATCCCTAGAATGTAGGTGGTGCCAGCTCAGGCACTGCCGTGGGGATTACGATGCACGTTTCCCACTGCCTTTCTGTGGTGGTCCGACCACCATAGAAAGGCTGACGGATACAGACTTTGGGGGCCCTTAACAGGGTCCCCATCCCCCCACGGCTTTCGATATGAGGTCTGGGGGCACCTGTGGTGCCCACCAAACATCTACGCATCGTGTGGCAGGCACTGCATGGTGCCTGGAGCAAGGTGCATGGATGTTTGAAAACATCCATTTTTCTATTGCAGCTTCTGCTGAGGCTCTTTTCTAGCAGCCGCAGACCGGGCAATGGAAAAAAATGACGTTTTCGACCACCCATAGGGCAGTTTCATCCTAATTTGGCGGGTGGAAACGCTGACTAATAGTCGGGCAGATTCCATTCCGTTACGGTGTCGGTCCAACGCTCGTCCGACCGACATCGTAATAAGCCCCATAGCCAGAGTAAAATAAATGTGTTAATTTTTTGTTTTTCTACATCATGTTCCAGTGATGATTGGATGAAATATTGAATAAAAAATATTGTGAAACAAAAATTTCGTATCAAGAATACCATAATGTCCAAAATAGTGTGGACACAAATTTCGAAGGTAAGAATATTGTTTTAAGTGTTGTTTTTAATATCATTGTCAAAAATATAGTTTTCAAAAATATCATTTTATATAATATTGTTTTTATTATGCTTTTCATGTATATAGTGTTGCATGTTAATTTTTATGTTAAATGTTGTTTCTGATCTATTTACTGTTAAATGTAATTTGCATAATTTTATTTGTGAATTCGTTGAGTATTTTTTTTTATTTTAATATGTTTTAGGAGCAGGTTGTTGGGTTTATAGGAGAAAAGGTTGGGGAGAATTTTAAAATATGTTTGTATTATTTAGTTTTTTTAAGAATATTTGTTGTATGAGTAAAACATTGATAATTTAATATTTTTGTTTTTTAATTTTATACTTAATATTTTACATTGTATGAGAAATTATTTTTTAAATATGTGAAAAATGTATATTGGAAAAGAATCGTTTTTTAATATTTAAGTTTTATGTTTAATTATTGTATTAATAGTTTTTAAACTTGTGCCGTATAATTTATTATTAATTATTAAAGTCTTTTTGTATGCTGTACAATTTTTAAATATTTGTATTTATTAATGTTTTTTATTTTACATAATTTTTAATGAGAAAATGTAAACAAAATATGGTTGAACTTTTATTGGTTTACCGTTTTTTGTAAATATTTTATTATATATCAAATTAAACTTGTTTTAGTATTTATGGGGTTATTCATTTTATTTTGGCTCTGAAAAAAATCATTTTATACTTAAATTAATGTTGATATTTCTGAAATTTAATTATAGAAACATAAAATATTGTTATATTTTCAAATACATTATAGCTTTTTACTTTTTATTTGTTTTAAATAAAATGCATTTATATATGTCCATAAATCATTAAAATGTATACTTTTAGTTGAAAAATTAAATTATTTAAAAGTTTTTTTCTTTAATGTGCAGTTACAGTGTTACTTTAGTTTTTTTACCAATGGTATAGGAAAATATTTTTTTTTAATAGTATTAGTTTTGACTAATTTAATTTTTATAGTTTGGTTGATTATAGCTTTGTATATATTTAGTTATTTGTTGCACTTTTTGATGTAAATTTTTTCATTATTATGGGGCCGATTACAATCTCTGTCGGAAAGCCTCCGACCTTAGGTCGGAGGCTTTCAGACCGAGAGCCTCCGACCTTAGGTCAGAGGCTTTCCGACCGAGATCGTCGGTTTCACTTCTGACCTCTTAATTACAATTTAGGCAGTCGGAAGTGAAACCTGCTGGTCATTCTGGCTGGCTTCTGGCAGACTCAAGGAGCCCGCCGGCCAATCGGAGACCAGCCCGTAATCCATATGGATGGGGTTTTACGCCGTCCGGATTACGATGCTCAGTTTACGGCTGGTTCCCATGCCGGGTTTTCCGACATGGAAAGCCTGTCGGAAAGCAAGCTTGGGGTCCCTAGCAAGGCCCCCTTCAATCAGCGGCCTACGGTTTGTGGCTGAGGGGGCACCTATGGTGCCCCCCTGTTGATCCCTGCACTGTGTGGCAGGCACCTCACGTGGTGCAGGGATGAACACAACCTCCCATTTCCCTATGGGAGCTTGTGCTATAGCCAGTTTACGGTCGTAGCACATGCTCCCATAGGGAAATGTGAGTATACGACCGCACCATGTGCGGTCGCATCGTGATTAGGCGGTCGGGACCACCGACCAGAGTTCGGTCAGACCTGTTTCCGCGACGTTCCACCCGACATCGTAATAAGCCCCACAGTTTGGTGGAAAATGTTTAGATATTATTTAGATTTTCAAATTGATCATTGTATTTTCATTATTACATTATGTATTCATATTGTTGAACTAATATTTATAATATTTTATTGTAAAACTGTATAGTTTTATTTTGTTTATATAAATTCTATATTAATTTTTGTGATTAATATATTTATTTTTATTTGATTTATATACTAAAATATTAGTTTTTCTGGAGTGATTTATATTGTGCTACTTTTAGTGTTAAACATATTCATTTACATTGTAGTGGTGCTACTGAATATGAGCCTTCAAAGTTCAACACCTTTCCTAAAATGGCTTAGATTGGAGTGGGAATAGTAATTGTGACCCCTTTAGTATCCATCACCTTCCCCAAAATGGTCTAGAATGGATTGGGAATAATACATTTGAACCCTTTATTGTCCAACACATTCCCCAGAATGGTTTAGGTTGGAGGGGGGAATAGTAAATATGATCTCTTTAGTGCCCACAACCTTCCACAAAATGGTTTACGTTTAAGTGAGAATAGTATATGTGACCCCTGTAGTGTCTAACACCTTCCCCAAAATGGCTTAGATTGGAGTTGGAATAGTAATTGTCACCCTTTAGTGACCAACAATTCCCCAAAATGGTTTATGTTGGAGTGGGAGTAGTAAATGAGACCCCTTTATTGTGCAACACCTTCACCAAAATGGCTTAGGGCCTGATTACAACTTTGGCAGTCTGGGAGTGGGCCGCCACGCCTGTGCTCCACCCCCAGACCACCAAAGTTGATGGCCAGCCGCGTCTCCAGATTATGAGTTGTTTTGTCGTCTGGCAGGCAGTCGGCGCGTCCGTCCCACGGAGGGGCCTTTTAAAAGGCACTGCAATGCGAGCACCACAGCCTGTACCTGCATGGCATGGACTATGCAGTCACCATTAATGACAGGTGATGGTGGTGCCCATAGTGCAACTGTATTCTGCTCATCACCTCCAGATCTAGAAACATACAAAAAGCCTTACCTAATGGAACAAGAAGACAAAAGGAGCAGGGGAACAAACAATTCAGCAAAGTGCCTCAATAGATACAAAATCCAAACTTCTCAAGACCTATCTGTTAAACATGTCCCACATGTATGTCTACAGGAGAACCAGTTTTTTTCACACTGATGGTGTTATTCTATCCCCAATTGACAATGAGGTGCTTACTGACACCTTACAATTCACCATCTTTGGGGGAGTCCAGACTGCCTGTTGACCACTGTAGTCCTGTGGTGAGGTAGGCTCATGATTGGCATGGAGCCAGGTGTATTATCATTTACATGCCATGTCAGATTGCACAGTGTGAGAAATTGGGTTGTTGATTGACTAGGATTTGAACCCTGGTCAAGGAACAGCCACAATCCCTTACAGGGTGAACCGCAAAAAGTCACCAAATTAACCTGTGTTTAACCCTGGGTAGTTTGGCACAAAAACCAGCCGGGCTTAACCTTGAGACAATGTGTAAAGTATTTTTGCAGCACAAAAACAGAAATAAAGTGAAAACACAACAAAAGAAAAATCCCAAACAAATTTAGAAAAATACAGAAAATCTTAATTAATTGACACCAAAAACAACAAAATTTCAATCGTTAGAACTGAAGTTATTAATTTTTAGAGCTTTTGGTTAAACTAGCACCTCAAAGATCAAAGCGCCAACCCCAGACATCTAGTCGCACGAGACTGGGTTAAAGTCGAAAAATATGGCTGATCGCGATGGAGCGCGATTCGGATAAAAGAAGTGGATTGGGCCCGGTCAGCGCTACAAAATTCTGTGAAAAAGCGTTCTAAGAAGGTAATGTTCAGTGGGGCAAGGCTGAAGGAGGTGTTCGATGAAGGAGAGTCATCGTCAGATAGCCTTGGGTTGAAGTGGCGGTGAAGATTTCTACGTTCCGGGATAGTCTCTGAAATGGAAGTCGAAAACATTTCAAGTGGGATGAGGCAGAGGGCTGTAGCCGAAGACAGTTCCACGAGGCTGGATAACCCTTTGGCGAAGGTCCGCTGAAAAGAATTTGCTGCTGCGTGGAAGAACGTAGTGGGAGAAGCCACGAAGTCAATCTGACCGGCGATGCACCTTTGGCAGATAGGCGAGCAGTTTGGTCCCGGTCTCCTCCTGGTTCTCAGAGCAGTTTGTGGCAAAAAAATGTAAGTCCTCAGTTTTGGCATTTGGCCATCCGGGCACCTTTACCACCACAACCAATGGGTCAGGACTGGTGGGACAAGTTAAATTGGCAGTTTAAAACTGCATTCAGACTGCAGTAGCAGGTCTGGGACATGTTTTAAGAGGCTACTTAAGTGGGTGGCACAATAAGTGCTGCGGGCCCACTGAAATTACAGGCCCTGGGTATATGGTATACCACTTTACAATGGACTTATAAGTAAATTAAATATGCCAATCAGGTGTAAGCCAATCAAACCATGTTTAGGGGAGAAAGTACGTGCACTTTAGCACTGGTTAGCAGTGGTAAAGTGCACAGAGTCTTAAGATCAACGAAAACGTAAACTGCATCAAAAATAGAGGTACGTAGGCAAAAGGTAAGGTAAGACCACCTAAGGCTGACAGGTCTAACATACAGTCATTATATCTCTTTCATCCCACGTGTGGGATTGGGGGGTTATTTGTACCAGAGGTCTAGTGGTTGCTTATGTGGCTGTTCATCGTCTCAACAGGGTACTCTGTCTACAACTCACAGATTGTAGCCCCATTTACCTCCCTCTGAAGGGTGCTATGGGCCATGGTAACTAAAGTTGTATTCAGTGCATTGTGGTGTTTCACTGAAGACTCCAACTGCTGATAACAGGTGGTGTCTCTGGGTGAAACAACAGGAAAAACGAGGAATTACTGGGGGAATCAGGAACAGAATAACCATTTCTGAATTTTTTCATGACACTGAGGTCACCAGCCCAGTAAAAATAATAATTGTGTGGGAGGAGGTAGAGGGAGAAATATGGGGGACCCCATAAAGAGGGGCTTAGGTGGAAAATGTCTGCTTTCCGGGGAGAAGTGGCAAAATACAATTAAAGCAGTCCTGCAGAGATGTACTGCCTCTGCCTCATTAAAAAAACTGTCCTGCAGAAATTTGTTGAAACTGTTAAAAGCATACCAGTTCTGCAGAGAAGAGCTCTGATTACCGCTCTGCTGAGAAGTGCAGGTACTACCCCCAAAACAATGTAGAAGCTATGCTGAAATGTACTACTTCTTCCTCATACTGGTATAACAGCTTAGCTGAGAAGTGATTGTGCTATACGTTATCAGACCAAAAGAACAGGTGAGAAGTGTTGTGGTGTTACATTAAAAGTATGGTAACCGTACTGAGGGGTGCCTGTACTAATTTAATTGTGACATGAAGGGTAAAAATAATAAAAACGTATTTTACATATCGTGCTTCATACTGCACTTCTGCCGTTTCTAAGCACTGAAAATAACACCTCCTTTTCTCTAACCTACATTCCACCTACCCAGCCTACTGGTTGACTATCACCGTGATCAGGTAGTCCTGTTACTAGCCCCTTCTAGAGTATGAGACACCGCCTAGGTGATTTCCCAGAGCAGGTTTTTACATTTCCAGCATTACAAATGATATTTTTACTAGTAAAGTCCAGTTTATGTCTTTTAAGAACAGATCCAAGTGCCCTTTTCAACCACTTACCTTATTTGCCTTTTCAGATACCTTTGACCTCAGATTTCAGTACCAATTTCACTTTAAAACACTGTTACTTTGACTGCAGTTCTCAGAGTACGATTTACAAACGATTTGTGTGCAAAATGCAGTTTGTCATGATAAATTCCACATTCATAGTCACAGAATTAGGATTTGTGGGAACATAACACAGTAAATTGCACTCAGTGCAGTGGAAAATCTGCTAATGTAACAATTACTACATTAATATAACACATTCTATCATTTGGTTTCTAGGCGCTAATAGCAGGTGTTAACTATTACCCAACACAATGGTATTCAGTTTATCTACCTCAGAAGGATGAAAGGCTAGTGGGCATTTAAGGACTGAGTCTGTGACCTTCAGGTTATTAACCAATCATTCAGTGGATACTTAGTACACTGAACTATCTTTATAGCATTAGCACGGCGATTTTTCCACTGATACAATTATAGAGTTAGTATCAGGAAGAGATCTATTCCAGAGGTTGTTGTCCTGTAAAATGTAGGAGGTGGCCACAGACATATATGAATTTGAAGTTATTCATAAACACTTTACAGGTAGATCACCCGGCAAACACTCACAAATGTACTGCTATGAAAGGGGAGGAGATTGCATTTTCCGAACGTGAAAGGGATTTCCAGGATGGGACGGGGATTTAAGGGAACATCCTGTATTCTGTGGGGCTGAAGAGTAATATCGATAGAAAATGGTTTCATGTGAAAAAGTGTATTTATGCAACATTTACTCATGCACACTTTTCACCTAAGGAAAAAATTAAAACAGAGAAGTCTGCAAAATTGCAGTGAGCCTGGAAATATACGACTGACCTACATTTCTACGAGCACCCTTGGGATACAGCAAAAACAAGATGGAGAAAGAGCGGCCTCCGATCTGGATGTGGCCATTCAATGGATTTCCAGCAGGTTGAGGTTGGACTTCTTACAGGAATGTGGGAAAGGTACGTTTGGCTTCGAAAGCAGGGCCACTGCAGACCTCAGTTATATTTGACTGAAGATCTCCTTTATACTTATTGCAAAACTCAGATACTCCAATTGCATTCGTCATTTACTTCAGACTGCAAACCTTAGTTGCTTTTGACAGCAGCCCTCAATTGCTAAGCATAGCTCTCTTCGGCCTGAGGCTGTTTGCTGTCTGCTGCCTTGATCGACCGCAGCTGAAAAATGACTTTCTTTCGAGAAGCTTTCTGCTGACAGCTTGGAGCTACAGCGGCGGGTCCGTTCTCACTCACATTCACATGGACGTGATGTCGGAGGAACTGACAACTCACCAGGGAGCACATTGTGCAGGGACAGGAGTTGAGCTGTACTGTCACATGTCCTTCTGCATTTACTCTATTTCTCTAATTACAAGATTCCACAATGTTCCCAATGCCTGTCAAGTTTGACAGTCATGATGATTATGTGTTTTAATTAAAACGATACATTGTATTTTTCACACATCAGTGTGGCTTTAAACAGGCACAGAAGCATAGCATATGATAGTACATGCGTGTGGAGTCCATTAGAGCACATCCTCAGGACAGCCTCTACTTTAGAAAGAGTGTTGATTTTCATGAACCGAAGCAGGTCGAAACTTGTCTGGGGTTGTTATTGTTCCCATCTGGAGGGGACACGGCCTGGCAGTTCGAGCTGGCCTTTTCCTATTGGAACAGGACCAAGACTGATTTGCATAAGGTGGGCCTCGTCTGCCTAGAATGGCACAGTGAGCGGAAAAGCGATGGTCTGGAATGCAGACCAGGGGGAACATCAGTGGCTGGGATTAATTCAAGCATTCCTTCCTTCCATTTTTGCAGTATGAATGAGAGCCAGGATCCTGCTGTCTCTTATTGCAGGCACCATACTATTGCCCTAAACAACTGCTACAGACTGAAGTCGCCTGCTGTTGCATCCTTCTGCTGACAGAACACTGAAAGTCCTAGAGGCCCCTTTTCAGAAGAAGAAGCCTCAGTTGACAATTAAGGGCCTCATTACGATGTCGGTCGGAAAGCAATCCGACTGACTCCTTGTCGGAATTGGTTCTGATCGACTCGGGTTCGGAGAATCCGACCGACCAATTACAATGTTTCTGAACACAGTTCGGTCGTACTCCCATTGACTTCAATGGGAGCCTGCGTTCCGACCCACAACACAGGCTTCCATTGAAAAAAGGGGTGGTTGCGGAAATCCTTGCACCCTGTCGCAGGCACCCCATGGTGGCTGCCACACTGTGCATGGTTGTAAAGAGGGGACCCATGGGTACCCCCACGGAACCAAACCGGAGGCCTACGGGTGAAGGGGGGCCTGCTACGGGCCCCCAAAGTCAGTTTCCGACAGCCGTTCCGTGTCAGACAGACCGATTCAGAAAGGCTGTCCCAATCCGACATCATAATACGTTGGTCGGAAATGTGGTCCATAGAGCTGTACGATTTGGCTCCGACCAACTCAGATTCTCTGAATGCCGGTCAGATCCGATTCGGAATGACCGAACGGTTACCTTCCATCGTAATCGGTCAGTCAGAAATGTTTCTGAGTCGGTGAGAAACATGGGTTCCGACACGGGTTAGGAAAATCCGTTTGCCTTTCGAAGCCTTTCCGACCGACATCATAATGAGGCCCTAAGTTAACCAGCAAAAGTGCGGAGGCTTGATTTCTGCTTCCCGGGTTGCCCATCTCTCACCATCAAGATTGTACCAAATAGAGGCTCTTTGGACTGAAATCAAAGAAGGTGCCACAACAGAGTGCAGAGAGAGAAAAGAAGGACTTGATCAGTTATTGAACCTGATGCCCGCACTGACGTAAATGTATAAGTACCCTATTGCGTCCTCTGATCCAGATTCATCATGCCTGAACATACCAATACCATAAACAATGTATTCCTCTAATATCTACTATTTCTACAGAATAAGAGTAGCCAAAGGGTCACCAGTTCACCAAAAACCACTAAACATCCTAACTCAAAATTGATCAAATGTATATTTGTTTTTCTTATAAAAAACCATAACACAAAACAAATACTGTTTTGATAAAAGCAAAAGTTTGTATGAAGAAAGTTCTGCGCATGCTGATAGCATTTTTATAACATACGTCAGGTCAGACATCTCAACGTGATTTAGTATGGGGATAATTATTCATAATTTTTCAACTAGGATCTCACTTCTACAAATGATGCTAGATTAATATCTGGTCAGTAGCTAGATTTCCTGGTTTATTATTTAAAACTGTATTTACAAATAAATAAAGAAAACGCCAACTTTTAAGCTCTGAATCAATGTAATTTGAGCAAATGTGATCAGGACAAATTGTTTGGCATTTAACGTTCAAATAGATGGAATATCAGCATTCAAATCTAGTAATTTAATGAGGAGAAGCAAAACACTAGGTAGCTAATCCAAAATTATTTCAAGTACTTCACATTCAGATCATGAGACATATTTCTTGGGTTAAAGGAAGCCCATTTTTTGAAAGGCCACTCTTTCAATTTTGATGTAATACAGGTGGATCAAATCTTGACTTAGCTCACATGTGATCATTCAGTAGTAATCCATACTATATTGTTCCCGAATAAGCTGGGCCACATCTAGTAAGTCATAGTTCATTTTATGTTAGTGGCAAGAATAAACAAATTAATTTCAAAGTATAGTCTTCATGTTTTTTTAATGTTTTAATTACATTTAAATTAAGGTAACTGTTACATTTATAGACAGAACTCACCAGAGAGCAGCTTTGGTCACACAAATACAGTGCGGTTGGTGTGCAGGAAGGATTACCCATCTTTTTCACTCAGGACCATGGCCCAGCATTGGTTGGTCACTGTCGACTTGAAGGCTTTACGCTGACAGTGTGGTCCAGGAAGTTGGGCATTGAGTTTGGAAATGAAGTTCAGTGGTGTGGAGAATTAGAAATGCTAGATGGATCAAAAGCAGGACGTTGGCATTTGATTTGTCTTCTTGCGCATACAATACAAGGACTAAACCATTTTCCTGTGATGGTGCGTGTGGTTAGGGTTATAGATATTCCTGACCAAGTTTTTCATCTTCCCAGTGTGTGCTGCCACAGCTTTCCTGCCCAAGATGGCATGCTGTTAGGTCATTTCCTGTTGTACTCATTTATAAGGGAGTTTGGATCTGAGAAATGTATGTTGCAGTACTTTCAGTTCCTCTTTTTTTCATTGAATTTATCTGCCACCTCAAATACTTTTTGTCCTCAATTAAATTTTGCTTCTGATTTCTGCAGCTGTTTTCCCTATTCAATTCTTCAGTCTGGAAGATTATGCTTGACTAGTATTCTATTCTGTTTCACAATAATTTCGATGACTTGCTTCCCAATTCTTCTAAATCTCTTCATCTTAAATCAAGCACTACTGATATTGCTAAAGAGGTTATTAGTGCCCTGTTAGAAATCGGGTTTTTGGTTAGCAGAATATTCACCCTGTTGAAGCAGGAACCACAATCCTAGCCAGGGTACATCAGATACAGAGCAAAAAATAATCTATGCTCACCCTCTGGTAGTTTGGCACAGAGCAGGCAGGTTTAACTTAAGAGGCAATGTGTAAAGTATTTGTGCAACACTTAAATTACAGTAAAACAGTGAAAACACCACAAAACTACTCCACACCAGTTTAGAAAAATAAAGAATATTTTTATGAGCAAAACAAGACCAAAATGAAACAAAATCAGATAAATTGAAATTGAGATATTAATTTTGAAAGAATAAACTGTAATATAGTGCGTAAATGGCTATAGCACTTGGGGGTTACTTGAGGACACGCTGGACAGGGGTAATTCCAAAGTTCAGGCCGACGGTGATGGAGGGCAGGCCGGTTACAGGACCAACGCAGGCAGGGCCGGACTGGCTGTAGCAGGCACCGGGCATTTTCCTGGTTGGCCGGAAGGGTGGGGGCCGGTTTTTGACCAGTGTGGGCTGTTTTTGTTACTGGAGGCTGGTTTTGCAGCAGTGCTGCAAAATCGGCCCCCTGTAACAAAAGCACAGCAGCAGTGTTTTCCACCAACATCCCGCCCCGTTCTTCCTCCCCTGACGGCGGTCTGATGTATCGCCAGGGCTGGTTTGTGGTCCCAGTCCGGCCCTGCACACAGGGTCAGCTGAAAAAGTACCTTGGATGGAGCAAACACAGGCATTGAAGACTCGATTTATGTTGGTTCCAATCCATGCAGTCGGGTAGATGCGAAATCAGATCTCGCAGTCGGGTCCCATGTCATCATCGAGCTCCTTAAGATGCAGACGCTGCATAGTCATTGAGCCTCGCTGTTGTGTGCTGTGGTGTCATCCAGCCTTGAAGTGGCGCTGCATTGGTTCTGATTGGCGAAAAGTCGGCACTGCGTCGCGTTTTGCAGACAAGCAGCTGCAGAACCCACTTTCAAGGCCCAGGAATGGATTGCCACCACTTGCTCACAGGTGGCATAGTCCAGCAGCTGAAGCAGGGTTGAAGCAAGTCTTTGATGGCCCTAAGACTTCAAAACAGGAGGCAAGCCAGCAAGCCCTTGGAGTCACTTAAGTTCTTGGAAGATAAAGAGATGCAGATTCAGTCCTTCTCCCTCCCAGGCAAGAGGCAGCAGGCAGCAGGCCAACACAGCAATGCAGTTCAGCAGAGTGGCAGTCCCTCCTGGCAGTACAGCAGTTCTTCTTCCTGGCAGAATATTCTCAAATCCAGAAGTGTACTGAATTAGTGGTATCAGGGTCCCAGTACTTATACCCAGTTGTGCCTTTGAACTGGGGGAGACTTCAAAAGGCCTTTGAAGTACACAAAATCCCTGCCTTTCCTACCCTGGCTCCAGATTCACTATAGGTGGTATTCATCTCTTTGTCTGGGGACAGTCACAGCCCTATTCAGGTGCAAGTGCCAGCTCCTCCCTCCCAATCTAGCTCAGGAAGGCCTTTCAGCCTGGTGATGAGCCATCAGTATGTGTCACACCCTAGCTCCCTTTGTGTGTGACTGTCTAGAGGAAATGCATAAAGTCCAGCTGTCACCCACCCCAGACATGTATTCAGAGACAGGTAGAGGCACAGAATGGTTAAAGTAAGAAAATGGCAACTTTCTAAAAGTGGCATTTTCAGCTTACAACTTAAAATCAACTTCATCATAAGTTGTGATTTTATATTGTGAGCCCAGAGACATCAAACTCCAAATTTCTATCTTTTTCCAATTGGAAATTAGACTTATAAATTGTAACAAGGTAATCCCAATGTTAACCAATGGGAGAGATAGGCCTTGCAGTAATGAAAAATGAATTTATGAGGATTTCACTACCAGGACAAGTACAACTTAAATGTAAATGTCCAACTTTTTAAATACACTGCACCCTGCCCTTGGGGCTCCTAGGGCCTACCTTAGGGGTGATTTATATGTATTAAAACAGAAGGTTTGGGCCTGGTGTTAGACCTGGCATCCTTGGCGTGGTTTCCCCTGACTTTTTGCCTCTACCTCCTGTATTTTTGATGCTGTGCTGTATTTTGTTTTTGCTGGCTTAGATGCTTTGGGCACTTTGCCACTGCTGATCAGTGTCAAAGTGCAAGTGCTCCCTGTATAAATTGGTATGGCAATTGGCTCTCCCTGATTGGCATGTTTGTTTTACCAATAAGTCCCTAGTAAAGTGCACTGAGTGTGTCAGGGCTGGTGAATCAAATGCTACTAGTGGGCCTACAGCACTGATTGTGCCACCCACCTGAGTAGCCCTGAAAAGAAGTCTCAGGCCTGCCACCGCAGTGCCTGTGCGCAGTTTGTTAACTGCCATGTCAACTTGGCAAGTGCACCCACTTGCCAGGCCCTAACCTTCCCTTTCAGTACACATAGAACACCCCTATGGTAGGCCCAAGGTACCCCCTGGACAGGGTGCAGTATATGTGGAAGGTAGGACATGTACTGGTGTGTGTAACATGTCCTGATAGTGAAATACTGCCAATTTCGTTTTTTCCACTATTGGAAGGCTATCTTGCCCCATAGGAAAGAATGGGGAATGCTTTGTAACATTTTACAAGCATATCTTCCCATAGGGACAAAATAGAAAAGTGGAGTTTGATATCCTTGAACTCAGAATTTAATAACACATCTTTTAGTAAAGATGGTTTTTAAATTGTGTGTTTGAAAATAGCACTTTTAGAAAGTGGCTATTTTCTTGTCCAACTATCCTCTGTGCCTCTGCCTGTTTGTGGATTGACTGTCTGGTTTCAGTGTGAGAGAGGCAAATGATGTGTATTCCCTGAAGACAGCCCCTGGGGGAGGTTGAGGTGTGCTTGGCCCTTCCTGGATGACCCAGCCCTGAGCTGAATAGACCCTGGCTGCATGTAGAGTGGTGGGAGGAGATTTACCTTACACCTGAATGGAGCCTGGCTCCCTTGCACAATGCTGTCTCCACCCCCTGTGGACATGCTACACCTAGTGAATGCAGAACTGGTTTGGACCGGGTTCAGAGACCCTTACTTCAAAGACATCACAGACATTTTGGGGTATAAGTATGTGCCCTGAACCCCCAGTAAATTAGACTACCTTCATGAATCAAGAGGAATCTTTGCCAAGGAGAAAATCTGGAGAGACTGGAGGCGAAGCGCTGCCCCTTTGCTGTGTGCTGTCTGAGGTTGTCCTGCAGTAGCTGATTCTGCCAAGAATAGGAAAGGGACTGTGCTGTGTGCTGTGTCCACCCCCTGCTTGAGAGGAGTCTCCAAGGGCCTGTGTGCGCTGGCCTCCTGTTGTAGGAAACTCAGGGACATCAAAGTTTCCAAGTCTTCCTTTGCCAACTGCGCTGGGTGTGTGTGCCCTCACCCAGACCTTTGTGTGCTACGATCGCTGTGGAGTCTGCAGTATTAAAGGAGGAGGATGCTGGGGGCCTGTCTATCGACCAACTGTTTCAGGCCTCGCTCCCCCGTGCATCTCTGGGAGCTGCGATGCGCTCCCCCCGAAGGAAGAACTGCCACAAACCTTCTGCCTGATCACCGCTTCCGGCCCGAGTCTGGGGTCAGGATCTATCCCGCCGGGAAGAGGCCGCGCCGCAGCAGAATCGGATGCGAGGCGTTGCCTGGCAACGGGGACTCCTCGACGTGGGGAAGCTGTCGTCCATCAAGCCCTGCCCAGCAGGACGTCAGCCATGGGATAACGAAGAACAATCTCCCTTCCTGAAGGAGCTGCACGCTTCTCCCGCACAACACCTCCAAGGACTTGACGGTTGGGAGCCAGAGGAAACTTCAAACCGGTGTTTCCCCTGGGCCGGAAGTCCTGCCACTGCCGAAGAGCCATCCGAGGCCCCGGCGGTTGCGAGCAGGAGCAGGCTTTTGAGGGCAGAGCGGCCCTCCCTTCCCCGCCGGCGGTAGTGGTGGTGTCGGCCCCCACTGGGGCCCCGTCGCACAGCGAAGGAGTCTGAAGGTGCAGAGCGGACGCAGGACTCAAGCCTAGGTAACGCTCAGACTCAAGGTCTGAGCCACCGCATCGACCCGGAGTGGGTTGGGGGCCTAAGGGCTACTGCTGTTTTAGCTAAGGGCAGCGGGGGCACCATTTTGATCAAGAAAGGACCCGTGCCTTCCCAAAAGAAATCGGTGGTAACGGGGGTACCTGTGACACTTGATGGGAGCATGTTCCCTTAGTTGACGTGTTTACGAGGGCATGTTTTCCTAGTGTTAGTAATTATTGGAAGTGGACATCATATGAGGGCATAATTCCTTTGTGACTGATTACTGGAGCCTGAAACTTTGTTGGGACACAAACTAGCTACTCGGTGGCAGTTAGAATATTTTTGGAGGATACCAGGGCATTTGCATCCCGTGGGATTCAAGACAAAGATTGCATTCTGGCCACCTAACACCCAGAGCTTGCCCTTACTTAGGTGACCCATGAAAGTTGTTACCTCTCTGGCCTTGAGTATAAGGAACAGGTCCTGGCTAATGTGATTTATAGAATTACTGCATTCTTTTAAAATAACATAAAGAATATATATTTTTCATATACCTAAGTGTGGAGAGTCCTTTGTGGTGTGTCTAGTGTGGCATTGGTGCGTGCGTGAGTGTGTGGCACGCAAAAGCTTTAAACATTGCCTCTGGGGTAAGCCTGACTGCCCTGCCAAGCTACCAAGGGGGTGAGCAGGGGTTATCCTCAGTGTGTGACTCCCTTGCCCTGACTAGAGTGGGGGTTTCTGCCTGGCTTAGGCGCATGCCCTAGCCAACCAGAAATCCCATTTCTAACACCTGGCAAGAGGGTTAACTTGCCAGATTGACATACCAGTTTAGAACTGCATATACAGGCTCTGCAATGGCAGCCCTGAGACATGTTTAATCGGCTACTGAAGTGGGTGGCACAATCAGTGCTGCAGGCCCATTAGTAGTGTTTAATTTACAGGGCCTGGGCACATATAGTGCACTTCACTAGGGACTTTTAAGTAAATTAAATATGCCAACTGGGGAAAAGCCAATGTTACCATTTTTAGAGTACAGAGCACATGTACTTTAGCATGGGTTAGCAGTGGTAAAGTGCCCAGAAACCTAAAGCCAGCAGAAATGAAGTCAGCAAAACAGGAGGTCAGAAGGCAAAAAATTCAGGGGAAACCATGCCAACGATGCCAGGACTAACATGCCCATTGTCACTTTTTTTTCTGAACTGGCACCTTCTTAACCCCTTAACTGATGGGTGGTTTGCCCTCTCCCAGTGCTGTGTCTTTTGTTTTGGGCACTTTGTAAGTAAGCCCAAAACGCAAAAACGCAAAGAACAGACTGAGGAAACTTTTCGATCTACTAAAAGAACAATCAAACAAATTAACCAAATCTTCCCTATTAACATCTAAATCAGATCTGAACTGTGAAGATTTTTCAACATTCTTTACTGATAAAGCCAGCTCATTGGAGAGAGAACTCAAGAATACTGCTGAAAAAGCCTCAAACCTAAGGAGTGAACAAGAGAGTAACCCTGCCCTACCGACACAAGTAATATCCAAAAATAATGCCCATTGGTCAACCTTCAAACTATATGATCAGCATGACATTACCAAAATATTACTATCTCTGAAACCAAATAATCATTACAATGACCCTCTGCCGGCAAAATGCTGGCCCTCCTGCAACCACATGGTCATCCCCTACTGGACTAAGATAATTAATGAATCGCTTGCCCAAGGATCAATTCCGGACTGCCTAAAAACTGGCCAGGTTATCCCTCTCCTAAAGAAACCTACGGAGAACCCATCGGACCCAAGCAACTTTCGTCCAGTAACAACCATTCCCCTACTAGCCAAAGTACTAGAAAAATGTGCGCACAATCAATTAAGTCAACACATTACTGAATTTGAACTACTAAATGACTGCCAATCAGGGTTCAGACCAAATCACAGTACGGAACCAGCAATCCTACACATAGTAGATAACGCTCTGCTGGCTCTCGACCATAATGAAACCTGTCTCCTGATCCTTCTGGACCTATCGTCTGCATTTGACACAGTAAACCATCCCAAATTATTAGAACGCCTGGAAAATAGGATGTGCTTATCGGGAACAGTCCTGAAATGGTTCTATTCCTTCCTAGAGAACAGATCGCAAAGATTCCTGGTGGACAACAAGCTATCCTCACCATCTCCGATTCAAATGGGGTTCCACAAGGATCAACTCTATCCCCTTCACTATTTAATCTATACATCGAACCATTAACTGAAGTACTGCATAAGGGTAACATTTCTTTTCACATGTATGCAGACGACACCCAGCTGTATATGAAGATAGCATCTCCGGAAGAGATCAACACTATGAACCAAGCACTCAAGAAAACCGTTGAATGGCTAGCTGACAATCATCTTAAGCTCAACTCACAAAAAAACGAATTCCTTCTGATCGCCCCGTCAAAAAGTTCAGCCAAGATTAAAGAATGGACCAAGATGATCACAGCACTAAATGGTACCCCAACTATAGTTGACTCAACCAAATCCCTTGGTATCACACTGGATAAAGAACTAAACATGCGAGCACACATCAACACAGTGGCAAAAAAACGCTTGTTTTCATCTGAATTACCTCAGAAAACTGAAGCCACTCATCGATCCCGGTGATCTGAAAATGGAAGTCCAGGTGCTGGTCATATCAAGAATTAAATATGGATGCGCAACTCTATCTGGGCTTCCTAAGATCTCAACAGCTCCCCTAAAAGCTTGTCTCAATGCAGCAACTAGACTTATAACAGGAACAAAAAAATACGACCACATCACTCCACATCTGAAAGCGCTCAACTGGCTACCATACGAGGCAAGAATAGAGCTAAAAATTGCATGTATTACACACAAGGAAATACACCACAAAACTTCACATTACCTAGACCATAAAATTATGTTGTAACGGAAATGTGCTGTCAACGCGGCGATCCTAAACTCTGCTGTTCAAGTAAGCTATTGTGAGCAGGATTACTACCCTGCTAGTCACAGAACAAAGAAACTGATCTCCTCTCGAATCAAGATACTGTCATTGATTGAGCTCAAATCACTAGCCTCAACTAGGATGGATACAGTTAATCCCCTCGTCCACCATTGATGTCGTCTATGGACAGATACCTCGACCAATACACAGATATATGTGATTAAACGAACAATACTATAACCAGCTTGGATATAGAAGAACTCAGGAGTGGTCTTATTTTAAATTTAATTACGACACAACAGTCTTGAATGTTATCTAATGATTTCTATTATTCTTCATTATATTTGTTTTGTGTATGGATAAGTATATGCCAATGTTAGTGGAATACATAGACATGTTCTTGACATGAAAGAATTGGATATCTGTTGATATCGAAGGTGGTTGAAATGTAAAGCACTCTGACACCCAAACTCTGGGTCTTGTTTGCGCTACAGAAAACAATGAATAAATAAATAAATAAGCCTTCATAACTTTCCCCAAAATGTATCCGGGCTAAATTTGCGTGGATTCACCTGGTGAGATCCAGTTAATAGTTATAAAAAGCAACATCATGCTTTTTTTTAAACAATTGGAAAATAGTATTGCGCAAAAAAACATATTTTTATTACAATAGCAGCAAAAGGTTGTAATACCTGCGCAGCAATTAAAAGACATACAGGTCAAAAATGTGATCATAATCAACAGACTGTACACCATAAAAATCCCTGTCATATTGAAAGACAGATCTGCCTAAGTCTACCATCACTATAGAAACGCAGTTTTATATTATAGATCTCTGGGATTCGTGGGGTACCCCATACCTGGCAAACATAGGTAGTTGTTCTACACCTAAGGCAGCGGAGTTCTCTCTCGTCTCGGACCTTTGCTCTGTGAGAATTTGTTCTCTCTGTTTTCAGAAAGACAAGTCCCAGCTTATATGATAAGAATTGCATGTTAAAAACAGCAGATAGATTTTTCTTCTCAAACTTCTTGCCTTGCTCAGTCAGCAGAAATGTATATCTCAGCTTGGAAGTCCGCTGCGCATCCACGTTGCGGCTTCCATTAAATAGCTGAGGGGGAAGCCGGTCTAGCAACTAGACCGCTGACCCTCCCAAGATGGCGTCTGCCATACGGTCCTACAGAGTGGAGGAAAGATGGCACTCCACTCGGGACAGAGTCTACAGTGATGAGGTCCCCCCCACCTTCTGGCAGTGGCTACAGTGGCTAACCGCAACAAACCGTGGCAACACACAGTAAGTCAATTATTGATTACAGCAGTTAATTGTACACCCTGCAACATGCAGCAGTGTACTTGTAAAACACAGTAAAAATCCGGATAAAAATATTCAGTTTTTACATTAAGAACTTGCTTCTCAAACGCTCTTGCCTTGCTCAGTCAGCAGAAATGTATATCTCCGCTTGAAAGTCCGCTGCGCACCCACGTTGCAGCTTCCATTAAATAGCTGAGGGGGAAGCCGGTCTAACAACTAGACCGCTGACCCTCCCAAGATGGCGTCTGCCAAACGGCCCTACCGAGTGGAGGAAAGATGGCGCTCCACTCGGGACAGAGCCGAGAGTGATCTGGCCCCCACCCTACCTTCTGGCAGTGGCTACAGTGGCTAACCGCAACACACTGTAGCAGCACACAGTAAGTCAATTATTGATTACAGCAGTTAATTGTACACCCTGCAACATGCAGCAGTGTACTTGTAAAAAACAGTGAAAATCGGGATAAAAATATTCAGTTTTTACATTAAGAACTTGCTTCTCAAATGCTCTTGCCTTGCTCAGTCAGCAAAAATGTATATCTCTGCTTGAAAGTACACTACAGCAGTACTCACTTCAGTCGTGTTGCTGGTTGCGGATGCAGGGATTAGTTGTAATGCTGTCTCCCCTCCCCCCAGCTGGGGAGAAACAGCTTCAGTGGTGCTCACCAGCTGCAGAGGAATATTCTGTATGGTAGCGAGAGGACTTAGGAAACTACCAAGAACTCCTCATGGCCTACTGTTTAGAATCGGCCACATGGTGTAATTTGACATGATCAATGGAGACAAAACGTTTGTCTTTAGGACCAGGAAGCAGTGGCAAGATAACAGTTCTGGTGTCCTGGATGCCAAGGACTGGCACCAGTGCTAAGTATGACAGGCCTACCTTCTTTTTCATTGCTACTTTTTCATGAAGGAGATCCCCAATATTTGAAATCCAGCCTGAAAGTTCTGGTTTATCCTCAATTCTCGCAGAGGGAGATGTCTTTAAATGTTCGTTGAATTGGGTGTCACTGAACTTTTTTAGATCCTGTAAGACAGCACAATGAGTATCGATGTCAAAAGGTGTGGCAGCCACCACGATGTCTGAACTGTCAAGGTCTGGAACATACATCTTGATGCCAAAAAGTACTTTGTATGTGGTCTGCCCACCCAGAGATCTTTTAGGGAGGTTATTAACAGCCCACTGAACCCCAAGGAAACATCACCATCACTTTTCTTTCTCTCACTCATATATATCCACAATAACCAAAAAAGAGACACGAAGGAAGCTTACAATATTTGTTGAAACTCTTGTGCTCTATTTTGTAATAACTGTGCTGCAATTAAAAGACATTTATTTTTTGACTTTTATATAGCACGAACTTGACGAGAAGGCATCAGAGCGTTTACAGAATTGGCAGAGTAGAAGTTACACAAGTTACATATGCAGTAAATACAAATACATGAAGTACACAAGTTACATATGGAGTAACTACAATTACAAGAAGTCGATACGAATACATAGTCACAGTATATACATGACGTATCGGAAACACGGTAGGATATGTGGGCGATATAGATCTGAGGTAGTTTCAGGAGGGTGTTGCAACATTTTGGAGTTAGAGGCGCAGTTTTTCCGCAAGGTAGTGGACAGTGACATTCAGATTTATTTTGAGAGTGTGGGGTCGGAGCATTGGGCCAGTCAAGTGGCTTAGGGGGGAGGGTTTATGTACTTATTGAGAAGAAGGAGTTTAGGTTTCTTCTTGAAGTGGAGGAATGATTGTATGTGATGCAAATCTTGAGGGAGCCCCTTCCAGATTCTGGGAGCGTTCCCGGAGAAGGAGCGGGTGCAAGACTTCTCTTTCTTCAGTTTGGGTGGGATCAGGAGTAGACTGTTAGAGTAACAAAGAGGTCTCTTTTGGCCGGCTTTTACTAGTTTGTTTGCGAGGTATAGTGGTTTTTCCTTGTAGAGAGCTTTTTGTGCTATGTAGGCAGTTTTGAGTATACATCTTGCCTCAATTTGTAGCCAGTTGAGTTTCATGAAAGTGGGGATGGTGTGGTCAAAGCAATTATCCCCCGACAGTAATCTGGCCGCTATGTGGAGTGTAGCTTTCAAAGGGGCTAAGCGTGTTTTTGGAGCACCCGTGATCACTGCGTTACTGTAATCCAGCTAGGAGAATACTAAGGATTGCACCACTGTCTTTAGGTTTTCGATGTGGATGAAGGGTTTAACTTTTTTAAGGTGTTTCAGCATGTAGAAGGCGCTTTTGGCTGAAGCATTGATATGCTTATACTGATCAATAATCAAAAGACTACACCATAAAGAGCCCTGTCATATTGAAAGACAGATCTGCCTAAGCCTACCCCTGGGATTAGCGGAGGACCTCATACCTGGCATACATAGGTGGTTGTAATACATCTCAAGCAGCGGTGCTCTCTCGCGTCTTGAGACCTTTGATCTGCGAGAATATGTCCTCTCGGTTTTCAATACGACAAGTCCCAGCTTATATGATCAGAGTTGCATGTTCAAAACAGCAGCTGGAATTTCTTATTATGTCTAGGTGTTAGTGTCCAACCACAGAGAAAATAGAGCACAGTGTTTTTCAACCTTGTATGAAATGTTCCATCTAAATCCCAGCAGAAGAACCAAATAGCAAAACATGTGCAGCCTATTTGAAAAATAAATGCATAACACAAAGCAAGCGTGTTCTTTTGTAACATGTGCAAAGCAAAAGCTAGCTATTATGTGCAGTTAGGCTAACATAAAGGAGAAAACACAGTGGGCCTCTAGAAAATACACGACAAGCTGAATGCAGTCCGCCAGCAGTATTTAGATGTTGCGGTAATAGACAGTGTCCTGTCACGGTCTTCTCTGCTGGCTAACAGTACTCCGTCACCGTCAGACTTGTGTCAAGCCGATTTAGATGTTCCCGTTGTGCTGGCGGTGTCCTGGCAGCGGAGTCCTGATGGAGGGAAGCCGTGGTGATGTGGAGACAGGTAAGTACTACTTCTTATCATCTCCATACTCATACGTATGTGTTGTGAATCTGTCAATATGTATATGTAGGTAATGTGTACTACCCATATTTTTACATAGAGTATTGCACACCAACAACATACACACACTATTGAATATACGCCCACACCCACCACAAAAGCCTACCTCAGATCCCGGTGACAACGGGGTAGCTGAGCATCGTGGTCTAGTAGTAGCAGCATAGGAAGGACCTGGACAATGGCGTTCAAGACGGAATCGGTAGCAGGACCCCAAGGAAAGGTACGTTTTTACCTCCTTTTCTTCCATTCCGTCAACTCGACCTTATTTATTTTCAATTATATATATGTTATACGTAAAAAATATTTTAGATTTGCTATTTTATACTATATAATGAAAATCAATATTTTTGTATTTCTAACGATATTAGTGTCAATGATATTTTTGTTACAATACTTTTTGTACTTACCATTTTAAGGACAGATAGACAATATTTTTGTTATCGATTTTTGACTTGATATTTGTGTAGCACGATATTTATTGTTCTGATAGTTTGTCAGACATCCACACACTCCCTGCATCTGCAAAACCAAAACTGGAGGTCACTCATTCGCCTACATCACACCCAAGACATGGAACAACCTCCCTCAACAAATCAGAGACTCCTCCTCACTTCTTTAGTTTCACAAGAAGTTGAAGACCTGGCTCTTCATAAAAGCACAGTGGAATCACACACCTACACACCTTGCCCAGTTGCATGGATACCCTCTTGGATGATTGGTATGCTATACAAATCAACATAACAAATAACTTTCTGCCACAGGGATGGAGACCTCCACATGGCAAAGTATAGAGAAAGGTGTAAAAGATTAATAACCTTTAGAAATAAATTCATTTTAAAACATTAATGTTGAATAATTTTATATATCTATTTAAATTTTAGACAAGATATAAACTGCTACAGCATCAATAACTTAATGTACACCTAAAATAAAAAATATATGTTTTTTGTGTGCACTAAAATTATTAAAAGTGATGTATAGAATTGATTCAAAAATAAAAAACTTCTTTATTCCATTCATAAAAGAAAAGAAATAAACCATAAAATAACAGTAAGACAGGCCTTATCATTAAAAAGATTCAAATCTATTCATAATACTGCCCACAACATTCAATGTGGAACATCCAATAGTTCTTAGTTCATATTTTCCAATGCCTTGAGTTCCTTTTTGGAGTATTGATTTATAGCCTTCGGAGTTTGCAACGGATTTGGGTTTCAGTCATCTAACTTATTTAAAAAGAGCCGGTTTTGTATATATGAAATCCTCAATATGAGAAATACCTAGCTCCTTATGGATAATAGACACAGTGGTCGAATGTGAAAGAGCAAGTAAAATGTCTAAATTGAGAAATTAGTTTTCTTGTCTTTGAATAGTGGTGTTTGTACCAAAACCCCAAAGACCTGCCCCATGTAAGTAAGGCTCTAAAAAGACACTTACTTTTATATATGGCCAATATTCTTTCTTATAGGTTTTCATCCCAACTTGGTAGCAAATCTAAAGATCCCTTCTATTGATCATGCTAAATTTATATTAACAGGTTCTCTCTGCTGTCACCATGTGTCTGTGTCTGAAAACTGGATGCCCAATTGGATTCTCATTATATGCGCACCGGTTATATATTAAGGATGGGTCTTAGGTCTTCCTGTCCCACACATCATAGTGAAGGTTTTCTTCAAATTAACAACCCTGGTTGATAGCTTGTCTTATCCCAAAAGGCGACGCACACTCCCCTCTAGGGCCATATCGTACCCTTGCAGTTATGTTTGGATACTTCCTAGCTAATAACATAACTGATTCCTCAGGAGCTCCTAATGTTCTCAGTGTGTTCCACAACTTATTGTGATAGACCAAGTCGAAATCATTGCTCAAATCCAGAATACACAAGTGGAGACATCCGCCATTTCACCCTTGTGTATTTCCCCATTAATAGGTTGAGATTCAGTGCTTGTTCAACTGTTCCCAGACTCTTTCTGAACCCAAACTGTTTTTTTTTTTAATATAGAGTGTTCTCCTGCCCAATACTCAAGCCTATCTAGGATTAACCTGCCCATTAACGTAGGTGATAAGTCAAGAAGGGATATTGGGTGATAGCATGACAGGTCACTTTTATTGCCCTTGTTAAAAATGACTGTCTCTGACAAGGTAGAGGAAGGAAGTCAGGTCCTGCCGCATTTAAGACCATGGTGAGAACTGGAGCCCAGAGATTAATAAGATTTTTTTATACATCCACCGGAACACAGTCCAGACCCGTGGCCTATCCTTTATAGCTTTTATTGATCATTCATCCAATGTAAGGATAACCACAGCCTTTACATTTAGCAACACGTTGTTGAATGAAGGGCTTCCTTACTTTAGGGGATTGAATACCGATGTGAAATGATTCATCCATTCTTGCAGACAAATCAAGGAATCTAATGAGGGAAATAGTTTATGTCTTAAGAAGGGGCCATTTATAGTTTTCCAGAACAGAGAAGTGACATTGAATGCAGCTGCTAGCAATAGTTTGGACCGTCTTCCTCTAACTGTTTTTTTCTGAGGGCTAAAACTTCCCCTGCTTATCTCTCAATCTCTCAATCTTTCATTTTGAATTTCAATTCTATTCCCTAGATTTATGTGGAGGGCAGTTTTCAAATTTCTGTAGTTGATTGTATAAGCTTTACCAAACCATCCCTTGAGGGTTCAGTTGTTATCTTGTCCAAGTTTCACCAAGAGAGAGCCAATTGCTTTTGAGATGCTTACATGTGCTTGTTTTGTGGAAGCGTAATCTACAGCCAGATCTAGGCAGATAGTGGTGTCCTGTTTACACATTCTGATTATTGAGTTAGTAAAAATGTCAGGGTCTATTCCTGAACATTTCATCCTATTCCTGATTGGTTCAGTATTAAGGACTCATGTTATAATAGGCTGTTGCCATAGTAACACCTGTACTGTTAAAATCAAGGGATTGTGATCGCTCACAGAATTGTTCTGGAGGCCAGAAATGTTTATTAACGGGTTAGATGAACTTATAATATGATCAATTATTATCAAGGCACCCCTCAATAAATGTTGGCTGAAGAGTTAGCAAATGATTACAACTTTGCTGAGTAAAATTCAAATTGTATTTAGCTAGCATAGTGTTCAAAATGTCTCCATAACTATTGGGATTTGTCCATCACCCTCAGCATCAACTACTCCATACACTTCCTTTGTGGGATAAGGACATGTTGTGAATATATAAAAAGGTGTAGATCTTTTTCCATAGCTTGAACCACCTCTGAACAGGTATGGTCAAATATAATACTGTATACATTTATAATCAATAAATCAGGAATACCCTCTACAGTCAATAAAACAAATTGCTTAAAGGAGGAAGCTATAAGCCACCTAGAAATTGACACAGAGAATAAAAGTAAAACTAAAAAGGCAAGCCCACCGTTTGCCTTTCCTACCACAAAGGGCTAGCTGAGCTATCCACTGAGACAAAGCCCTATATAGAGATCGGGTCTATAAACCATGTTTCCTGAGTACATATTATCACCGCTGGTGCTATATGTGTCTGCCAGTCTATCGAGGTTGTTTTACCTGCATTACCCACCACATTCCATGAGACTATTGTGACATTCATAACTATCTTATTTGAAATAGTGCTTACTCCCAGGGTTAAGCAGAGCATGCTACTGGTATCATGGACATTACAGGTATTTATTTAGATATCCTCAGAGAGTGTATGATATTTTAATACTATCATTGGATATCAGTCTATGCCACCCAGGTATTCCCAAGGGGAAAATCTGTTAGTGGTGCTCACACCCTTAATTGGCATCAGATAGCTGACTTTTCCCTTGAAAGCTTGTTTCTCTTGTACTTCAACAAAATGTTCTGGCTTAAAAAAGAAAACCAGGGGCACAGCTTCTATTTTTTCAGTCAGACAGTTATTGTTCGAATGAGTAAAAGACAGCCAAAGTAACAACTGATTCACAAAGTGAAGTGGAAGTTAACAACAATACAGTCTCTCAGTGTGGTTTTCTTAGATTTACCTATCCACCAGTGGCGTAAGAATAGCCCCCGCAGCCCCCGGGGTGTGGGGGGCCCGAGCTCCAGAGGACCCCCTCTGGCACTGTGCACAGGCGGGCAGGCCCCTAGCCTGAGAGTTCCTGACTGGGTCTGGAGCATGGGAGGGATCCCTCCATGCACTTTGCAGGGGGTCCCCTCAAATTTCTTTTCGCCACTGCTACCCACTTGACTCTCCATCACAGCTTCATGATATAAATCCTGTGTGGAACTAACCATTTGTGACACCCATTACAGTGTATTATTTTGCAAGTCTCACCAAGCTTTTGGTCTGAATGAATTACAGTGTAGAACAACTTTCAGTATTATAACATAAGGAGTTGCATCAGGGGAAAATGAAGTACATCTTGAGATCGTAAATAAGGGTCAAGACCTAGGCATGAATGAGTTTTATTAAGTCCCTCTGTACTCTTCATTGTTAAATCTGAATGTATGGAAAGTTGCTTGGGCCCTTTCCTACTTAGGTCTAGATCTTCATTAGAACACAAAGGTATTCGGGCCACACATTCTTGTGGGGCCCTTTTTCAAAGAAATGTAATCTTATTTTTATCCCCTTATTAAGAACATCACAATCATGAACAATGGAGTCAGTCGATATGGTCTTAACAAGGTCCAGCACATATTTTAACATGGACTCACAGTCTATGAGTTTGCTATTCCTATGGTGTTTTATTTTACATCAATATCTCCATTAATTTCTGTGGAAGGGTGTTGTAGTAAGAGTAGGTGGCCATGTGTGTTGCTGGATCTACTCCAGCACTGAGCTGGACTATATTTACTACTGTTTCGGGTCCTTTTTGGATGTAGTGACTTTAGAAGTGCAGTTTGTAAATAGGAACAGATGTATTCATTTGTGGGTAGGTGCATGTCCCTTCCTAACCCTTCCTTAACCCCTCCTTACTTCTCCCTTAACCACTCCCATTTTGTAGTAAATATTCACTATTTTCCAGCTACTCCCCTTTATCCCTTCCACATTTACTACTAAAATGTATTCTTATGTGTGTGGAGATTCTAGAGTTGGGGTGAAGATCTCCGCACAGAAAAAGATAGGAGAGGTGGAGGTTGAAGCACCAAATGTTGGTATTAAAATAGCATTTTGTAGTACATTAGTAGAACTATTATAGTACTGCTAATTGTACTATAAAAATCAGTTTGTAAATAGGCCTCTTAGTGTTGGCATGTACCTACAATGAATAACAGCGCAGAACAAGGGCTGGTAGCTGCTCCAGTGAAAAAAAACAAATGCAGCTAAAATAATAATTCTGCCATGTTTGGTTTGGGATATGCAACAGAGATGATCCAACCACTATTTTTAATGTCTATTTAAAATCAAATTGACTGGTGAAGTCAGATTTTTAATAAATATTTAGGAAAAGTAACTTTTAAGGCTCGATTGTTTGGGCCCTATTCACAAAAGTAACCTACACTTTTGAATACATTTACACTTTTGAGTAAGTTCACTACTTTTTAGTATTTACAAACTCCTAGTATAAGTTACTGCTAAAAAAACAGTAGTAAGTCCAGCACTGCACATTGTCAACCAATGGTACTGCAACACCCTCCCATGGAGGTAGGGACTTAAAATGTAAAACCCCATAAGAAATAATATTAAATTATTGAACCTTCAGTGGGCTAATTAAAATTATCCTGTCAGCTGCTGACCCCTGTCAGTGCTTACCTTTAATGAGGTGTGAAAATTACTCCCAGAGCAGAAAAATAGTTTAGTCTTTTTAGCAGAAAGACCTGGGTGTGAGGTTTGTGACTCTTCTCAACTAAGGACGGGCATCTAGTGAGGGCTTAGAAACTTCATTAACTTGAAACAGACTAGGGTGAGGCTTGCCCAGTCATAGGTAAGTGTAAAGGGAGACCTGGGGAAGAGAAGCCTTTGTTTCCTGGTAAATGAATTAGGGTGCATACCCAGTATTCCTAGGAACTCAGGTAATTACATACATAAAAATACGGAGTGTTCTGATGGGATTCATTCAAAAATATTAATAATTTAGGGAGCCTAAATGATTGCCAATCAAAACCCTTGTGGATCCTATTGAATGAAATGCACATTTCGAAGTTCACATAGATGTATTTTATGAATATTATGGATCACAACAGTAAATCAAAAAACAGTTAAAACAATAGATGTCTTTGGTGTAGACGCAGTGCATGTCAAATGGTGAAGAGATAACAAAGTGCATAAAGGGTTATATACAGTTAACATTGGTCACATGAATAAAAATGAAGCAAGCATTCAGATACATGAAATCAGGGATTCAAAAGTCCAACATTCAATGAGTGACCAAAGCCATAGATCTTTAGATGTTTTGTCTCCAAAAATGCATTGAAAAGGGTCTTTCTCAGGACAGAAACAGGTAGCAATATAAAAAAGAAGGCAGTAATAAGAACTGTCAGTCCATGGTACACTAAAGAATGACATAAAATCCATGGAAGTGCCTGTGCTACAAGAAGATCAGCTGACTTGCTAGGTGTAGAGAAATTAGTTTGCTTGTCGCTGTGTATCTAAAAAATGAATCAGTCAGTGATCATTCCAGGAACTATAAGTATGTTAATTGATTGTTTTGAGTACTAGCTCAAAACAATCATATCATGCCTAGATTTCACAGTAGGTATTAGCAAAGTAAAATCTGGCAATGCTCAGAAAACATAAAAATGCCAGGCACTGATGATAAACAACCAATGGGGCGTGAATCTACGAACAGGACGACCAATGTTACAGCCAAAAGTGAAGAGAGAAAATAATGGCCTGTGAATGCACCAATCACCAGTTTTGGAGAAAATCAATATGAATTGTCCAGAGGCATGAAAGAATTGCAAAAAGGGGATAGAGAATCAGCTTATGGAAAAATCACCTAGAGCAGATTGGTAACTGACTAAATACCAACATGCAAACAGTACCTCTCTGGATGCATCTAAACACAATTAATTTAAAATTTTAAAAAACGAAAGTCATATGGATCAAACAACCAATGAGAAACCAGTGTGGTACTATAAGTGTGATTTGATCACTGCACACACAATAGGGTATAAATACCTCGCTTAAAAGGATATTATAAATCATCTTTTGCTCTGTCACAAAGGTATAGAGATGTACATCAATGTAAAAACATGCTGTGTTTATCAGACCATGAAGAAAAGGAGAATTGATGTTGACTGTGAGGAAGCATGAGCGAATGATAATGAAGAACTCACTGCTAGCAAGTCTCTTAACTCATCAGAGCACAGCTGTGGTCAAAAGCGAAAGTGTGCAGAATGCTTGAAGAAGGCTCACAGATGACGCAAAAGAAAACAGGGCAGGTGTAAAAATTTGAGAAATCTAAAAGGAACATCAAAAAAAGACCAATTAATATGCCACTACATGAAGGCCTCATAGGATGAATGGATAAATGTGCTGCTGGGTCAAAAGCAGGGTCACAAAAAAGACAGTTTTGAAAGAGTGAAGTAAGTAAGTAAGTAATTTATTGCATATAGTTAATTAAAACCATTACAAATTGTGTTAAAAAAACATTGATTTGTCAGAAACAGTGTGTAATTTAAAAAGAAAAAATTGGGAAAAGCCCCTTTTTTCAAGATTCAACGTTATTCAACAATACTCTGTGTATAAAATAGTTCTCTATTTAGTCCATCTTTTTACATATGTCTTAAATCGTGTGCTAAAATCATGGGCAGTGTTGTGACGTCACAATGCGATGCTGTCGCTCGTTTTTGGCAGTCATCCACTTTCTTTGTAGGGACGGTGTGCGAAAAGTCCCAATGCGCGCCGATCCTCTATAATGTTGCAAGAGTCATGTATTTGTCAGAGGTGCTAAGTGTGCCTAAGGCATCGAATATTCAACTGGAATAATGTGCAAAGCGCAAATGTAACCTAAACGTTACAACCTCCATTTATTGGTCATCTGTTGCGGGGTTTGAAGGTTTTGTGCAAATAGCTGGTGTGGTTGAAGAGTCGTATACGAATGACATGTATTCTTGTCATTACTTGTCGTTATACTACTGCGATGTACCAGTGAGCACTATGTGTTTGGTTTTAGTAATAGTTGATTGACTTTCTGCAGAAATCTGGCTGCCCTACATGAGATCTGCAATGAGTGGCTGTTTAGTAGTAGCATTAAGGCCGGTCGACAAGATCTAACTTGGGAGGAGCAGAGTGCGTGAAGTAGGTATTGCCTTCTCAAATGGTTCACAGCTGGGCAGATGCACACTAGGTGTATAAGGGATTCTTCCGCCTGTCCACAAAGTCTGCAAAGCATAGTTGGCCATGATTGTTTCCACGCGGGAACTTGGTCTTTTGATGTAATTGCTCCCAGTCTGACCAAAAGTAGCTGATGTTGGATTGATGGAGTTATATGCTGGACAAGATATGGCTGGGGCAATTGTGTCTCATATGTCGATAGAACCATCCAGCCATGTTTTTTCTTTGTTAGAGCTGCTTTGTCCATTATCCAAGCCTTTTGTTTTGCGGCATTATTGGCAATTTTTTTGAATGCGGCGAAGCTGTAGTCAGTGTTCCAGGCGTCGTGCATGTCTAGCGTTGTTAGTGCGTTTTCAAGTACGGTGTGCCAGGCTTTTGTTCCTTTGGGTTGGTTCTTTATTTCTGTCCAACAATGCCCCAACAAGGAATCCTCTTCTGCTGCTTTTAATTCCCAGCACATTTTTATTATCGCTGCTTGTCTGACAGGATGTTGATTTAGTAGCCCGAATTCTAAGCGAACTTGGGCTTGTGACGTGAACTGTGGCATCCTGAAAATTCGTTTGATTAAACCGGACTGTTGGAGGTTCAGGAAGTTGGCGTCTTGACCTTTGAATAATTCTGAGCCATAAGTAAGGGTCGGTAAAAACTTAGCTGCAATGACTTTTAATAGGTGGAAGTTTGAAGGACATTGCAGTTTCTGTTTTAACATATTTAGTACAAAACTGAGTTTGTTTGCTTGTGCTTTTCTGAGGTTTAGATGTTCTTTGAGGGTGAACCTTTTGTCGACCACTACTCCCAGATATTTGTAGGAGTCACAGTGCTCTATTCTGTTTCCTGATGCGTTCCACCGGTATTTTTTCCTATTTGGCGCTGTCGTGGCCGAAAAACACATGACCTTAGTTTTATTCAGATTCAAGGACAAGCCATGGTCTTCCATATATTCGACCAACTTTGTGATCAAGCGCTGTAGGCCTACTGGTGTCTGGCTGCATAAGATGATGTCATCTGCATATTGCAGGCCTCTTACTTTACAGTGAGCGATTTTCGGGGGGTCACTTTGAACTTCTGAAAGCCTCTTGTCCAGATCTGCGGTAAAGATATTAAAGAGGCTGGGAGCCAGCACGCATCCCTGCTTTAGGCCGATATATGTGGGGATCCTTGCTGTAGTACATTCTCCATTACCCAGTTTTATCTGTACCCATGTAGATGTATACAAGTTGACGATGGCCCGTAGTAGTGATGGTGGAACGCCCCAATTCGCCATCTTTTGCCACAGCTGTTGTCTGGGAACCATGTCAAATGCTGCTTTTAGGTCGATAAAGCAGGTGTACAGTTTGGCGGATTTTCGCTTAGCTTTTTCGACCAAAAGATTCAGTGCAAGCAGGTTACACATCGTGTTTGTGCCAGGTCTGAAGCCTGTTTGTGTGACTGGGATGAACTTGCTAGAAGCGACCCAATCTTCTAGAGCTGTAAGAAGGTTTGATGCATATAGTTTTGCTTCAACATCAATTAAAGCAATTCATCTGAAGTTCGCTGGGTCCGACCTTGCACCTGCTTTGAAAATTGGATGCAGAATGCTGCCTTTCCAAGATTCTGGCACGGTGGTGGTTTGGAAGGCATGATTGAACAGAGGTTTAAAGTAATTTGCCCAGAATGATCTATCTTGTTTAAAAAGTCCATTCGGTAGGCCGTTTGGACCTGGCGCACCGTTGGATCTTAATTTTTTTATGGTCATTTCAATTTGGTTAGATCGAATCCAATTTTCCTCAAACTGATTTTCTTTGTCGTCCTTATTTGATTGGTGTACCGTGATGTTATCTGTAGTATAATATTGGTAATTGGTGTTCTTGACTATGTGATTTTTGGTTAGGTGAGCTATCCAGTCTGCCTCTAGGATATTCGCGTTGTGTTGGCGGAAGGATCCATTCGCAATACTGTTTATTTCTGCCCAAATTTTTTTATTATTATTTGATTTACTTGTTTCCAATAGTTTTAGCCAGATTTCGGTTTGTTGTGTTTTCTTTGCCATCCAGACCTCTTTTTTATAATTCTATCTTAACTGGTATATTTGTTGCTTTTCCCCTTCAGTGGTTGTTAGGGCATTTCTATGTAATTTTCTTATTTCTCGGTTTAATGACCTTTTTTCCGCTACTAAGGAGCCTGAGGGCTCTGTTGTTTTTTTTGCACGTTGTTTTGTGTTCTGCAAAGGGAATTTAGAAATCAGCATCTTGGTCATGTTCACCCAATTTTCCCATGGCTGTGTTGGATTTTGTGCTTGAGTGATCGATGGTGAGTTTTTTAGATAATTCATTATTTCCTCCATGTTTTTGCCATTCCATGCCAGCCTTTTTAGATTGTACGGGCTCGGAATTTCGGACAGATCGTTGCATTCTACGGCTTTTTGTGTGTGGATTTGAAGGTCGATTGACTGTGGGCTATGATCGCTCTCGAGTCTGTGTATTATTTGAAATCTTGAGATCTTTGGTAGTAGCACTATGTCCACTATTGTATAGTCTAGGACAGAGTGTGTCTGCTTGGATTTTCTGGTTGGTTTTGCTGGTTGATCTTGAGGGAAGCGACCGTTTAAGATTATCATTTCTGTCTCGTGTAAGATTGAAACGCATGATTGGCCGGTGTGGTCTTTTTTTTTCTCGATAATTTGTAATTACTGGGGGAATCATTTGCCGTTTTAATTTGGTTTGTTGTTTCGTTTGCTCCGAAGCCTCTTGAAGTAGGAACATATTGAAGTCGCCAGACAGCATGATTCTTGCTTGCGGGAAAGTTGATTGCAATGATTTAATCAATATTTTAAGGGTCGTGAGTTTCTCTTGCTTTTCTTTTGAAGCTGGGTGAATGTAAATGTTGCAAATTATTAGGAGCCTTTCCACTTTGTTATGCTGCTGGCGATTAAGGGGACCTCGGGAGAGTGAGATTTTTATGCATTGGATTCAAGTTTGTCCTAGATCTATCTGTTCATAGGACCATGGTATTTTTGTGCTAAGATAGATTGATAAACCGCCAGATGGTCTGCCTGATGTTTTACCTTTTGTGGCGGTTTGCTGGAGTTCTTTGAATCCACTGATCTGTGTTGGTGACGTGGTCCAGGTTTCCTGAAGTAGTAGGATGTCAAATGTTTTGAAAAAAATTTGTAGATCTACCTCATCTGCCTTGCTGCCTAAGCCGTTAATGTTCCAAGAGCACAGTTGTAATGTGTTCTTTCATGATTTGTTTACCTTGATCTCCATGACCCCGGTGGGTGGGAGAAGGACTTTTCGCGCTTGACTAGTTACTTCTGGTATTTCTTGATTTACTATACGCAGGTTTGACCAACTCTCCTGGGCTTTTGCTGTGGATCCTACTGCCCCCCCGGAGTAATCCGCTTTGCCTTGCTGATCTTAATTCGGCTGTTTGATTTAGGGGGTCTGGGTAGCGCTCTTTTTCTGTTGTTCTTATTCCTATTCCCCATTTGGCAAAGGAATCTCTTTGGCTCCAGACTTCCATTGTGGTTGTTGGATCGTTTCAGGTGACGATCGTCATTTCCCTCTCTTTCTCATTTGGTATTGATTTAAATTGAATGCTTACTATGTGGTTTGTGTTTAGGTGTTTTAGAGTTTCGATTGAATTTGCAAGCTTAAGTATTGCACTGCGATTGAGAATATCGTGGGTACCTTTTGACTTGTAATGTGGAATCAGTTCCAGAGTTACTAGGCCATCGGGGCATGTTTGATCTTCATTGCTTTTCCGCGGATCAATTTTATAGTGGTGTAAACTTGCAGAAATTCCACTGAGTATGGCCTCTTCTGCCCAAAGGTTCCCCTCAGTTGAAATCTGGGGGCGAGATATATTTGTCACTGTGGGGTCAGTTCTGTCAAATTTTGTATTTTGTAAATTAGCTTGTTCTCCTGATGCTGGAGACCGATCGGTCTGAATTTCCGAGCTGTTCCTGAGTTTCGGTGGGTCCTGCTGTTCTACCACTTTTTCGCTGGCTTGAGCTTTTGCTTGCTTGGGAAAGTAATGGGAAATACTTTGATGTTCTGCTCGTGGGGTTTGCTGTGATTTCCTGTTTTTATTTTGATGCTTTTTGGGAGCGACCGATTGCCAGGGGTCTTTTTGTTTGGTTGTTTGCATTGTTGCCAGGATTGGTGGTCTAATTATTGTTTTACGATTGTCGAATTGATATTTCGATTCAGGCGATTTTTCAGTATTTTGTTTGTTTGCCATCTCTTCCGCTGGTCCGTTTCCTGGAGTTGATACCTGCGAGTTCGTCTCCTGGTCACTTATAATTGATTGATCTTGGGCCTGTTTTTGGGAAGCCTGAGTTATTGCTTGAGCTCTTTTTTCCTTGTTATGCCTTGATTTTCTCAGCCTTTTACGTTCCCGTTTTGCTAGTTGGTTACTGGGATTTTGTTGTTGCGGTTTTGAGATTGCTGCTTCGGGCCCTGGGTTGTCATTGTGTTGTTCGTTTTGGATATTACTTCGGGTCAGGTCAGTATCTGTCAGAGTGTCGGGGGTTGATTCTCTTAAGTTGCCAACCTTTCCCTCCGTTTTTTCCAAAGCGCCAAGAAAAAAAGCAGAGTTCTGCTGAGTCAACGTTGTTTTTGTGTGACTGCTATCCACCGGTATAACTGCGTTTGTTGTTGTTTTTTTTTTTACTTCTGACAGTATATCTGTAAGAATCTCCGGGATGGTCTTTAATTGATGCATGGTGCTTGTGCATTGGCATTCGTGATACATGGTGTGTGGGTCTTTTTGCACCCGCTCAATGATGGAGTTTAATGCTTGAATTTTTCTTTCTATACCAGATACATGTTGGGCGAGGGCCTGCAGGAGATCTACTTGCAACTCTAGTTTTTCTGAGTGTTGGAATAGGGCTGTTGAGATTGTTTCCATTATGTTACAAAAAAGACAGTTTTGAAAGAGTGAATAACATTCAAAACAGACTCATAAATATAGTCAGAATTACAGACTTTAAATATTGAACAGAGTGGTCAATTGGCTTTATTCATCCAGGCCATTCAGTCCATGCTCCATTGACCTAACCCGATTGAACAATTTATATTCATAAGGGTGCACCAAACGCGTTTCTTAGATTGTTTAAGAAATCTGATAGGGTAACCATCTCAGCCAATTGTTGGATCAAGAGATCTGATTCTATAAAGAAGTACATTTTCCTTGTGCAGTTTCTGCGAACTCTCAAAAATTGGCCAAAGGGGAGGTTGCCCCATAGAACCCTTGGATGATGGCTAGAGTACATCAGAAATTAATTGCTTTCACTGAGTATCCGAAAGAGGGTGGCGTATAGTGTTGTCATTGTCCCTAACATCAAGGTCTAGAAATGTGATAGAATTCATATCGAAAGGAGTGATGAATTGAATATCAATGGCTCTGGAATTGATCCAATCAAAGTACCCCAACAGAGAGGCTTCATCCCCATTCCAAATCATGAATACATCATCTATATCGCAACCATAATGCGATTTTGTTGATAAATGGGTTGGTGTCATTGAAAAGAACCGCCATGATCATCAGTAAAGTGGTTGGCCAGATCTGGAGTGTGGGAAATGACATGCAAAGCTTCTTGTTACGGAATGTTGGTATAAAGTGCCTGTATGCCCATGGGCATTAATAACTGTTTTTGCTGCCAAATGAGAAACCCTCAAGTTGCCAAATGACATCTATACTATCTCAGACAAAAGCCAGTGAAGTGGGAACAAATGTTTTCAAGAATGTATCCACATTCTGGCTGAAGGGTTTAAGGATGGAACCATACCTTGATCATACTGGTCAGCCCAGGAAGCTAGTTTGTTTTTTATGGATTTTAGGGACAGCATAGGTCATGGAATGCTTGGATGCTTTTCGTTTAGAACGTTTTGTTCATTTTTACTCCAAAAACCTTTATTGAGACCAACTTGTGTGGCTGCACTGATGAGGGTGTGGATGTCAGAGGTGGGGTCGCATCTCAAACTGGTGTAGTGGTCTTCATTGGATTGTTGCCTGTTGACCGCTTGTCTTCAGGTTTTATAACAATGGTTCGATTGGAACTTAGGGGCTGCAGTGCTGCATTTTCGTCTTGTAAAATATTGTAGCGTATACATCTGCATTGATGATTTAGGTGGTTGATGTCCCTTAGTACAGCTTTCTCATTTGTTCCCTGGGTCATCTGTAGCCAGCTTTGCACCACAACAGTGGGAGGGGGAGCTGGCCCTAGAACATCGAAGGTCTCCCGCGCTTCGATGTTAATTGGCCCCCGGGTGGCCCAAGTCCCGGGGGCATGGTGGGGGGGGGGATAATTTAATGTGTGGGGGCCTCAAAGGGCCCCCCAATCCCTGGGGACCGCCACCCCCCGGGGCTTTTTTTGAAAAATGGTGCGGGAGGGCTCTGAGCCCTCCCGCAGCCAGCCCCGAGGACCACCACCTCCCGGGGCTTTTTTTAAATTAAAAATAAAACCAGTGTGGGGGGGCTCCAGCCCCCCACACGCCCCGGGACCGCCACCTCCCGGGGCACTAAACATTTTAATATGGGGGTCCGTTACGGACCCCAGAGCCCCGGGGACCACCACCTCCCGGGGCTGTGTACTGAATGGGAGGGGGCCGCGCGGCCCCCTCCTGGAGCCCTTGATGGCCCTGGGGACCACCACCCCCAGGGCCAGCTCCTGCAGTGTCCCGGGGTGCCTACCCCGGGACACTGTAGTTTGCTATGGCAGGACGGGAGCCTCGCGGCTCCCGTCCTGCCATAGCAAACTGCTTTGGATATTAGAAGAGAGAGCAGGGAAACCTGCTCTCTCTTCCAATATCCAAAGCGATTGCTTTTCCACATGGGGAGCAGCATGTCAGCTGCTCCCCATGTGGAACAGCAATGCCGGCTCCCAAGGGACGTGGGGAGCCGGCGGGACTGTGGGGGATTGGGGACCCCCCACAGTCCCCAACGGAGAGGGCCAGCCCCGGGGGATGGGGTCCCCGGGGCAAGTAGTGGCCCGGGAGGGGGGCCACGCGGCCCCCTCTCCAAAAAAGAGAAAAAAAATGGGGAAAAAAAATGGAAAGGCCGGCCCCGGGGATGGGGTCCCCGGGGCCTTAAAATGGCCAGAGGAGGGGGCCACGCTGCCCCCCTCAAAATAATAAATATAGAGGCCATGCCCCGGGGGATGGGGTCCCCGGGGCCAATACAGGCCCAGGGAAGGGGGCCACGCGGCCCCCTTCCCATTTTTTATTTTTTTGTAATTTAAAAAAGGGGTAAGGCCCTGGGGGATGGGGTCCCCAGGGCCCAAAAGAGAAAAAAAGGAAGGGGGGCCACACAGCCCCCTTCAGAGACAAAAAACGATCGGGCCCGCAGGCCCCGCCCCTTCCTTCACCACTCTGCAAACGCGCCCCTGGCGCGTTTGCAGAGGGGAACAAATTCCCCTTGAATACTGGGGGTCCCTGGGAGCCAACTAGCCCACCAGGAACCTCCAGTATGCGCCAGGGAGCTGCCTTGCAGAGACGTGTAGAGAGGCCACACCCCTTTTACACCTCTCTGCAACGCAGCTCTGTGGCGCTTTTGGAGGTATATGGTGGGCTAGTTGGACTCCGGGGACCCTCAGGATTCAAGGGGACTTAATCCCCCAACTTAAAACGCGCCACGGGGCGCGTTTGCACAGTGGTGAAGGGAGGGCGGGGCTTCAGGTGACATGTGTGCAAACAGGCCCCGTGGCGCGTTTTAAGATGGGGAATTAAATTCCTTCAATCCTGAGGGTCCTGGGGCCAACTAGCCCAACAGGTACATCCAGAAAGCGCCACAGAGCTGCATTGCAGAGAGGTGTAAAGGGGTGTGGCCTCTCTACACGTCTCTGCAACGCAGCCCCTGGCGCATATTGGAGGTTCCTGGTGGGCTAGTTGGCCCCTAGGGACCCTCAGGATTCAAGGGGACTTAATCCCCCAACTTAAAACGCGCCACGGGGCGCGTTTGCACAGATGTCACCTCAGGCCCCGCCCCCTCCCTTCACCATTGTGCAAATATTCCTCTAAAATCAGCCGAAATACGAATTCCGATTTACTCACCTGTTATAAGGAGAGACCTCAGTGCTGTATCTTTCAGCCCAGTACTGGTCCTGAAAAGTAATTTTAACCGTACTTACCAGTAACTTGAATTTCCTTCCATAGGCTAACATTGACTGGTTTCAATTGGAAATTCTTCTAAGTGTGGAGTTTTGGAACTTTAAAATATTCCTGTAAAATCAGCCGAAATACGAATTCCGATTTACTCACCTGTTATCAGGAGAGACCTCAGTGATGCATCTTTCAGCCCAGTACTGGTCCTGAAAAGTAATTTTAACCGTACTTACCGGTAACTTGAATTTCCTTCATAGGCTAACATTGACTGGTTTCACTTGGAAATTCTTCTAAGTGTGGAGTTTTGGAACTTTAAAATATTCCTCTAAAATCAGCCGAAATACGAATTCCGATTTACTCACCTGTTATCAGGAGAGACCTCAGTGCTGCATCTTTCAGCCCAGTACTGATCCTGAAAAGTAATTTTAACCGTACTTACCGGTAACTTGAATTTCCTTCATAGGCTAACATTGACTGGTTTCACTTGGAAATTCTTATAAGTTTTGATTTTTGAAACATACAAATATTCCTCTAAAATCAGCCGAAATCCGAATTCTGATTTACTCACCTGTTATCAGGAGAGACCTCAGTGCTGCATCTTTCAGCCCAGTACTGGTCCTGAAAAGTAATTTTAACCGTACTTACCAGTAACTTGAATTTCCTTCCATAGGCTAACATTGACTGGTTTCACTTGGAAATTCTTCTAAGTGTGGAGTTTTGGAACTTTAAAATATTCCTCTAAAATCAGCCGAAATACGATTTCCGATTTACTCACCTGTTATCAGGAGAGACCTCAGTGCTGCATGTTTCAGCCCAGTACTGATCCTCAAAAGTAATTTTAACCGTACTTACCGGTAACTTGAATTTCCTTCCATAGGATATCATTGCCTGCTTTTTGCTGAAAAAGTTTCTAAGTGTTGATTTTTGGAACTTTAAAATATTCCTCTAAAATCAGCCGAAATCCGAATTCTGATTTACTCACCTGTTATCAGGAGAGACCTCAGTGCTGCATCTTTCAGCCCAGTACTGATCCTCAAAATTAATTTTAACCGTACTTACCGGTAACTTGAATTTCCTTCATAGGCTAACATTGACTGGTTTCACTTGGAAATTCTTCTAAGTGTGGAGTTTTGGAACTTTATAATATTCCTCTAAAATCAACCAAAGTACGAATTCCAATTTACTCACCTGTTATCAGGAGAGAACCCAGTGCTGCATCTTTTAGCCCAGCACTGACCCTGAAAAGTAATTTTAACCGTACTTACCAGTAACTTATATTTTCTTCCATAGGAATCCTTTGTCTGGTTTTCAGCAGAAAAGTTTCAAAGTGTCGATTTTCACAAACTACAAATATTCCTTAAAAATCGCCTGTATGACTTAAACGCATTCTTTCAACTGTTTACAGGAGATGCACCAGTGCTGGATCCAGGATCCAACACTGAGTAACAAAAAGTAACTGATAACAGTTTTTACCTCCTAAGTGAATTTCCTTCCATAGGATAACATTGGTCATTCTATGAGAAAAGTTTCTAAGTGTCAACTTTTAAAGTACAATAATATTCCTTAAAAATCACGACTGTAACCAAAACGCTTTTACTCAACTGTTTACAGGAGATGTCCCAGGACTGAATCTAGGATCCAGTCCTGTGGTTAGAAAAAGTAATCCATAAAGTAACTAATTGCATTTAACTAGAAATTCACATTGAGCTGAATGTTGCATTGTGTTTGAAAATGTGTTGCCCATTGCAACAACTGTAACTACTGTACTTAAAAGTCTATTGCCTATGTGCAAAGTATTTAAACTAAAGTAATTCATTCTGAAAAGTATTTTTTGTAATGTATAATATAATTACAATATAATTTAAAAAATAAAATATGTAAAAAAAAAATTCTAAAAATTTCGAAATCAGTATGAAAAAAATGTATATAACAATTAATACATTTAAAAATTGTCATTTACAAAACCTTTGAAATTCACTGAAAAACCGTAGGTTTCAGACATGTTATAGTTACAAATTAGCATTTAAAAAACCTTTGAAATTCACTGAAAAAACCATAGGTTTTAGGGACGTTATAGTTACAAATTAGCATTTAAAAAACCTTTGAAATTCACTGAAAAAACCATAGGTTTTAGGGACAGTTATAGTTAGTTGGACATTGCACTCGTACAAAACCCGTGAAATTCCCCCGTTATAGTTAGTTCAGCTAACTATAACTCGCGCCCCACAATGCACTGCTGATGACGTCACATATTACATCACTCATGACATCGTCAGTGACATCACTGATGACATCACTGATGACATCTCAAATGACATCACTGATGACATCATCCACGTGATAATCTGATGCAGCTCTTCACACCCTAATATAACCTTTGATACACCCAATCTAAATTACAGACTGCCATTCGCAAAACCATAGACACTCCAACACCAATAACTACATACCCACTCACTGATTCTTAGGTCTACACACACACATCCACTCACTCACCCATACAGTCACTCATACTTATGGTCACTCAATACAGGACTATCAAATGCACTCTTACTCCTATATAGACACTCAAACACCGCCACTCATCCATAGAGGTACTCACACACCTAGTCAGTCATGCAAATAATTAAACACACTGCCATTTACTCACCTATACAGTTATACACACACCAGCTCACTTAATCATACAAATACTAGCACATTGTTATGCTCTTATACAATCACTGATACAAGCACACACTCATCCATACAGCCACTATCACAATCACTCACTCTCACATATAGCTATTTATATACTCCAACACACATATATACTGCCTTTCACATATGTAGTTACTCACACATGTACCACTGGGACATACATTCACTCACTAACACACTCTTACACACACTTACCCACCCATACAGTCTATCACAGATGCACTCTTGAAACCATCCACCCAGTGAATCACCCACTCACACATCTATGCACAGTCGCACACACCACATCCACACAAACACTCAGGCACCCATACAGATACTCAGACAACAAATCAATAACTCTTATAGACACTCATGTAGCTATTCACAAACCCATGCAGCCACTTACACAGCAACAGACAGATACAGACATTCACCCAGTTTAGTCACTAACCCATGCATTCAGTAATCACTCACTTATAGAATTAGTCACGCACCTACTAAATCATCCATACAGACACTTATACACCCACTCATTCTTCAATACGCCTTTCCCTATATATATAAAAAATATTTAAACTTTACAGAAACACACAGTCACTGGATGATGTCATCAGTGATGTCATTTGAGATGTCATCAGTGATGTCATCAGTGATGTCACTGACCATGTCATGAGTGATGTAATATGTGACGTCATCAGCAGTGCATTGCGGGGGCGCGAGTTATAGTTAGCTGAACTAACTATAACGGGGGAATTTCACGGGTTTTGTACGAGTGCAATGTCCAACTAACTATAACTGTCCCTAAAACCTATGGTTTTTTCAGTGAATTTCAAAGGTTTTTTAAATGCTAATTTGTAACTATAACGTCCCTAAAACCTATGGTTTTTTCAGTGAATTTCAAAGGTTTTTTAAATGCTAATTTGTAACTATAACATGTCTGAAACCTACGGTTTTTTCAGTGAATATATATATATATATATATATGTATATGTTTTTCACAATTCCATTATTCTTCTTATGATCCAACGAAATCGAGGCGACACTCCGGGGGGTATTTTTTTCCAAAAGAGTTTTTCATTTTAAAACCGGGGAAACAAGGGACAGTCTACGTGTTTCGACGATTTACCTTCCACAGGACCATAGAGTCCTGGTGTCTAGCTAGTCCTTTTAAATATTTGTGAACATAGTCCATCAATAGTGTTTACTATTCAGGTAGTAACTAGACCTCACCCATTGTTTTCCCTATTAAGCAATTAATCCACAATGTTTCACATTGAATTCATGTAAAGTACATTAATTTGACATAGCTTAATTAGGTTTTTTGCAATTCATGCAGAAATGAGACATTTCAATTTTCAATCACAGTAAAGTACTCAAATTCATAAAATTATTCTTTATATACAGTGCAAGTATTAAGTAGCAATCAACAGACGGAGGAGCCCCTGCTATCCATTTAGGTGCAAGAGAGCAAGTGCATGAGAGTGAGAGTATACTGGAGCTGGAGGGATGAGATGAGATTGATCATATGAACTATTATAAAGTGCAAATGCAATGTTGTTATTAGGATAATGATTTCAAATTCTCTATATGAGGTTTATTCAAAGGTACAATTCATCAACGCACCATCAACGCCACCTTCAAATCCGGCACCTTCCCAGACGACTGGAAATGCGCAGAAGTCAAGCCCCTCCTCAAGAAACCCTCTGCAGACCCGCCAGACCTGAAGAACTACCGACCCATCTCTCTCCTTCCCTTCGCAGCCAAAGTCACTGAGAAGATCAACGCCCAGCTGACTAACTTCATCGAAGAGAACTCCATCCTCGACCCCTCCCAATCCAGATTCCGCAACAACCACAGCACCGAGAACGCCCTCCTCACCACCACAGACGACTTCCGCATGCTCCTCAACCAAGGCCACACCGCAGCCCTCATCCTACTCGACTTCTCCGCAGCCTTCGACACCATCTCCCACTGCACCCTCGCAGCCAGACTCCACGACACCAGAATACAGGGAACCGCCCTCGACTGGCTCCACTCCTTCCTCACCAGCAGAACCCAAAGAATCAAACTCCCGTCTTTCCTCTCCGAACCCACAGAGATCAACTGCAGATTACCACAAGGATCATCTCTCAGTAACACGCTCTTCAACATCTACATGGCCCCCCTCGATCCATTGTCAGACAGCATGGACTCAGCATTGTATCCTACGCAAACAACACCCAGCTCATCCTCTCCCTCGCGAGTGACCCCGAAACCACCAGACTCAGCTTCCAAGAAGGAATGAAAGACGTTGCAGCTTGGATGAGCAGCAGCTGCCTGAAACTCAACTCGGAGAAGACAGAAGTCCTAGTCCTCGGACCCTCCTCCTCTGCATGGGAAAACTCCTGGTGGCCCTCTGCCCTCTGCACCCTCCCAACCTAATGGACCATGCCCAATAACCTCTGCATCATACTCGACTCCTCCCTCACCATGACCCGACAGATCAACGCTGTCGCCTCCACCTGCTTCAACACTCTCCGCATCCTCCGCAAGACCTTCAAGTGGATCCCCCACGAAGCCAGAAAGACTGTCACCCACGCACTCATAGCAAGCAGACTGGACTATGGAAATGCCCTCTACACTGGAAACAACAAATCCCTGCTACGCAAACTTCAGACCATCCAGAACACCGCAGCCAGACTCGTCCTCGGCATCCTATGGCATGAGCACATCACCTAACACATGCAAGACCTCCACTGGCTCCCCTTCAAGAAGAGAGTAACCTTCAAGCTACTCACCCACACCTACAAATCCCTCCACAACAGCCGACCCTAATACCTCATCGAAAGAGTCTCCTTCCATGTACCCAAAAGGAACCTCCGCTCTGCCGACCTCGCCCTGGCAGAAATCCTGCGCATCCACAGAATCAGAGCGGGTCGCAGTCAAAGCCTGGAAAGAGCTCCCAGTCAGCATCAGACGCTCCCCTACTCTGCACACCATCAGGAAGAGCCTCAAGACCTAGCTCTTTGGCTGATCTGGAGCTGCACCCCCCCAGCGCCTCGAGACCCTCACGGGTGAGTAGCGTGCTTTAAACCCCCTGATTGATTGATTGATTCACAGTGATTTCTGAAAAAGTGAAAGTGCGATGTTAATAGTAAGGTGCTGTTTAAGAATTGTTTATAAGGTGCAGACGTAGCAACAGTTTGTTTGTGCCTAATTGCAATTTATAACATGATTTTATATTATACTGCCGGAAATGCTAAAGTAGCATTCCATTTAGTATTGGGATTTAAGTTAGCAGCACTGAGTTATTTATCACAAAGTGTCAATGTCATATAAAGTGCAACACGTGCATTATTTGGACTGCATTCACCACTTAGTAAAGTGCTAATGCATACATGATCCACAATGTTTGATTCAAAGATGCATGATCTGTCTCAGATTACATTTGCAATTATTCTGGTAGAGTAACCTTTCCTTATAAGTAAACAAACATTAGACAGCTCCCAGATGTTAAAATTCAATGATCAAGCTACTGTTATTTATCTTGTGGTTTCTATGTGCAAATTGCATTTTGTGAAATCCTTTATAAAAAATATTTTACAAAGAGTCATTTTATAAAATTATTTTGTAAAAATGGAGATGCTCTGGTAGCTCTCCATTCAATTGTCAACAATGAATGTTACTTCGAGGTGCCATTATTTAGCCGGCCTTTGCCAGTCACATTTTAGAAAATGCACAAATTAACAATTTCAAAGACAGTAAAATATAGACTGTGTTCACTACTTGATAAGGTGCTGATACATCAATAATTGTCAGCATTCATTTTATAAAGTGCATGATCTCTTTCTTATTCCACTTGCAATCATTGTAATAAATTAACTCTGCAAGAGATATATTTTGCAACAAATATATGAGATGTGTAAATGCATTGGACGAATCCCAAATTTCAAGAATTGTTGTAGGAACTGCTATCTTACAGATGTACATGTAATTCCGCATCCAAGTTGTGTCCTATTGGTATTTCAGTTCCCATTTGAATTATCAGTCTAGATTCCATTTTTCTTAATAGTAGTTCTCTGTCACCTTCTCTCTCATTTCTCCTTATGTTTTTAATTCCAAAGTACTGAAGATTACTCGCTTCCTCTTGATGTTCTTCCCAGAAGTGTTTTGCAATTGGGTATGAGTAGTCTCTGTTTCTAATGGCCCGTAGATGGTGCAAAATTCTTACTTTAACTATGTTGGCAGCACTTCCCACATATTGTTTTTTACAAGGACATTTTAGGACATATAAATCACAAAGTCAGTATTGCAGGTAATATGTTCTTTTATCCTTTCTGTTTTTCCATTTTACAATTTATATTCCTTATGGTTTTTTTCCATGTTCACAGGCTTTACATTTAGCACATTTCCGGAAGCCTGGTTGATTGAGCCAGCTCGTTTTGTTACCTATCTCAGTGGAGAAGTGGCTTTTGGTTAAAATTTCTCCCAACGAGGCAGTCTTTCTGTAGGTAATATTCTGGAAATACATCAGTTCTTCATTCAAGGATTTGTCAGATCTTAAGATTTTCCAATGTCTATGCATATTTTGTTTTATCTCTTTATTTTGCATGTTGTAATCAATAATCAATTGAGTTTTCTCTCCTTCACTGTTCGTTGTTACTTTCTTTGGTACCAATAATTCATTTCTTGATTTCATTGATGCTTGTATCATGGCTTCACCTATTACTGCTATTGAGTATCCCCTCACAAGGAATCTATTTTTCATTTCAGTTATTTCATCCTTAAAGCCCTTGTCCTCAGAGCAGTTTCTTCTGGCTCGCAGCATTTCCCCATGAGGGATACTCAACCGTAGTTTTTCAGTATGCCCACTGTTTACATGTAAAATACTGTTACATGATGTTTTCTCTCTATGTATCTTTGTGCAAATGCACATGTCCTTTATCATGACCTCTATATCCAAGAACATGATTTGTTCTGAAATTATTGTATGAGTAAAAGTAAGGTTTAAATTATTCTCATTCAAAGATGCAATGAAAAGCTCCAATTCTCTGCTTTCACCTTCCCAAATGATAAAGAGGTCGTCAATAAAGTGTGACCACATTTTGACATTTTCCAATCTTGTTGACTTATTTTCAGTCAAAATGATTTCTCTTTCCCAGTAGCCCATGAGGAGGTTCGCATAGGTTGGGGCAAACAAGGTCCCCATTGCAGTCCCTTGTTGTTGTAGGTAGTGACTTCCATTAAACATGAAAACATTATATGTAAGACAGAAATGCAACATCTCAATTAGTAAGTTCGAGTGCTCAAGATGATTGATTGAGCTATCCCGTAGAAAATGTTGGACTGCTTTTATTCCATCCTGATGCTTGATGGAGGTATATAATGAGACAACGTCAATTGTTGCCATCAAATATGAAAGCCTTCCAGGGTATATTTTGAATTTTATTTTAAAAATCCATTGAGTCTCTTAAGTAGGAAGGAAGAGCTGTCACATATGGTGCTAAGAAGAGGTCAATGTATCTCGAGGTATTTTCCAAGAGTGATTGTAGTTAGCTAACTAAAGGACGTCCTGGTGGATTGGTTAGGCTTTTGTGAATTTTAGGGAGTAAGTAAATTGTAGGAGTTATGAGGTATGTTGTTTTCAAGTATTTATATTCTTCTTCATCAATCAGTTCTTGTTGGTTCCATATTTTGAATTTTTCATGGTATTCAATTTTGATTTTCTGTGAAGGGTCTGTCTTCAGTTTGGTATAAACATCTGTTATTCAGCGCCTTGAGACCCACGGGTGTTAAGTGCGCTTTACAAATTCACATGTTATGTTATAGTGTAGCCCATTTCTGTTAGAATTTGTTTAAAAAAGCTTGTTTGAATTTAATTCCATCTTAATTTTTATGCTACAAAAATATGTTTTGTGCATATGTGCATATCTTTGGGTATCGATGTGCATGACATGACGTCTTTCCAATAAATTGTTTGGATGACCTTTTTCTAGTGCGCGACTTCGTGCTTATAAGTATTGATTGGCTGTGAGGTTTATTAAGTTTTAGGGTGGCTCTTTTTGCAATATTTGAGTGTCACTTCATGCCAAATAGACAGAATGTTATATTAACATTGGTTGGCTTTGTACTCATGATATTATTTAGTGCGCCAAGTGCTGTATATTATGTGTTTGATAAGACCTTTACTTTTTGCTATTTTCTCTTTTGCCAACTTGATGTTCTAGATTTACGCTTCGGACAGTACTGGCCAAACCTTTTTTTTTTTTTTTACATTGGTCCATACATCCAGACTTCTGTCTTCGGGGCTCCGAGGAGGAAATTATTAACTGACACCTTAATTTCTGGATGCACTAAAAAAAAAAGACATATTCATTAAAGTGCGTGTGAGGTAGATATCTTATCTGTCTTTCCATTTTGTTATTTTGTTCAATTCTTGGGTGGTTTTTTTTTCATTCACTGGTTTTTGTGATTCAAGATCCCATGTGGTGAAGTGTATTTGCGCTTTCCAGATTACATATACTTTTTCCTTTCTCTTTAATGGGATTATGATTTTCACTTTTGAGGTTATACTTTGGGCGTTTTGACCCTTTTCTTGTAATTTTTTCTTACTGGGATATTTTCTCTGTTTTTTTCCTCCTTTGTGGCTTTTCAAAAAAAATGTATATAAAATTCTTTTGAGAAAATTGTTTTGTGAACTGATGCCTTTTTTGAACGCTGTTCCTGATTTTAAATTCATCTGTAAATATATGGATTTATCTGCAATATGGACTGTGGTCTCAAAAAATCTATGCTTTTTAAATCTACAGCCTTGAAAACGTCGACGAAAACGGAGAAACACGTGTCGGCTGTTTTATGTCTGGAGTTTAGAGAAATTGAATACAAAAAGGAACAATAAAAGTGTTTTGGACATTTAAACTCATCTGGAATCCTCATATACTTTGGATTCTTGTCGGCCTGATTTCCATCTGTTTGCTTTGAATAACATTTTTGGACCTGTTGGATTGACAGACCTTATATTAACATTTCGCGGTGCTCTGGAAATGTTGATCGTATTTGTCTATTCCTTAGTTGTTTATCAGCCTCCATTGGATACTTCTCCCGGTCCTGTATTACAATATTGCCACCCTTGTCTGATGGCTTTATTATGATTCGAGCGTCCTCTTTTAGCTCTTTTAGTGCCTGTCTTTCTTTTAGGGTGATGTTACCTCTGCTCTGTCTTGAGTTTCTTCGAGCTAATTTGTTCAGGTCCTCAATTACGAGTTCTTGGAACAGATCTATCTTGTTCCCGGTGGTAACTGTGGACAGAATTTTGAACGTGATTTTAAACCACATTTCCTGAAAATTTGTATAGGTCAATTCTCAGATTGGCCAAGTCCATTTCAGAATCTGGGCAGAAGGAGAGTTCTTTATTGAGGATTTTTATTTGGTCTTCATTTAGAATTCTTGAATAGATTGACAACAAGATTACTTGATTTAATGCCTTTTTGATTTTGTTGTTCCATCTTCCTCTGCTTCTTCTGGTTTGGATTTTCCTCTCTCCCTGCCTGCTCCGACAGGTGTTCCTTTCCCCCTTCCTCTCTGTCGCGTATTCATGCGGATAAGTCGGAGTTCCCCAGAAAAAACCAACTTTCCCTGGTTGGAGTCTTCATGTGCTGAGCAGATCTCAGAGCTATCTATGGAGTCATCCGAGGTTAGTTGGATTCTGTTGCTTTATCCAACCTGGCTCTGTTCCTTAGCCCATTATACTTGTGTGCAAAGGTGTAGATTCAACCATCTTCATAGTCAATTCGATCCCGGTTAAATTTTCTTGCTTTCCTTTTCTCTATATCAGTTTCATGTTTTTCTACTCTTTTTTCCATTTGTTCCAGTAATTTCATAATTTCATCATTGATGGGATGTTTTTCCAGTTCATTTTCCAATTCTTTTTTTTTTCAGTTATTATCTCCAATTTTCTCTCAGCATGGATAATTAGGATGCACAATAATTTAAATGAGCATTCATTCGTGTCTTCTTGCCAGGTTTTTATGAGATCAGCATCCAGATCATTTAAAAAAGGTAAAATTAAAATTCTCAAACATCTGTGTATCCTTTTATAGTGTATGTATTTCTTTAGTGATCTCCCACCACTTGTTTAGCTCACTTGTTCGAGCTCGCTCCAATTCCCTAATGATTATACTATTCTATTTTTGTCCTTAGTTTGCTTTTCAATATTACATGACGCAATCACATTTTCATTGTTTAAAAGCTCACTCGCTCTCTGATATCTTTGTTGTCTCCGTTCTGCCATTGTATGCAAAACTCAATTTCCCAGTGTTGCACTTATTCCTTTTTATCTCTCTTAATCCACCCCCATAATTTATTTACATTCTCTTGTGTGAAGAAATGTATTCCGAGCTATGCCTCATTTAAGCATTTTCACAGCCTAAGAAAGCTTTGAATAGAGCTGGCTTTCGGTTCCAGCTGTCGGGTTTGCTTGCGCTAGCAAACAGTTACCGCACACCGGGCGCGGGATCTGCCCTCCCCTCCACCGCTTCCTCCGAAGCGTTCAGGATTTCAGGCTACAATATATATATATATACATATATATATATATACATGTATGTAAATACATATAAAATGTAACACCATTAATAAAAATATATTTTTATTTATATTACATTATTTAATTATTGCTTTTTAATTTATTATAAAAAGCATACTATATATATATATATATATATATATCGCAATGCGAGGAGAATCCAGAACAAAAGTGTTCACGAGCCCGCTGATAGGTTTTCAAAAGTATTTAATTCTGTGGCAGAGAAGGACGTGTTTCGACCACGTCTGTGGTCTTGGTCACATATATATATATATTGGTTATTTGCTCTGCCAAAGTCGCCGCTGACTGCGTAGTGGGTGCTGCAACTCGCAAGGACATTCTCGCACATATATCACCAGTTTCCAAATGGAATTTCACTCACTCTCGGGCCGGATTCAAAGTTTTTTATTTCTCACTTGAAACATAAACTAACAAACGTGTTTCAGCCTCCTGGCCTTTGTCAATGTCCATTGACAAAAGCCAGGAGGCTGAAACGCGTTTGTCAGTTTATGTTGCAAGTGAGAAATAAAAAAACTTTGAATCCGGCCCGAGAGTGCGCATATATATATATATATATATATATATATATTCACTGAAAAAACCATAGGTTTCAGGGACATTATAGTTAGAAATTAGCATTTAAAAAACCTTAGAAATTCACTGAAAAAACCACAGGTTTCAGGGACGTTATAGTTAGTTGGACATTTTACTCGTACTAGAGAAATTCGGCCGTTATAGTTAGTTGAGCTAACTATAATTCGCGCCCCCACAATGCACTGCTGTTGACGTCACATATTACATCACTAATGACATGGTCAGTGGCATCACTGATGACATCACTGTTGACATCATCCACAGACTGGGTGTTTTTAAAAAGTTTAAAAAGTTTAAGAATGTCAATTATAGATATGCAAAGGTGTATTGAAGAATGAGTGGGTGTATGAGTGTCTGAATGGAAGATTTAGTGGCTGCGTGACTCACTGTTTAAGTAAGAGATTAAACGTGTCTTAGTGAATGCATGGGTGAATAACTAATCTGTGTGAATGTCTGTATCAGTCTGTCAGTTGGTGTGTAAGTGGCTGCATGGGTTGGTGAGTAGCTACATGAGTGTCTATATGGGTTAATGATTGGTTGTCAAATTACCTGTATGGGTGCCTGAGTGTCTGTGTGGGTGGGTGGGGGTGTGTGACTCCCTCCATGGATGTGTGAGTGGGTGATTCAGTGGGTGTATGGGTTCATGAGTACATCTGCAAGGGGCTGTATGGGTGAGTGAGTGTGTGTATGGCTGTGTTGGTGAGTGAATGGATGTCTCAGTGGTATATGTGTGAGTAACTACAAATGTAAAAGGCAGTATATGTAAATGTTGGAGTATATACGTGACTATATGTAACAGTGAGTGATTGTGAGAGTGGCTGTATGGATGAGTGTGTGCTTGTATCAGTGATTGTATAAGAGAGTAAGTATGTGTTAGTATCTGTGTAAATAAGGGAGGTGGTGTGTGCATAACTGTTTTGGTGAGTAAATGGCAGTGCGATTGAGTCGTTGGGTGACTGACTAGGTGTGTGAGTATCTCTGTGGATAAGTGGCAGTATGTGAGAGTCTGTATGGGTGTATGAGTGCATATATCAGAGGCTGTATAGATGAGTGACTGCGTGTATGAGTGACCGTATCGGTGAGTGAGTGGATGTGTGTAGACCTATGAATCAGTGAGTGGGTATGTACTAACTGGTATTGCTGAGTCTATGGTTTCGAGATTGGTAGTCTGTATTTTAGAGTGGGTGTATGAAAGGTTATATTAGGGTGTGAGGAGGTGCATCAGATATTAAGTGGATGATGTCATAAGTGATGTCATTTGAGATGTCATCAGTGAAGTCATCAGTGATGTCACTGACCATGTCATGAGTGATGTAATATGTGACGTCATCAGCAGTGCATTGCGGGGGCACGAGATATAGTTGGCTCAACTAACTATAATGGCCAAATTTCTCTGGTTTTGTACGAGTGAAATGTCCAACTAACTATAACGTCCCTGAAACCTGTGGTTTTTTCAGTGAATTTCTAAGGTTTTTGAAATGCTAATTTCTAACTATAATGTCCCTGAAACCTATGGTTTTTTCAGTGAATTTCAAAGGTTTTTGAAATGCTAATTCCTAACTATAACGTCCCTGAAACCTCTGGTTTTTTCAGTGAATTTCTAAGGTTTTTTAAATGCAAATTTCTAAATATGCCTACATAGGTAGGACATGTGCAGAAAGAGGAAGAAAGGCGCAGAAAGAAGCAAGAGAAGTGCAGAAAGAGGCAACAGAAGTCCAGAAAGAGGAAGAAAGATGCAGAAAAAAGCAAGAGAAGTGCAGAAAGAACCAACAGAGGTGGAGAAAGAGGCCTAGTTTGACTGTACTTTACAATAGACTCATACAAAGTAGCCTAATCACTAATACTTCTCCCAAGATGTCTTAAACCTCACTTTTCTCTTGAAGGTTCACTATTAATCGACTGCTCAGAATGTTAGGCCTACCTACCAAACATAAAACAGCAATCCTAAACATATCACTGTTGTAAGTCTGACCAAGTTTGTGAAGGTATGCATGCGTGTCTCTGCTTTTACCGAGTGACATGTTACATAAAAATAAACAAAGAAATACTTGAATACCTGTGTTTCAAACAGCATACTCTGTAAATATATGTACAAAAAGGTGTATGTATTTCTTTCTGCTCATAATACAGGGCACATGGGTATTCAATAGTATATTTATGGGGCTCTATAACACCTATATACATAAGACATGTCTGCCTGTGCAACTGAATGACAGAGCAGAACTGAGAACATTTAACGACCTATAGAAGAAGCTACCCACTTTTTAAGCTACCATCTTCAGATGCATAGCACATGTGAGAATACATATACAAGTAGACATATACCTCAGTTCAAGAGCATGCAGACCTTTAAATTTGGCAGCTTGCACTTCCCACTCACTGTTTAAGTAAGAGATTAAACGTGTCTTAGTGAATGCATGGGTGAATAACTAATCTGTGTGAATGTCTGTATCAGTCTGTCAGTTGGTGTGTAAGTGGCTGCATGGGTTGGTGAGTAGCTACATGAGTGTCTATATGGGTTAATGATTGGTTGTCAAATTACCTGTATGGGTGCCTGAGTGTCTGTGTGGGTGGGTGGGGGTGTGTGACTCCCTCCATGGATGTGTGAGTGGGTGATTCAGTGGGTGTATGGGTTCATGAGTACATCTGCAAGGGGCTGTATGGGTGAGTGAGTGTGTGTATGGCTGTGTTGGTGAGTGAATGGATGTCTCAGTGGTATATGTGTGAGTAACTACAAATGTAAAAGGCAGTATATGTAAATGTTGGAGTATATACGTGACTATATGTAACAGTGAGTGATTGTGAGAGTGGCTGTATGGATGAGTGTGTGCTTGTATCAGTGATTGTATAAGAGAGTAAGTATGTGTTAGTATCTGTGTAAATAAGGGAGGTGGTGTGTGCATAACTGTTTTGGTGAGTAAATGGCAGTGCGATTGAGTCGTTGGGTGACTGACTAGGTGTGTGAGTATCTCTGTGGATAAGTGGCAGTATGTGAGAGTCTGTATGGGTGTATGAGTGCATATATCAGAGGCTGTATAGATGAGTGACTGCGTGTATGAGTGACCGTATCGGTGAGTGAGTGGATGTGTGTAGACCTATGAATCAGTGAGTGGGTATGTACTAACTGGTATTGCTGAGTCTATGGTTTCGAGATTGGTAGTCTGTATTTTAGAGTGGGTGTATGAAAGGTTATATTAGGGTGTGAGGAGGTGCATCAGATATTAAGTGGATGATGTCATAAGTGATGTCATTTGAGATGTCATCAGTGAAGTCATCAGTGATGTCACTGACCATGTCATGAGTGATGTAATATGTGACGTCATCAGCAGTGCATTGCGGGGGCACGAGATATAGTTGGCTCAACTAACTATAATGGCCAAATTTCTCTGGTTTTGTACGAGTGAAATGTCCAACTAACTATAACGTCCCTGAAACCTGTGGTTTTTTCAGTGAATTTCTAAGGTTTTTGAAATGCTAATTTCTAACTATAATGTCCCTGAAACCTATGGTTTTTTCAGTGAATTTCAAAGGTTTTTGAAATGCTAATTCCTAACTATAACGTCCCTGAAACCTCTGGTTTTTTCGGTGAATTTCTAAGGTTTTTTAAATGCTAATTTCTAAATATGCCTACATAGGTAGGACATGTGCAGAAAGAGGAAGAAAGGCGCAGAAAGAAGCAAGAGAAGTGCAGAAAGAGGCAACAGAAGTCCAGAAAGAGGAAGAAAGATGCAGAAAAAAGCAAGAGAAGTGCAGAAAGAACCAACAGAGGTGGAGAAAGAGGCCTAGTTTGACTGTACTTTACAATAGACTCATACAAAGTAGCCTAATCACTAATACTTCTCCCAAGATGTCTTAAACCTCACTTTTCTCTTGAAGGTTCACTATTAATCGACTGCTCAGAATGTTAGGCCTACCTACCAAACATAAAACAGCAATCCTAAACATATCACTGTTGTAAGTCTGACCAAGTTTGTGAAGGTATGCATGCGTGTCTCTGCTTTTACCGAGTGACATGTTACATAAAAATAAACAAAAAAATACTTGAATACCTGTGTTTCAAACAGCATACTCTGTAAATATATGTACAAAAAGGTGTATGTATTTCTTTCTGCTCATAATACAGGGCACATGGGTATTCAATAGTATATTTATGGGGCTCTATAACACCTATATACATAAGACATGTCTGCCTGTGCAACTGAATGACAGAGCAGAACTGAGAACATTTAACGACCTATAGAAGAAGCTACCCACTTTTTAAGCTACCATCTTCAGATGCATAGCACATGTGAGAATACATATACAAGTAGACATATACCTCAGTCCAAGAGCATGCAGACCTTTAAATTTGGCAGCTTGCACTTCCCACTCACTGTTTAAGTAAGAGATTAAACGTGTCTTAGTGAATGCATGGGTGAATAACTAATCTGTGTGAATGTCTGTATCAGTTTGTCGGTTGGTGTGTAAGTGGCTGCATGGGTTGGTGAGTAGCTACATGAGTGTCTATATGGGTTAATGATTGGTTGTCAAATTACCTGTATGGGTGCCTGAGTGTCTGTGGGTGGGTGGGGGATGTGCGACTCCCTCCATGGATGTGTGAGTGGGTGATTCAGTGGGTGTATGGGTTCATGAGTACATCTGCAAGGGGCTGTATGGGTGAGTGAGTGTGTGTATGGCTGTGTTGGTGAGTGAATGGATGTCTCAGTGGTATATGTGTGAGTAACTACAAATGTAAAAGGCAGTATATGTAAATGTTGGAGTATATACGTGACTATATGTAACAGTGAGTGATTGTGAGAGTGGCTGTATGGATGAGTGTGTGCTTGTATCAGTGATTGTATAAGAGAGTAAGTATGTGTTAGTATCTGTGTAAATAAGGGAGGTGGTGTGTGCATAACTGTTTTGGTGAGTAAATGGCAGTGCGATTGAGTCGTTGGGTGACTGACTAGGTGTGTGAGTATCTCTGTGGATAAGTGGCAGTATGTGAGAGTCTGTATGGGTGTATGAGTGCATATATCAGAGGCTGTATAGATGAGTGACTGCGTGTATGAGTGACCGTATCGGTGAGTGAGTGGATGTGTGTAGACCTATGAATCAGTGAGTGGGTATGTACTAACTGGTATTGCTGAGTCTATGGTTTCGAGATTGGTAGTCTGTATTTTAGAGTGGGTGTATGAAAGGTTATATTAGGGTGTGAGGAGGTGCATCAGATATTAAGTGGATGATGTCATAAGTGATGTCATTTGAGATGTCATCAGTGAAGTCATCAGTGATGTCACTGACCATGTCATGAGTGATGTAATATGTGACGTCATCAGCAGTGCATTGCGGGGGCACGAGATATAGTTGGCTCAACTAACTATAATGGCCAAATTTCTCTGGTTTTGTACGAGTGAAATGTCCAACTAACTATAACGTCCCTGAAACCTGTGGTTTTTTCAGTGAATTTCTAAGGTTTTTGAAATGCTAATTTCTAACTATAATGTCCCTGAAACCTATGGTTTTTTCAGTGAATTTCAAAGGTTTTTGAAATGCTAATTCCTAACTATAACGTCCCTGAAACCTCTGGTTTTTTCGGTGAATTTCTAAGGTTTTTTAAATGCTAATTTCTAAATATGCCTACATAGGTAGGACATGTGCAGAAAGAGGAAGAAAGGCGCAGAAAGAAGCAAGAGAAGTGCAGAAAGAGGCAACAGAAGTCCAGAAAGAGGAAGAAAGATGCAGAAAAAAGCAAGAGAAGTGCAGAAAGAACCAACAGAGGTGGAGAAAGAGGCCTAGTTTGACTGTACTTTACAATAGACTCATACAAAGTAGCCTAATCACTAATACTTCTCCCAAGATGTCTTAAACCTCACTTTTCTCTTGAAGGTTCACTATTAATCGACTGCTCAGAATGTTAGGCCTACCTACCAAACATAAAACAGCAATCCTAAACATATCACTGTTGTAAGTCTGACCAAGTTTGTGAAGGTATGCATGCGTGTCTCTGCTTTTACCGAGTGACATGTTACATAAAAATAAACAAAGAAATACTTGAATACCTGTGTTTCAAACAGCATACTCTGTAAATATATGTACAAAAAGGTGTATGTATTTCTTTCTGCTCATAATACAGGGCACATGGGTATTCAATAGTATATTTATGGGGCTCTATAACACCTATATACATAAGACATGTCTGCCTGTGCAACTGAATGACAGAGCAGAACTGAGAACATTTAACGACCTATAGAAGAAGCTACCCACTTTTTAAGCTACCATCTTCAGATGCATAGCACATGTGAGAATACATATACAAGTAGACATATACCTCAGTCCAAGAGCATGCAGACCTTTAAATTTGGCAGCTTGCACTTCCCACTCACTGTTTAAGTAAGAGATTAAACGTGTCTTAGTGAATGCATGGGTGAATAACTAATCTGTGTGAATGTCTGTATCAGTTTGTCAGTTGGTGTGTAAGTGGCTGCATGGGTTGGTGAGTAGCTACATGAGTGTCTATATGGGTTAATGATTGGTTGTCAAATTACCTGTATGGGTGCCTGAGTGTCTGTGTGGGTGGGTGGGGGTGTGTGACTCCCTCCATGGATGTGTGAGTGGGTGATTCAGTGGGTGTATGGGTTCATGAGTACATCTGCAAGGGGCTGTATGGGTGAGTGAGTGTGTGTATGGCTGTGTTGGTGAGTGAATGGATGTCTCAGTGGTATATGTGTGAGTAACTACAAATGTAAAAGGCAGTATATGTAAATGTTGGAGTATATACGTGACTATATGTAACAGTGAGTGATTGTGAGAGTGGCTGTATGGATGAGTGTGTGCTTGTATCAGTGATTGTATAAGAGAGTAAGTATGTGTTAGTATCTGTGTAAATAAGGGAGGTGGTGTGTGCATAACTGTTTTGGTGAGTAAATGGCAGTGCGATTGAGTCGTTGGGTGACTGACTAGGTGTGTGAGTATCTCTGTGGATAAGTGGCAGTATGTGAGAGTCTGTATGGGTGTATGAGTGCATATATCAGAGGCTGTATAGATGAGTGACTGCGTGTATGAGTGACCGTATCGGTGAGTGAGTGGATGTGTGTAGACCTATGAATCAGTGAGTGGGTATGTACTAACTGGTATTGCTGAGTCTATGGTTTCGAGATTGGTAGTCTGTATTTTAGAGTGGGTGTATGAAAGGTTATATTAGGGTGTGAGGAGGTGCATCAGATATTAAGTGGATGATGTCATAAGTGATGTCATTTGAGATGTCATCAGTGAAGTCATCAGTGATGTCACTGACCATGTCATGAGTGATGTAATATGTGACGTCATCAGCAGTGCATTGCGGGGGCACGAGATATAGTTGGCTCAACTAACTATAATGGCCAAATTTCTCTGGTTTTGTATGAGTGAAATGTCCAACTAACTATAACGTCCCTGAAACCTGTGGTTTTTTCAGTGAATTTCTAAGGTTTTGAAATGCTAATTTCTAACTATAATGTCCCTGAAACCTATGGTTTTTTCAGTGAATTTCAAAGGTTTTTGAAATGCTAATTCCTAACTATAACGTCCCTGAAACCTCTGGTTTTTTCAGTGAATTTCTAAGGTTTTTTAAATACTAATTTCTAAATATGCCTACATAGGTAGGACATGTGCAGAAAGAGGAAGAAAGGCGCAGAAAGAAGCAAGAGAAGTGCAGAAAGAGGCAACAGAAGTCCAGAAAGAGGAAGAAAGATGCAGAAAAAAGCAAGAGAAGTGCAGAAAGAACCAACAGAGGTGGAGAAAGAGGCCTAGTTTGACTGTACTTTACAATAGACTCATACAAAGTAGCCTAATCACTAATACTTCTCCCAAGATGTCTTAAACCTCACTTTTCTCTTGAAGGTTCACTATTAATCGACTGCTCAGAATGTTAGGCCTACCTACCAAACATAAAACAGCAATCCTAAACATATCACTGTTGTAAGTCTGACCAAGTTTGTGAAGGTATGCATGCGTGTCTCTGCTTTTACCGAGTGACATGTTACATAAAAATAAACAAAGAAATACTTGAATACCTGTGTTGCAAACAGCATACTCTGTAAATATATGTACAAAAAGGTGTATGTATTTCTTTCTGCTCATAATACAGGGCACATGGGTATTCAATAGTATATTTATGGGGCTCTATAACACCTATATACATAAGACATGTCTGCCTGTGCAACTGAATGACAGAGCAGAACTGAGAACATTTAACGACCTATAGAAGAAGCTACCCACTTTTTAAGCTACCATCTTCAGATGCATAGCACATGTGAGAATACATATACAAGTAGACATATACCTCAGTCACAAGAGCATGCAGACCTTTAAATTTGGCAGCTTGCACTTCCCATTTGAGTACAGAAAGAGGCGAGAGAAGTACAGAAAGAAGCAAGAGATGTGCAGAAAGAAACAAAAGAAGTGCAGAAAAAAGGAACAGAGGTGCAGACAGAGGCAAGAGGGGTGGAGAAAGAGAGAAGAGGGGTGCAGAAAGAGGTAAAAGGGGTGCAGAAAGAAGCAAGAGAGGTGCAGAAAGAAATAAAAGAAGTACAGAAAGAAGGAACAGAGGTGCAGAAAGAGGCAAGAGGGGTACAGAAAGAGGGAAGAGGGGTGCAGAAAGAGGCACGAGGGGTGCAGAAAGAAGCAAGAGAGGTGCAGAAATAAGCAAGAGAAAAGGCAGAAAGACGGATGAGGGGCGGAGAAAGAGGCAAGCGAAGTGCAGAAAGAAGCAACAGAGACAAAAAAAGGGGGAAAAGGGGTGGAGAAAGAGGCAAGAGGGGTGCAGAAAGAAGCAAGTGAGGTGCAGAAAGAAACAAAAGAAGTGCAGAAAGAAGCTACAGAGGTGCAGAAAGAGGCAAGAGGAGTGCAGAAAGAGGGACGAGGGGTGCAGAAAGAGTCAAGAGAAGTGCATAAAGAAGCAACAGAGATGCAGAAAGGGGAAGTGGGGTGGAGAAAGAGGAAAGAGGATACAGACAGAAGCAAGAGAGTTGCAGAAAGAAACAAAAGAAGTGCAGAAAGAAGGAACAGAGGTGCAGAAAGAGGCAAGAGGGGAGCAGAAAGAGGTAAGAGGGGTGCAGAAAGAGGCACAAGGGTTGCAGAAAGAAGGGACAGAGGTGCAGAAAGGAGCAAGAGAAGTGCAGAAAGAAGCAACAGAGGTGCAGAAAGAGGGATGAAGGGTGGAGAAAGAGGCAAGAGAAGTGCAGAAAGAAGCAACAGAGATGCAAAACGGGGGAACAGGGGTGGAGAAAGTGGCGAGAGGGGTGCAGGAAGAAGCAAGAGAGGTGCAGAAACAAACAAAAGAAGAGCAGAGTGAAGGAACAGAGGTGCAGAAAGAGGCAAGAGGGGTGCAGAAAGAAGCACGAGTGGTGCAGAAAGAAGCAAGAGAGGTATAGAAAGAAGCAAGAGTAGTGCAGAAAGAAGCAACTGAGGTACAGAAGAGGCAAGAGGGGTGCAAAAAGAGGGAAGAGGGGTGGAGAAAGAGGCAAGGGGGTGCAGAAAGAAGAATGAAAGCTGCAGAAAGAAACAAAAGAAGTGCAGAAAGAAGGAACAGAGATGCAGAAAGAGGCCAGAGGGGTGCACAAAGAGGGAAGAGGGGTATGAAAGAGGGACGAGGAGTGCAGAAAGACGCAAGAGGGATACAGAAAGAAGCAGCATAGGTGCAGAAAAAGGCAAGAGGGGTGCAAAAAGAGGGAAGAGGGGTGCAGAAAGAGGCACGTGCGTGCAGAAAGAAGCAAGAGATGTGCAGAAAGAAACAAAAGAAGTGCAGAAAGAAAGAACAGAAGTGCAGAAAGAGGCAACAGGGGTGCACAAAGAGGGTAGATTGGTAGAGAAAGAGGCAAGGGGGTGCAGATAGAAGCAAGAGAGCTGCAGAAAGAAACAGAAGAAGTGCAGAAAGAAGAAACCCAGGTGCAGAAAGAGGCAAGAGGGGTGCAGAAAGAGGGAAGAGGGGTGCAGAATGAGGCAAAAGGGGTGCAGAAAGAAGTGAGAGGTGCAGAAAGAAACAAAAGAAGTGCAGAAAGAAGGAACAGAGGTGCAGAAAGAGGCAAGAGGGGTGCAGGATGAGGGGTATGAAAGAGGCACGAGGGGTGCAGAAAAAAGCAACAGAGGTGCAGAAAGAAGCAACAGAGGTGCAGAAAGAGGGAAGGGGGTGGATAAAGAGACAAGAGAAGTGTAGAAAGAAGCAACAGAGATGCAGAAAGGGGGAAGAGGGGTGGAGAAAGAGGCAAGAGGGGTGCAGAAAAAGCAAGAGAGGTGCAGAAAGAAACAAAAGAAGTGCAGAAAGAAGGAACAGAGGTGCAGAAAGAGGCAGGAGGGGTGCAGAAAGAGGGAAGAGGGGTGCAGAAAGAGGCAAGGCAGGTGCACAAAGAGGCAAGAGGGGTGCCCAAAGAAGCAATTGAGGTGCAGAAAGAGGCAACAGAGGTGCAGAAAGAGGCAAAAGAGGTGCAGAAAGTAGAAGATATTTGCAGAAAGAGGCAAGAGAAGTGCAGAAAAAGAAAGGTGCACAAAGAAGCAACAGAAATGCAGAAAGAGGCAAGAGAGGAGCAGAAAGAAGCAAAAGTGGCTTGCACACCATTAGTACCAATTTAACACCCACATTTAGCAATAAGTAACAGGTGACCATTCTAGGTTTGTAAAGGACCTTCTACCACGCTGTAACCCTTGTTGCTGCATTTTTGGTAACGTTTGAGCCGTTTGAGCTAGAAACAAAGCTTTTTTTGTTCAAATCTGCAGATTAGGCAGCAGATGGTGGATTATGTGGCTAATGCGGAAAATGTATAATTGTGCGAAAGTCGGTGCAGCCAAACAGTCGCATAATTCCAATGGCCCTGCTCATACCTCTGACTAGGTCCAGAAGTACTCCTCAGTGATTCCTTCTTTTTTTTGGCTCATTGAGTTCATAGTTTAGCTTCTATGGAAACAAGGAAGACTAAACCTGAGGTTACCACTCCACAACACAGACTACCATACCACGTAATTACTCTCCATAACACATAATCCCACTCTACATATTTCCTAGACACTAAATACCACATACATTCTATCCACATAATTTCACTGCACAACATACCACATAATTCCACTCCACACAACGTACGTCCACTCCACTCAAAAAAACATTAGTAAAAAATGTTTACATTTACAATGCCAATAGCTCTAACTCTTGCAAATGCGAGACCTATTACATTACAAATGCTTCTTTAACTGGTAGTCGCGTTTGCAGAGTGGTGGAGAAAGGGGGCTGGACCTCCAACCAGTGCTCAGGAATTCCGCTGCGTAGGACTTAGAGGGCTTCTTGGCTCCCAAAGTCCCTCAGGAGTAAAGTGGACTTCATCCCCCAACCAGAACTGTGCCAGGAGGTGCATTTTCAGAGTGGTGGAGAAAGGGGGGCGTGGCCTCCGAAGACCTTTTAGCAATCCCACTGTGTGGGACTTAGTGGAGGTAACAGGAAGGGTAGTTGGCCCCCAAGGACAATCGTGGGGGCCAACTACCCCTCCTATTACCTCCAGTAAGTCCCACACAACAGCATTGCTAAGTTCTCATTGCAGGCCCCGCCCCCTTTCCCCACCACTCTGCAAACGCGCTCCCTGGCGCGCTCTTGGATGGGGTCCACTTCGCTGCTGGGGGTCCTTAGGGGCCAACTAGCCTACCTGATACCTCCAGTATGCCCCAGATAGTGGGATTGCTGACCGGTGGGCACAGGCCACGCTCCCTTTGTCCACCACTCTGCAAATGCCCCTCCTGGTGCGCTCTTGGTTGTGGGATGAAGTCCCCATGCCTCCTGAGGGTCCCTGGGGGCCAAATAGCCCACAAGGTACCTCCAGTAAGCCCCACACAGCTGGATTGCTGAGAGTGGTCCGAGGCCACGCCCCCTTTTTACACCACTCTGCAAACGTGCCTCCTGCTGCACTGCTGCTCGGGGGCTGAAGTCCACTTCAGTACTGAGGTCTTCAGGACACAACAGGACCTCATCGCCCCACCAGCAGTGCACCAAGAGGTGTGTTTGCAGAGTGGTGTAAAAAGGGGCGTGGCCTCAGACAACCTCTCAGCAATCTCACTGTGTGGGGCTTACTGGAGGTACCTGGTGGGCTAGTTGGCCCCTAAGGACCCTTAAGATTCTAGGGAACTTAATCCCCCAACCCAGAATGCACCAGGAGGCGCGTTTGCAGAGTGGTGCAGGGAGGGGGAGGGGCCTCCGGCGAGATGCCATTTTTATCCTTTTTTGGGGGTTAGAAGCGGGCTGTATTGCCCCCTTTCTCTCAATATTTACTGGGCCCCGGGGACCCCATCCCCCAGGGCCTGCCACTATTAATTTATTTATTTTTTTATCAGGAAGGGGTCCGCGTGGCCCCCCTCCTGAGGCCTTTTTCGGCCCCGGGGACCCCATCCCCGGGGCATTGCCTCGTTTAAAAAATATATATATATTATTTTTTCGGAAGGGGGTCATGTGGGCCCCCTTCCCTGGGCCACTATTGGCCCCGGGGACCCCTTCTCCCGGGGCCTGGCCAGCCTTTCCATTTTTTATTTTTTTTTGGAGGGGGGCTGCGTGGCCCCCCTCCTGAGGCCAATTATGGCCTCGGGGACCGCATCCCCCAGGGCCTGGCCTTACGTTGGGGACCACGGGGGAGCCCCAATGCCCCCACGGTCCCAGACTGACCCCACACTTAATTAAAATTGCCCCGGGGAGGTAGTGGTCCCCTGAGCAGTGTGGGGAGGTGCAGGAGCCACCCCACACTTAATATTTATAATGTAAACCCCAGGGAGGTGGCGGTCCCTGGGGCTTGGGAGGCCCGCGAGACCCCCCCACCCATTATCATAAATGCACCGGATGGTGGCAGAACCCGGGGCAGTGTGGGGGGGCAGGAGCCCCCCCACGCAATTTTTTAAAGGAAGGCCAGGGGAGGTGGCAGTCCCCGGGGCTGCGGGGGGCCGTGTGCCCACCATATATTATTTCAAAAGCCCCAGGGAGGTGGCTGTCCCCGGGGCTGCGGGGGCCCCCGTGGGCCCCCGCATATATTTTACTTATTGCTCCAGGGACCTGGTCTAAAGTTTCCTATGGAAATTAACATGGAGAAAACGCGTTTTGGGACCCCCCTTTTTTCTCGGCCCGTGCTCGACGAATAACCTAGGAGCTGACCTGAGCGAACCATTAGTTTTGAAAATTTCGTGAAGATTCGTCAAACGGCGCCAAAGATATTGGCAAAAGAAAAATGCTTTTTGAATAGAAACGAGGTCCTAACTAGAACTACCTCCTGGCAACCGCCAGTAGGTAGTATATATATATATATATATATTATCTACTGGCGGTCGCCAGTAGATAGTTATAGTTAGGACCTTTATCCATAGGAAATCCACAACATTCTATTTGAAATAACTCTTGCGCCGGTTGATGAATCTTCGCGAAAGCTTCCAACTACCCTGAAAGTCTCGGGTTGATTCGTCAAGCGGGGGCCGAGAAAAAAGGGGGGTCCCAAAACGCGTTTTCTCCGTTTTTTCCATGTTAATTACCATAGGAAATTTTAGCCACGGCTACAGCCCGAACTGCTGAACGGAATTACACCAAATTTTGCAAAAAGGTTGCGCTTGGTTCAGAAAGCGACCTTTTTTTTAAATGGTGTAAATCCGTTCAGTAGTTGCGGAGAAATCCAAAAAATAAGAGTGAAAAAATCGATTTCCCATAGGAAACTTTATGCAAGGCTACAGCAAAAACTGCTGAACGGAATTACACCAAATTTGGCAAAAGGGTAGTGCTTGGTTCAGAAAGCACCCTTTTTAAAAATGGTGTAAATCCGTTCAGTAGTTGCTGAGAAAATCCAAAATAAAAGTTTCGATATTTAGAGGCACGGAGGATCCGCGCACCCTCCCGACCACGAGCTGCATGCTAATTGGCTGTCAACACTCCAAACCAGGAAGTGTTGGCAGCCATCTTGTCCCTCGGTAGAACCGAGAAACAAGAAAAGACAAAAACAAGGGCGCAAAACGCAAAAAGGGGGCAGGGTAGAAACACCCTGTCCCCCTAGCCCTTTTTTTTTTTTTAAATCGGCAAAAAACGCGCTGGGTGCGCGGATCCTGCCGATAAAAAAAAAAACGAAGCGCGGACTCCCGCGCTTCGTGGTTAATTGGCTCCCGGGTGGGCCAAGTCCCGGGGGCATGCGGGGCTTTAATTATTAATTATATGGGGGCCTCTAAGGCCCCCAAGCCCGGGGACCGCCACCCCCGGGGCTTTAAACAAAATGGTGCGGGAGGGCTCTGAGCCCTCCCGCAGCCCGAGGACCGCCACCCCCGGGCCTTCTTTTTTAAATTAAATCACCTGTGTGGGGGGCTTCAGCCCCACACACGCCCGAGACCGCCACCTCCCGGGGCACTAAGAAATTTAAAATGGGGTCCGTTTTGGACCCCGAAGCCCCGGGGACCACCACCTCCCCGGGGCTTTGCAGATGTGGGGAGGGGGCCGCGCGGCCCCCTCCTGGAGCCATTGATGGCCCTGGGGACCGCCACCCCCAGGGCCGGCTCCTGCAGTGTCCCGGGGTGCCTACCCCGGGACACTGCTGTTTGCAATGGCAGGACAGGAGCCTCGTGGCTCCCGTCCTGTCATTGCAAACTGCTTTGCTTCATTTAAGCGAGAGCAGGGAAACCTGCTCTCGCTTCAATGAAGCAAAGCAGATTGCTTTTCCACATGGGGAGCTGCATGTCAGCAGCTCCCCATGTGGAAAAGCAATGCCAGCTCCCGCAGGACGCGGGGAGCCGGCGGGACCGTGGGGGATTGGGGACCCCCCCATGGTCCCCAATGGAGAGGGCCAGCCCCGGGGGATGGGGTCCCAGGGGCAAGTAGTGGCCCGGGAGGGGGGCCACATGGCCCCCCCCCCAAAAAAAGTAAAATAAATAAAGGCCTGCCCCGGGGGATGGGGTCCCCGGGGCAAAAGGAGGTCTGAAGAGGGGGCCACGCAGCCCCCTCCTTAAAAGAAATAATTAAAAGAGTGGCCATGCCCCGGGGGATGTGGTCCCCGGGGCCGGAATCGGCCACAGGAGGGGAGCCACGCGGCCCCCTTCCCGTTTAAAAAAAAAAAAAGAAGTAAGGCCCTGGGGGATGGGGTCCCCAGGGCCCAAAAGAAAAAGGGAAGGGGGCCACACAGCCCCCTTGGAAAAAAAAACGATCGGGCCGCAGGCCCCGCCCCTTCCTTTACCACTCTGCAAACGCGCCCCCTGGTGCGTTTGCAGAGAGAACAATTCCCCTTGAATACTGGGGGTCCCTGGGGGCCAACTAGCCCACCAGGAACCTCCAGTATGCGCCAGGGAGCTGCGTTGCAGAGAGGTGTTCTGAGGCCACGCCCCTTTTACACCTCTCTGCAACGCAGCTCTGTGGCGCTTACTGGAGGTACCTGGTGGGATAGTTGGACCCCAGGGACCCTCAGGATTCAAGGGGACTTAATCCCCAACCTAAAACGCGCCACGGGGCGTGTTTGCACAGTGGTGAAGGGAGGGGCGGGGCTTCAGGTGACATGTGTGCAAATAGGCCCCGTGGCGCGTTTTAAGATGGGGAATTAAATCCCTTCAATCCTGAGGGTCCCTGGAGGCCAACTAGCCCACCAGGTACCTCCAGTAAGCGCCACGGAGCTGCGTTGCAGAGTGTTGTAAAAGGGCGTGGCCTCTGAACACCTCTCTGCAACGCAGCTCTCTGGCGCATACTGGAGGTATCTGGTGGGCCAGTTGGCCCCTAGGTACCCTCGGGATTGAGGAGGAATTAATTCTCCAACTTAAAACGCGCCACAGGGCGTGTTTGCAGACATGTCACCTCAGGCCCCACCCCTTCCTTCACCATTGTGCAAATATTCCTCTAAAATCAGCCGAACTACGAATTCCGATTTACTCACCTGTTATCAGGAGAGACCTCAGTGCGGCATCTTTCAGCCCAGTACTGATCCTGAAAAGTAATTTTAACCGTACTTACCAGTAACTTGAATTTCCTTCCATAGGATATCATTGCCTGCTTTTTGCTGAAAAAGTTTCTAAGTGTCGATTTTTGAAACATACAAATATTCCTCTAAAATCAGCAGAACTACGAATTCCGATTTACTCACCTGTTATCAGGAGAGACCTCAGTGCTGCATCTTTCAGCCCAGTACAGATCCTGAAAAGTAATTCTAACCGTACTTACCAGTAACTTGAATTTCCTTCCATAGGCTAACATTGACTGGTTTCACTTGGAAATTCTTCTAAGTGTGGAGTTTTGGAACTTTATAATATTCCTCTAAAATCAGCTGAACTACGAATTCCAATTTACTCACCTGTTATCAGGAGAGAACCCAGTGCTGCATCTTTTAGCCCAGCACTGACCCTGAAAAGTAATTCTAACCATACTTACCAGTAACTTGAATTTCCTTCCATAGGCTAACATTGACTGGTTTCACTTGGAAATTCTTCTAAGTGTGGAGTTTTGGAACTTTATAATATTCCTCTCAAATCAGCTGAACTACGAATTCCAATTTACTCACCTGTTATCAGGAGAGACCTCAGTGCTGCATCTTTCAGCCCAGTACAGATCCTGAAAAGTAATTCTAACTGTACTTACCAATAACTTAAATTTCCTTCCATAGGCTAACATTGACTGGTTTCACTTGGAAATTCTTCTAAGTGTGGAGTTTTGGAACTTTATAATATTCCTCTAAAATCAGCCGAACTGCGAATTCCGATTTACTCACCTGTTATCAGGAGAGAACCCAGTGCTGCATCTTTTAGCCCAGCACTGACCCTGAAAAGTAATTCTAACCGTACTTACCAGTAACTTGTATTTCCTTCCATAGGAATCCATTGTCTGGTTTTCAGCTGAAAAGTTTCAAAGTGTCGATTTTCACAAACTACAAATATTCCTTAAAAATCGCCTGTATGACTTAAACTCATTCTTTCAACTGTTTACAGGAGATGCACCAGTGCTGGATCCAGGATCCACCACTGAGTAAGAAAAAGTAACGATAACACTACTTACCTGCTAAGTGAATTTCCTCCCATAGGATAACATTGGTGATTCTATGTGAAAAAGTTTCTAAGTGTCAACTTTTAAAATACAATAATATTCCTTAAAAATCACTACTGTAACCAAAATGCTTTTACTCAACTGTTTACAGGAGATGTCCCAGGACTGAATCTAGGATCCAGTCCTGTGGTTAGAAAAGTAATCCATAAAGTAACTAATTGCATTTAACTAGAAATTCACATTGAGCTCAATGTTGCATTGTGTTTGAAATTGTGTTGCCCATTGCAACAACTGTAACTACTGTACTTAAAAGTCTATTGCCTATTTGCAAAGAATTTAAACTAAAGTAATTCATTCTGAGAAAGTATATTTTGTAATGTAATGTATAATGTAATTACAATGTAATTTAAAAAATAAGTAGTTTAAAACAATGTAGAAAATCAGTATCAAAAAAATAAAGATAACAATTAATACATTTAAAAATTGTCATTTACAAAACCTTGGAAATTCACTGAAAAAAACCATAGGTTTCAGACATGTTATAGTTAGGAATTAGCATTTAAAAAACCTTTGAAATTCACTGAAAAAACCATAGGTTTCAGGCACATTATAGTTAGAAATTAGCATTTAAAAAACCTTTGAAATTCACTGAAAAAACCATAGGTTTCAGGCACGTTATAGTTAGAAATTAGCATTTAAAAAACCTTTGAAATTCACTGAAAAAACCATAGTTTTCAGACACGTTATAGTTAGAAATTAGCATTTAAAAAACCTTTGAAATTCACTGAAAAAACCATAGGTTTCAGGCACGTTATAGTTAGAAATTAGCATTTAAAAAACCTTTGAAATTCACTGAAAAAACCATAGGTTTCAGACACGTTATAGTTAGAAATTTGCATTTAAAAAACCTTTGAAATTCACTGAAAAAACCATAGGTTTTAGGGACAGTTTTAGTTAGTTGGACATTGCACTCGTACAAAACCCGTGAAATTCCCCCGTTATAGTTAGTTCAGCTAACTATAACTCGCGCCCGCAATGCACTGCTGATGACGTCACATATTACATCACTCATGACATGGTCAGTGACATCACTGATGACATCACTGATGACATCTCAAATGACATCACTGATGACATCACTGATGACATCACTGATGACATCATCCACGTGATAATCTGATGCACCACCTCACACCCTAATATAACCTTTGATACACCCACTCTAAATTACAGACTGCCATTCGCAAAACCATAGAGACTCCAACACCAATAACTACATACCCACTCACTGATTCTTAGGTCTACACACACATCCACTCACTCACCCGTACAGTCACTCATACTTACGGTCACTCAGTACAGGACTAGAATATGCACTCATACTCCTATATAGACACTCAAACACTGCCACTCATCCATAGAGGTACTCACACACCTAGTCAGTCATGCAAATAATTAAACACACTGCCATTTACTCACCTATACAGTTATACACACACCAGCTCACTTACTCATACAAATACTAGCATATTCTTACGCTCTTATACAATCACTGATACAAGCACACACTCATCCATACAGTCACTCTCACAATCACACACTCTCGCTTATAGCTATTTATATACTCCAACACACATATATACTGCCTTTCACATATGTAGTTACTCACACATGTACCACTGGGACATACATTCACTCACTAACACACTCTTACACACACTTACCCACCCATACAGTCTATCACAGATGCACTCTTGAAACCATCCACCCAGTGAATCACCCACTCACACATCTATGCACAGAGTCGCACACACCCCACCCACACAAACACTCAGGCACCCATACAGATACTCAGACAACCAATCAATAACTCATATAGACACTCATGTAGCTATTCACAAACCCATGCAGCCACTTACACAGCAACAGACAGACGGATTCAGACATTCACCCAGTTTAGTGACTAACCCATGCATTCAGTAAGATACGTTTAATCACTCACTTATAGAGTTAGTCACGCACCTACTAAATCATCCATACAGACACTTATACACCCACTCATTCTTCAATACGCCTTTCCCTATATATATATTAAAAATATTTAAACTTTACAGAAACACACAGTCACTGCATCATGTCATCAGTGATGTCATTTGAGATGTCATCAGTGATGTCACTGACCATGTCATGAGTGATGTAATATGTGACGTCATCAGCAGTGCATTGCGGGGCGCGAGTTATAGTTAGCTGAACTAACTATAACGGGGGAATTTCACGGGTTTTGTACGAGTGCAATGTCCAACTAACTACAACTGTCCCTAAAACCTATGGTTTTTTCAGTGAATTTCAAAGGTTTTTTAAATGCAAATTTCTAACTATAACGTGTCTGAAACCTATGGTTTTTTCAGTGAATATATATATATATATATATATTAATATATATATATTATCACCCACGTTATTTCTCAGGAATTCAAGAGGAAAAAACAAGCGGCACAACTTAGGACTGCACAATACTTTTAAAAGTATTGATAATGAGAAGACGGCAGCTGCCGCCGTCGCAGGCACCGACACCGCAGGAGGGAGAACTTCCGGGTGCAGCAACAACGCTGTTTTTGCATATATATATTCACTGAAAAAACCATAGGTTTCAGGGGCGTTATAGTTAGTTGGACATTTCACTCGTACAAAACCATAGAAATTCCCCCGTTATAGTTAGTTCAGCTAACTATAACTCACGCGCCCGCAATGCACTGCTGATGACGTCACATATTACATCACTCATGACATGGTCAGTGACATCACTCATGACATCACTGATGACATCTCAAATGACATCACTGATGACATCATCCTTGTGATAGAGTGGCAGACCTCCTCTCACCCTAATATAACCTTTGATACACACACTCAAAAATACAAACTAACATTTTCAAAACAATGGACATACCAATACCAGTTACAACACACCTATTCAGTAATTCCAAGATCTACACACACATCCACTCATTCACCAACAGTCCCTATACAGTCACTCATACATGTACTCACTCATCATATGTACTCATACACCTATACATCCTGTTACACACCGCCACTCATCCATAGAGTTACTCACACACATAGTCACACATGCAAACAAAGTATCAAACATCCATTTACTTGCATATACAGTTATACACACACTACCACACTTACTTCTACAGAAACTTACACATACTTACTCTCTTAAACAATCACTTATAGAAACACCTACTTATTTGTACAGGAACTCTTCCAATCTCTCACTCTCACATATACTCACTTATATACACCAATACTCACATATACTAGTTTAAAACATATGTAGTTACTCATAAAGACACTATTGAGACAGTCATTCACTCACTAACACACCCATACACATACTCATCCACCTATACAGTCCTGCACACATGCTGTCTTCAACACATACAAACAGTGAGTCACTCATTCATGCATCTATGCACTAAGTAATACCCCCACCGAACCATACAGACACTCAGACACTCATACTGATACTCAAAAAACCAACTAATAACCCATATAGACACTCATGTAGGTACTCACCAACCCATGCAGCCACTTATACACAAAGTGAGAGACTGATACAGATATTTTCATATTTAAACATTACTCACTAACCCATGTATTCACTAAGATACACTTAGTCAGTTATACAATCAATTTTACAAAAAAATCATCCATTTAGACACTTATATACCCATTTATTCTTCCATCGACCTTGAGATATACATATATAAAACATATTTAATTTTCAGAAAAACACACATTCACTGGATGATGTCATCAGTGATGTAATTTGAGATGTCATCAGTGATGTCATGAGTGATGTCACTGACCATGTCATCAGCAGTGCATTGCGGGCGCGCGAGTTATAGTTAGCTGAACTAACTATAACGGGGGATTTTCTATGGTTTTGTACGAGTGAAATGTCCAACTAACTATAACGCCCCTGAAACCTATGGTTTTTTCAGTGAATTTCTAAGGTTTTTTAAATGTTAATTTCTAACTATAACGTGCCTGAAACCTATGGTTTTTTCAGTGAATATATATATATTTATTATACTATGTATACATGTGAAAATGTCTCGGTCCCCTGTTTGCCTCGGTGGCACGGAAAAAATGGGTGGAACTGACGTCAGCACGCCGACGAGGTCCTCTTATGGCTCCGATGACGTCATACGGTGTCGCGAGCGGAGCCGTGCTCGTTGACGTGGGAGAGCTAGGAAAGAATTTCCGTGGAATGCTGGTGCAGGGGATATTCACCTAAGTGTTCAGGCTAGTCCTTTGGGAGCAACTGTTTATGTTGCCACTCCAGAAACCGAAACCAGTGATCCGAGGGCAGAGGCCCTGCAGATGGCACACGAGGTGGGGTGCCCAGTCGTGTGCACCGGCGGGGCAGCAAAGTGACAAGCACCACAACCCACAAAAAAGGTAACGAGGGCACTGAATAACACAGGATCTTCTCTTTGTATCTGGCAGGAACAACGAAGTTAAAATGCCCTAGTACCAAAATGTAGAATTAGTGCTACAACGGTCTTCAAGAGGACCTGCGATGCCGCTTCTGCCTCCCGTACCCTGGAGGCGGCCCATGGGTCACGCGGTACGGTCATACTCCGGTGGGACGCACACTCGTTGACCTCTCATGGCACTGCTCCACACTTCAGGGAGGATGCTTTCCATTAGCTATGTTTTCTGATGACATGTCGCGCCGGCCCAGTCCAACAACAGAACTCCTTTAGATCCAAACAGACTCTTCCACTCTCTCACCGAAAGTGAAACCAGGCCACGCGGACACTTTCACAATACAACAGCCGGGAATGCACTTTTCGGTAAAAAAACCACATTCCTTCCTCCTAATTAATCAAATAAACGTCTCACTGAAGAACAGGGGCCAGCTTCGATCGGTAAACAGCCGTTACAACGACTTTTTTACTTTGCGATACCATTATAACGCATGCATTCCCACGCATGCGTTGTACATCACGAAGTCATTACTACGCATTTTTTTAGAACGCATGGTCATTTACCACGCATGCCTTTACAACAAATTTTGTTGTAAAGGTATGTATGGTAAATGACCATGCGTTCTAAAAAACATGTAGACGATCCATGTCGTTGTAAGGAAACAGAGGCTGTTCCGTTTCCTCACAATGACGTGCACCGCCCCTCAGAGATGACGTGAAGCAGGAACCATGAGGAGAGAGGAACCATGAGGAGTGAGAGGTAAGGGGGATTGGGCATGGGGTGGGGGTTTCTTTTCTAGGGTTTAGGGTAGTGCAGTGGTGTTTGGGTGGTGTAGGGGGTCGTGCTGGGGTAGTGTTTTAGGGTTTAGGGTAGTGCAGTGGTGTTTGGGTAGTGTAGGGGGTCATGCTGGGGGTAGTGTTTTAGGGTTTATGTTAGTGCAGTGGTGTTTGGGTAGTGTAGGGGGTAGTGCTGGGGTAGTGTTTTAGGGTTTAGGGCAGTGCAGTGGTGTTTGTGTAGTGAAGGGGGTCATGCTGTGGGTAGTGTTTTAGGGTTTAGGGTAGTGCAGTCGTGTTTGTGTAGTGTAGGGGGTCGTGTTTTAGGGTATAGGGTAGTGCAGTGGTGTTTGGGTAGTGTAGGGGGTCATGCTGGGGTTAGTGTTTTAGGGTTTAGGGTAGTGCAGTGGTGTTTGGGTAGTGTAGGGGGTCGTGCTGGGGGTAGTGTTTTAGGGTTTAGGGTAGTGCAGTGGTGTTTGTGTAGTGTGGGAGGTCATCCTGGGGGTATATTTAGGGTTTAGTGTAGTGCAGTGGTGTTTGGGTAGTGTAGGGAGTCGTGCTGGGGGTAGTGTTTTAGGGTTTAGGGTAGTGCAGTGGTGTTTGGGTAGTGTAGGGAGTCGTGCTGGTGGTAGTGTTTTAGGGTTTAGGGTAGTGCAGTTATGTTTGGGTAGTGTAGGGTGTCGTGCTGGGGGTAGTGTTTTAGGGTTTAGGGTAGTGCAGTGGTGTTTGGGTAGTGGAGGGAGTAGTGTTTTAGGGTTTAGGGTAGTGCGCCCAACCAGCCACAATATCCATGGACAAAGGGGATCCTGACTCTTTGGAACGCTCCGTCAATTGAATAATTTGGGTCAAGGGCCCTACCACGTCCAAGACCTATCAATTCCTTTCTTGGGATCCCTCATATACTTGGAGAAAAAGGTACATAGTTTCTCATCAATTTCAGGCGTGTGTGCCACCTTCCCCTTCAGTGAGGGCCTGGGGCATTCTCCCCTCATCCTATTCCTGACCTCCCTTTCAAGGGGTTGATGGATCTTCCCCACCACATACTCTGCCACTTTGGCGTCAGGTGTCCACTCTGCCGACCTAGGATGGTAAATTTGGGTAGGCTCGAACATGTCCGGAGTGGACCCCGTCCCCAACCGGGGACTGAGAGGAGTGGGACTCTGGATGCCAGGGACGCCCGAGTCCTTATCCTCATCGGAGGAGAAATCGTCCTCCGATACACCCTCTCCCTCTAAGGGAAACCCGCCGTCGGGGTCTACAATAGTGGTGACAGTGTCGCAATTTTCTCCGGGCCCCTCCTCCTCCCGACAGGGTGCATGTTTTAACGTTCGCGCACTCTTGAGGAAGGTCTCCGTAAGTTTATCAAATCCTTCCAAGTGCCCCGCGTTATGCTTAACGGCCCTTTTATTCCCCATCTGGGAGCTACTTGGACCCGCCACCACCAGATCTGGGTCACTGAACACCCCAGGGATGCTTTTCGCCAGCTTATCAACCTGATCCCTAAGAGGAGCCAGCGCCCTAGAAATAGCCAGACAGAGGGCTTGGTCCACTGCTGGAGGGAGAAGTTGGGGGGCCATTCCTCCTCCACTTCCTGGTAGGAGGAGTAAAAATGGTCTTCTGGAGAAGACATGATAGCAGAGGGTGTGAGCACAGAACAAATGCCCTTAAAATCCTTAAGACAGCCCCCTCGCCGGTGCTCCAACAGCTGGGCTTTCCCCGAAGCTGTTATAAGAATAGACTGAGGCGCAATACCAATTACGTGACCGTGTGGGGAAATCACCGCATAGCGGTGTCAAAATTAGGTGAGGGTTAGTCGGGAATCAAGCGGACACTAAAGGAGTGACCGGATTCCCAAACGCGCGTAAAGACCAGCGGGAGCGCTCGACGGAGCTGCCTCGCTCGGACCAGACGTGCCTGACAGGATCTCACCACGCGCAGAGCACACAGCGGGAGAAACTGCGAGGGGGAGAACGCGCTCGGGTAAGAGCCTGCTGCGCAGGGAATATGAAACAATACCAAGGCAATAATGCTAATAACGTGCACAAGAAACCGCTATACAAACAGCAACAACGTCAGATTAAGCCAAGAATGTAAGGAATGCACTTAACTGACGAGCAGTGAAGAAGAGGAAGCGGAAGGGACGTCACGATATTATATACGATGGACTGTGATATGATTGGACTATAGTTGCCTTGGAGACTACCCTCTAATGGTTCATGGGTTGTGTAGTCTTTTGTTTAATGATTGTTGTGTTACGTTTTCTTTGAACTGCTATGCAAATAAAGTGAGGAAGGATATGCATAATCCTCGCCTCCGTCCTGCCATAGAATTCATTAAACTTTATTTGATCTGATTTAGAAACATAGATCATAAAAGTGTACATAAAAACAGTAAATCCTCTTTCCTAATACAATACAGTGAGAATTAATTAAAACCAGTAGGTAAAAACGGGTGTTACAAAGCCCGGTTCAGAACAACTTCAGGTTAACAGAATCGTGAAGTTCAATGTTTCGCAAGATCAATCTCATGTACTTCGTGCAAAATACGCAATAAGGGGTCCAAGTAAGATGTAACGCTCCAATACCTGACCAGTTTGCACTATATAAAACTGCAGAAAAAATAAAAATAAAAAGTGTTTTGCACACTTCTGTCATTGGGCTATATGTGGGCTACATCTGGGTGATATTTGTGCTACATTTGGGCTCTTTTTTCTCTGGTGGCCATCTTGGGAGACTTATTTGTTATGAAGTTTCTTAATTTCGTCATTTACTGCAGTCTCCTCAGTAGGAAATGCTTTCAGTTTTTTACTTTGATTCCATCAAGAAGGCATTCAGATGTGTCACACATTTGCCATAAATTCAGAATGTTAGCACTCTAGTTGTTCATTAGATCACTGTAGTAAAGCTACTGCTCACCAGGGAGTTAACTGGAAGTCTACTGCTGTTTTTGAAAGTGATTGTTTCAGTCTGCATGTCAGAATTTTCTAATGAAATAGAAGAGGATTTGAGATCTCTCTTAAAACATGTCCTAATTTTTCTTTCTACAGCACTAACCATAATTTCTATGACAAAATGAACCCCCTCATTTTGTTCCTTTTTAAATTAAATGTTTTAAGAGTTACCAGTTTATTCCAATCAAGATGGCTTCAGGTGTGCCATAATTTTGTCATAAGTAAGACTGTTAGCGCTCTAGTTGTTCTTTATAACACTCTGGGATGCTGCAGTAGAACACAAAGGCATCAACTGACAGGCTGCTCCTGTTGAAATATAACAGGAAGATATTTGAGATCACACTTGAAACATGTCCTAATTTTTCTTTCTACAGCACTAACCATAATTTCTATGACAAAATGAACCCCATCATTTTGTTCCTTTTTAAATTAAATGTTTTAAGTGTTACCAGTTTATTCCAATCAAGATGGCTTCCGGTGTGCCATACTTTTGTCATAAGTAAGGCTGTTAGCACTCTAGTTGTTCTTTAGAACACTCTGGGAAGCTGCAGTAGAACACAAAGGAATCAACTGACAGTCTCTGCCCTTGTTGGATGTACATGTTTTACTGAGAATGTCAGACTTCATTCTCACATGACTGAGAAAGATAATGTGAATTTACAGAAAATATGCTCTCATTTTAGCTTCTAGATCACCTTCCAAACCTCAATGGGAAAAGTATGAGAAAATAGTTTTCTCTCAAACATGATTCATGATATCCCAGCAGAAGGATTTTTCACAGGGTAAAATCACCTTAGAACACACCACAATTCCTAAAATTAGTATGGTACCATCAACAAATGAATTCTAATGTAACTAAAGTCTGTTATCACCCTTTATAGTTCTCCTTTTGGTAACCATCAGAATCTTCGATTCACTACAATGCATTTCAATGGGGTACTATCATTTATATTGGTCCCAAGATGGCTGCCAGCAATTCCAGGATGAAGTGCTGACAGCCAATCAGATCTCACGATGACATGTGTGGTTAGGCTCCGCCCAGATATATATGTGTTTTCTTTTTCAAATTTCTCAGGAACTACTGAACGGATTTACACCATTTAAGCAAAAGGCACGACTCTGAACCAAGGGCTACCTTTTTGCCAAATTTGGTGTAATTCCGTTCAGCAATTCGGGCTGTAGCTGCGATGAAAGGTTCCTATGGAAAATTGCATGGGGAAAACACGTTTTGGGACCCCCCTTTTTTCTCGGCCCCCACTTGACGAATCACCCCGAGACTTCCAGGATAGGAGCGGACCGGAGCGGGCCACGAGTTTTGAAAATTTCGCGAAGATTCGTCAACCGGCACCAAAGTTATTTCAAATAGAATGTTGGGAATTTCCTATGGAAAATAGGTCCTAACTATGACTATCTACTGGCGACCGCCAGTAGATTTTATATATATATATCTATATATATATATAGATATATATATATATATATATATATATATATACATATATATATACATATATATATATATATATATATATATATATATATATATATATATACATATACACACAACATCCAGCTCCCACAGAAACATCCATGGAAGAAGGCACAGACTCGAGGCAGTCAGGATACGGCATCTGTTTATTTGATCAGGTCACCTTCAACCCCAAAGATGAAAGAGAGACGCGTTTCGGCTTGCTGGATGCCTTTATCAATCTAGTTGGCGCCATATGCACAAACAATATATATAGCCCTTCCCACTTGGACCATAGATAGACATAAAGAAAATACTATCGAGTATTTAACCTCCATGTATGCTGCATGCAAAAATGCTCACTTCTGCTGAAAGTCAGCGTTATTTCAGGTAAAGCATATTCTAGTAAATGCATTGCATGGTGCTTATAATTAATTAAACTAATATACCATAATTGAACATTGCAAGGGCAAATAAATTAGCACACAAACAATTTACAAATCGCCCGCCATCATGGGAATGTTTGTAGGTATATAAATTGCGCCGGCAAAATTCTCATAATGCCTAAAACTACAAAATGAAATGTGTTGAATATTTAAAAGAACGTGCTGTTTAGCGTCACTAAATTGGCCAGATGAAGACAGTCTCTGTCCCGGAGTAATAGCCCAAGCTGAATACAAGTCCACCGGTATGTAACCTCTGACCTGTGTTGCAAGATCAGAAATAGCTTGTGATGTGAATATCACAATCCAAAACATAAAGCGGCACAAGGACATGATAATAGCAGCTGCAACCCGGGGTCAATTTACACACAGTGTGTGAACTCTCGACATCAATGTCAATCCCCGAGCTCATGCTTAAAACCCCATGGGACTACTGATCCCATAACGCCACTCGATGGTCCCATGCATTGCAGAAGTGAACAAACTAAAATACGATGCAAAATCAATGTCAATGTGCATAAAACCGGGGCAAAGGCAAATGTCACAATGTCATAGTGAACGGGCAGCATTAAAATAAAGTTCTATAGGACACAAATTCGGGGTTGATGGGGACCGATGAATAAAATGATTACGCCAAACAAACCTCACCGCATAGGCATAGGCGTCCGCAGTGCCCAGTCACCAGATGGCGCCAGTCTTCTGGGCAAGGCATTTCTTGCTAGGGAAACGTAGATCCTGTGCTGGCAGTCGAATATATTTTACTTATTGCTCCCGGGACCTGGCCCACCCGGGGGCTTATTAAAACGAAGCGAGGGACACCGCGCTTCGTTTTGTTTATTTTCTCTGCGGGATTCGCGAACCCAGCGCGAATTCCGCTGAAAAAATAAAATGCTTTTTTGGGCCCTGGTGGTCCCTGTGGGACCCCCTGAGCAGGCCTAGGGGGTCAGAGTGTTTCTACCCTGCCCCCTTTTCTTCATTTTTAACACTGTTTTTTACCTTTTTTCTTGTGACTCGGTTTTACCGAGTCACAAGATGGCTGCCAACACTTCTTGGTTTGGAGTGTTGATAGCCAATCAAAATGAAGCTCTTGATCAGGAGGGTTCGCGAATCCTCCTCGGTCACCAGATATCAATATTTTATGTTTGGATTTCTCAGGAACTACTAAACGGATTTACACCATTAAAAAACAAAGGTCACTTTCTGAACCAAGAGCTACCTTTTTGCCAAATTTGGTGTAAATTTTAGCAGTTCGGGCTGTAGCTTTGTCTAAAGTTTCCTATGGAAATTAACATGGAGAAAACGCATTTTGGGACCCCCCTTTTTTCTCGGCCCGCGCTCGACAAATCACCCAGGAGCTGACTTGAGCGAACCATTAGTTTTGAAAATTTCGTGAAAATTCGTCAAACGGCGCCAAAGATATTGGCAAAAGAAAAATGCTTTTTGAATAGAAACGAGGTCCTAACTAGAACTACCTACTGGCAACCGCCAGTAGGTAGTGTATATATATATATATATATATAAATTATCACCCACGTTATTTCTCAGGAATTCCAGTGGAAAAAACAAGCGGCACAACTTAGGACTGCACAGTACTTTTAAAAGTATTGATAAGGCGAAGACGGCAGCTGCCGCCGTTGCAGGCACCGACACCGCAGGAGGGAGAACTGCCTGGTGCAGCAACAACGCTGTTTTCGCATATATATATATATATATATATATATATAAATAAACATTAAAAACACAAGTACAAAACATTAAAATAAATTTCCAAATTAATTAAATATACAAAACTATAAAATAAAAAAATATTAAAAATATTACAAAAATTCAAAAATATATCTATATATGAACACGTAATAGAAATTTAAACAAACAAACAAGTAATACTAATATATATATTTCAACAATTTAAAAATAAGTATTTAAATCAAAATAAAACATACGCTATCCCTAATCCAGGCTGTGCAACAGTAGGGATAGTGTTGGACTTCAGAAGAGTAACATTTACTATTCCCACTCCAGTCTGTGCAACAGTAGAGAAAGCGTGGCACTTCAGAGGGGTACAATTTACTATTTCCATTCCAATCTGTGCAACAGTAGAGAAAACAAACTTCGGAGGGGTTAAATTTACTATTCTCACTCCAGTCTGAGCAACAGTAGGAAAAGCATTGGAATTCAAAGGGGTACATTGTTGTGTTCGCCCCCCCCAGTCTGTGCAACAGTAGGAAAAGCATTCGAATTCGGTGGGGTTAAATCTACTATTTCAACTCCAGTTTGTGGAATAGTAGGGAAAGCGCTGAACTTCGGAGAGGTAAAAATTACTATTCGAACTCCAGGCTGTGCAACAGTATGGAATGCAGTGGACTTTGGAGGGGGTTGAATTTACTATTCCCACTCCAGTCTGAGCAACATTAGGGAATGCTTTGGACTTCTGAGGGTTATAATCTACTTCACTTTAAACACATAACATATTATAATAACCCTATTAGTTAATATAAATGGCAAATATATAAAATTGAAAAAACAATTAAACAATTTGCATGATTATTAAAAATGTTAATAATTCATTTTTTAAGTTTAAGAAAAGCTTTATTAAAGTGAAATACAAATGTACAGAATTATCTGATACTTAGAGTGGAAAACTAGGATATGAAATAGAGTATTAACAGAAAAGGCAAAATAAATAATACTTAAATACAAAAGAGAAAATTGTACAATAAACTTATCAAGATAATATCATAATTCTGCACTTAAGATATTGCATTTTTGTAATTTGTATTTTAGGAAAAGAGGAAGAAGAAGAAAGAAGACAGAAGAAGATAGCAGAGAGAAGAGAAGGGAAGAGAAGAGGAAGAAAAATAAAAATTAAAAATAAAACAATATGTATTACATATCTGCACATGTATCACATAATAAAACCTTATATCATATAACGAATTATTCCATATAATAACTTCATGACATATAACAACTTATCTCATACATTGACAATGGCAAGATAACTATGTATGATATTAAACAGGAAAGGGAAAAAACAATAATGGGGGCTGGAAAACCATTGTAGAATCCTTGGATGATTTAGGCTTTTTGTTTAAGTAACTATTGAGCGGAGACTAAAAGAGGTCTTAATTTGTCATCTGAAATGTAGATGTAGCCGATGCTGTATCAAGTCTATGATGGGAACAAAGAAGATTCCACCAACTAGTAACATTGATATTCTCAACATTCTTCCAGTTTGATGTAATAACTTGAAACGCAATAGCAAGTGACAGGTCCAGAAATGTACCTAATTTAGAGCGTACAGGACAAGAGCGTGAGTAACTTCTCAAAAAAATACTTTGAACATCAAAGGGGAAATTAATTGAACAAACAGTGGAAATAGTTCTACAGACCTGCAACCAAAAAGCAGTGGTCGATGGACAATGGAAAAATATATGTAAATATGTGCCAGGGAGGGTTCTACAAGACCAACACATATTAGAAAGATTTGGGTTATATTTTTGTAAGGAAAGTGGGGTAATATATAACCTATTATAAAAATAGTAAAGGGTTTGTGTAGTGCTGGCATTAGACGAAGTGTGGTGTATCCTGCTCCAAATTGAACCCCAAACCCTTAAAGATAAGGAATGCTGAAGGTCAGACTCCCACATTTCTTCAGTTTTGGACTTGGGACGGGAAGGGGCAATGTAATGCAAATATTTATATGTATATATGAGGCTTTAAGAGATGATGAAAGTACGATTAGGTCAGGAGGTGGGGAACTTATAAGAGGTTACGATTGAGTGAATGTGTAGATAGCCTGCAAAAGAGCACCTTTGAGAGACTCATATTTGATGGCATAAGTAGGGGGAGATCAAATTTAGTTTAAATTACAGAAAAGGGAAGAGGAGTCATATCACACAATAATTGCTTGATTTGAATTATACCTTTCAGAACCCATTCCTTCCAAAAAATAGTACGATTCGAAATTTTGGGAGAATTATTATGCCATATAGATGATTCCAGAAATTCTTGTACCGAGGACAAGGGCCTTGTGAAAATATGGGAAGATACTATTGTAGAATATTTAATGGATGGAGTCGAAAAGCTCGAGGAGGCTTTGAAAAATATGGTAAAGAATAAAAAGGAAATGGAGACGGAAGGGAATCCTCCAGCTTTCGCAAAATATTATTGGGTGGCGAATCAGTGTCCTAATACATGATAGAACATGTTTTAGAACAAAAGCAGAATGATATTGCTGAAAATTTGGAAAACATACACCCCCAACTCTTTTGGTTTACAGAGAGATGCTAAAGAGATGCGAGGCTTTTTACCATTCCATAAGAATGTTGCAAGCGATTTATTCAATAGCTTAAAAAACCTTAAAGTTAGTTTAATAGGCAGCATGGACAAATAAAGAATAATGACAGGTAGAAACATCATCTTTATAGTGGCCAACCTTCCCCACCAAGACAAGGATAATGGGGACCACTTCTCCGTCATTTGAAGAATCTTATGATGAACATCATCTAAGTTTATCTGAATTGTCTTTGCCATGGAAGTAGAATATTTAATTCCCAAACACTTAACAAAATGTGGGGACCATTTAAGCCCAGTGCCATCGAACATATCCTTCAGACAGTACTTATTAAGAGGGAGTACCCCCAATTTTGAAAAGTTTAATTTATATCCAGATAACTCAGAATACGAAGACAAAAGATTTTTAAAGCCGGTATTGATGTTTCCGGGTCAAAGACATAAAGGATCACATCGTCGGCGTATGCTGAGAATTTAATCTCAGTATCTTTATGTCAAAAGCCATGAAATGATGATGAATTTCATTATGTGTGCAAAAAGGGTTCTAGGGATAAAATAAAAGCAAAGGAGATAAAGGGCATCCCTGTCTGGTACCCTGTGAAAGAGGAAAATATGAAGACTGGGTGCCATTTAAAAAAAAAGACGTCATCGGGGAGGAATATAATATAGCTATATATTTGAGGAAGGTTGGACTAAAACCATGCCATTTTAGAGCCTGCAACATAAATTTCCAATTGACACGGCCAAATGCCTTTAAGGCATCCAAAGTTACGGCAGCCATAGGTGTATTGATAAAAGAAGCCATATGTAAAATATCCAAAAACACCCTAGGATTGTCAGTCATGTGCCTTCCTTTAACAAATCCAGTTTGCCCAAAGCCAACCATATCTGAAATGAGAGGAGAAATCCTATTAGATAAAATCTTGGGGAAAAGTTTACAATCTAAATTAATAAGGGAGATGGGCCTATAATTGGCACATAAGGAAAGATCCTTACCCTTTTTAGGAATCAAACAAATCATAGCCTCCAAAAAAGGCCCTTTAGCTTCCTCTTGTAAGAGAAAACAAAGATATAAAGTAAGTAGGTGCTGGAGTAGAAGATGTGAAAAACTGGAATAGAACTCAACAGAAAAACCATCCGGAGCCGGCGCTTTATCCTTGGGTAGTGCATTAAGAGCGGAATTCAGTTCAGAAATTGAAATAGGTTCTTCTAAAAAAGAAAGATCCTGTACCTGTTGCTGTCTTGGTGGTAGAGAGTAAAAATAGGAATCTAGTGCCTCATCTGTGGGGTAGTGATCTAGCGTGTAAAGATTTGTTTAAAAGTCAATAAAACATTTCAAAATGTAATTACTCTTAACATGAGGATTCCCACTTTCATCAACAATCTTTACTATTTTAGATTTTTGAGATTTAACCTTCAGATAATTGGCAAGTAATTTTCCGGCCTCATTTCGTCCACCATAAAACTTGGAATTCATTTTTAACAATGTTCCGGCGGCTTCCTCTGTCGACTTTTTATTGAACTCAAATTTAGCATTCATTAAACGTTGTAGCACAACATCGTTCTTAGTTGTGAAAAAGTTGTGCTCTAATTGTTTAATGGATTGAAGCAGTAGTGTAGATTCTCTCTATATATATATATATTTATATTATCACCAACGTTATTTCTCAGGAATTCCAGTGGAAAAAACAAGCGGCACAACTTAGGACTGCACAGTACTTTTAAAAGTATTGATAAGGCGAAGACGGCAGCTGCCGCCGTTGCAGGCACCGACACCGCAGGAGGGAGAACTGCCTGGTGCAGCAACAACGCTGTTTTCGCATATATATATATATATATATAAATAAACATTAAAAACACAAGTACAAAACATTAAAATAAATTACCAAATTAATTAAATATACAAAACTATAAAATAAAAAAATATTAAAAATATTACAAAAATTCAAAAATATATCTATATATGAACACGTAATAGAAATTTAAACAAACAAACAAGTAATACTAATATATATATTTCAACAATTTAAAAATAAGTATTTAAATCAAAATAAAACATACGCTATCCCTAATCCAGGCTGTGCAACAGTAGGGATAGTGTTGGACTTCAGAAGAGTAACATTTACTATTCCCACTCCAGTCTGTGCAACAGTAGAGAAAGCGTGGCACTTCAGAGGGGTACAATTTACTATTTCCATTCCAATCTGTGCAACAGTAGAGAAAACAGACTTCGGAGGGGTTAAATTTACTATTCTCACTCCAGTCTGAGCAACAGTAGGAAAAGCATTGGAATTCAAAGGGGTACATTGTTGTGTTCGCCCCCCCAGTCTGTGCAACAGTAGGAAAAGCATTCAAATTCGGTGAGGTTAAATCTACTATTTCAACTCCAGTCTGTGGAATAGTAGGGAAAGCGCTGAACTTCTGAGAGGTAAAAATTACTATTCCACCTCCAGGCTGTGCAACAGTAAGGAATGCATTGGACTTTGGAGGGGGTTGAATTTACTATTCCCACTCCAGTCTGAGCAACATTAGGGAATGCTTTGGACTTCTGAGGGTTATAATTTACTTCACTTTAAACACATAACATATTATAATAACCCTATTAGTTAATATAAATGGCAAATATATCAAATTGAAAAAACAATTAAACAATTTGCATGATTATTAAAAATTTTAATAATTAGTTTTTTTAAGTTTAAGAAAAGCTTTATTAAAGTGAAATACAAATGTACAGAATTATCTGATACTTAGGGGCCTATTAGGATGGCGGGCGGACTTTCGTCCGCCCACCACCCTAGCGGTGCTGGGACCGGCTGCCAGTGGTGCGGCGGGCCCGCAACAGCGATTAGGATGCCACCGCCACCGTGGTGGTGGCATCCTCCATTCCCAGCATTGTAGCGGGCGGTGCACACAGCACCGCCCGCCACAATGCTGGGAATGCACTGTGTGCATTGGCATGCACAAGGTGGCAGGCACTGCGCGGTGCCTGCCACCTTGTGCATGCCAATGTTGGGGGGTACCATGGGTACCCCCCAAGTGCAGCCCCCCCACCCCCCAGGGGGCCCGCAACGGGCCCCCAAAGGCATTCTCCGCCTGGCTTTCCATGGCGGAGTCACCGCCATGGAAAGCCCTGCACCGCCGACCATCCTAATATGGATGGCGGTGCCTGCAAGGCACCGCCACTATATTGCAGGCCTTTTCCGCCCGGTAGGCAATCGGGCGGATTGCCTACCGGCGGACGGTTTTTCCGTCCGCCTAGGTCCCCACCGCCATACTAATATGGCGGTGGGGAAATGTGAGGCAGGCGGTGGGAAATGGCGATCCGCCCTACATCCTAATCACCCCCTTAGAGTGGAAAACTAGGATATGAAATAGAGTATTAACAGAAAAGGCAAAATAAATAATACTTAAATACAAAAGAGAAAATTGTACAATAAACTTATCAAGATAATATCATAATTCTGCACTTAAGATATTGCATTTTTGTAATTTGTATTTTAGAAAAAGAGGAAGAAGAAGAAAGAAGACAGAAGAAGATAGCGGAGAGAAGAGAAGGGAAGAGAAGAGGAAGAAAAAGAAAAATTAAAAATAAAACAATATGTATTACATATCTGCACATGTATCACATAATAAAACCTTATATCATATAACGAATTATTCCATATAATAACTTCATGACATATAACAACTTATCTCATACATTGACAATGGCAAGATAACTATGTATGATATTAAACAGGAAAGGGAAAAACAATCATGGGGGCTGGAAAACCATTGTAGAATCCTTGGATGATTTAGGCTTTTTGTTTAAGTAACTATTGAGCAAAGACTAAAAGAGGTCTTAATTTGTCATCTGAAATGTAGATGTAGCTGATGCTGTATCAAGTCTATGATGGGAACAAAGAAGATTCCACCAACTAGTAACATTGATATTCTCAACATTCTTCCAGTTTGATGTAATAACTTGAAACGCAATAGCAAGTGACAGGTCCAGAAATTTACCTAATTTAGAGCGTACAGGACAAGAGCGTGAGGAGCTTCCCAAAAAAATACTGTGAACATCAAAGGGGAAATTAATTGAACAAACAGTGGAAATAGTTCTACAGACCTGTAACCAAAAAGCAGTGGTAGATGGACAATGGAAAAATATATATAAATATGTGCCAGGGAGGGTTTTACAAGACCAACACATATTAGAAAGATTTGGGTTATATTTTTGTAAGGAAAGTGGGGTAATATATAACCTATTATAAAAATAGTAAAGGGTTTGTGTAGTGCTGGCATTAGATGAGGTGTGGTGTATCCTGCTCCAAATTGAACCCCAAACCCTTAAAGATAAGGAATGCTGAAGGTCAGACTCCCACATTTCTTCAGTTTTGGACTTGGGACGGGAAGGGGCAATGTAATGCAAATATTTATATGTATATATGAGGCTTTAAGTGATGATGAAATTACGATTAGGTCAGGAGGTGGGGAACTTATATGAGGTTGCGATTGAGTGAAAGTGGAGATAGCCTGCAAAAGAGCACCTTTGAGAGACTCATATTTGATGGCATAAGTAGGGGGAGATCAAATTTAGTTTAAAGTACAGAAAAGGGAAGAGGAGTCATATCACACAATAATTGCTTGATTTGAATTATACCTTTCAGAACCCATTCCTTCCAAAATATAGTACGATTCGAAATTTTGGGAGAATTATTATGCCATATAGATGATTCCAGAAATTCTTGTACCGAGGACATGGGCCTTGTGAAAATATGGGAAGATACTATTGTAGAATATTTAATGGATAGAGTTGAAAAGGCTCGAGGAGGCTTCGAAAAATATGGTAAAGAATAAAAAGGAAATGGAGACAGAAGGGAATCCTCCAGTTTTCGCAAAATATTATTGGGTGGAGAATCAGTGTCCTAATACATGGTAGAACATGTTTTAGAACAAAAGCAGAATGATATTGCTGAAAATTTGGAAAACTTACACCCCCCAACTCTTTTGGTTTACAGAGAGATGCTAAAGAGATGCGAGGCTTTTTACCATTCCATAAAAATGTTGCAAGCGATTTATTCAATAGCTTAAAAAACCTTAAAGTTAGTTTAATAGGCAGCATGGACAAATAAAGATTAATGACAGGTAGAAACATCATCTTTATAGTGGCCAACCTTCCCCACCAAGACAAGGATAATGGGGACCACTTCTCCGTCATTTGAAGAATCTTATGATGAACATCATCTAAGTTTATCTGAATTGTCTTTGCCATGGAAGTAGAATATTTAATTCCCAAACACTTAACAAAGTGTGGGGACCATTTAAGCCCAGTGCCATCGAACATATCCTTCAGACAGTACTTATTAAGAGGGAGTACCTCCAATTTTGAAAAGTTTAATTTATATCCAGATAACTCAGAATACGAAGACAAAAGATTTTTAAAGCCGGTATGATGTTTCCGGGTCAAAGACATAAAGGATCACATCGTCGGCGTATGCTGAGAATTTAATCTCAGTATCTTTATGTCGAAAGCCATGAAATGATGAGGAATTTCATTATGTGTGCAAAAAGGGTTCTAGGGATAAAATAAAAGCAAAGGAGATAAAGGGCATCCCTGTCTGGTACCCTGTGAAAGAGGAAAATATGAAGACTGGGTGCCATTTTAAAAAAAAGACGTCATCGGGGAGGAATATAATATAGCTATATATTTGAGGAAGGTTGGACTAAAACCATGCCATTTTAGAGCCTGCAACATAAATTTCCAATTGATACGGCCAAATGCCTTTATGGCATCCAAAGTTACGGCAGCCATAGGCGTCTTGATAAAAGAAGCCATATGTAAAATATCCAGAAACACCCTAGGATTGTCAGTCATGTGCCTTCCTTTAACAAATCCAGTTTGCCCAAAGCCAACCATATCTGAAATGAGAGGAGAAATCCTATTAGATAAAATCTTGGGGAAAAGTTTACAATCTAAATTAATAAGGGAGAGGGGCCTATAATTGGCACATAAGGAAAGATCCTTACCCTTTTTAGGAATCAAACAAATCATAGCCTCCAAAAAGGCCCTTTAGCTTCCTCTTGTAAGAGAAAACAAAGATATAAAGTAAGTAGGTGCTGGAGTAGAAGATGTGAAAAACTGGAATAGAACTCAACAGAAAAACCATCCGGAGCCGGCGCTTTATCCTTGGGTAGTGCATTAAGAGCGGAATTCAGTTCAGAAATTGAAATAGGTTCTTCTAAAAAGAAAGATCCTGTACCTGTTGCTGTCTTGGTGGTAGAGAGTGAAAATAGGAATCTAGTGCCTCATCTGTGGGGTAGTGATCTAGCGTGTAAAGATTTGTTTAAAAGTCAATAAAACATTTCAAAATGTAATTACTCTTAACATGAGGATTCCCACTTTCATCAACAATCTTTACTATTTTAGATTTTTGAGATTTAACCTTCAGATAATTGGCAAGTAATTTGCCGGCCTCATTTCGTCCATCATAAAACTTGGAATTCATTTTTAACAATGTTCCGGCGGCTTCCTCTGTCGACTTTTTATTGAACTCAAATTTAGCATTCATTAAACGTTGTAGCACAACATCGTTCTTAGTTGTGAAAAAGTTGTGCTCTAATTGTTTAATGGATTGAAGCAGTAGTGTAGATTCTCTAGTAGCTTTTTTCTTTTTGGCCGTGACATAATTAATTACATACCCTTGGGCAGAAGCCTTAAAGGCATCCCAAACTGTATGAAATGGAATATCAGGTGTGATATTATTTTTAAAAAACTCTTGTAAAAAACTTTAAAAATTCTGCACAAATACCTTGTCCTTCAATGAGCTATTGTTGATTCACCATCAGTTAGGTTGAGAAGTCTCAGGTAATAAATCCAAAGCAATCATAACCGGAGCATGATCTGAAATGAATATTGACCCAATCTCAGAATGCGTAAGTTTGGCAACTAGGGAGGGTGAGATAAATAGATAATCGATTCTGGATTGGGATTTATAAGTAGGTGAGTAGAAGGTGTATTCCAATGCATCCGGAGAGTATAGTCTCCAGGCATCAACTAAGCCTCTGGAGTGAATAAAACGTGTAAATGTTTTCTGCATTTTGTTAGGAACATATTTAACTTGGGATTTTCAATCTAAGAAAGGGTCTACAATATGGTTGAAATCACCGCCTTTTATTAGATTGGCATTAGTACATGAGCGTAACATTACTGACATTTGTTCCCAAAATTTCACAACAGGCGAAAATCCAATTAAATTGGATGACAGTGACCGCGGAGACAATCGTTAAAGACAGAGAATGTTGAGAGAGACAGCTAATATTCATATGAGAAAAAAAAACAATGAGACAACAGTACAAAAAAATCAACAAATAGGAATACAAAGCACGGAAGTAACCAATAACTACAACTTACCAAGACATGAGGAATATGGAAACAGTAGGTCTAGGAATGGAGACACTTGGGAGACAACACACCAAAGGAGGGAATCCGGATTAGACAACAAACAGCTGCAAAGAGGAATAAATAAATAACAAGGTTAAATAAGTAGACAAATTATCTAAAAATAATAATAATGTCATAAGTATTGTTAACAAAATACATGTTACTATCAGTAATGGCATAGTTAGCTCCCTGAAATAATAATGTCATTAAATTCAAAGAAAAGAGGTCCAAAAGCACAAGCTTAAATAGGCTAAGAGACACTGAAGAAAAAGTTCAAGTCTTCCCCATATCCATAGCTTCACCCTTGAGTTGGAGAATAAATTTCCTCAGGTCTTCTGGACAGTCGAATGAGAAAGTTTGTTCCTTATACGTGACTTTAAAAATGCATGGGTGCACTAGTCCATATCTCACATCTATAGAGCGTAGAGTAGGATGGAAAGATAAGAACTCCTTCCGACGAGCGGCAGTTACCACCGATAAAACCATAAGCAGCTCAGTTTATTCTAGAAAAAGGACAACTATTGCTCTAGGGTTGCCAGAGCCTGAAGCACCAACAGACTTGGGGCCAATACGGTGGGCATGTTGCAGGTTGAGATGTGTTCCTTCCTTAAGGCCCACCAATTTAGGGATGTGAACTTCAAGAAAGGCAAGTATGTCCGACCCCTCTGCTCCTTTTGGAATGCCATACATTTGGAGATTATTGCACCTATTACGATTTTCCAAGTCCTCTGTTTGTTGTTTCAAGAGCGCAATCTCCTTATTCATGCCGTCAATTTTGGCAACCGCATCCTGCACTTCACTGATCCGTTGCTCAACCCCTGACACTCTAGACTCCAAAGTAGACCACTTTTTCTTTAATACGGTGGAGTGTGACGTTAGTCTCCATAACAAAAAGTGTCAAATGCTTAATTTCCTCCATAAGATCTTCCAATGTCAGAGGTAAAGGAGACTTTGTAGGAGACCCAGAATCCTTTTTTTGTCTCTTGGTAGGAGCATTGGAGTCTTTGCGAGTAGGAGGCATGGTTGTGGATGAAGTAGCAGCCTTCAGACTAGAGGTTGGAGAGGGCTCCATAAGTTGGAGAAGAGCTTAGCAACAAAGACCTTGGAAGACTTAATGCCACCCACTGAAAAATGTCTGAAGGGTGTGCATTATTCAATAATATCAAATGCGGCACCAGAAAGTAGGAGACTGCACAAAGTAGGTCGCAATGTAAGGAGTGAGTAACAAAAATAGTCAAGACTATTAGCTCTCCATTCAAAAAGAAAAAATAATGAAAGGTTCCATATAAAATGAGCTGTCAGTTAGACTACTGATAGTCTGTATCTCCACAACCAAACAGGGGTGACAGGATATTATTCCATTGATATTTAAATATTCTAGTGTGCCAGCATTTCCTTAAGAGGCACTCTAACTTGTGCCAAAAAGAAAAGAAAAAAAAGACAATGCAGTAATCATGGGCCTCTTCTGTCTCTCTGCTTCATAAAGAAATTAGGAGCGGCAGAAATAATTTTAAAAAGAATTAGCGTGACCGAGCAGGGAAGCCAGCTCCGACGCGCCCTCTATTACACAAAATGGTGGCCGCAACGGCTGATGCTGAGGTGCGAGACGCTGGAGAGAAATATCACTGTAAATGGCTTAAAAGACGCGAAAAAAGAAAAATACCTTCTCTCCCCGCGTTCGCGCACCGAATTCCTCAGGGCATGTTCCTCGTGCTTGTGAACCACCGCCCGTAACAAAAGAAAGTCTCCAGCAACGTACGGAGCCTCACGGACCTGCGGCCACCTTGCGGGCGGTTCGGCCACGCCCTGCCTTAAAAATTATTATTATTTTTTTTTAATTTAATTTATTATTTAATACAGTTTCACACTTTACTTCCAAAGACCTAGCAGCCCACATTTAAGATATAACTAAAATAAAGAAGTATAACACAATTAACATATTTAATAACTAGTAAAACATTATTCATAAATTATTAATACTTAATTAAATACATAATTAACTTCCCACCCTATGCCCTGAGAAACCCAACAACCAGCACCTAAAAATCTAACCTAAAAAACGTATAAATTACACATTGTAAATAATTAACAATCAATTAAATAATTAATAATATATTTATAGTTAATTATGAATCAATTATTACTTAATAACTTCCCACCCTACACCCCTATAAACCCAACAACCCACACCTAAAACATAAATTACAAAATATAATAATTACACAATTTACATAATTAATTATTAATTAAATAATTAATAATAAATGAAAAATGTATTATAATTATTTATACTTAATTAACTTCCCAATCTGTACCCCTACAAACCTCACAACCTGCTAAGACATTATGAATTACTATTAACAATGGAATTATAAATGATAAATTACATACAATTACAAACTATATTTAAAAATATTGTCAACAATTATATAAACAATATTTAACAGATAAATTAATATATGAAATAAAACACACAAAGATAATTTAAAAACGATATTTTCAACAACTATATTATTGAAAACAATATTAGCAACACAGATATTCTTGAAAACAATATTACTTACCTAAAAAGTCGATATTCTTGTCAACAATATTTCCGCACCACAATATTTATGTGTAACAAAATTTTTGTAGCTTGATATTTCTATACACCCCTCATCAGCCAGGCTAGCTTGAATCGAGTGACACAGTGAGGCCGGGACCCACGTCTGGGTATACCCGACGCCCTTAGTGTGAGAAAGCAAAAGACACACAAATGATGGACCGAATGCGGAACAAATCAAATATTCACTCCCAGTCAAAAGATCTTGGTTCTTTTGCATTTGTCACCCTGAGTGGGACGAGTATGCCCAGACATGGGTACAGTGCACTTCAAGCCACTGGAGTCAAGCTAGCTTGGCTGATAAGGTGTGATACACCGAAACCTGTCCCACGAAGCTTGTTTCCCGTCCAGGGAGGACTTGGCCTGGCAGTTTGGGCTGGACTGTTTAAATGGGGAGCCAAGACTGATTTGCATATGGCTGGGTTTAAACTGTATGGGAATGGGGAGCAAAAAAACTATGGATTTATGCCCAGATCTCTGTACTGGGGTAAAGGTTGGATATTGTACAGCATTCTGTCCATCAATTGTTCTTTTTGAATTTGTGTGCATGGGTCAGCAGCTTGAATTGTTATCTCTGCTGTACGGAGAGCCGGTGGAGTTGCCTGAGGTGGGGTGTGATGTGGGTGCATCAGGGAAGATCGAGGATGAGTATGGCTGCAGCTTTCTGTATGGACTGAAGTCTCTGTAGAAGGTGTGTGGCAATTCCAACGTAGAGGGCATTGACATAGTCCAGTCAGCTGGTGATGGGGGGTTGTGGCACGGTGTGTCTCGTGTGTAGGGGTAGCCACTTATGTAGCATGCACAGAGTGAGGAAGCAGGTGGAGGAGACAGCATTGAACTGTGATTTCATGGTGAGCTTGTTGTCAATGATGATTTTGAGGTTTCTGGCATGGTTGGAGGTAGTGGGTGCGGGTCCTAGGTATGATGGCGACCATGAGTCATTCCATGTGTTGCTGCTGTTGCTAAAGATCAGTAATTCTGTCTTGTCTGTGTTCAGCTGCAGGCACTTGTTCTTCATCCAATCGGCGACATTTTGTCATGCATCTGTGGAAGTTGGTACAGGCGGTGGTGGGGTCGTCGGTGAATGAGAGGCTGAGTTGGGGGTTGTCTGCGTAGGAAATTATGTAGAGACCGTGGGATCTGACGATGTTGGCCAGTGGGTTCATACATGCGTTGAAGAGTGTGGGGCTGAGGGATGAGCCCTGGGGGACACCGCAGGTGAGCTCCTTGAGTTCAGAGGTGAAAGGTGGGAGGTGGTTCCCCCGGGTTCTTCCGGTGAGGAAGGAGGTGATACATCTGAGCGCGTCTCCTTGGATGCCGATGTGGTGGAGTCTTTCAATCAGCATGTGGTGGGATATGGTGTTGAAGGCTGGCGAGGGGTCAAGGAGGATCAAAGCTGCTGTTTCTCCTTGGTTGAGGAGGGTTCAGATGTCATCGGTGGCTGCGATCAGGGTGGTTTTGGTGCTGTGATTGCTGCAGAAGCCAGATTGGGAGGTGTTGAGTAGCTGGTTCTGCTCTAGGTGTGTCATGAGTTGATTGTTGATGATCTTTTCCAGTACCTTCACTGGGAATGGCAGCAGAGAGATTGGCCAGTAGTTTTGGAGTTCACTGGGGTCGGCTGAAGTTTTTTTGAGTAGTGGTCTGACTACGGGGTGTTTCCAGGTGTCAGGAAATGTTGCAGTGGTGATAGAGGTGTTGAGTAGGGTTGTGAGTTCCTGTCAGATCCTTTGGTTTCTGAGGTTGAAAATGTGGTGCGGGCCTGGATCTGTGGAAGCTCCTGAGTGGATGAATTTCATGGTGGAGTTGGTGTCATGGGTGGAGAGAATGTTCTAGGTGGTCAGTGTGTGGTTTGTGTCTGTTACGGTGATGGTGTATCTGTCGAGAATACACCTAGGTGTGGGTTGGGGTTCGATGTATTTGTATATGGTTGCGATCTTGTAGTGGAAGAAATGGGCAAGGTTGTTGCAGAGTTCCTGTGAGGATGTGATGTTGTTTTCGTTGACAGACAGGTTGGAGAATTCCATAATGGTGTGGAAAAGTTCCTTGGTGTTGTAGCCACTGGTTTCAATGCGTGTGGTAAGGGCTGTCTTTTTTTTGCCCTCAACAGGCGGTGGTAGAGGTTGAGGGAGGTCTTGAAGGCTGGCCTGTCAGAGGTGTCCTTGCTGGCGTGCCATCTGCTCTCCAACTGTTTGCTGTCTCGTTTTGCTGTTCTGAGTTCTTGGGTGTACCAGCTGGCCTTTTTGGAGGATTTTCTCTGGATGTTGCTCTTGATGGGGACAATGCTGCCTTGAGCAATTGGTGATCCAGGCATTAAGTGTTTTTCACTCCCTGTTCGAGGTTGGTGGAGGTAGCAGGGTTGGAGGAGGTGAGGGCGCTCACCCAGCTGGTCTCTTAGATTTTGTTCCACTTCCGGTGGGGAGCGTTTGTCATCTTGGGGGTGGTGGTGTGGGGGCTCGAGATGCTGAAGTGGACAATGGAGTGATCGGTCCATGTGAGTTTTGTGACATGGCTGTATTTGACACGGTTGCTGGAGGTGAAAATTGGGTCTAGCATGTGTCCTGCGGTGTGTGTAGGGATGATCTTGGTCAATCTGAGGCTGCTCATACTATCGAGGAGGTGTGTGGTGTTTTTGTCGTTGGGGGTCGTCGATGTAGAAATTGAGCTCAATGAGGAAGATGTAGTCCTTGGAGTCTAGGGCTAGGGGTGCAATTAAGTCTGCGATGGTGTTGCAGAAGCTGGAGCGTGGGCCTGCGAGTTTGCCTCTAAAGGTTGTCTTGTCGTCCGTGTGAAGCTTGAAGTTGAAATGTTCCATGGAGGTGGTGGTGTTGTCGGTGGTGGTGGTACACTGTTTGGTTTCTTTGTGGATGATGGCTGTTCCTCCCCCCAGCTTGTTGATGCTGTCCTGGTGAGGGAATTTATATCCATCAGGGATCACTGTGGCAATGTCTGGGCGGATGTGGGGTTGACCCAGGTCTCAGTGAGGAAGACAATGTTGGGTGTGAGGGTGGCGATGAGGTCCTATAATTCAGTGAATGCTTGCATAGTAAGCGTGTGTTGAGAAGGGTGCATGTGAGTTGGTGTTTTTGTTCAAGGCGTGTCTATGGTGTGTTCGGGGTAGGGCTGGTTGATGGATTGGTGTGTGTGCAGTAGCAGGTGAAGTGGCAGTGGGTGCAGGTGAAAGGTTCTACCGTGGTGCGTGGGTCAGCGCAGTGGCAGTGTTTGTTGTGGCATCGAGTGTGTAGAGCTCGGCGATGGTGTATCTTCGGGGGTAGGCGGGTCAGGGGTCGTTGCGCTGGGAGTGGTCCATGCACAGACGGGTGCCGAGAGGCTCACTTTTGGCATGCTAACTGCACACGTATGCGGCGCAGTCGTGCTGCGGCCTGCATTAAGTAGATCCTGGGGTGGACGGGGCTTCTGTTGGTGAGAAGAATGGTGAGTGGGAAAACCCAAACTCAGTTGGGAAAACCCTCAGTGGGTAAACCCGGGCGGCTAGAGTGTAACTGGAACTGTCTGGAACAAGCAGGAACTGTAGGCCACAGGCAAGTGGCAATGTAGGTATCCATGTGCCTACTCCAAAAAGACTCACAATCCAGCAGTTGAATCAAGATGTTCCTGGTCTTGAGACCCATGACTATCTCTCCCGGCTGGGGCACATATCTCATCCTGATATCTATTCCATTTTCCCCATATTTTATTCCACTTATCAGGGCAACCTCTGCTTTCACACACCACTTTCTCCACCAGCATGCACCAGTCCATGTCACATTTTCATTCGCTTAGCCGGGGTGCTAGTTCAGCCCTCCACATTCTTGCAATATTGCGTTTAGCCAGCATCAATCCCCCCAATCTCCTCATATATTCAACAGACACTACTTCATAGAAGCATCAATGCGGCTCCCACACATGTAATTTAGGCAAGATACTACTACTTCCCAGTGGTCCTTAATTACCGAGCTAGCCCACAGCATATGGGAAAACGTGCCCACCTGGTCACAATTTCTGTGGCAGGGTACTGACATCACCCTGCACATCAGCACCATTGTAGTGCACGCATAATAACTACGGCACAAGATCTTCAACCTTATCAGGCAGAACGTCAACCGTATAGCCACCTCCCTGGGCGACGCCAAGGCTTCAGGCCATTCATCATCTTCTAATCCATCTAGATCTTGCTCCCAGTGTTCCCTTAGATGAGTAAAGCTATCTGGTGAATTATTAATCAATTTCTGATAGGTGAGGGAGATGACATTTTCGGCATGTGGCCCTCTAGTAACCTATCTTTGAGCGGCGATGAGTCAGGCAGCTCCCCGCCCTTCAGCAGCACCCTCTGCAGTGCGTGACTAATTTAGAGAAAGCGGTAAGGTTCAGTGGGTACAAGCTGATACTTTGTCTGTATCACTCCTCCCTGCCTCCACGTCACCCACTGTAGATATTCCTATCAGGTCCCATTTATCAAACCCTTTTTGTGTAGCTAGTGTGTCTAATTGTGCAGCGTCCCACATGGGTGTGACCCTTGTTATCTACCTCTCCACCCCAGTGCATTTAGGACTGTAAGTCAGAGGGCAAGTGTAGTCGCCGTAGGTATTGGGAAGGACTTACTGCCTTCCTTTCCATAGACAGCTCTAAGATAACCTCCTGGTTGCATGTTCAGTTTATCTAGTCAATAAGTGGGTCCCCCCTCCGGGAGGTGCACCCACTGGTTGATGGTGATAAGCTGTTCCACTCAATAATACTATTGTATATCAGGTAATGCAATCCCGCTGTCATACCTGCCCCTCATCAGTTCTGTTAACGCTATTCTGGCTGGGCCACCATTCCAAAGTAGCGTACGGATTTTGCTTTAAATCACCTGAAAGTAGGTGGGCGCGACTAGCTATGGTGTATTCTGGAGCGCATAGAGAAAACGGGGGAGTGCCATCATTTTAAATAAGGCCACTTTCTCCAGTAATGAGGGTTGCAGGGCCCTCCAATGATGAACACCACTTCTTAGACAGGAAAGCGGCAGCTTCAAATTGTTAGCGTGGAAGGCGTTTGGGTCGCTAGTAATATAAATCTCCAGATAGAGCAGTCTTTTGGTGTCAATACAAATTGGACAATCGCAGGACAATTTCGGTGCAAGACCATGCAGGGGATAGATTAGGGATTTATTCCAGTTGATTCTGTATCCTGAGTAGCGGCCAAACAGTGTGAAGATATGTATTATCCTGTCCAATGTCTGGAACGGCTCGGCGACATATAATAAAATATCATCTGCATACAGACAGATGTTATCTTTCCAGCTGTCAATTTCAGTCCCCTGATCAGGGGGCCACACCGAACCCAAGCGGCTAGCGGTTCTAGGGCTAGGGCAAATATCAAGGGAGACAGTGGGCATCCCTGTCTTGTGCCATGTTAAAGACTCTGAGGACGTTCCCCCATTCACTGTCACCTGGGCCAGAGGGTCAGTGTAGAGGAGCTTTTCCCAAGCCAAGAAACGTGGGCCAAAGCCAAGCATGGAAAGTACTGCAAAAATAAAGGGCCATTCAAAGGTATCAAAGGCCATATGTGCATCCAGTGATAGCACCCGGGCATCCCCCCAGATTCCCTCCATTCGACCCATACACTATTTAAGCATCTCAAGTTAATAGAAGTGTTTTGCCCTGGCATAAAGCCTGATTGGTCTGGATGAATCAGTATTTGGACCACTTGGAGTCTTGATGCTAGTATTTTATCCAGGATCTTGGCCTCTATGTTTAACAATGAGATTGGTCTATAAGAGGCACAATCATCCAGCGGTTTGCCCTCTTTATGTATAACCACTATATTGGCCAGCCTTTGCTCTTTGGGCAGTATGCCCAATTTATGGCTGTCCATGAACATGAGGTGAAATCTTTGAGGCTGAAAGTTTGTAGAGTTCCACTAGTATACCATTTCGGCCCCCGTCTTGCCAGAGTTCAGGTCTCGAATAGCTTGTAGTACCTCGGTTTCTGTGAGCTCTTGTTCTAGAGTCTCTCTGTCAGAGTGTGATAGGCACGGAAGTGGGAGATCTGCCAGCAGTGCGCTGGAGTCTTCTGCTGCGGCAGTACATGCTGGGGCATATAGTTGTTAATAGTAGGTGGCGAAAGAGTCTGCAATATTTGCCTATATTTAATCTGGGCTCCACCTTCCCTCCGTAGTTTAAGGACCCATTGGTTAGCTCTCTCCCTTCTATCTACCTTTGCCAGGAGCCTCACAGACCTATCTACCACCTCATAAAGGTGGTGTTGTGTTGCACAATGGTGTGTCCTAGCAGCCTCTGTTACCGTGTCTTTATATTAATTTTGCTTCAGTTCTATGGCATGACTCATATCCCCTCCAGTAGCATTAACGAGTTGAGTCCACCAGTTATAAGATCTCATGTTCTAGTGTTTCCATATGAGCCAGCATGTTCTTCTTATGCCCAGCTATTAAAGACAGCCCATGCTCCCATTTAATTACTTTATAGGCCTCCTATAGGGATTGAGCCATACCTACAGACCCTTGGTTTTCGTCAAAATAGTGTTCGATGGCTGCCTGCAGTACCTTCCGATTATTCGGAAGTTTCAAATACCAAGGGTTGAGCACAATTCGTCAAGGTCCATCTCGAGTAGGCAAGCCATAGACCGCCCATACCGGTGAATGGTCAGAGATGCATCTAGCCAGATATCGAACTTCCCTGAATTGAGGGAGTTGGTGTGACAGGGTAAAAATGTAGTCTATTCTAGACTACCGTGGACCCCCGAATTAAATGTGTATTGGTGCTTTGCGGGGTTGTGGTTGCACCACGTATTAACGGATCCCATGGCTCTCAAGAAATCAGCAAACGGTCTACTGAGGACCCAGTCTGTCTAGACGGCCATCTGTCCTTGATATCACACAGGGCTGCATTAAAGTCACCTCACATCAAAAGCTCACCTTCAGGAAGGGTAAGGAGGAGCACACTGAGATCAGTAAAGGCTGCTTTATGGAGCCTCGGAGGCACATAAAATGAAATAACACTAAGAGTGCGACCCTCCCACATTCCCAAGAGTGCGACATAACGTCCATGTGCATCTGGCCATGTAGTTTGTACAACCAGTGGAAGTGACTTGCATAACAGAATGCCGACTCCCCGAGAGGCCATGGTATACTCTGCATGGGCAGCCATTCTGTACCCCCACCAACCCACTGCACGGTAAGTATTGCCTTTAAGGTGTGTTTCTTGGACTAGGACCAAATTGGGGGATTGTCTCTTGAGGTATTGCAATACCACGCCTCTTTTTATTTTATACCCTAGTCCATTAACATTCCACAACATTATTTTAAAGGTGGATGTTGTTAGAGTGTTGGTTATCGAGATTTAGTTAGATTGGGCAGTGTGTAAGGCCGGTCATTAAACTCAGCCACGTAGCTGTCAGTATGTAAATAGGGCAGTATAGTCACCTGGGACACCCTGCAGTGTGGCCATGAATACCCTTATTGCAAGAGCGCATTGAGACTCCATGTTGGTACTGGGTAGGACAAACTTTGGGACGTGAGCGTGGAACAGTGTTGTAGCGCTGCATTAATGTTAAAACATTATCATCAAAGGATAGAAACACTCCTAAAAAAAGAAAAGCAACAACGAAAACCCAATGCAAACCCCCTCCCTGCAACCCTGCATGACGGACCTAAAACTGCCCACCCCAACCATGCAGAGCGCCTGCTAAACTAAATAAAAACTTTTAGGAGGTCGCAGCATTCACCGGATGACCACCCAACTGCTCCATCTCTTCTTGAAATGGAAAAAAAAACTGGAAAAAAGGAATGTTACCAAAGTCTTATTCGAACCATTAATGTTCTCCCATTTCCGGGCATCCCCATCGCATGGGTGACCCCTAAGTGCAAGTGTTTATGAAGACAGGGCTTTAGTGTCTTAGGGAATCAGTGAACTATTCGTGGCCTGATCTCGGTCTTTGTCCCATAGAACGAAAATGCAACATCGCGTGTCTACAATGGAGGTCAATGCACTTCATGTAGAGGTCTGCCAATATCATTGGTCTCCTGAGTCTTGTTTTTTGTCCAGGATCCTCGAGTTCCATCGTTGCGTCCCTGGTTTCGATTGTTGTCCCACTCCACGAACCACTCTCCAACCATTCACCCAGTCCCACCCCTCATTGGGTATAGTAAAATGCCAAGTCTTTCCGTCTACTTCGCAGGGAAGAGCATTGAATATTTTATGTCCTGATCTCGCAGGGCCCTCTTGATCTCAACGAAACTGTGGCGTAGCTGGTGTAGGGAGTGTTGTCGTAGTCCAGCCTGCTGGTGATGAGCGCTTGCATGACGGTCCGTCTGCTGTTCTGAGGCAACCATTAGAAGTAACTTTTTTTTACATAATTATTAAATGAATTTAAATATGTTAAATAAATTCAATTATTTGTGGAGGATTTATTTTAAAATATCGCACCTAAAGTACAATGTTTATATTTCCTTATTATGCTTTTAAAATACATAACATTATGCATAAAATTAATTCACATTAATTTAAATTGTTTCCTTAAAAATGAGTTACATTTACTTTATTAAAAAAGGTTATTAAAATATTTTATCAATAAATATATGCAACTTTTTCATCATTTAATTTAATTTGTATTTGTGGTGTTGGATTTACCACTCTTCTTTTATGGCAGTAGTAACTTTTCTCTTGTAAGTTAAGCCCCAAACCCTGTTTCAGGTAGTGGAGACCTATAAGTCTACACTTTTGAGTACTTACTTACTTATGAGTACATTTACAATCGGAAATGGTGCATATCCCAAATTAGTAAAGCTACTCAAAAGTTAAAAAATAAACGTACACGTCTTGATTTACTCATATATAAGTTTACCTTTGTGACTAGGCCCCAATATTCTTGTATGTGCCACTTTTAAATACAAGGCATCCTGCCTTGTGGGCTAGATGGCCTACTTAGGGGTGAAATATTTAATATTAAACAAAGTTATTTTAACAGGTTCGCCTGAGGGTCTATATATTTATTGTTTGATTAATTAAATCATTACAATCCACATATAAAAGTCGAAACTTAAAAAACATTAGAGAATATTTTTTCACTGAGCTCCTCCCATCGTTCTCAATGAAAATAAAGCAATAAAATTGTTAATATAGAATTTCTTCTAGAACAAGGTAACCATCGCTTAAGTGAAACCACGTGGCGGCATAGTATCAATAAAAACGATTAATAAAAAATAGAGGTTACTTCTAAAAGCAGCAGGTAGAACACCAACTTGTAAAAGAGCATCCCAAAGTTAATATACAGTTCAAAGTGACAACAGTCAATAGTCAATGACAAGTCGTTGAATTTGAGTTCCGTATTGTGAGGCTGGGACTGGTTTTGCTAGAGAGCAGCTTCAGAGATGTACCATTATTATAACCACCTGTGCTTGTTCCCTGGTTTTGACACAGGGCCTGGAATTTACTAGTTAAGCTTGTGATATGCAAGGTGGATAAAGAGTGTGAAGCTAATATTTAAAGCTGTGTTCTCCGGATTCAGCGCCGCGATGATACCCTGCCTACAAGACCGGACTCCCAATCTGTTCCACTCTGGCCTCAGTTTTGATCTGCGCAAAGACAGCAATGCTAGACAGAGGCATACAACATGCTCCAAAGACTCGACCGATTCCCCGCAGCCCCTGCACAGAAGCTCATCTGATGGGCGACGGCAAAGGGGTAAATGGTTCAAAAAGTGCCACTCCCCCAGTCTGGGTGCCATAAACCGCAGTTTTAGGTACAGGGGGTATGTTCAGGGCAGATATGATGGAAGAGAGGCCAACTGATAAGAGTTGATTACTGCCCATGCATGCTTGCATTTGGTGAGGGTCACTTTGTCCGAAGAATAGGAGCACATTCGGATGCGCTTCTTGATACTTATTTTAAAAGCTGTATTACTTGGGTTGAGGTTCCAGAGGTCGCTTGCTGATAATTGCTGTACGCATTCATGAAAAAAATGACTGTATGACCCGCCAGGATTGCTAGAGCTGATATCTGACCATAACAATGACTCGAGGGAAGCAGCTCCAGCCTGCCTTAGCTTGTGGCACATTTTTAGATAAGCACCTGCGCTTAGCATTTCATAGTTTAGAAGGCCTAGTTCTAATCGAATCTGTGCAGCAGATGCAGATTTTGGCAGCTGTAGGACCGTTTTGTAAATCTTGGTCACATGTTGGTTTAATGTAGTACTGAGTTTACCCAAGGAAATTTCGAAGCCGTACGACAACGTGGGGCCTATTTTAGCTCTCATGACTTCCAACATTGGGGCTAAACTCGGACCAGTCAATTTTTTAGAAAGTTTTAAAAGGTTTACTTGAAGGGCCATGGCTCTCATAGCGATGTCACTGCAATGTTTGACAAAGGTGCCCCTAGAGTCGATGTTGATCCCCAGGTATTTATATGATTTTCCTACCACAAGTCCAGAGTTATTATATGACCAGCCACCACCTCCATGATGCTTCCTGCCGAATATGACCACTTGAGTTTTCTTTAAGTTTACCTCCAGGTTGTTCATGGCGGTATAACTATATAATTTGTTTAGCAGTCGTTGCAGCCCAACTCGCGTGAGGCTGAAGAGGACAAGGTCATCGGCATACAGAAGGTTGCTTAACTGAACACCACCAATCTTGGGGGGATGGCTATTTATTGCGTCTAGCTCCGCTGAGAGATCGGCAATGGACAGATTGAAGAGCAGCGAAGCTAGCACGCATCCCTGTTTGACTCCCCTTGTCGTCGTGATTTTTCGAGACAAGTGTGTATCCAGGTGTTGGTGTGCAATTGGACTATTGCCTCCAAGAGTTTGACCGGGATTCCCCATTTTGTTAGCTTGGCCCAGAGTGCTTCCCTTGGGATCCGGTCAAAGGCAGCTTTGAAATCTACAAAACAACAATAAACCACCTTGGATGAAACTATTGCATTATCGATAAGTATTGATAGTGCCAGTAAGTGGGACATGGTGCCAGAGTTTGCAATGAAGCCGGTTTGGTTTTTTGAAATCAGTCCTTTCAGGTCAGCCCAAGAGCTCAGTTCTTCTAGTAGACTACTCGCAAAGTGCTTCGCCTCATTGTCCAGTAAGGCTTTCAGCCTATAGTTGTTTGGGGACGAATGAGAGCCAGACTTGTAGATTGGATTAATTATTGCCCCTCGCCAGGAGTCAGGTATAATTGAACTCCTTAGTGAGTAATCAAAAAGGATTGCTAGCTGCTTTGACCAGAGAGGGATGTTCGATTTAAACAGGGCCTGTGGCAGGCCATTTGGACCTGGCGCTCCATCTGATCTTGCTTTAGATAGTATTTTAGCCAGCCTTGTTTGGGTGATAGAGATTTTCTCGCTTAGATGTTGCTGTGATTCTTGTGAGCAATCCTGGCACTCCTTAGGGGCATCTTTAATCAGTGTGGCATTGTTGATTGCTATAGATTCTACTCCTCCATTGGCCCGGAAATGACCAGTCAAAAATGTTACCCATTCTGCTTCTGCAATGTTTGCACTCCCTGGCTTGTGTTTCCGTTGGATTGCCTGTTCACTAGCGCCCAGAATTTTCTTGAGTTCCGGTTTTTACTTTCCCAGAGGAGCATGCACCAAAATTGTTCAAGGTGATGTTGCTTGTCCTTTTGGTACGCCCATCTAAAGTTTTTTTGTGCAATTTTATACTTGTTCAATAGTTCTTTAGAGTCAGGATGCTTCCTGGCTGCCCTGAGGGCAGTGTTTCTGGTCTTCTTTAACACCATAGTTTGATTTGAAGTGGGGGTCTGAGTGCTACGAAGATCGGTGTAGAAATGCGGCGGAGATGGAAATTTACTTAAAAGTTGAGAACAGAAGTTTGCACAATCAGTGATAGGAGAGGCTTTCAACAGGAAACAACCTGCAGTAAGTAGCAGGCATTCCTTCATAATGTTTATGCTGATGTCGTCATTCCATCTTAAATGTTTTAGGTTTTCAGAATGAACTCCCCTGTGAGTAATTGTAGCAGGATCATGATGGACTGAGTTTAGGGTAACAGTAACGACTTGTGGGCGGTGGTCACTCTCGGATCGTGCTATGATGCTATAATTTTCTAAGTTTGGAAACAGGGCTAAGTTACAGATGGTGTAGTCTAAATAGGAATGCTTCTCGACCATTTGTCCATGTCCAATTTGGTGGAATATCCTGTGAGAACCTACCATTCATTACGATAAAACCGGCAGTGTAAAGTTGCAACACACAGTGCTCCCCTAAACCACAATATGATTGAAATGTGGGTTTAATCTGATCCTTCAATACCGGCGGAGGAAATGGTAGGAGACTTCCCAAATCCGCCGGGTTTCCCTGAAAAAGGTTGGTATTAAAGTTCCCGGTAAGCAAACAATCTGCGTGAGGGAAGTCCCCAGCCAGATCACACAGAACTTTGAGCAATCGGTTTAAGTGAGACATTTTTGTTCGTGCACTTGGATTAATGTAAACATTGAGAAGCAGCAAAGGGCGCTGTTGTCTCCACAAATTAATTTTAACTCCAAGCAGCCAGTCCTCATCGAGGTTTAATAACTCAATTGGGCCTTTTAAGCTGCAAGAAATGTAGATGGACAAGCCCCCCTTGGGCCGTCCATAATTACAATACCTTACAGCTGGTTTCCAGTATTCGATGTATCCTACTAAGGGGCAGTTGTGAGTAGCCCATGTTTCCTGGAAGGCAAGTAGGTTGTGTCTAAGAATAACATTTTGAGTCTCTAATGAGGCCATTTTGTGTTGAAGGCCACTAATGTTCCAGGAGCATAGAGATGAGCAAGACTGCGACTGCGGGTTGGTAAGAGTTACGGGTTGAGGGTAGAGATCGCTAAGTTTGACAACTTCCTTTTGTTTTAATTTTTGTGAGCATTGCCCGTCTGGTCAAGCTGAGCTTTTATGGGACAGAGCTGCTGGCAACCATCCCCAATCTTGAACTTTATTGAAGAAATTCGGGGGGGGTGGTCCATGATCTATCTTTTGTGGCTGCACCGCCTACAGCATTTTTTAAGATTGAGTACGGCTTGATTCTGTCACCATTTGGGGTCCAGCGAGAACTTGGCTGAGTAACTGGTAACTTAGCTAGCACTGTAGGATAGCCTGGTTTATGATGTGGGTAGATTTTAATTCCCCACGACCGGAAGATGTCTTTGCTAGCTAAAAGGGCTTGGGCCCAGATAGAGGATTTAAATGTTACCAATGTTACTTCTGAGGGTTGTGACCCTCTTGGAGGGAGAAATTTGATATACTCGATGTCTTCAGATGCCAGTGTATCAAATCCCGATACTCCTTTTAATAATTTAATGATGTTATCTCTGTTGAGGACATCATGCTGTCCTTTTGATTTGTATTCAAGTACGATGAGAATTTTGATGTGCTTAGGGTCACTGGCAGCTCCCTGTTGGCAAGGACCAGAGTCAAATGGATCATAGTTTTCTGGTGGTGAGCCAGAGGCTGTTCCTAGATTGTGCAGACAGTTTTCTCGAGCCTCTAGCTGAAAAGTCAGGGGATCCCCAAGTGACTTTGGTGCGTGCTTGATGGTTACGTTTAGGTGGTTATCTCCAACAATAGATCGTAAGGTCTGAGGTCGAGAGTGAAGAGAAAATTGAGTTGGGGTGGTCAATTCGGTTGGCGAATTTGTTTTCTCTACTTGTGGTTGACCGTTTGCTTTTTCCATGCCAGTTGAGAGCGCTTTTAATTCTTCAATAACTGCCACGTCGTGGGGGTTTAATGAGGGTCTTCTAAAGCAGGGAGGGGAAGCGTGATGAACCTGGTGGTGTGCAGGAATGGACTGTTGAGCATTTAATGTTGGGTTCGCAGTAATAATTTGTTGTTCCTGTTTCTGTAAGCTAGAACTTAAAGCTTGTTTATTGTCCGGGATTTTAAACAATGGGTACAGCTTAAGAGACTTGGCTGTAGTTTTATCGTTAACTTATTTCTTTGCTTACGTTGGCGTTTCCTTTCTCTCTTGCTAAGGGGATGGGGTGATTGAGAGTTGGGCTTAGGATGATGTGAGGCCAGTGTGAGTGGCATAGGGACCGGCTCTGGGTGAGCTGGGTCAACTAGAGGAATTAAGTCACTCCCAACTTGAGGGCTCTGTGGCAAAAGTAATGGGGTCTTGTCCGGCAGTGTCAGAACTTGATCGTTGTAGAACGGATTTGATGCTACGCAGGGATTTACCTCTCCACTCCCTGTCACCCCGTGGACCGCTGGTGCCGGAGTTTTTTTTATTTATTTTAGCAGAGCTTGGTCCTGCACGCTTTAAATGGGCCTGTTCCTGGCACTTGTTATCACTGCCTCCAGACAGTTGTTTGACTTCGTCCAGGACACAGTTTAAAAAGGCTGGAAGTGCTGAGAGGCTGTCAATGATGGGTGAACAACAACAAACCGACTGGACCAGGTTTGAAGATGATTAAGCCCTTATTATTAGATTATTTAGGTTCTCTGGCTTGTTATCAATGCCTGCTGTAAACAGGGCTAGGGTGTTCAAAAGATCAACTTGAATATCCAGTTTATCTGAATGGTAATTTAGTGCTGTGACTGTAGTTTGAAGAGTTTGCAGCAGTTGTGACCATGCTGCCGACGTAGGTGTGGGGGTAGGGCCCCTTGAACCGGGATCCGATTTCTGACTAGATGGTTTGTCTGCATCTTTAAGAATAAAAGATAGCTCCAATAATGATTGGTCGTTTGGGTCGGCTCCTATTTGTTGCTTTGTTGGGGCTGTTACTATAACTGGGTAAGGAGGGATTCGGGGCAGAAGCGGTTTAATGTTTCCCTTCAGTGATCTGTCCCATTGGGCTGCAAAAGGGCTGAATACATCGGAGTTCGTTGATTGAACTTTTAGTTTGAGTGAAGAACTTGGAGACGAATGTTGTTGTAACATAATAATAAGGGGGTCTATTTGTTGTGGCAGAGCGTTAGATATTGACTCAGTGGTTTCACTCCAGGAATGATCGTTTGAAGCATGTGGTGCATGGCTTTCCTGGGACTGAGATGGATAACGAGGTAAAAAGTGCTGAGAGTTTGAATGAGGCCCCGGTGATTGGCCCAAGGGCGTTTTCTGTTCTTCTGCGGTTGTTCTTACACTGGAGACGTCCAACGATGATTGAGTGTTATTAATTGGCGGCGTGTGGACAATTGCCTCCGTTGTTGTTTGTTGTAGAATTCTAACCTTGGGCACCTCTGAATCTTGGGGAGGGGGGGGAGAGCTTGGCCCCTCCCGATGTTTTTTTTAAGTAATCTAAGATGGAAGGGGGTTGCAGATGCTTAGAGCCATGCGGAGAAGGACGCTCCTTGTTGCTATCACAGTCTGATCCGGGAAGAAGAGGGCTTAATAAATGCGGCGGGGGCTTGACCATGGATTGTTTAAAAATGGTCGATGCAGCTCCTTCTGCCACTGCTGCCATCCGTTTTAATTTTTTGGGCTTGGGAGATGGAAATACCTTCCTTATTTTCCCCGATCTCATCACTGTTTTTTTAGGCTGCCTTAACAACGAGGCGCCAAACACGACAGGCCACCACGCCACCACCTCTTTGCCAGTACTCAGTGACCTGAGCAGTAATCGTGAGGTCCCAGGGTTGTCTTGTTCCAAGGGGAGTAGGGGAAGCCCAAGCGGGAACACACCAGGCCCCTGCAAGCCGCACCCAGACCTGGCTTGGCTGCTTCTGCTGGGGCCTGGGTTCGTGCTCAGCAGCCGGTAGCTACTAGAGCTGTAGCTTGGACACACCCCCCCCCGGTCCCCTCCTCCTCTTCACTGCCCACTATGACCTGCCTTGTGACCCTGCAACCTCAGCCAAATATAGGGAAGAACAGGTACCAAGTACCAGATGGTATGTGGCGTGGGGTGTTAGCAAGGGCCAAACAAGCGGTCAGTATAGGCAATGTGGGCAGAATGACAGAGGAGGGAGGGTGCTGATAGGAGCGGGACCAGCGAGGCAGGGCAAGGCTAGAGCAAACAGGCCAGCGAGCGTAACAGCTGCAGGCTAGTGCAGGCTAGTGCTGACCACGGTGTGATGCGAGCGGTACGGCCGGGGGGGACGGAGCACAAATAGGGTGTGGAGGTAGGTATAGAAGTGTTAGTGTAAGTGCAACAAGAGCCTCTGTAAGTGCAACAAGAGCCTGTGTACAAGGCTCCTTTGCGGGGGAAGGGGTCGCGAGGAGATCGGGACTGGGAGTCACCTGCCTCTGCTGGAACCTTGCCGTCGCTGGCCCGCTATCCCCTGCAGGGGTCCACAGCTCATCTCCACACCACACCTCGTCTCGTCTCCACGGCCGCAACCGTGACCGCTACCGCTGCAGCTTGAAGCTCCGCCCCACGCTCTACGCTGCTCTCCCGCACGCTCACCGCTCTCGTCACCGCTGGAGGGTTTAAAAGCTGCAGCAGTCAGGCTGCACAGGTAGGCCTCAAGCCATGTATTCATGTAACAGACTATTATCCCAGTGACTCTACCATCCTTGTCACTCTACCAGTTCCTGTCACCCTCTCCATCCCTGTCACACTTCTTATCCATGTCACCTTCTGAATCAATTTCACATTTCAAATCCTTACCAGCCTTCCCATTCACTTCCCCTATATCACCCTCCTTATCCCTGTGACCCTCCTTATCACTGTCATCATTCCCCTCCCTGTCACTCTATCACTGTCACACTCTATATTGCACTCCAACTCTGACATACTTGTGACACATCCCACCTGCCCTGTCACCTTCTCTGTCCATCTTTCTGTATGTCAGTCCCAGTACCTTGCCACCCTCTAACTGCCTGTCAATCTCCACATATCTTTCAGACTTTCTATCCCTGTCACCTGTTTAATCCCTGTCACTCTTCATATTTTTGCCACCCTTCCTGCCCCTAGTACACTCCCCATCTATGATGCACTTCTAGTCCTTCTTTTGCCCCATCCCTGTCACCATACCCATACCTATCACACTCCAAATACCTTTTATCCTCTCTATCCACGTCCCAGTCATACTTGAAATCTCTATCACCCTTCCACCGCCTGTTTCCTCCCACAAGTGTCACTCTCCCCATCCCTTACACTCTCTGCATCCCTGTCAACCATACCATCACTCACACCATTATATTACCTCACTCACTGGCTCTCTATCACAATGCAGTCCCCACCTCACACCAGACTCTATCAATGTCCCATAGCATATTGAGCCAGGCACCAACTAGGTGTGCAACATCTTTGGACTGATGAAGTGCATCCTCACATAATGGTGGCAATTCTTGGTATATGGTGGGTATTTGTAGTGAAAGGGTGCTGACAATTGCTGAAAAAGCTTTTTGGAAAGGGTAAACCTGAGCACTCCTGGTGAGTGTCAAACTTCTTAGGCACACAATGAAGGCACTGGACTGTATCATGAGGGCTCTTTCAGAACCTATGAACATTTAGCAAGTTTAGATACAGATTGTGTCGCAAAAGAGCGAAACACCTATATGCAATTTGTGAAGTATCTCTGTTCCAACCAGGCAGGGTTTCTTCTGACTGTCAGCTCTGAGCAGTCTTATTTGTATTTAAGGTCTTAGGATGGCATCTGATGATAGAAGTGTCAGTGCAAGGATCTTAAATGATCTATCAGCTGCATTTGACAAGGTCAACTATTCCATATTAAAGAATTGTCGAATAGTAGCTGAGATTCTTGGTTAAGCACTGACTTGCCTCTGGTCTATTTAACTGGTTAAATTCAATTGGTACAGCTTCTACCGTTCACTCCCACAGCTCTCACGATGTAATATGGTGTCCCACATGGTTCTGCGCTCTTCTTCTACCTCTTGTATCTGTGTACAGCTCCACTTGCCAAACTCATCCATTCCATTGAGACAATGTTATACATGTACCTAGAGGATAACCAGCTTTTGGTGATTCTTGACGGTGATCTTTTAGAAGTTTATGCATGAAGACTGATGCACTAGAAAACTTCTAACATACCAAAATGATGCTGTTAAAGATTGGCCATATCAGCTATTATTGGATGTAGACTGGATTACGTCAATTATATTTATGTTGGAATTTCTGGAAATGTATTAAGATGTATCCTGGTCCTTCAAAACCAAACACCTTGATTGATTCGTGGTTGCGATAAATACTGTCAAGCTCACCCTCTTGTTTTTTCACTTCAGGATCCAGGAGCATATCTTATTTAAGGTACCCTGAACAGTTTATCACGCCATCCATTGTTATGTTCAAGGTTTATTCAGAAATGCAGCTTCTTTATACACCTTGCCATGCATTGTGCTCTTCCTCTGCCAACTTATTGACTGTTCCTAAATTTGTAAACACAAGGACGGAAGGTCACAAATTTTTGTGTGTTATCTGCTAGGGAATGGAAGCGATGTTATTGGATAGACTGAGACCAATAGATGATTTGATGGCATTTAGAAAAACCCTCAATTCCTGTCTTTTCAGCAAGGCTTTTCCAGAACTTGTTCAATTGGATACAGATACACATTGTGAAGTAAATAAAGCTTGCTCACTTCACTCTTTCGTGTGCAATTTGTATCTGATATTTATGCCACACCACTGTTAACCTTCTCCAGTCACCACTCTTTACCAATGCCCTATACATCCATATTATCGCCATTTTGAAAGTTCAACAGCTGTGGCTGACCTTGCTGTCCCTCGAAGAACAATGGACCTCCCAAGGCACAAAAACCTGCCTCCACCAATGATATCATGAATGTAGTGCACATGCGCAGAAAAGAGCTATGTGCTCCTTATTTAACTTTACGAGTTAGTGCATGAGCTGCAGACAGTGCAGCTGAGCTCGGAAAAGGAAGTGGGAAGCACTGCTGTGTGTTTCAGACCTGTGCTGTTTGAGAGTTAAGTGTATGTAAAGTGCCATTAAAAGTGGGCACACAGCTCTGTTTTGCGCCTCTGCTCCGTCCCCATGTTGCTTGGGTCTAAATGGGTCCCTTAGATGTGCAAATAGTGGGGAATTGGGTCCACAATATATTTAGTTAAACATTTTAAACAGAACGATAAGTACACCATGTTTTAAATGCCCCAGCAGAAATTGAATACGTACCACATTAAAGAGCAAGACCAGGTACAATTTTCAAGCTCCGTGAGAGAGCCCTGGGACAGAGCTGTTGGATTTTATGGCTAAACTGGCGTTCACCTCTGAAGAAAGGTGATGCCGTGTACACTGGACTGAGTTCACTGATAGGACAAACCACTTACAAGCTACAATGCCTCCTGCCTCGGCATTAAGAAGAGCTCGACGCTGACTGTTCTCGCATCCATGCCAACACAGCCACTGTTCAAGAAAAGCAAGGTCCCAAAGATTCCCAAATGTGCATCTGTCAGTATTTACTCATAGTTCTCTGAAAATTGACAATTCGACATTTTGCGGGAATGCGCACAACCATATTAAAGAATTCATCAATACATTTGTAAACAAACAGCTTGTATGTAGTCGCGTTACTCAAGAATCCCCTAATCGGTGACCGCCAGAATAAAGCTAGCTCGTGTGTTAAGTTTTGGATAACCGTGTACAATTACAAATGCATCATTAATTACCAGAGCTGATAGAGATGATATTTTAAGATAATATTTCAATTTCCATGGAAACCGGGTCGAGTAAGTTCCAGGCTGCGCCGTGCTCCCCGTGGTTGTAGACCTGCATGCATTATGTAAATAGTTTGTGGAATCTGGCAGAATGTCCTTAGTAATTGGTATCTGATGGGCTTTTTGCTCCTTAGAAGACATTTACAATCTGTTCCTTTCTTGTTTTTCATGCCTAAGGTGTCAGTAAAATTAAAGCACACACTACTTACTGCAAGATGTATTTCATATCACAAAAACTCGAATACTCACTGGCACTCCTCGCCAATGCTATGGCAAGTCGGGAGTGGGAATCAGGGGAGACTCTCGGGGTGCGCTTCTAGGATAGATATTTCTGTTTTTGACACTCACTATATTTTCAAAGAATGAACACTTTGTAAATAAGCAGCTTTAATTCAAAATCCAGGCTTTCAGGAGCCTTTGTAGATCGGGTAGCGTTTGTGAGATATTTTGACGGTTAAAATAATCTATTTTCCATATAAACTATTATTTATATCAGCAAATGAAAAAATGGTAAAAAAAAAAAAACTTACGTTGCAATCCTGGCACAGGTATAGAACCTGTTGAATTATATGTGCTCTTTTGTGACAGTGACTATTCAGCAGAAGCAATTTTTCACACCCTTGAAAATGATGTTTTAGCATTTGTCTATGAACATCTACAGAAGCTGTAATAAAGTCGCATTGTCTCGGTTGTCACCCTGGATTTTTCACCTCCTTCTGGGCCTGTTTTTTGCTGACATTTGGACTCCGTGCGTGTTAACAATGGCAAACAGTGCCCCAGTGAATGTGCTCTATTCCTAAAACGGTACCGTCAAATTTGTTTCACACAACTGGTGTATTTAACTGTCCACTAAGGCCATTGTAAGGTGGTGCAGAAAACACATACATTGCATGCATGTTCAATGTTATATGTGGGCCGCAATGTGCATCTACACTATCCACATATATGACAAAAATATATGGCTGCCAGAAGCACCACACTGCTCTGACTGGGCTGCAGGTTAGAAACACTACAATGACACATGGAAAATCAAAGTGCCTTTGCCATACAGGAAAACATATTTCTACATATTAATAAGTCACCACTAAAGTCACCCCTAAGGTGTGCCTTATAAGCCCACAGGACTGGATGCTTACTATTTAAATATAAATAGCACACTACATATTAGAACTCGTGTCAAGCTCGATTTTCCATGAATAGGCCTAGGTATCAATAAAACCTTTATTTTTAATTTTCCCCAGAAAATACAAGCAAGATAATTAAGGGTTATTTTCCACTTAGTTTTACAAATCTACTTTCATGCTGAAAGTAGATTTTTGATAATGTCAGTGAAAAGGTAGCTAATAAAAATGTACTTCGAACTGCTAGGACCCAAACTGGCTTAGAACGAGTATTGCAACCCATTCCATCTTAAGAGACCCCATACACATTTCTGACTAGAGCTAACTACAATGCTCTGTAGAGGGTAATAGCCTCACCTCTGTGCCAAGGAAGGCAGGGGTGTTGTCAAAAACTGGCCACTCAGCAGGGATGAGGCATCTGGGAAGGGCACATGGATGGTTGGCAGAACGAAGGACATCTTCCTACTACCTCTTTTGACTTGGAGATTTCAAATGGCGCTGAAAGGATCTGCTCCCATTTAGTCCTAGATCACTTCTAGATTTTCTTGCCTCAAGTCCACCGTGGGGAAAATCAATGTTGTCCCTGGCAGAGGGAGGAGACCCCATCTAAACATGGGAGTGGTTTGAGGAGAGCCAGACCCCTTCTAATGGAACAGGGGTTAGCCATTGTAGATTTAGAGCTCTTGGAAATTTTTAAAGCAAAGCAAAGAGGATGTGCTACAAAAGAAGGTTGCCATAGGTGAGAAAGCAGACTGGATTGAAGACAAAAAATTCTCCAGTTACTGGCAAGAGGGCAGAATATGACTGGGATATCACCACAACCTACCCAGGAACGGTCCTGGACCTAGGAAGACAGCACCTAAAGAAAGATGTCTTTTATGGAAGAAAAGACCTGAATGACTCTTGACTCTGGATGCCACCCAGAGACTGGAACTGCTCTCCAATGATCAAGTTGTTGATTCCCTTTTTGCCTGCCCCGGGGACACAAAAAGCAGAATGGCTCCTGACTCTAAGAAGGCCCAACTGATCACTGACAACTCAACCCTACAGGAGCCCTGGCTGGAGAGAGACCTGGTGCACAGAAGCCTGCTCTGAAGACTGAGATGCTTCAGCAGGGAACAGAAAGAAATTGCCTAGCAATTAGAGAAAAGTGAGTTCGTCCATTTTCTACCTCAGGAGGACTGGGACAAGGTGCTGAGGATTGCCCAGGGAGAACGCACCCTACATAGGCAAGAAAACTAGGTTTGTCCTTCGCAGAGCTTTTTGCCGTGCTGAAAATGGGTTCAGTTGTACATTACATTGCAGTAAAGCTATCAGGCCATGTGAAGCCCTTCCCTGGTACAGGTCGACCCTTGCTCCATTGAGGATATTGAGAACCCAAAAAGTTACTAAGTCCGAAAGTAAAACCTTGGAATGAAATGAAGTGGCAAATCTGTGAAAGCAGCAAAGCGAACAAAGCAGCAACAGAATCTATCTTGGTCCCACTTGAAGCTTTTGGCTGCAAAGCCAATGACATCAGCAGACATTCAGCAATGACATATCCAATTTGAGGGGGCCCTTGTTGCATTCAGCCTTGAAACTGCTCTGCTGGCGAATTCTGACTTTGGAAAGAAAAAGAAACTAAGTCATGGGGTAAAAACGTGACTGGGGCAACCCGCTTAGGTAATCTGATCTCAAATATGCTCCATCACAGTCGACCTGAAATCACAGCTATGTCCCAGTCACCCATGTGCTGATATTCTTCAATGAAGAAAAAAAAGGTGGATTGCTTGAACCAGTCTTAGCCATTGGTAAATACACTGGTCGCAATCCCGTCCATTGTTTTTTGGCCACCATGCCACAGGAACTAGTCATATGCAAATTCCTCTAGTCCTGTTCCAACAGGAACAGTCCAGCATGAATTGCCTTGCCAGGTCCCGTCTAAACAGGAGCACACTCAACCTCATATCAGTTTCGGCCTATTTGGGCCTCACCAGTAGGATGCAACGTGAGACCTAAGGCACAGCAAGCACAGGAAACACCCCCAAAAAGATAATAGAATGAACAATTGCAAATAGTCTAACCACTGGCAATTGCTCTGGGTAAAACTGCAACTCATTGTTTATCACCCACTGTGCCACTCTAGGCAAAGGCCTGCCTTACGCAAATCAGTACAGACCCTGTTCCTCATTTGAACAGTTCAAAATGAATCGCCAGGTGAGACCGCCCCCTCCAGAAAACACGACAAAGTCCCTAGGACCTATTTAGGTTTGGGAGGGGAGAGTAGGGCTTCTTGCCCCCCTCTAAATAGTAAGATATTTGGCCCCAGGGAATGGTGTCTCAGGGAAGGGGGCCATGCTCCCTCCTTCCCTATATTTAACATATGGCCCTGGGAATAGGGTCCAGGGTGCCTGCTAAGGCTCGGGGAGTAGGGACGTGCCCTCCTTCTGTATAATTAAAATACTGCCCTAGGGGATGGGGTCCTCGGGGGCGATATGAACTTCGGGAGGGAGCCCATGTGCCCCATCCCAAAATGTAAAAGTGTTTGGCCCTGGGGGATGGGATCCCTGGTGCCTCTTAACCCCTTAACCGTGGCGCAAATTCTCCCGCAGTGTGGGAGAATTAATGAGTGGGCGGGGTTTCGACATCCAACGGACGTGCGCCGCACCAGGGAGGTAGTGCTTGCGTTGGCCATTGGCCGACGCAAGCACCGAAGGGGTTAAGGCTCAGGGAGGGGGGGCACACGCCCCCCTCTCCTACAATTAAATGATGGCTCCACTGGATGGGATCCCCAGGGCCCATTTGCTAATGCCCCCTCCCCTAATGTTAATGTATTTGGCATGGGGTTATGGTTTCCCTGGGGCCACTTAAGGCTCGGGGAAGGGAGGAAACATGCCCCCCCTCCCCTTGTAATATATTTTTTGGCCCTGGGAGCCACGGTCCCCAGGGCCAATAGTGGCTTGGGAAGGTGGCTGCCTGACCCCATCCCCCAGCGGGGGAGAGGGTTGGCTGCTTGCCCACACAGCCACATGACAGGGGTTGGCTTTACATATGGAAATAAAATATTACTTTACAGTAACAAAAGCCCTAGAAAATCACTGAGAAAAACAAAGGTTAAAGTGATGTTATAGTTAAGTGTGATAAAAAGATCAGATTCTGAAGCCTTAAAATTGTACTTACTTTCATACCTCTAATGCCATACTCATTCATGGAGTAATGTGTACAAATGTAGCTTGGATATTGTCATGAGTGATGTCATCAATGATGTCATTTGAGACATCATTTCTGATGTCATAGAACTTGTCATGAGTAATAGGTGAGGTCATAAGCAGTGCATGGAGGGGGCACACGTTATAGTCCGCTCTTCTAACTATAACTGGTGATTTTCTGTGTTTTTTTTGTTCAAAACATTATGTTGTCACTGACATATTCACCTAACTATAACGTCACTTTAACCTTTGGTTTTTTTCAGTGCATAAATATAATATATATAGGCACAAGGTGTCCGGTACATAGGTAAGGGTACAGAGTTAATAGTTAAGGGTACAAGGTTAATAGTACAGGTTCAAAGGTTCCGGTTGAAGTATACAGGGTAAGGGGACATGGTTAAGGGGACAGGGTTATAAATACAATGTTGAAGGATACAGGGTTTAGGGTACAGGGGTTAGGGTTTAGGTTTAGTTCTACAGGGTTAAGTCCAGTAAAGCAAATATGCAGGGTTAAGTTCAGTAGAGTATGTATGTAGAGAGAGAGCAAGCAAGAGAGAGAGCATGCATGCAGATGTGCAGAGTGTAATATGCCATTTATTGCCATTGTTGAGTATGGGCAGGGGCCATGGCTCACGAGAAGCAAAACTTTGAGTGGGTTATGATGCCTCCTCACTCATGCAACAATGGCAATAAACAACTTATTATACTCTGCACATCTGCGTATATGGTTTATGCCATTGCATTTTTTCATGTGTATTTGTTTTATCCAAAGGTATTTAAACAAAGGTAGGATGCAAAGGGTTCATTTGTGCAGGAATGTAAAACCAAATTGAAGAGGCCTCATGACTATAAGGAGAGTTGTTTCCGTTTGTCAACTATAACATCAATCTATGGGGCAATAAAAATGTTTTCATCTGGCCAATATTACTGTACTGTGGTAATAATATCCAATTTGACCTTTATTATTATTTTTTATTTCTCTATACTTTAACATGCGGGGATCTCCACATGGTAAAGTCAAAGAAAAAATGAACCTAAAAAATAAATATTTAAAATATTTTATATTAAATATTAATGTAAATGAATTTTAAATATTTCCATTTTAAATGTAGACCAAAAAAACAATACAGCACTATTAACTTGATTTTGAAATAAACCTTCATTAATGGAAAAATATTAAATTACAATTATTTTTGTTTTAAATAAAAATGAATTCCCACCTTAAGAAAAAATAATAACTTTTTATTATGCATTTATAATTACTAAAAGTGGGGTATAGAATTAATAGAAATTAATTTAGTTACATTTTAGTAAAAATACTGTTGCATTAGTTTTTACATTAAAAATAGAGCATTACAATATTTTATAATTAAATAATAAATATGTACTATTTTTATATATTTTTCAACATTAAATTATATTTACTTATATCTTTACCTATTTTAAAAAATGTAAATTAGCATTATTTCCTAAGTAGTTTTATTTTGATTCCCGACCTCCATTTCTATGTACAAGTGTTACAGTACCAGTGGCTGGTCATGTGTGGTGCTGGAATTCTACAATTTTCTTCTAGTAACTTACACTCAGATTTTGTGACTATGCAAAAAGTAGTAAATTTACTAAACAAGTATAAATTACTCAAATGTGTAAGTTACCTCTGTGAATCAGACCTTATTGTAATTATTTATTATAACATTAATTTTTTTATTTAAAATAGGATATTTGTGGTGCTGAATTTAGTACCATTTTATTTGGAAGTAACTTACACTAGGACTTTCAGATAAGTAAACTTACTCAAAAGTGTAAGTCACCTTTATGAATCAGGCCCCCAGATATATGAGCTCCATTCTGCCTTTAAACAATTGTAAGGCACATCCTCTAACCCATTGGGTCCTATAACAGATTCCTCACTGTAACCACTCACCCGTATTTGGGTGAGTCCATGCTGTAATCACAACTAGTACCATGTAATGTCTGAAACGTTTCACACAGACTTACAATTGCATTATGTCATGCTACACTTCTATTACATACTGATCTCTGTAAAGTGCTCTGATGCCCTCCCGAGCTTGGTTCACGCTAAAAAAATACAAACAAATAAATACATTTGCAATAAAATTTATAATTTACATAAGATTAACGGTTTCTCCAGTAAGGATATAATCGTGAGATGTTTATTGGAAAGACGTAATCGAGGGTTCTCTTAACAAGATAATATAATATAACAATTACCAAAGTATGTCATACAAACAGCTGTTCCTCAATCTCATTTCAGGTCTCGAACATGGAAAATAATCCTTGTTTTTTAATTGTTCCTGGACAAATTAAGATGTAGTTTAAAAAGAGATATTTTACTCTTTCAGCTGACGATAACATGTTCTGCCATTGCCTTCATTTAAATAGATCTTCAGAGTAAGCGCGCAGAATTATAGCAGCACCATGCCTTAGTCGTGACTGTACGGGCAAGTCCAGGCACTACTGTATTACTTTCCTAAACAATATGGGAAGGATATTGGTTTTACAGTTTATGCAGGATTAGATTTACTGCCATGCTTTTCCTCAGCATTACATCTGAATTACAATAAATCATTCTTGCCACTAAGCAGCTGCATCCCTAATCAAAATCTGATTTATTACCCATGCATTTACAATCCTTAGGAGTTTTATTCACATTTGCTGTCATTTGAAAGCTTTAAATTGTATTTCTAAGTTGTTGCCGGAATAGCCACCCTTGCAGAGAAACGCATCTTTCCACTGCCATCTGTTGAATGTAGTCTTGCATTTACACATTACGAAAGGTAATTTGATTGGTCAGCCTTTTTTAAAACATGACATCCTGTGAGTTCTTAACAGGAAAAATAGAAAAATTTAAATGTACTAGTATATACATGGAAGAATGTAACTGTGCAAACATAATATTCCTGTAACTCTGCAAAGTCGTAGAAGATGTGGGGCCAAAATACAACAGGCATTGCCAAAGTCAATAGCTACGATTTTTCATGGGTGAAAGTGCTTCCTTATTGATTGGCACGTTTGTATGTGTGGATGGGTGAATGGCTGAATGTGGGAACGAATCAATGGTTAGATGAATGGATGATGTAGTGACTTACTGAGTGAATGGATAGGTGATTGAATGTGTGAGTACTTTGATGGATGCATGAATGAGTGAATATGTGAATGGATACATGAATGAGCTATCTATTCACCAACCCCGACGATTTCATCTCCCATTGTGTCTCTCGCACACCTACTTACAAGGCCATTGACTCTATCAACCCACACAGCTATTCACATAATCTTCCATTGAGGTATACCCTACACCATCCTTAGAAGCACCCATATATCTACTCATAAGCATGCATTCACTGAACCACAGCCTTTCAACATGTAGTCTATTGTATGTGTGCATGCATGTAGGTGGGAGGAATATGCTCAGGCATGCCTCCCTTGCACACTGTGTCACTGGAACCAAGCTATACCAAGCTGATGAGCCATAACTAGGGCAAAACCAGTCTTAGGTTGCTTGTGCTCCGGTTGAGGGAGGACCTGGCCTGGAAGTGTGGGCTGGAATGTTCCTATTGGAACAGGGTCAAGACTGATTTGCACATCGCTGGATCAAAACTGAGGTGGGATGGTGTGCAAAATAATGATGGACATGGATGTGGCCACAAGTAATTACCAGTGGTCGAGATTAATTCAATCATTCCATCCATAATTATTTTGTATTGTGTTTCCCTAATTGGGGAGGGTATACCCAGATGTGGGTCCTGCACACAGTGTCACTGGAATCAAGCTGTACCTGGCTGATAAGCCCTAACTAGGGCAAACCCAGCCCTAGGTTGCTTGTGTTCCAATTCCGGGAGGACCTGGCCTGGCAGTTTGTTGGGATGGAAAAATCCTCTGGATGGAAAAGGCGTGTACCCCTGCCCTGAAGTGCCCAGCTATATTGTTGTCTGGATCCCTAATGCAGATGTTTTGTCATAGGCGAACACAGATCATGTGAGTGGGCCATGACATAGGCCTGTCTCATGGATTACAGTCTTGTTGGACCGGGAGGGGCTCCCAAAGTGCTACCCTCATATTGGTGGAAGGCTACTGACCACCAGGAGTTAAGCAGCATGAGAGCGGTGATGGCAGCATACTGTGTAGTGATCAGTAGTAGTGAATAGGACATTTTTACCATGCCACTGGAGTGAGGCCTACAGACTCATTCACCTTTTCCAAAGGTGCTGCTGTGTGCTTCACCCACCCTTGGCCTACATCAGGTAGATGTGGAGTGCTGCATAGCGCAGAAGTAGTGACTCTGCGTAGATATTAGTGACTCTGCGTTAGTTGTATGTGTGCCTGGGAAGGGTACAGTACAAGGACGGAGCAGTGCTGTGCAGCACATGTGTGGATAGTACATATACTTGGTGTATGTATGCCAAGAGGATTACATTACTTGAGAGATGTAGTTCTGTGCAGTGCATGTGTGAATAAAGCACGTGCAGTGTATGTGTGTGTGTAAAATACAATATATGAAGCGTGAAGAGTTGTGGAGCGCATATAGTGAGTGTGTGGGCTGGCAATGCGTGTGTTTTGAAATAACACACTATGGTTAAAGTTAGAAAAGCGCAAGTGCGGAACAGTGCATGCAGACTGAGAATGTGTGTATGTATACATGTGAGGGTACAATGTATAGAGATATTCATGCTGAACAGAATGTGAGCTATGAATATTTATTTATTTGATGAGTTTTATATAGCGCTGGCTAGACCCGGGGTTATCAGAGCGCTTTACATGAGGATTACACAGTGTTACAAAGTTACATCAGTTACAAGTTACATTGGTTGCTCGAAACATTTAAATAGCATATAAGATGAGATTAATGGCGCGAGGAAGGACAAGGGGGGTAAGGGTGAAAGGGAAACGAGGAGGGAGATACGGCGGGGAGACGAAGGAAAAAGTCTGCCCAATGTCCGGCTGGGTAGGTGACGGCTGAGGGGGAAGTCCACAGCCCATCTCCTCTATAGCTATCAAGGTAGCTCCACCGGGCATCGGCCAAAGTGCTAGGTCTCCGCTGTCGGTGGCAGGTTCACAGATTCAATGTCCAGAAGGGTGAGCCGGATAGGGGTGGAGGGTGGGGGAAATGCGCGAGGTCTGGTTGATGACCACTCCACGTGCTGTCGTATTTATACCCTCTGTGCGGCATGGCCACCGTCCATCACTACTCATCTCTCCTGCTGACCTGAAGCTGATGTCTCCCCCTTGGGGAACGGCCTCGTCGATTTGCTGGGCTTGAATTAATTCAGCATTAGGCGCCATCTGTCGCGACCCTGACACAGAGAGGGAAACAGAGATTGTCTTCCCCCCGTGTGTTCAGTACCTTGCGCAGGGGGAACTGCAGAGAGAGCACAGTAGCGCTAGCAGTGAGAAACTACAGTACCCAGAATGCCCTGGGACAGCGTCACGCATCTCAAGGCAGGGGCCACCTGTCCATTGGATGGCTATAAAACCCCGCCCTTTCCGCAAACCGGGGCTTGACAAACTGTCCGCAACGTTCCTGAGGACGAGCGCCAAGCGGACGGTGTTCCCCGCTGGAGGTCGGGCGCTTTTCATTCCCTCGCATTTTCCTGAATTCCAGCCAAGCCCTGGAGTGTTCGAACTCAAGCGCCAAGCGGACGGTGTTCCCCGCTGGACGTCGGGCGCTTTTCCTTCAACGGGTAATCCAGTCTGATTACCTCGCTAACATGACCAACACGGAGTGGGAATCCTAAGCAGGTACTGGGTAGTGCCTGGAAGGTATTTCCCTGCTTGTTCATTTTTCTGCAAAGGAACCAATCCCCCCCCCCCTGTTTCAGGTATTTAGGTTTAAGTGAACAGTGCGGCGAGGATTTTCATAACATCCACGTTCCAATTTTTAAGTACTTTTCACGGTTTTCAGGATTAACAGGGGTGATTGTGTTTCCTTTCATTTTGTATGACGAGGGCGCATTTGCTGTGAATTAACAGCTAGTGATCCTTCACTGACGACTTTGATGTAACTGGAAGCAGCGCCAGCCTTCCTCATTCAGTCTTTCAGCAGGAAGGTGCTGTACTTTGCTTCGACTGTCCATTTGTCCCAGCACCCGTTACATTCACCAGGTTCTTTCCTGTGGCGGTGGGCAACTGGAAATATATATATATATCCTGGACTTTCTTTCCTTTAGAGTCTCTGCTATATAAAACTAGTGAGTAAAGAGTATTCTGGGGAGGGGGTGTAATATACACTTATTGTATGTGGCCAGGCCTATACCTTAAGAGTGATTCTTTGTTGTTTCTTCCTACTGCAGTGTCCAAGAAGGATTGTGACATACCACGTTGGGCTACTCTATCCCCCGATCGTAGTCCCTCCGATAGATCTGATCTGCAGAGCTTATCTGGTTTTCTCCATTTCCCTTTTTCCCAGGGGTGCTCCCTTACGCAGTGGTGTTTAGTTCCTCTGTGTGGGGTTGTCCTCAGGGGAGGAAGGGAGCGTTCCTCTTGCCATCGTCCCTGCTGGCCGATCTGTAAGGTTAGTGGCTTTCTAGGCTTATGCTACTAGCAGCCGTCTGACAGATTGTCAAGCCCAAGTAATTGCCCAGCCCGGACGATGGATACTAATGTCGTTTTGGCATCATTGCTGGAGAGCCTTGTGGCTCTACAGCAGGAGGTGCATACCTCACGCTTGGAGAATCAAGAACTGAAACAAGAGATGAGTACCTTGCGTAGGGAGGTCGCAGGTATTGCTAGAAAAGGCACAGGGAAGGGGTCCTATATTAAGGAGTGGACGCTTCCCCCTCCGGTCTCTGCCACCACATCGGTCCCAAGGGGTGGTGTACAAGGCCCTGGGTTCTTTACGGTGCCAGTCGCAACCTCTCCGCAGGAGGGAACCATTCCTACGGTTCACGTCTTACAGACCCATGGTATACCACTGGCACCTCCTGAACGTTTTTATGGGGATCCCAAGAAATTCGAGACCTTCCTAAATCAAAGTAGACTTCACTTCCTCTGCAAACCCACGGTGTTCCAGGATGACGCAGCTAAAACCTCCTTTATGATGTCATATATGGGGGGAAATGCCGCTAGCTGGACTATCCCATTAATGGAGCGCAACGATCCAGTCCTGCACAATTTTCAGGACTTTTGTAAGGAGATGAGAAAGCTATTTGACCGGAAATCCCACATGATGTCATTGGACCGAGAACTCTTAATGCTTCGGCAGGGGTCACTGGACTTGTTGACCTACATTACCTCTTTCAATCGCCTTCTGGTGGAAACCGATTGGCCCCAAGAAAAAAGAACGACTCTGTTCTATCAGGGATTGAGAGGGGAATTAAAAGACATACTGTCCCAGGTGGTCCAGCTGCCACAAACCTGTGAAGAGTTGATTGACCTCACTGTCCAACTGGATCACCGTCTTCAAGAAAGAAAGGGAGATAGAGGCAGAAGTGATACCCGTTTTTTCCTACCTCGACCTAAACCAGCTTCCGAAACCCCACCTAAGCAGTCCGAAGGAGTAGAACCCATGCAAATCGGAGGGCTCCGGGGCCCGCTCACTACCGAAGAAAGAGAAAAAAGACGGCAACAAAAGCTGTGTTTATATTGTGGAAAAAGTGGGCACTTCATTCGTGAATGTAGAGCAAGAGCAAAGGTACCCGACAGGCCAAACGCCTTCAGAACGCAAGCTGCTGCATCTCCACAACCGACGGAAAACTAGGAAACCCAAGCCAGGAGGGATCTCTGTCTTGGGTTCGGAAACCAAACGATCTCTTTAGCTCTCGCTAATACCATACAGCCTTCAGTGGCTCACATGAATGTTTGTGTCACTCTGTGGATATACGAAATGAATCCCATTGACGTGTCGGCCCTTTTGGACTCAGGAGCCACTGGGAACTTCATTGATCAGCAATACGCCCGGAACATCGGGGTGCCATATGACAGCAAGGTCACACCTGAGATCGTAAAAGCAGTGGACGGGAAAGCTTTAACGTCAGGACCAGTACGATACCACACCATTCCCCTTAAGATGCGCGTAGGAAAGAACCACTACGAGACTATTCAGTTTGACCTAATAGACGCACCACACTTCCGCCTGATTCTGGGCATGCCATGGCTGACTCTTCATGACCCTGTTATTCGGTGGGCGGATCGCACCGTATCCCTAACCTCAGACTATTGCAAATAGCAATGCATCAAGCTGCATACGCCCTTGGACGTCACCTGCAGTACACAGGCAGGTCGTCTAGCAGAAGGATGTGAGGGATCCGGTTATTGCTGTTCTACAACGTTACCCGAAGAATACAAGGACTACCGGCCTGTCTTCAACAAAAAAGAAGCGACACAATTACCACCTCATCGGACGTATGATTGTCGCATTGACCTTTTGCCTGGAGCCGACATCCCCTGCAGTCGGGTGTATGCCCTCACAGAGCCTGAAACCCGTAACCTAAAGAACTACCTCGAGGAGAACTTGGCCTCTGGCTTCATCAGGCATTCTTCGTCTCCAGCCTCTTCTCCTCTCTTCTTCATAACGAAGAAGGATTGCGATGAATTGAGAACATGCATCGACTACAGGGTGATAAATAAAATCACCATCAAGAATCGATACCCCCTGCCCTTAATACCGGTTCTGTTGGACCAACTGAAGGGAGCTTGTATCTTCATGAAACTGGATCTCCGAGGGGCGTACCATTTGGTCAGAGTCAAAACCGGAGATGAATGGAAGACAGCTTTCAGGACCAAATTTGGACTCTATGAGTACCAGGTGATGCCCTTTGGGCTGTGTAACGCCCCTGCAGCGTTCCAATACTTTATGGACGAGGTGCTTCGGGGCTTGTTGGACACCTGTTGCATAGTATACATCGACGACATCCTCATATATTCAGGATCGCCCCAGGAACACGTTACCCATGTGAAGACGGTTTTAGACAGACTCCAACAACATTCACTGTACGCAAAATTGGAAAAATGCCTTTTCCACGCTACGGAAGTTGCCTTCCTGGGGTATGTTATCAATGCTCAGGGTTTTCAGATGGATATGGGCAAGGTTGAAGCCATCACGCAGTGGAAAGCACCCCAGTATGTCAAAGAGGTACAAAGCTTCCTTGGTTTCGCGAACTATTACAGACGTTTTATCAGGGACTTCTCGAGGATAATACATCCTATTTCGCGTCTGCTACGGAAAAACACTCCTTTTATCTGGGACCAAGAAGCAGACAGTTCTTTCGCAGAGTTGAAAAGTCGTTTCACCCACGCTCCCATTTTACGACACCCAAATCCTAGCCTGCCATTTGTTGTAGAAACGGATGCGTCACAATATGCCCTAGGAGTCGTATTATCACAAAGACACCCCGACACAGGACAACTCCATCCATTGGCATACTATTCCAAGAAGCTCACCCCCAGTGAGATAAACTACTCCATCACAGACAAGGAGCTCTTGGCGATCAAAAGAGCATGCGAGGAATGGAGGCACTATCTCCTGGGAGCCTGTCACACAGTGGAAATATTCACAGATCACCGAAATCTGTTGTTCCTTAAATCCGCAAGAGCCCTCACACCCCGACAGCTACGATGGTCTTTGTTTTTCTCGGATTTTGATTTCATCATAAAATACAGACCGGGGCCCCAAAACGGTAAAGCCGATGCGTTATCACGTATGAGCGAACCCCTGAATGATCAACAGGAAACACCTAAGGAAACCCCTTCCATCCTCCCAGAAAACGCTTTCCAACACGAAACCATAGCTCTGATCACCTCAAACGACTTCATAGACGACTTGAAGGCGTCCTTGGTTCACCTGGATGACCAGGCCTGGATAAATGAAGACTCTGAACACCGGACCACGAACAATGGGCCTGATTCACAGAACTAACTTACGTCAAAAACGTAAAGTTAGTACTTTTTGGTATTCACAGAATACACTTACTCATTTTGCTATTCACAGAATGAACTTACTCATTTCGGTATTCACAGAAGTTAGTAGTCCTAACTTTAGGACTCCTAAACTGAGAAAAATCCTAACTTTAAGACTTTCGGTATTCACAGAAGGCATTTAGGAGTCCTAAAGTTAGGAGTCCTAACTTTACTACTCCTAAACTGAGAAAAATCCTAACTTTAAGACTTTCGGTATTCACAGAAGGCATTTAGGAGTCCTAAAGTTAGGACTACTAACTTCTGTGAATACCGAAATGAGTAAGTTCATTCTGTGAATACCAAAATGAGTAAGTGTATTCTGTGAATACCAGAGAGTACTAACTTTACGTTTTTGACGTAAGTTAGTTCTGTGAATCAGGCCCAATGATTTATTATACCATTACCATGCCTTGTACATTCCCCAGCCGGCCCAACAACTACAAGTATTGGCTTGGGCTCATGACTCGACACTAGGAGGACATCTGGGGGAGCACAAAACCATAGCCTGCATCGAGAGATCCTTTTGGTGGCCTACACTACGAAACGACACCAAGGACTACTTAAGGAAGTGTGCCGTTTGCGCTCAGAGCAAGGCTAGCCATTCCAAACCTGTGGGATTGTTACGCCCGATACCTATACCTCCGCTCCCTCGGCATACCGTGTCGATGGACTTCATTGTTGAGATGCCGCCTTGCGAAGGGTACACCACCATCCTAGTGGTGGTAGATCACCTGACGAAAATGGGACATTTCATCCCTCTAAAACGGCTGCCTACTTCAGCCGAGCTAGCTGTGGTCTTCCTCCAGCATGTGATTAAAGCTCACAGACTACCCAGAGTACTCATAACAGACCGAGGCTCCCAATTCACCTCTCGATTTTGGAAGGCATTATGTGACACCATGGGAGTAGAAGCTCGATTGTCAACCAGCTACCATCCCCAGACGGATGGAACGACTCAACCAAACGCTTGAGCAATACTTGCGTTGTTTTTCCCTCCAAAACACCATGGACTGGTACCCATTGATCTGGATGGCAGAATTTGCCTACAACAACGCTGAACATTCTACACTGGGGTGTTCCCCCTTCTTTTGTCTTTATGGGTTCCATCCAAACATGCTCCCTTTCGAATTGCCAGTGGTTTCAAGACACCCCACCATACAGGAACACCACACCCATCTCAGAGCAGTGCTCATAGAAGCAAAAAGCCAGTTGGAGGCTTCACAGAAAGCACACAAACATCACGCTGATAAAAAGAGAACCCTTGAACCTGCTTATCAGGTGGGAGATAAGGTGTGGCTGGCAACAAAAAATCTACACCTAAAAGGGGTGGGTAAACTGGCTCCCAAGTATGTAGGTCCCTATGGCATCGAACAAATTATCAATCCTGTGGCCGTGAGGCTGTCTTTACCCCAGTCCTGGAACATTCACCCCGTGTTCCATGTGTCCTTGTTAAAGCCTTGTCCCATCGATATGAGGTTACCCTCCACGCCGCTGCCAGTAGAAGTGGATGGGCAGGAAGAATACGAGGTCCGGGAGCTATTGGATTCTAGGCTTGTGAGGAGACGAGTACAGTATCTGGTAGACTGGAAGGGGTATGGGGTGGAGGATAGGACCTGGGAACCTGTACAAAACCTACACTGCCCGAGGTTGATAGAGCTCTACCATACCAAGTACCCTGGCAAACCAGGGCGACCGCCGAGACGACGGTCCTCGAGAGGGGGTTCTGTCGCGACCCTGACACAGAGAGGGAAACAGAGATTGTCTTCCCCCCGTGTGTTCAGTACCTTGCGCAGGGGGAACTGCAGAGAGAGCACAGTAGCGCTAGCAGTGAGAAACTACAGTACCCAGAATGCCCTGGGACAGTGTCCCGCATCTCAAGGCAGGGGCCACCTGTCCATTGGATGGCTATAAAACCCCGCCCTTTCCGCAAACCGGGGCTTGACAAACTGCCCGCAACGTTCCTGAGGACGAGCGCCAAGCGGACGGTGTTCCCCGCTGGAGGTCGGGCGCTTTTCATTCCCTCGCGTTTTCCTGAATTCCAGCCAAGCCCTGGAGTGTTCGAACTCAAGCGCCAAGCGGACGGTGTTCCCCACTGGAGGTCGGGCGCTTTTCCTTCAACGGGTAATCCAGTCTGATTACCTCGCTAACATGACCAACACGGAGTGGGAATCCTAAGCAGGTACTGGGTAGTGCCTGGAAGGTATTTCCCTGCTTGTTCGTTTTTCTGCAAAGGAACCAATCCCCCCCCCCTGTTTCAGGTATTTAGGTTTAAGTGAACAGTGCGGCGAGGATTTTCATTTCATCCACGTTCCAATATTTAAGTACTTTTCACGGTTTTCAGGATTAACAGGGGTGATTGTGTTTCCTTTCATTTTGTATGACGAGGGCGCATTCGCTGTGAATTAACAGCTAGTGATCCTTCACTGACGACTTTGATGTAACTGGAAGCAGCGCCAGCCTTCCTCATTCAGTCTTTCAGCAAGAAGGTGCTGTAATTTGCTTCGACTGTCCATTTGTCCCAGCACCCATTACATTCACCAGGTTCTTTCCTGTGGCGGTGGGCAACTGGAAATATATATATATATCCTGGACTTTCTTTCCTTTAGAGTCTCTGCTATATAAAACTAGTGAGTAAAGAGTATTCTGGGGAGGTGGTGTAATATACACTTATTGTATGTGGCCAGGCCTATACCTTAAGAGTGATTCTTTGTTGTTTCTTCCTACTGCAGTGTCCAAGAAGGATTGTGACATACCACGTTGGGCTACTCTATCCCCCGATCGTAGTCCCTCCGATAGATCTGATCTGCAGAGCTTATCTGGTTTTCTCCATTTCCCTTTTTCCCAGGGGTGCTCCCTTACGCAGTGGTGTTTAGTTCCTCTGTGTGGGGTTGTCCTCAGGGGAGGAAGGGAGTGTTCCTCTTGCCATCGTCCCTGCTGGCCGATCTGTAAGGTTAGTGGGTTTCTAGGCTTATGCTACTAGCATCCGTCTGACACCATCTTAGGGTCAGGCAGGCTTGGGCACTCCCGACAGCCTAAACAGCAGTGAGAAGCCGGCTTTCAAAGGCTTGGCTCAAGTTCTATGGTTCCTTTACACAGCAGTGATTTTAATCTGGGTAAAACATCAGTACCCCCTCGACTTATGGGACATCCTCCCTCTCCGGTGGAATAACCTAGGCGGGCACCATTTTGAGGTCAGGCTCGGCGGATCCCGGCATAGAAGTATTGGCAAAGTTTATTATAGGGGATTAATTTGGGCGCCAGCAGGTCCTTTAAACCCCCATTGGGATCGCTGGTGGATGTTTTCCGCTCCCCCACTCACCGCCTCTGAAGAGCGTCCGCTGTTGAACTCGGGGGACGTTGCAGGTCGTGCTCGAGTGTCTCACCCTCTCCAGCCGCAGCCACACCATAAATGAGCAGTGCGGCAAAATTACCCCAGTGGGGTCAGCCGGCATAAAGAGGTGAGGGCTGAGGGGTGGGGGCGTTAGATTGCAGATTGGAACAGAGGACAGTGGCATCACGGAGCATTACGTTCGGCACCGGGAGCGTGTTCATAGCTCACCGGGCACCATCTTAGCTTGTTCCATGGGAGGGACGTCACAGCAGATATTTCGGTAATGCTCGATCGTAGAAAGGCGAGATTGGACTCCAGGTTAGCCGCCTAGAATCCGGTTGCGGGATCTTAGTTTAGGGTGAGAAAGCAATGCGGAGAAAACATCGTTCTGGATGTAGGCAAGAGGGTTCGCAACGGAGCATCAGCTCCGAGCGGCCATGATGGGAGCTGGCTCCTCCCCTTCCATACACTGAGTGAGGGTGCCTGCAATGGTACATTGTATAGAGGACCCTGGGTTCCATTTTGGGAAGTGTAGGTCTGTCTGGCAAAAACACGAGGAGGAGAGGAATCTCCCCAGCCAGATTTGTGCATTGTTGCATTCCCGTGAGCTGAGTGGGGACATATTAGAGGTAAAAGGAAGAGACTCCCTTTACATTTCAAAAGACTGCTCTTTGATTCAGTGACAGATCACAAGGAAGGGGCCAGGACAAATCTCAGGAAGGCAGCTTGGGCTGAATTATAAACAGTAGGGTTGGGGGTTCGGGACTTACCTTTTGATGCACTTATCACTGTGGCTGACATCCAAGTGTGAACAGTGGTCACTCCCATGAATTGTGTTGTGGACAATTAGCTTCAGAGTTGTGCCTGTTGTGACAGATATCTTTAAAAAAAAAGCAGAATCCCAACATAAAACTTCAAAGACCCAGATCACATTTGGTGTCTGGAAAAGGACTATATGAAGGGCAGGTTGAGTCCCCAAAAATGTGTCATCTGCCAAGCAGCCAGATGGGCTGTGTGAGATGGGGAAGCTCTGCAAGACTTCTGCCTCTGACCAGGACTAGGGGTCAAGGCCTGCTAGTCTCTCTGCTGGGTGAGAGGACATCACCCAGGGAAATCAAGACCACCAGCCCTGGAGCATAAGCACCTGTCTGCTTTCCAAGACCAATGTGCCCTGTGACGAAGAGGAGATCGTTGGAGGGAGCAAGGTTCAATGGGGAGCCCTACCGTGAGGACTCCCTGTGTGAGGTGTGAGGATTTGGCTGTGCACCAATCGGGCCATAGCTATGGGTGCCCTGCACACTGTGTCACTTCAACCACGCTACACCTGGCTGATGAGCCCTAACTAGGGGGAAACAGGTCCTATGCTTGTGTTTCGGTTCAGGGAGGGCCTGGCAGCTCAGGCTGGGCTGTTCACATTTGAGCAGGGTCAAGAATGATTTGCATATGGCTGGGTCCAAACTGAGGTGACACGGTGTGCAAAATAGCAATGGACTGGGATGCAGCCCGATTAATTATATCAGTGACTCAGTTAATCAGTATCAGAGATTAATTTAAGTATTCCCTCCATCACTTTTTTGTATACTTTAGTGCATGTATGTTATCTGCATTTTTATTTGTCACTACATGGGTTGTTTGCATGCAAGTGTTTTGGTCTGTGGGTGTCTGAGTGCTTGCAGCTATCTTTATGTGACGATGCATGCCTATATGCGCAAATCTGTCTCTGTCTGTTGGGAAACATCGAGTACAATGCAGTCTTTAGCACACAATACAGTTACCACAAAGTCATTACCTTGCAAATGTCTTTACCAAGCTTGACTTAACAACGCATATAACTTTATCACACATGTCATTATTGCACATGCCTTTTTCCTAGCTGTATAGCTATATACATTTACCATGCATGCCTTTACCACACATTTTTGGTATTTGCATTATTGGGTAAGTATATAGGTAAGTATATTGGTAAATATAAGGTATATTTACTTATAGAATAATAATATTGAAATGTTAATTTTTGAGAGGGGATGCAAGGGATTTAGGAGTATTGGGTGGGGAGGTGCATTAATACTCAGGTGACTCCCATGCCAGGAGAAGGCCGCTATAGACTGTGCCAAGTATATAGCACTATGTGTAGGGCGCCATGCCTACACAGCCTCATTGTGGTGATGCCATATGCCAGAGGGGGCCACCGGTGAAGAAGTTGTGTGACCAGCGTGCCAGGACTTGTGAACGTCTGAACAGTGACCCCCATATGCCAGGAGGGGCAGCCATGGAGCAGGCGATTGCACCTGAGGAGTCTACGTTGCGTCCCGAAGGTGCTGCTGCAACCCCGTATGCCAAGGAGGGCTGACAAGACCAAATTTTCAAAGACTTCGGGCCGTTACCCGGGACTAAAGTGAGGCTGTGACTGACATGATCAGCTGCACTGAAGGATCCGCCCTGACAGACCCCCGTGGACCAGGAGGACACCGAGGAGGATGATGCACCTTTGAAGGACTCCAGTCAGTAGCCGAAGGACTGAATTTCCCTGTTGGGGAGAACTTGAGTTACCGTATAGCTAGAAGTTGATCCGATCACTGGGAAGAGCAGCTGCGCCACTCTGGAGAGTGATCCTGCACCCGCCCGGTGCTGCCGCGTGTACCGCGAGCAGCCTTACTTCTCCAAGCAGGATCAGCCCTCACTAGTGCATACGCCGTGTGCCCCTCTGTAATGCCAAACACGTCTGTGCTGCAAGTGTGGGTAATAGTAGAACTAGGGCCTTTGGTCCTCGAGGTATTCACTGCTAAAGGTGCTGTGACCTATAGACACTTTTGACTGAAATACTGAAGAATCAAAAGGGAACTCTTGAGTCCGTCCTAATAGTATGCATTCCCAGAAGCAGCCACCAGTGAATGGCTGCTAACCATGAACATGTTACATGAAGGAGGGTGGGACAGGGATTCACGTGACAAATACTAGAGCCCTACCTCAAGGGGGATTGTGTTGTTGCTTCTGAATGTTGTACTTCATTGCATGTGTGGAGTTAGAAATAAAATACTACTTTTCTTATAAAAGCAAGTATTTGGCTGGAAATTCACTTATTGTTAATACTGTTTGCACTTTGAGTTATGAGTCGTGTTCACTGACCTGTATCTACGTCCCCCCACCAAGGGAGCCATGACTACTCAACCACAGCTACCATTGAGAGTTAAGTGCAGAAGGGCTACTTGCCCCACTGGAGCAGGATTCATCGTAGGCCAGACCCCGGGACACCAGGAGTAAAAGGCCTCAACCACCACGGTTGGACCGAGGAAGCCCTGCTTGCCCCATGGCCTTCTGAGAGGGGTTCTGACACAGTTTGAGCTGGAAAGTTCCCATTGCAGGGTCAAAACTGATTTGCACATGGCTTGGTCCAAACTGAGGTGGCATGGTGTGCAAAATAACGATGGACAAGGATGCGGCAGAGTAATTACCAGTTGATGTAATTAATTCAAGCATTCTATCTATCCCAAGTGGGATGGGTATGCCAGACATGGGTCCCCTGCACACTATCTGACTGATGAGCACTAACTAGGGGGAAACTGGTCCTATGTTGCTTGTGTTCCAGTTCAGGGATGGCCTGGCCTGGCAGCTCAGGCTGGGCTGTTCACATATGAGCAGGGTCAAAACTGATTTGCACATGGCTGGGTCCAAACTGAGGTGGCATGGTGTGCAAAATAACGATGGACTGGGATGTGGCCCGAGTAATTATACCAGTGACTGAGATCAATTTAAGCATTCCATCCATCACTTTCTTGTTTACTTTAGTGCATGTATGTTGTCTGCATTTTTACTTGTCACTATGTGTGTTGCTTGCAAGTGCTTGTATTGGTCTGTGGGTGCCAGCAACTATCTCTATGTGTCTACGCATGCCTATGTGTGCAAATCTGTCCCTCAGTCGGTTGGGAAACATCCAGTACAATGCAGTCTTTAGTGCGCAACACAGTTACCACAAAGTAATTACTACGCAAATGTATTTACAACGCATGGCTTAACCACGCATATACATTTACCACACATGTCATTACCATGCATGCCTTTTCCAAGCATTATAGCTATATACATTTACTACAGATTACTTTACAACACATTTTTGGTATTTGCATCATTGGGTTAGTATATAGGTAAGTATATTGGTAAGTATATGGTATAGTTAATTATAGAATAATAATATTGACATTTACATTTTTTGAGGGGATTTAAGGGATATAGGGGTACTGGGTGGGAAAGTGTATTAATACTCAGGTATCTATTTTAATACCTGAGTATTAATGTTTAAACTTTACAATATATGATATTTATTAATAATGTAATTTATATTAACAAAAACTAAAGACTGTAGCACAAACCATTAGGGATGTGATTCAAGTGCTATAGGGGCATTAGGCGGGGATGTGTAAAATACTCGGGTATTCATTTTAATACCCGAGTCTTAATTTTTAAAACATTAAGTTATAAATTATTTGGTAACAATATTATTGTTTCAAATATTTTTTAGACTGGAACACAAACCTTTAGGGATAGGATGAAAGGGATATTGGGGTAATGGGTGGGGAAGTGTATTAATACTCAGGTAATTTAAACCTTTAAACATTTATATACTTGATATTTAGAAACAATACAATTTATTTAAAAATAATAAGACATGCAACACTACATCTAGGGACGGGATACAAGGGATATAGGGGTATTTGGTTGGGAAGTGTAATATTATTTATGTATTAATTGTAATACCAGATTATTAATGTTTAGACATTATAATATATGATATTTAGAAATAATATTATTTATATGACATATTTGTAAAAATGCAACAACAACATTTAGGGATGGGATGGAAAAGACATAGCGGTAATGGTTGGGTATGTATATTAATACTCATGTAATAATTTTAATACTTGAGCACTAATGTTAACAAATTAATATATTTAATATTTGGAAATAATACTATTTATTAAAAAATAATAAGACATGCAACACTAACCTTTAGGGATGGGCCTTTAGGGATGGGATGAAAAAGATATGGGGGTATTGTGTGGGAACGTCTATTATTTATATAAAATATTTTTAAAAGAGCAACACACACCTTTAGGGACGGGATGGAAGGGATATAGGGGTATTGGGTGAGGAAGTGTATTATTACTCAGGTATTAACTGTAATACCTAAGTGCTAATGTTTAAACAATAATAAACTATTTATTTGCTATCATACTTAATTATAATTTGGGTGGAATTAATTTGTAAAATATGTGAAATATTTGTCATAATACAACAACATTAAAAATAATATTTACAAACATTAAGACAAATTTATTAATTTAATTGTCAATGCTAAATAACCCTACCATGTTTAATATTTACAAAATGTATTAACATATTTTTTAAAAATGTCAATTTTGTTTTAAAAATAATAAAAAACATAGCTTATTTTAGAAAAATATAAAACAATATTTACACAGTGCATAACATATTTTCTAAAAAAATATATTTTAAAGTATTTTCACATGGTTTCCCATTGACTTAAATAGCAAAAATAGTCCTTTTTTCTAAAGAGTTTTCTATAGTGCGAACTTGACCCAAAGGTATTGGGTATCAGAGCGCTTTACATAGCACCAGTTGCGTTACATGAGGACACATTCTTTTTTGTTAGGCACGTGGAGATTAAGGGGCCGATTCCGATTCGGGTCGGAAAACTCACCGTCCGAGCCGGACCCGGAGAGATTTCCGACCGAATCGGACCCTGGCAGTCCGACCGAACGAGTACGATGCGCACGCATGCACTCGGACTCGAGTCGGTCGGACTCCCATTGAAGTCAATGGGAGCCGGTCGTACAACGCGTATGCGGGCTCCCATTGCCTCAATGGGTGCGAGGCGAACAAGGGCACCCCCTACAGGGGGTACGCGTCGGTGCGCACGCGCCGTACACGCACAAGTAGGGGGGCCCATGGGTCCCCCCTGTGTGCGACTCACGCGGCTACGCGTACAGGGGGGTCCGAAACGGACCCCCAAAGTCCGGCTCCGACAGCTGTTTCGAGCCGGACGGCGCGAGTCGATCGGACTGCTCGCGGTGCGCATCGTACTTGCCCGGCCGGGGAACGTCTCCAATGCGCAGTGCGATGCGAGTCCGTGCCAGTCGGTCGGAGCGGTTCGGACCCGTAAACGAGTCGGTCGGCGATTTCGCGTGCGCTCTCATCGTACTTGCTCGGCCGGACGCGCGTTCTAATCGGTCGGGAAAGAGGGCTCCGAATCGGATCCGGTTAAGCCGAATCCGATTCGGTGCGCTACCGGCCGAGATCGGAATCGGCCCCTAAGTGATTTGCCCAGAATCACAGGATGTTCTGCGTCATTGCCGAGACACAAACCCAGTTCCCCAGATTCAAGGTCGACCGCCCTAGCCGTTAGGCCAACTCCTCTCCGCTTTTTCGATTTTACTTTCAGGATTGAAGTATGCGGCTTTGCATCTGTTTCAACAGTTGATGGAGTGTTACGGTCAGATGCAAGGAAGAGCTGTGGTCGGGTAAGAATAATTTAATTTACTTTTTAAAACATATAGGTGGCTAAGTTTATTGCAAGGAGAGATGGGGGAGGTAGATAGATGTTGCACAGTAAACAATTGTGTTTTATTGTTGCTTTAACCACTTTTACATCCACATGCTGATAGTGCTCGTATGCACACGTTGGGATGGTTGTTTTGATTTCAAATTAGATTTTTAAAAAGTTGTTATAACTTTTTAAACCTATTTGAAATAAAAGCAACATTTTACATTTTTGCGTTGTGTTTTTTTACTGTTTCATGACTTTTCAAGACAAAGACCATGTAGTTTATGGAGAAACATTGGATTCATGGCTGGCTTACTACTGGATGTTTTCTTGGAATTTCGTTCTGGAGATTGGATGTTCATTTTGCAATTTTTTAATAACTGTTTTTTTTCCTGAAATTTCTTTTTGGGATTACTTTATAAAAAAAACTTTTTTGAGGCTTGCCATGTAATCCAGCATAGGAAATGGTTTAAAAAAAAAAAAAGAGAAAAAAAAACATTTTGAGTGTTGGCCTTTTTCGTGGTTGCTGGTTTCACTCTTTGCATTTTTGAACTACTCAAGATTCTTGGTGACAAGTGGTATGAAACATGGCCAAGAGTCGAAGAAAGAAGACAACTACAGGTAGGAACACAAACTATTCTTTTAATATGTTAAAAAAAAAATTTAAATACCAAATGAATTAGTAAGTGTGGATAGTAATTTTGCACGCAGACACTGCCCAGAACCTTCCCTGAGGTAAGTACCCAGCGGAGTTAGAGTAGTAATTTTGCCCCCCAGACACTGTCCGGCACCTTCCCTAAGGTAAGTACCCAGCGGAGTTAGAATAGTAATTTTGCCTCCACTGTCCAGCACCTACCCTGGTGTAAGTATATGGCGGAGTTAGAATAGTAATTTTGCCCCCAGTAACTGTCCAGCTGCATTTCTCATTTCATTATAATTTTTAAAACATTAGAAGTTTATACACATACTTCTTATTCACAAAATGTTTTGTATGTTGCCTTACATTGTTAACACTCTAGGAAATTTCTTTAAAATGTAGAGTGCGGATACTCTTGATTATCGGTGAAAATATTAAAAGAATAGGAATTCAAAATTGTTTTTGTAAGTTTGCTAGGAAATAATGAGGGTGTTCAATGCATACATTATACTTACCTGTGCGGACAGATGGCAGTGTGTGATTAATAATCTCTCTGTCTGGTGCGTGTCATCACAATAGAAGTCAGCGTAACACTGAACTCAAAATGGTGGATGGCTGATTTTTTTTTTTTGGGGGGGTATTCAATAATTCACAGTAAACTATGTTTTGCAATGTACTTTTTAATGTGGTTTACATTCTGACTGAATCTATTATTACTTTGTTGTAAAAAACATGTTTTTGACTGTCTTGATGACAGCCATCGTGGTTGGGGACAAGCGACATGCATAAGGTTAAAATGAAGGAAGGACTATTGTGTACATGTCAAAAATGTTAAAGTGTTTCTTAAGCTGTTTGCTCTATGTTTTTTAATATTTTTTTATTTCAGAAAATGTGTGTTAAAAAGTTACAGGGCTACCGTGTTTTCCGGCGTGTTGCATCATTTTCTAGTAAAATGTTTTTTTCATACTACTTAAATAGCGTTTTCCATTTATAAACAAATTGTGTTGTAAATGTGAGTGTTGTAGTGGTATGCGTGGTAATGGTATGCATGGCAATGGTACTTTTAATGTACCTCTATGTATGGTGGTAGTGGCAAGCATGGTAAAGACGGGTATGGTAGTGGTACATGCATTGTAAAAACTGAGGGCCTGATTAGGATGGTGGATGGACTTTCGTCCGCCCGCCACCCTATCATAGACGGGACCGCCAGACAGGCTGTCGGCGTTACGATGTGACCGCCACCACGGCGGTTGCAATGCCTATATTTTACATTGCGGCAGGTGCTGCTGGCTGCAGTACCTGCCGCAATGCAAAAATGGGACACTTTACATATTCCTGCACTACGTGGCAGGCACCATGCGGTGCCTGCCACATGGTGCAGGCATATGGTGCCCACAGCTTAGGGCCAGGGGGCGGGCCCCCAAAGTACCTTTCCACCTGCCTGTTCATGGCAGGTGAACTGCCATGAACTACCGGGCAGAAAGGGACATCATAATCCCTACGGCGGTGCGTGGTAGACCCCGCCACCATTGTAGGGACTACAAGCCCCTCCGCCGCACCGGTGGGCTCAAGGTGCCCGTCGGATGCGTAGCAGTCGGTCTTTCCGACCGCCACACATCCGCCTACCATTGAAATATGTGATGGGTCCGATGGTGGGGGAACCCCACCGACGGGCTGTCGGTGGCGGTCCCACTGCCATCCTGATTGGCCCTGAGCTGTAAAGGCATGCGTTGTAATGGCATGTGTTGTTCCATCATACATCCATGTCTGTTGTCATGTGTGCTTTTCTGCTTGTATTTATGTTGATTTGTGCGTATTGCTCTGCAACTTTGTTGACTCCACACAATTGATGATGTCCAACTTGTCTGCTTTATCTGCCACACCCTCAGAATGTCCAGCTCAGAGCTCAGAAGAAAATAAGTAATAGAGAGGCCTGCACTGGCTTTTCTCACACCATTTTTTGTTTATTAGCTTTCTATACACCATGATACTTACTTTCATTTATTATTTAAAAAAGCACCCAAAATACAGATTTGAGTGCACAGTAGTTACCACATGGTTATAGGCATAAATTCCAATGCAGTTTTTTCCCTGAATATTATGTTTTAAGAGGAAAACCAATAATTTCTGTTACGCATTCAAGTGTCAGGTTGCCACTTGGCCTGATATCGTGACTGAATTATTATGCTATCCCTCACTTTTCAGCCAATAGCACTTTACATTGTGGAACTTGCAATTTCACTTTTAGTGTGTCTTATAAAAGTCCCAGCCTGCAAAGGACTTTAAGGTGTCATACAGACATGGATTTTATTGGTCTATATGCATGTCTCCCGACCATATCCTCTTTATAGACACTAAGGGGCCGATTCCGATCTGGGCCGGAAAACTCTCCGACCGAGCCGGATCCGGTGAGTTTTCTGACCGAGCCGGACTCCAGCAGTCCGACCGAGCGAGTACGATGCGGCCGCATGCTGCCGGACTTGACTCTGGACGGGCTCCCACTGAAGTCAATGGGAGCCGGTCGTACAACGCGTACACGGGCTCCCATTGACTGAATGGGCACGTTGCGAACAGGGGGGCCCCCTACAGTGGGTACGCGTTGGTGTGACTCGCACCGCACATGCATGTGTAGGGGGGACCCTTGGGTCCCCCCTGTGTGCGACTCACGCGGCTACGCGTGCAGGGGGGTCCGACACGGACCCCCCAAGTCCGGCCCCGACAGCTCTTCTGAGCCGGACGCTACGAGTCGGTTGGGCTGTTCGAGGCGCGCATCGTACTGGCTCGGTCGGGTAACGTCTCCATTGCGTAGTGCGAGCCGTGTCCGTACGAGTCGGTCGGAGTGGTTCGGACCCGGGAACGAGTCGGTCAGCGATTTCGCGTGCGCTCGCATCATACTTGCTCGCGCGGACGCCCGTACGAATCGGTCGGGAACTAGGCCTCCGAATCGGATTCGGTAAAGCCGAATCCGATTCGGTGCCCTACCGGCCAAGATCGGAATCGGCCCCTAAGGGCCTGATTACGACTTTGGTGGTTCGGCGCCGGGTCCGCCTCGCCGCTGCACTGCCAAAGCCATGGTCGGGCTGCCTGCCAGATTAGGGGTTTCCTCCCATCTAGTGTTTTTTTTTTTTTGTCGTTCCCACAGTGGTGCCCTTAAAATGGGCACCGATATGGGAACGCCAAAAACAGTCCATGCCGTGCAGGAAATGGAGTGCATGTATACAAGGGGGAACATGTTGTGCCCCCCTGCATGCATTCCCATGCAGGTCCCCCTATGTTTCCTCTAGGCCACAGTGTTCATGGAGTAGGAACCTCCATGACACCGTGGGTGGAGAGGAAGCTTGTAATATGCTTGGCAGGACCGTGACGATCCCGCCAAGCATATTGCGGCCTCCTGTCCACTGCAACACCGCCAGGGAACGGTGGTTCCCTGGTGGCTGCAGCGGGGCAATGGCAGTCTGACAGCCCTAATTGTAATAGGATGGTCAGGAGACTGCCACCGCCATGCCCCCACAAGCCTGTCTGTCCGCGGACCGCCAGACTCGTAATCGGCCGCTAAATTGATGTGCTTTCCCTCTTTGTTATCTAGTGGCCTTCTGCTCTTCTTCCTAATTAATCCTCAATGATCTATTTTATTTACCTTGAGTTGTCTCGTGTCAGGGAGAATAATTAATCCAGTATAGATTTATCTTTTGAATTCTAGTCGTTGTAGTCTTAAATTTATAACAAGAAAAACAAAATTGCAAGTGCCACAAAGGAGTGTAAAAAAAAAATGTAGGACTGCACGAACTACACATATCCAACATGTAGTCTCTTTTCTAGGTTAGTAGGTGTTGTCATTGTAGTTCTCTGTCTAACTAGCTGCCAGTTTTAAGTCCTTCATCACTGTGTGTGATCACTGAAAGTTAAAGAAAATTTATTACCCTAACCATCTATCTGAAGAGGCTGAACTGTGAGTACCCATGCATATCCCTCGAGAAGTGCTGTACCTTGAATCATTCTGCCTCTAAAGAGGTGGCAAGCTTCGGCAGGGTGCAAGTGCTATTTCTGTGCTGCACTGGGGCAAGCTGCTCTCTGCTTTAGAGTCCCACCAACATAATGGGAAAAATAGACTATGCCATTCCCTACAAAGACTCATACAGCTCACATGTTATGCATGAGTAGCTCATGCAGTCTGTAGTCTCTTTTCAATATTGGTAGGAGCAGTCATTGTAGTTCTGCTGTGTCCATGGTGGATGTAAATTTTTATCCTGTCTTACACCAGCAGGCATGATCATTTGTTTTAAAATAGTGTTCTCTGTATGCCTTCATCTCCTAGGAGTTCACTGTTCCTAAAAGAGTGATACATGCACATTGCTGAATAAATGCCACAGCTTGCTTCGATCAACCTCTGCAGAGGCAGCAAGCTTCGGTGCCTCATAGGGCTTGGCATCGGATGGTAATGAAGCACCTACATGGGGCTGGCCTATGCTCCCACCTCTGCAAAGGTGCAGGGGTTTGCCGTGCTCCTGCTTCAGGATCCTATGAGCATGATGGAGAAAAAAAATGACTCCTCTAAAATGTAAACTCATACAACTGCTCTTCCAAAGCAATGGTATGTGCGGTACAAAGATGAAACGCCATACGTCAATATGTGAATGGCTCAATGCCTGAGAGGGTGACAATTTGCCAATCTCTCTGTATAATCTAAGCTCTGTAGACACAGTTTAGGATTTATCTAGCCAATTCTAAACATGTGTCAAATGATACTTTGCTTTGGTGTCATCGAGGTCAGGCACTTTATGTCTCTTGTGTAGTACCAAATCCTTTGGCAGCGGTGTGCCATATGCTAGTCACAGAATTCAAGCTGTCCCATTACCCCAGTCAGAGGTTGGTTTAAATTGATTTCCTAATCCACAGAGGTTTTGGGCTAGTACCCTTTGAAGCCTTCTTGGACCAATAAGTGTGGGAACCGCTCTGGATTGACGTGGTACTCCGTTGTAACATATGAATGGTGGAAAGTGAGGGTTGCTCTTGCGGAGGGAGTAAGAGCTATCCCACATCCATTTCCTGGTTCCCATCTGAGGGTAAGACCACTAATGGAGCTGTTAGCATACCTCATATTCAACTGTATGCTCTACCAGACATTTAGGTTGATACTTGTTAGTGATAACTACATCTCTGACTAACTGCTGATCTTCTGAAGGGATTGCTTTACTTATTGCCCTTCATCACTGGTCAGTCCTTCAGTAAGGCACCTCTTATTATCCGTGTGTGGGCTTTAATTACATACCTCAAGTAACACCTGATGTAGACTCACCAGATGCTTAATCTGAAAACTGTGAGACTATTCCGCTATATGGAATCACTGGCTGGTAAATTGACACAGAAATTTGACAATAGACAATCACAAGCTGAAAAGCCTGAGGTAAAACTTGAATCCCTAATGAAAGAACTCATAGATATTACAGTGTCTTCAAGCACTGTCAAAGTGGATACCACCAAGACTGCAACAAGCACCTGAGCTTGTGCAAGGGGAGGATTATGGCAGTGAAAGAGGTGCTACAGTACTCACAGGGCTGGGATTATAACACATGGCATGTGATAAGGGAACTTGTCAATTTACATAGTGAGCTCACAATGTGCAAGTCGCTGCCCACCCCACTGAAACCAACCTCCCAGATCCACAAGGAATGAGACAACATAATATTGGTTAAGGTGGTTCTACCAAGACATAGCCATTTTAATTCACACAGTTCCTGCAAGGAATGAAAACCGTCATTATGTAAACCATGACTATAAGCATTCAGGTTGCAAGATAGGCAAACAGCGCACAGACTGTACAACAAATAAAATAATTATCTTTTGACTTATCCATTGCAATGCAACCTCTCCAGAATGCATTGTGCCAGAAGGCCCCTTTTTCCTATATATCCCCCATGTCCTCTGCATGGGCATCGGAGAGATTATTGGCAAAACACCCATTTTAATGACAACTTCCCCTCTATCTTACAAAGGGATGGGCAATACCACCAATTACATACCAACACGTAACACCAGGGCCCACCTCATGCTCCGTCTTTGCCGGGGTACCTGTCACCAGGCTAAGCCCTCTTAAATCATCACCTCTAGGCATCTCAGGGTAGGGCACAAAGGTCCAGGACCAACAGCAGGTCAGTCACCCATCCTGCCAGCCCTGTGCCCCCTCAAATCAACACCCCATCAAGTGGTCAGTCTAGGAAATCAGGGCAAATTTTGGGTAGCTCCCTTTTCTCTGCTGCTAGAAATTGTGCCTTACGCCAAGTGTGGGTGGGTGGGTGTATGCTCCAGGATGCAGGTGCACGGTGCAGGAAGAAGAGGCTGATTCCTCATCCCACGCTGCTTTAAATGCCCCTGACCCGGGAGCGTGCTGATGACGTCACAAGCTTTCGCGGACACTTCCCCTGGCTCCTGCCTGTGGTGCATCTAATGGCACCCCTTCTGCTATTTGCAGGGTACGCCTGGCCACAACTGTAACAGAAGAGACCACATAGGACTGTGTGTAGTGGCAGAAATGGCAGTCAGATGGCACAATATCTTTTCTCACCACCTTTGTCCTGCAACTGATGGGCTTACAATTTGAACCGCCTTTGGAATTTCAGAGGGTGCAGAGAGTTTGTAGTAGTTTGGCAAAGATACTGGAACAACCCCATCAAATAATTGCTGGATTTCTACGGCACTAACAAACTCATTAAGTTATCACTGCAGCAAGGAAAGAACCCATACCATTTCAATGCTAACAAAATGTTCTCAGCAGGCTGCTCTTAAGACACTAACACAAAAAGACCCAGGCCATGACAATGAGATACATGATTTGTTCTTCTCGAAACAGGCGACCATGCTTCTGGCAGTGGTTGGCAAAACAAAAGAATTTGATGAAATTGAACATTTTTATCGGCACTCTGGAACCGGCGAGCAGGGATGAGCAACAAGATACTCCCTGATGGGATACGCATACTTTACTGATGAAACCATCCATAAACGAAACAGCCAGGAGAGAGAGAGAGTCATTGGAACTCAGTCACAAGGGTCTGGGCTGCTAAAATTAAGATGGCAAATACACACAACGCAGAACTCAGGAATAAATTCAGATGTCTGCAAACGCTAATGTTGTCTTGGGGACAGGGGGTCCTGTAGAATGGATTTGTCTTACAGACGGAGGACATTTCACGAGGGACTTCAGCTTTTGGAGCCCTGTTGCTCCTATTAATTTTCTGTGTTTTTTATGAGACCTGAGGAGGTGGGTAAAATATCCGTGATCTGACCTCTCATAGCCATGGGATATCCACAACTGTTAATCAATTTGTGACCGGACCTCTATGTATCCACCACTGTCTTATGGTGTTTAGTTGAACATTAACTCCCTAGAGTAACGGGGAGTGGCATGTGTGTCCATCAGGTTCTTAGCCCTAAACTTACCTATTTCACGCTTTCTGATCTCTAATCAGACTGAGCACTAGCTGGGTTTGATTTTCTTTCTTTCCTTTCCTCTTGACATAAGACTTGTTCCAGTACAGTTAGTTGGTATAGTTGCCTTATATAAGTAGTACTACTGACTTTCACATCTTGTTACATTTGTCCATATAATCGCCCACCCCACTAGTGACATTCCCTTTGGAGACCTTAACTTTCCACAATCCTCTCTCTGACTACCCATGAATTTTGTCCACATTGGTCATTATGTGTGTGAGGTTGTTTACGTGTAACAAAGTTGAGTAATGTATTTTTCTGCAACTTTTAAAATCTTCTGACGGGGTCATTTTTTGCTCTGGGTGGGTTGTGACATTTTTTAAGTTTATTTCCCTTTCTGACATTACTGCTGTAATGGTGGTGTGTATATGTACCATAGGTGGGCCTAGGTGCATTTTGGGTGTCAAAGATCCCACTCACCTGAAGTCCAGATTTTTCTGCAGGAGCAGAAAGAACCCCACCTATCCCCTGAGACTAACCCTCAACACATGGTAATTTACAGGAGCTCGCGGCTAATCCCAAGGGGAGGGGGGTTTATGGGGGTGTTTTGGAAATTAAGAGGGCAAATGTAATGATGCAGTCTTGTGACTTCTTTTAGTTGCACTTGTGGGGTTCACTCAGCTTCAGAAGTTGGGACTTTACTTTGACAGAGGAATCACTCAACTAGCCTGTGCATGAATAAAAACATTAGACAAGTTCAGACATAACCAATTTTCTTCCCAAATAATTTAAAATTTAGGAGCTGATTACGATGTCAGTGAGACTGCCACTGACAGGCCTTTGATGGCAGTCCCAACGACATCCAACAGAGCGGCTCGACCGCCGCATTATGATGCGGTTGGTCAGACCGCATCAGTCAGAGAGACCGACAGACGCTTCCAACAGGCTCAAGGAGCCCATTGGACCATCGGTCCGATCGTAGTCCCTACAATAGGGGCGGTGCTTGCTCAGGCACTGCCGTAGGGATTATGATGTCCTTTTCCGACAGACTTTCCATGGCGGTCCGACGGCCATAGAAAGGCTTTCAGAAAGGGACTTTGGGGTCGCCTAGCAGGGTTCCCGTCCCCCCTAGGCCTCCACCATGAGGCCCGATGGGGGCACCTGTGGTGCCCTCCCAAACATCCATTTGCCAGGCACCGTGTGGTGCCTGGCACACATGGTGCAGGTATGTTTGTTAATATGCCTTTTGCCATTGGGGCTTGTGCTGCAACCCTTTTGCGGGCTGCAGCTCAAGCTTCAATGGCAAGAGGCTTGTTTACGACTGCCTACACGTCAGTCGGATCATAATTTGGCAAGCAGGACCACCAGCTACCTGTTGGCCGGTCCTGTTCCTGCAACGATGGCTGTAGGACGCTCTCCAACCGCCATCGAAATTATCCCCACCAATAAGTCTGTTCCCACCATCTATTTTTCATTCAAATCAGTGACATACCTATAGGTCTTAAACTCTGACAGCTTGTGTGAAGTCCTTTCTCTACAGAGTCTCTACTGAGTCATAAAGAATTGTGTATCAAAGTTCTCTATTGCATCATATAGAATTGTATATCCAAGTTCTCACAATCTTTTCTGTGGGCTCGCAGTGTTCAATGGAAGTCAAATTGCCCTTTGTTTCCTCGAGTTTTTAAAAGGCTCTGAACTGCTAAGGATTGTCTTTTGTTTAAAGTGCCTATGGATTCAGTGCACTCACCTGGGTTGTGGTCTTCTTAACTTCCAAGTGGCTGTGCTGGGTTCAGGGAAATCTAATTCATTACCTTCTGTTTCTCTCTTTTAAAGATTGCAAGCTGTGTTGTCTCGAGAAGATGAAGGATGGTTCCAATGGTGTCACAGGAAGGAGGACTGAAGATGGAGTAAAGCTGTTGTGGGATCGATAAGTACTGGATTCAGGAGCCCGAGACCTAGTTAGTGGGAAATCTCAAAGACAAGCAAAGGTTGGAAGAGATGGGCATGATATTTATAGTACTGCGTGCAAAATGGTAGCCAAATCTTGCATGGGCTCCAAATGTTGCAAAATTTCGAGTTTTGCGTTTTTTCAAGTATTTCTTTCTTTTGGTGAACAGAGCAGGAGGCCTTTCAAATAGGAGAGTACAGGGTAGGGCCAGTGCTAAATACCTGATGGTAAATCTCTTCAATTGGGAGTCAAACGATACCTGCTCTGGAACCTCTCTTAATTTGGAAATGGTGGGTCGCACAAGGGAGTCAATTAAAGGAACCTCATGTCAATATAGTGGGACCGGGTCAGGAGCTGAAAGGGGTGGGCTCTATTGTCAGAGAAAGGTGTTGAGGTGAAGTGTATTGCACACTTGAAGCACTACGAAAAACACTGCAAAGGGCACACGCTGAGCATGTCACAACATTGGGTACATATTTGTGCAATACTTTACCAGCAATAAGCTTTTGTTGTGGAAAGAAGGGGCTCTGGCCATGATAGGGGGGGGGATGTATGTGTGTGTGTATGTGTGTGTGTGTCTGTGTGTGTGTGCGTGTGCGCGTGTGTGTGTGTCTCTCTCATAGGTAGCCATTTTATCTTTGTTCTACATGCCTCCGGTGATTTGCGCAACCACTGTTGTCAGCCACTTTGTGTGTCATGGGCAGCCTGCTGTGTTTGTTCTTCATGTCTACTTCTTTGCTTGCCATGTGGGCGACCACCATTTCAAAATGCCATTAAAACAGCTACTAAACGTTTTAATAGAAGTCATAGTCTAATTAGACTAAGAATAATTATAATAGTAGGGGCTAGTATTCTTTTTTTTTAAAACACCACCCACATCACCAAAGCACTCACCAATCATTGCAATTCCTTTTCTAATCATACTGAACCATAAACCACAAATTTCCCTTGCATCAGTCTCTCCTAAGGTTTTAGCTCCATGCAAAATATTAGGTATATTATTAATGTACTTATTAATAAGCTTGCTATTAACGAGCACACATGTACATCATTGCTGGACACAGTACACACCACCTTTGTTCACAAGTAAAATATCTAGTGCAAGCTGATTTTTTATAACCATTGCACAAATGGCTAGCATCTCTTCATTAAATTTTGTTTTAATGCACCTGCAGTATTAGTAGCCAAACGATCCACTAAAGTAGACAACTTTCTAATTTACACATCATTCAAAGCCACACCAATAGGGGAAATCAACACACCAAATATATCTATGAGCACTAGACCAAATCCATGTATCATGCTTTTAACACTTGTTTGACTCATCTCATCTGCATGATACACCCCTGGAAAGAGTAAGACAAGATAACAGGATCCTACCTATTTACTTGGAATGCTAAAATAAGCTATTTTACCTCACACATAATATATGCCCCTAAATATAGAAAATATAGAGTCGTTGGCCAACAAATAATCTCTGTCAACTATATGATTATAATTGCACTCACTTGTTCCAGTCATCTCTGAAGTTTCCCATTCCTCATGTTTCTTGTGCATCAGACTTATTCATCCTTTTTTCTCCTGATTAATTCTAAGTCCAGGATGTATCTTTGAATTTCTAAATCTCTCCCCAGCATCTTCCTATAATTGAATCTCTTTTATATATACAGCATGTCCACTAGTTTTCACTCTCCTTTCATTAGATTCTCAAATAAAGTTACGTTCTACATCAGTCAGCTCACTCACTCTCTTCCCATAGGTTTTGTTAAAACTTCGGTTAGGTAGCATAATAGATCTATTATTTTTGTTCGTAGAAGCCAAATTCTTCATTTCAGGTAAATAATCAAAAGGTATTCACAACCTAATTAATACTCCAGTAAATCCTGTCCCAATAGAATTGACAGATAGATGCTACAAGAAATACTGTAACTGAGAGGGCGTTGAAAATATGTCACTCCGTATTAAACAGAAGTAGACAGGTAAGTACATATGGAACAGTTTGCAACATTCATTATCTTCTGATATTCTGTAAGAAAATAAACATAAATATTTCCCCTAAAATTCGCAACAGAAACATCTCTGTGATGTGGTCTACTATCTCTCGTAGCCATATTATGATATAATCATTTTAATCTTCAGAGGCATGTCCATCTGGATAGTAGAGACTCACTAATACACTGATAAATATTAATAATATGAAAATCATAAAAACTATCTTTAAAGCCAAGCAACATTGTTGTTTGCCAGTAGCCATCTTCCTTCTATAAAAATGTTCAAAAATAAAAATCAAATTCTTAAAAAATGTGAGAAATTTGGTGTAAGTAATTTCAGTTTTTAAATTAAGTTAATGAGAGCAGATATGGGCATATAATTCAGCAGTTCAGTTCATAAAGTTCAATGCAAACACAAAACTATCTTCAACTGGATATCTAAGATACAAATGTAATCTTCTTCAATGGCGCATTTTACTAATTAAAAAATATGAGCATAAACAAATCTCAAAGATTCTAATATAAGAGAGTTATGCAGCACACTATAAAAATACAAAAAATATTTTTAAAGATTCAAAATTTCAGTTCCAATACTCAGATCACCTTCATTCTAAGTTTATTCATGGGGGTTTTTCCTACATAGATATTATACTATAGATAGTCTCTCAAACCAAAGTCTCTTTCTTCTGGTTCAATCTTTGCCAAATACGCCCATTCAGGTGCCTCTTGTTTGGCACTCTTAATCTTGTTGATCTCCTCACCTCAGTCCTTAAGTGAGAAATAGAGCGTACAAGATCAGCAGAAATCCAGAACCAGATCTTCAATAATATTCATAAGTACAGATCGCTCCATTAAGACTTCATAGGGACACAAGCCTGTAGTCTTTTTGGGTGTGCTCCTCTTACTGAGCAGAACTAAGGAAAGGGCATCTAGCCAGTTCAATGTTGTTGACGCACACACTATGGTCAACTTTGCTTTAAAGGTACCATTAGCTCTCTCTACTATTCCTAATGCTTGTAGATGATATCCACAATGAACTTTCTGCTCAACATTCGGGCCATGCAATAGATTTTCATGATCTCATTTTTAAAATTAGTTCCTCTATCCGACCCAAATCGAATCTAGGGACCAATTCCATCAATAAAAGTATGGCTACAGTTAATCAGTCGCACCTGCGAGTGGGTAAGCCTCAACCTACTAAGAAAAAAGGTAGACAATTACCAAAATATACCATAGATTGTTACAAGTGGGCATCTCTATAAAATCTATTTATAATTTTGTGAAGGGGCCTTCTGACTTTCCTAAGTGATTCATGGTCACATTTGGCGTCCTACTGATGTTTACCTGTTGACACGTGACACATCTCTAATATAGTAGCTTTGCAATTTTACTGAAATGTGGATTAAATCAAGATAGACAACATACCATCACGCTTCATATGTGTAGGCCCATGAATGTATCTTGCCATCGGCAATAACACAGAATCAGGCAGTACAAATATCTTATCACTTGACATCCAAATCTCATTGTCTTCTGAACATCCTGCTTTCTCTCTTATTTGCTTTTCATCCTCTGGCACTTCATTTTATAGCTGCCTCAACTTCTCAAGAGATTGAGCTGACATTGACAAGAAACTATTGACATTTTCCATGACATATTCTGATATTTCATTTGTTGCTAATGTACCAGACGCAAAAACACAGTTCTTATCAGCCTCATCTGCAGAATTGCTGCCCACTGAAACTGTAGTCCTCATTCCTGTGTGCGGCACATTTAAAAACAGAAATCTTCTTTGGGAATTGTAGGGCCTCTTTCAATTTTTGTGGCCCATTTCTAAAAGCCGTGCCAGGGGAAGTCAAGAAACCCCTTTGTGACCACAACTGGCCAAAGACATGGACTATATCCAAACTGTATTGGCTATCTGTATGGATTGTAACACTCCACCCATTGGCTATGCAGCATGCTCATGCAATTTTGATCAATTCTGCTAATTGTGTGAAGTTCCATTACAAAAGTATGATACTTCCACAGTATATACTATTGTACAAACAGCATATGCTGCTCAAAGAGTTCCACAATGGTCTCTCAGAGAACAACCATCCATAAATAAAATACAATCTGCCAATATGAGTGTTCTATCATGAATATCAAGTCTTGGTTTTGTGCACAGTTCTGTCAGATCAATACAATCATGACCACTTTCATCAATTTCATCATCAAGCTCTTTCTCTTCAGTAGTGGAGGTGTTGAAAATTCAGGGCATTGCAAAGTTTAATTTAAATGTTTTCTGTCACTAGAATAATCTGCTCATTTTTAATTAAGTGATTGTTTGTATGATGCTGAGTATGTGTATGGGTCAGCCGTATCTCAACTGAATGTGGAACCAGCACATCAAGTGTGTGTTCCCTCACAATAAACTCACTTTGAACAATTGCCAAATACGTTGCTGCAAGGGTCTTCATACACCCAGGAAGTGTGGCGGCCACTGCAACTAGTATAGCAGAAAAATATGCAATGGGTTATTTCACCCCTCCCGATGCTGCTGTGTAAGGACTGAAACTTAAGGTGCACACGCTTCTCTTTCATGACAAAATAAAAATCTTTCTCTTCATTTGGCATTCCTGGAGCAGAGGCACTACACAAACTGTATCTGTGCTCCATGAAGGCTTGCAAGCATTCAGTGTCCCAGGGTACCAGGCCCCTCAATTCACTTTTAATCAGCCTCTGTAAAGGCTTTGTAAACAGAGAAAAGTTTATAATCCACCAGCAATACTAGCCAACCACCCCTAGAAACATTCTCAATTCTCTCTGTGTTGTTGATGGGTTTATTTTCAGAATCACAGAAATGTGTTCTTTGGATACCTTTCTTACTCCCTTTTCAATCTGGTGTTCCAAATAAATAACTTCCTCTCGACAGTACTGTGATTTCTCAAGAGCTACTTTATGCCCATTTTCAGCCAAATGATTCAACAAAGCAGTTAAGTTAGTTCTACAGCCCTCTCTCTGTTTTGCTGTGACCAACAGATCAACAATGTATTGAATTAGCACTGAGTCACAAGGCAATTTAGACTTTCCAAATCCTTCTTAAGGATTTGGAAAATTGTAAGGATTTTTCGTATACCCTTATGGGATTCTACACTCAACCTAATTTCGGAATTAGAATGTAAAAAGATACTGACTATCATTGTGAAGAGGAATTGAGAAAAATGCTTGACACCAATCTACGCGAGTAAACCACTTAGCTTCTGCAGGAATCTGAAGCAACAATACTGCAGGATTTGGTATGAAGGGACAACATGGGATCACTATATTATCCATTTTGCGCAGGTCCTGTATGATTCTACATTTTGTACTAGGTTTCTTTATTCCCATGATTGAAGAGTTACATGCGCGCCCTATTACTTTTTTAACCTGTTTCGTCATTTTATTGATAACAAGTGAATTCCCCTCCTCTGCTTCACGAGTAAGCTTGTATTGAGGAGTGCGGGAATACATTGCATTCAGTTTTACAGTGATCTGCACTGGCTCTGCACTTTAGATTAACCCAATTTCTTTTTCTGATAGATCTCCATCCTCCTTCTTCACAGTATGCCTTAAATCAGGAGGTAAGTCAATGTGTGTGAGAACTGGAAACATTTTAATTCTTACTTCTTGTAATTTTATTTTAAACTCAGAATGCTTCTCCTTTGTCTGAATACCAATACTATCTGGTGTGCAGCAAATCACACAATTAAGTTTGCACAACAGTTTTCGTCCCAACAAATTAACTGGACTCGTCCCACTGATTATGACTTCATGTTCATTTATGATAGAGCAAATTTTTACCTTTATTTCTACATCTAGAATTGCACCAAACATGCGTTTCTCCATCCCCCTGAGGCACGGTCTTTGTGTTGAACTCAATCCTGTAGGAACTCAGAGTGTACCTGTAAATTGTGGAAAATTATCATTAATCACTGAAGGTTTTTGATGAAATCTAAACTATGTTGGAAACCTTGCATATTATTTTGCATGGGCTGTTGCATGACTGGAGCTGATGGCATATTCCTATTGAACTACCTTGGATTCTGTATGTTCTGCACAGAAGCCAGTAGGGCTGGATCATTGATTGTATCATCCCATTCTGTGCCATCTGATTCATATTCTGTTGCATTTGGGGAACCATTTGTGACTTATTTTGAAGTGTATTTTGATTAAATCTACAATCCTGTTTCCAGTGACAATTTTTCCCGCAGATGTAGCAAGGAACAATTCTCATCTGTATGTTATTATTAATATTTAAATTAAGCATTTTGCTATTAAAGCCTCTATCTCTGCCATGAAGACCACCATTTCCACCTTCCACAGAACATTGACACCAACACCAGCACCAGTACCAAATCCAGGTGCCTGGACTACCCTTTCGGAAAAACTTTGAGCCACCATCAATTTCTGTTTCACCATTTTCCCTTTCGCATCACAACAATCTCTACAATACTTTGCAAAGGCCAATGTTTCATCTAACGATATGGTCTGCCAACACATCACACTTTGCTGAATATGTTACTAATTTCCAGGTGCAATCCCATCACAAAAGCTGAAACAAATCCAGAAATGCCTTTTTTGAGGGGGTCATCAATTCCAATGTACTGTCTGTTAATCTGCATAGTATGCATGCACTGATTTATCTGAATCTTGCATCGCTCTCATGATTTTACCAGATTTATTAGTTTCTGTGAAACCTTTATTTTCAACTGCTCAACAACCTGATTATATTTCCCCAAAACAATTGGAGAAGGCTTATTGTGAAGGGTTTCTCCTTATGGTTCTTCTTCTGGTCACTGTACAATGGTCTTATACTCAGTCCACAAATCTCGAGGCACAACAATTAAAATATAAAGCATAAAAATCTACCAAAAGCTCTTTTGAAATGGTCAGAATCTTTTCCACCTCTGTATACTACTTTTCAGGCTCATCTCTGAACTCCGGAAATTTATTTGTAAATACGTAAATATCACTCCTTTACCAAGGTACATGCACATATGATCCTCCCTGCACTTCTCTCAAGGGAAACTCTTTTTCAACAACAACTTCATATTTGAAATTACTCACACTCACGTTTTTCTTCGTTCTACTTGTTTTCTACAACCCTGGCTTATCAGGTGTTTCCATCCATTCTTTTCAATACCTTCTCAAATCTTCTTATTTTCTAATCATGCCTAATAATTTACTAGATTTTCTTGCAGTGTTTGGGAATTTTGATTCATTCATTTATTTTCAGTCAACCTGATCTTATATGACTCACAACATCTCTTTTGTTATAAATCCACTTTTAATTCTCTAGCCAATACCTGAAGTTTCTCAAAGGCACGTTGGGAATGTCTTCCTGCTTCTGCACTCAAAAATGGCAACTCATTTTTATTAAAAGTGAAATTTGTCTTTATAAATTCCTTTTTCTGCCATTATTTCCAAATTTCCTTTGAGTTTGAAAGTATCAATCTCCATCACTTTAGTTTGACCAAGTGAAGATGAACTAGATACAGCTTCATTTCTCCTGACACTTGGCTCTCCTGCTCCTAACTCTTCCACCTGCACTTGGGTATGAGCCTCATTATACGGAGGTGGTCTCACTTTCATAGTCAACAATCTGTCCATAAACTCATTCTCACCCTCAGAATCACTCTCATTCTTTTCCATCTCATTCTTTTTCAAATGTTTGTCTTCATTTGTTTTCTTTTTATAAGATTCATCAATAATTACAGGAAAGCACCTGTAGTTTCCAACACTTTTCTCTCTCCATGCCTTCTTACGTAAACGCAATCTCACATCCATCCAATGGTTGAAAGCCTTACCAATTTGCCCTTTCAACATTATCTTATGTGCTCTCTCATTTGCCACATGCTCCCACCTATTCAAGGCATCAAACTGCGCAGGGCTTCATTTCAAACATGGCACGCCTCAAATTCTCAATAATGTTCACTTCAAATGTACCATGCAAAGGAAACTGTAACTTTTTATTGTCAGCTGCAATTCTATTCCATTCTTTAAGCCACAAGCATGTAGGTTATCCACGGTCCAAAAGCATTTCTTGAGCGGGGGTATCAATTGGGGGTGGAGTGTCTCCACCATTAGCAGGAATCGCAGATTTACTCAAAAGTGCACCCATTCTAATCTCAACCTAGCTCACAATTCACAATACACACAATAATAATACAACCATTCACAATACAGTTTCAAATGAGATTTGAAGCATAAAATATAAAAGCAACACAAATAACCTTTGTCTGCCTGCCGGGATATGATACAGAAAATAAAAATCACCACAGAGAAGTGGTGCATAACTTTAGAGTCAGCATGTTTATCCTTTTGAAAAAAAGAATAAACAACACTACCCAGATTAGTTCATCACAGCAAGACTATTAGGGATTTCATAGGACTTCACCCTATAGGACTTTAATCTATAACCTGAAGTGAAATCCCATGCCTTTCCTGCTGGGAACCTTAATATATTATCTCAAGAGCTTAGATTACCATAAATCCATAAACCTAATACATAAATACATAAACCTTTGTACTTAGGTTACGTAAAATCTCAATACGTATTCATTAAGAGCAAAACTTAAATAGCTGAAGCAATTTGGCAAAACAATACAATGCAACGCAGTTTTTGAAGTATGTGCAAAACAAAAAAAACACTATTGGCATAACTTGCTAAACAGTTTGCAGTAAACAAAAGACTCATTTCAAATCATACGTTGCAAGACAACACAATCACAATCCACAAAGACAACTCACCACACAAAACAACTAATTTCACAAAAAGCCCTATTGATACTCATGTAATGCAACTCCTGACACCATCAACAGGTAAAGCAGCATAAATCCATGCGATTCGAGGATTTCCTAACTCCTAACAAATTTGGGAGTGCAAATTTTGAATTACATTTTGCAACAAAATTTGTACCTAATTTATTTTTCTAATTCTATTATTTCTATTCTATCATTGCCCACAATCTCCCGCCAAAATTCTGTTGGCGCTTTGCACTAATGAATTCAAAGGGCTAATGCGCAGGATCAGAGTTGGGGGGAGTCCCAAAGAACAGGGACCCATGAGCAAATAAAGAAAACCTACGCAGGACAATATTCAAATTCAAACTCTTAAAGATTTGTTCAGATTCAAATTATCATCAACAATGCATACAAAAGGCAAGTGCAAGAGGTCATAACATGAAGGAATCAGCCATAACCAAATATATAGTTAAAAATGGCATAAATCTACTAAGTTTGTAAGTCAAAGGAGAGTAATCAACAAGAGGACAGACATGTAGTCTGTCTCTGAAAAAAAAGCAAAACATCTGGCTCACATCCCAGAAAGGGCACAATTTACAGTTTCAGAGAAGTGAAGAACAACGCACTTGAAAAATGGTGAAATTGTATCAAAGCACTGTACTAACAAAGATACATGACATAAACTAATCAACATTGTGTGGAAATTGTGTTATATAAAATAAATTACTTTAGGAAATACCTAAATAATGAATAAATATGAAATATCATTTACTCTACAAGCAAGAGAACTTGCATTGATCTATGCAAGCAAACCAAGTAAGCCATTTTAGAATAAATGAAGACACAGTTGTGGCTAGGGCAACAGCAGCCTTGAACACTGCAACAAATGAGAACATCTTGACATGGCTTCTTTCTAAGGTTTACAGATAAATACATGTTATTCAGTGCAAGAAAGCAACACCATTAAATTAATCCCATTTCAACTATTTTATGAAAAGGAAAAACAGGAAGAGAAACATGCAGGTATGAAACTTGTTCATGCAGTTTTAAAAGCCACATTTCCTTCAGCAACTTTATAATGGATGTTCAGTGCAAACAGGCAAAGGCCTAGTAAATTAAATTTACAGCCTAATTATGCTAACTAAAACACACAGAAATAAACATTATTTTCTAATTAATAAAAACACTTCATCACTTGTCATTATTGATTCTATTTACTGGTTTCAACGAAATAAAATAAATGCTAAAAAAAAAAAAGCTCTGTGAGAAGGGGAAAGAGAAATAGATAATCTCACATAGATTCTTTCTATTTTGTTTTTATGTACCTATGGAAGCATATAGTGACATGGGGCAACGGGTTGCTTAACTAGAAGGGAACAGTATTCATCCTCACTGAGTAGCTCTTTCTCTCTCCACCCCCAGAGTTGGTCATGATGATTCTTGATAGCTAAACAGTAAGCCTGGTAAGTGCTTTTCTCATAGCTGGTGGAATGGAGTTGTCTATGTGCTTCTTTTAGATATTTGTTCACATCCCAAAGGACTGCATTACCTCCCTTATCAGAGGGCTTAATGATAATACTCTGATCTTGAGAGAGGGATATTAAGGCTTTCCTCTGTCTACTACTAAAGTTGGAGGCAAAGTTGTTGGTAGATTTTTGGTACAATTCATGCAGTGTGATTATATATTCAAGCCACTTGGCGTTTTTTGTTTATATCTCATTTGACTAAATAATGTCATGGTTGCCACTTGGCTGATACACTAGGCTATAAATTATGTGGTGAATTTCATGAAATGTCAACAGGCACTGAAGCCACTTGGCCTGAATGAATGACGATTTTATTTAAATTTAAACTTAATTGCAGCACTGAATTTATTTTGTCCACTACAGATGTCTTAAGAATACTGCAGCCTGTTTTATATGTTATAGACGCGGGTCCGGTGCTCTCCATGCCACTGGAGTCAAGCTATCCTGGCTGATGAGGGGAGTAACCCGTAACCGGTCCTAGGATGCTTGTTTCCAGTCCCGGGAGTACCTGGCCTGGCAGTTCAGGCTGGACTGTTCCCATTGGACACAGGGTCAAGACTGATTTGCATATGGCTGGGTTCAAACTGGAATGGCTTGGCGAGCAAAAAAACGATGGATTTAGGCCCAGATTTCTGTACTGGGGTGAATGTATGACATTGTTCTGCATTCTGTCCATCAATTGTTGTTTTTGCGGTATTCAGACACCATCAGGGTCCATGATGAGGAGGTGGCCTGACCACACAGGCTTTGAGGCTTTCGCATGGTCACCACAATCCATGACAGGTACCACCTAGGAGCAGAGGAAAACACAGGACCATTAAGAAGGATGCATCTAAAGTTTAAAAAAAAGATAAAGGAAAGAAAAATGTACAGACCCAGGCGTCTGCATCACAGGATAGCCAGCTAGCAAAGGAGCCTCACCCTAAGCCCCAGCGTGGGTGTTAGAGCCGGCATCTTTTTGTGTGGTTTCCCCTGTCTTTTTGCTTGTGACCTTCTGTTTTTGACTGTGTGCTAAACTTCTTTTTGGCTGGTTTCAGGACTCTGGGCACTTTACCACAGCTGAGCAGTGCTGAAGTGCATGTGTTCTATGTCTAAAATGTAATGGTATTTGGTTTCTCCATGATTGGCATATTTGATTTAGTAGTAAGTGCCTAGGACAGAGCACTCTGTGCACCCAGGGCCTGTAAATCAAATGGTACTAGCGGGCCTGCAGCACTGATTGTGCCCCCCATATGAGTAGCTCTTCAAATCTGTCTCAGGCCTTCCACTGCAGAGCCTGTGTGTGCAGTTTTAAACTGATTAACATAAGAGGGGACGAGGAGGGGCTAGTTTAACGAGGTCCAACATACGAGCCCCAGAAGACTGTATGCAAAGAAGGTATGAAGTTCCTCAGAAGCAAGCGACAAGGAGAGGAGATACTATGAGGTGTGGGTGGTCAAAGGTAACTACATACCTCATCAAAGATATAAGCAAAAAAGGGGGAAGCCCCTTTGCGGAACTAGGCTCTCACACACCCAGCAAGCTAGGTGTCATGCTTCATCATATGAGCCTGCCCTCGTCAGGTCGGGCGCTGCAATACCTGGACGGGCTCCCGAACCGGGGCTCTTTAGCGGGGATCTTCTGTTCCTGCCGGTGGGTGCAGTGGGGTGAGGGGCCTAGTGTGTGTAGATGTAAAGGAAAGTGGATTAAAACAGGTCAGTTAGTCCTAACCATTATTTAATTCATAAGGTAAACCGCCTGATTAAAAATATATAGAGAGTGGAAGTGCACTAGATGCAATGTGTCTAGTCATGTAGCCCTACTCTCAGTTGATCGACATGTTTCGTGCCTCTAATGTCAGGGGGATCAGGGCACTTCCTCAGCATCAGAGTGAAAAACTATCTACACTACGTGGTCAAGTGACATCTACGTACCACGTGCTCAGGTCAGTGACCTATCCTGTTGTCTAGAGTTGCTAGCAACAGTACCGGCGGTCATAAAATGGACACCGATGTGGGTCCCGCGTGTGACCACGCCAAGCCCCCCTGTAGTGTGTCTGGAGCCAAGGCCAGGAAGGGCAGGCACTTGTACACTACAAAGACCTTTCTTTGAAGTCTCCCTACTTCAAAGGCTAAAATGGGTATAAGTACTAGACCTCTGACACCATATACTCTGAAGACTTCTGGACTGAGGACATTTTGTCAGGAAGAAGAGCTGGTGTGCTGCCAGGAGGGACTGGCACTTTCCTGCTTGCTTTGCCGTGTTGGCCTGCTGCCTTCTGCTTCTTGTCTGGGAGTGAGAGGACTGAACTGTATTCTCTGCATCCTGCTGTCTAAAGTTTCTCCAAGGGCTTGACTGAGCTTGCCTCTTGTTGCTGAAGTCTCAGCGACAACAAAGACTTCACTTGCATATTGCTTCTAGCACCTGGGCTCCTCTGCTGTGAGTCCTGCTCTGCCAAGTAGTGCTAAATTCAGTCCTGGGCCACTGGAAGTGAATTTTGGTGCTGCAACCAAGAAACCAACCCATCGACTCCAAGCGCCCTTTCAGAACGAACACATCCTTGTGAAATTGACGCATCGCCGCTGCCTGCACTGAAGCAATGCTCCCCGCTCACCGAGTGTGTGACGCTTCGACCGCAACTTACAAAGCAGTCCCGACTTTGCCGCAGTGCCTCCGAAGAACAGCCACTGCATGAGTTTTGAACACCCTCTCACTGAAGTCTGTGATGCACCATTCCGACTCTGACGCAGTCCCGGCCCTGCGTGGCTTCCAACCGACGCAGAACCTGCAGCCTAGTGGTTCGACATCGACGGCGAAGAATCAACGCATCGAGCTCTCAACATCGACACATCCTCAACACAGCGTTGCCTTCAGGAACCGAGGTCTCGGACCAGCAATTGAAGCAACACCTCCTCTGCGCACCGCATCGTCCCTGAGTGTTAAAGTCTCAATGACCCCCCACCGTCTTAAGGAAATGACGCATCACCTGCATCCACAACACCTCACCTCCTCTGCACCACACATCGTCTGTGATTTCTGACGCATCCAAGGTACTGTTACCTGGGTCTGCGTGACTCCTGTATCCGGCTTGCGATCCATTGCGGTCGGACTGAACTTGTGGATTTGTCCTGGTCAAGCGCGACCAGATAGTGCCAGTTGGAGCTATTGTTTTCTAAGCATCGTATTTTGATTTAATCTTTAAAAATTCATACTTTAACTTGTGGATGTTCGATTTTTATTGTTTTGGTCTTGTTTTACTAAGATAAATATTGGTTATTTTCTAAACTGAAGTGGAGTACTTTTGTGGTGTTTTCACTCTGTTACTGTATGTGTGTGTGTGTGTGTGTGTGTGTGTGTGTGTGTGTGTGTGCGCGTGTGTGTGTGCGTGTGTGTGCGCACAAATACTTTACACATTGCTTCTATGCCAAGCTACCGGAGTGTGAGCACAGGTAAACTTTTTGTGTGTACTACACTTTACTCGACACGATTGTGGGTCCCTACTTGGACAGGGCGCATACTTCTGACAACTAGAGACCCCATTTCTAACAGTGGGCATAAACATTTTGGATCTCACCTTTGTGGTGCTCACTGAGGGACAGGATGCACATGCATTAGTTAAAAAAACAGCTCTGTTGGTGTTGTTTGGAGCCATGCAAGCCCCTGCCTTCCCCCCCAACCCCTCCCCCCAGTAAAAGCCCCATTTGATTTTAGGTTTAAAGTCCACCTAAATTACTTGGGCTTCAGTATAAGTGAACCCAGGAGAGGTTTTAATATTTTTAAAGTACTCCTATGGTTGGCATTTTGGCACCTTCTACAATTACATTACCTAAAAATGTTCTCGGGTCTTGGTGATTGCTAAGTAACCTTGTTTAATGGTAGAAATAAGAGTTTCACAGAAATGCTCCTTGTTTTGTATCGTTTAATATGGAATGTACGACAAATCCACAGGCATGCCTTCATTTATAGTACAAGGCAAAATATGTCAATATTTGTAGTACCATTGTGAAATATTTCATATTGTGAAATATTCATTACTACTAAACAGTCTATGCTCTACTGTCGTTTATATGGCGACACCCTGTGACAAAGCCAATAGTCCTGACTTTTTATTATTGCGCATCACATGCTTGCTTTAGGCATATATATATAGGTTATTATGGTTTTAGGGGTGAGGGTCTGCTGCAGGCAAAGTGTTAAAAGTACCTGTGGCCTAGGGGTCTAGTTGGCATTAAAAGAGTTATTTGATTATAGTGACCTTTCCTTAGTGTGCACCCCCTGTACTTTGTAGCACCTTTTAGCCAGGATTTCCCATTGCCATCTGGTATATATTTGGAATTTTGTGCATAGTATTTACGTGTGTGTAGATTTCCTTTTAAACTAAAAGCACTGACTGGACATTGTTTTGTCATTTGGTGTAATATTCAGTTCTAACTTTCCATCCCACAGAGGACTGCTCTGCCACTTTTCCATGAGACTCAAGTGCTAAAAGGGGTTCTAGGTTAAGGCATTCGCAGTCCCGGACTTCCAGGACACCCCCGTTTTCAAAATTTGGGCCCAGTAAACGTGGAATGGCCCTCCCTCCAGTCCATATTTCTGGCATGCAACAAGTGAGCATACAACAGCATCTCATCGGTGGATTTCTTCGTAAAAGTAGAACTCCTGTGCAGAATACCTATAGTTCGTCCGGTGATGCAAGAAAGTCAACTCACCACCAGCAGCATCTGTGAATCTTCAATTTTTTTTATATTTTAAAAACTCCTTCATTGGGAATCTACAACCATTCTCCTACTGACTAGAGGTCGAGAAAAACTATCATATTATGGAAACGCAAACATATCTAAATCTTGAAGGGGAGTGTAAAATGGCTTACATTTTGATATGGTCAGATAAAAATAACGTCGCAGCAAGCTTTCTCAGTACTACCTTTTGAGATAGGCGCTAATAAGAGACGTTCTCAACATTTTCACTCTCATCCATTTGAGAGAACGGTTAAAACACATTTATATCCGCACATGTAATCATATCTGGCCTTCTTACACGTAATGGAAGACATAAAGCACTCCGATGTGGTTAAATTTGCAGTGTTGTGCTATACAAAGCTCCATAATGGCGTTATAAATTACAATTTCTTTGAAATATCAAAACGTGTAGCACCATCTTGTGGCTGAATATAAACCGCAGGATCCTTTCAGCTCCATCCAGTGCGCGATAGAAAAGGGGCCAGTCTGGAAAAATAATCTCTAGAATGGTGCTGCCTTGGTGTACACACAGTCTCGACATGTGTTGAAAATCATGGAACACACACTGTGATTCTATTGTTAGTACAGCAGGTGATATAACAATATGTGACGAGTGTGTGATAGAGTTTACAGAACCCATGATGTAAGGCCAACAATGAAAGCCTGAATACAAATCTACTTTTTTAAGGCTGGTTAGACGAATTCAATAAATACATACATTATATAACTAATTTATAAAATCTACTTTTTAAAGCTACCTAGAAGCATCAAATAAATGAATGCATAAATATAATGCAATACATATATAGGTTTACATATCTATATATATACATATACACACAGATATATATATATATATATATATATATATATATAGCAGCCGTACATTGTAATAAACGAGGAAGCTTATCTTTTATCCAGCCCCTGTGTCGGTGTCCGTTTCTTAACCTTAGAAACTGGAGTTGGAGTTATATATATATATATATATATATATATATATATATATATATATATATATATATACACACACAAGGAAATCCTGCACAAAGCCGGTCACGTCCACCTTAGGGGGGCCGGTGCGAGCAAACGGGTGTAGGTCTCGTTAAATATGCACAAAAGGGTTCCATGCCCAAGGCCAGGGACACAGGAAAGCTTGCACTCCACACTCCGTTACAGGGGTGGCTACTCCGTTAGAGCGAAGGAGCGTCGCCTCACTTAAAATATCCCCAAAGTCCCAGAGATGAAAAATAAATTGGTAATTCATTACCATTTTATTTTTCATCCCCTGTCCTGAACAGAGCGTCATGAATAAGGAGGGGCTGCTAATGGGTGACAGCAGTTGGGAGGAGGGTGGGCAGTGTGTGCACTGTTTAGAGTGTGCATGTCTTTTGGCCGGTCGTCTTGCGAAGGCCAGCCACACATGCGCACTTTAAACAGCTCTCACTGTATTAGGACAGCTGGATTAGAGAAGTGCAGGCCTTCAAAGCGCTGTGGAGTGCCCAGTGAGGCCACTCCCTCCAATCAGGGAACTGCTCTCACAACACGATGGCAGTGCCAGGATTGGTTAAGGGAGTTTCCCAGTGCTGCACTTCCAGAGAGAAGCGGTATGGTGTAGTGCGGAGGCTAGGTAAGTGTCTATATATTTATTTAATTTATTTTGTTTGCGCTCACTCACGCATGCCTGCCTCCCCGTGGATGCCAGGCGTTTATTTTTTATTTAGTTTGCGCTCACGCGTGCTCCCCCCTATACGCCTACCCCCATAGATGCCAACTGCCACTGCTCCGTTATAATCCACAATGATTTATTTGGTTATGCGTTTCAACCACACAGGGTATTTGTCACAGCCTGATACACATTCAGTCAGGGGTGGCTGGTGGAATTTGAAACTGGTGGGGCGTATGGAGAACGAATCAACGTATGTGAGCGAGCGCAGCGAGCGAGGCCGACGGCAATAACGGGGGTTCTCCCCCCGTGAAGATTTTTTTTCCAAATTGGCATCTTTTTGGTGCGATTTTCAGCACTATTTCTGTGATAAATGGACTAAAAATTCAGTTCTTCTAGGCATTCATAAAAGAAAACTCATACATTATTTCAGAGAATTTCTGGGTTGCCAAGCAAGTCTGACTTCTGAAGAGGGCTAGGTACTAAGCAAGACTGCTTTGGCTCTACCCTTTCCAATAGAAAACACTAGTTAGTGATGTGAACAAGTTCAATGGACAAACCTGGGGTCTAGAGAGAGTTCTTCCTGAGAAAGAAATTTAAAAAGATTGGCAAATGGTGCATTTTAAAGCAAATGAATGCAGCGATAAAGCAAGGCTTATTAAGCAGTGGGAACGTATAGTCTTGAAATATTAAACACATTAAAAACTACCCCGTATCTTCTTGCATTAATTTGTTCAACAGTTACTGTAATATGTAAATTATTCTGCAGGACAACTTTAACCCTTTAAAATGTATGCTTGCCCAGTGTCTTGCACTGCATGCAGCATTAACTTTGGAAAAATATGCTCTAACCAGACTTCGGGAAGCACCCACAGCTGCTGGCTGTAACCAGTCACATAGAAATATGTGCAGACAGGTCTTTAAGTGAGATGAAAAAGTGGGTGCTCCCTATAAAGGAACATGCCAAATACATTTCTGTGATTCCCATAGTGTGCCATCAGACCGGTATTTTGGTTTCTCTCCAGATAAATGGCACAGCAACTGACATACGCCTAAAGCCTGTCAGTATGATTGGCTTTGTCACTGGGTGGTAGCTGTTTAAGATAAATGAGTAACAACAATGATTTCTTATAAATAATTAACATTGAAAATGTTTAAATTCTGAACTTTTGAAATAGTGAGTCTGTGAATTAAATAGCATTGAGGCCTGTGGAAGGAGTTTTGGCCTTCAATTATGTGTGCTTTATGTTAGATATGTATCCTCTTTTTCTTTGCATATCTTGTCCATCTGCACATCTTCAACCCACTCTCTTCCTCTTCAGCATCCTCTTTTCACTCTTCCCAGAATGCCCTTCCTCACATCTGTCACTTCACCGCCCTCAACATGCACTGCACTCCCTCAAATATAAGCACCTTAATTTCTCTTACTTTTGCCTTGCAAATATCTTGACATCAGTGTACCCCCTTCACACACATTTCCACAGAATTTCAGTTGCAAATGGAATACACAAACATTGTTCTGTGTGCTCTGCAGAGAGGCCAACCCACTGACAGGCACTTTGTTTGGCTTTAGCCTTAGCGCCTGCGTGCTCAATCAAAGCCCTCATAAACACCTGGCATGGCTCAAGCCTCAAAGTATGCACAGAAAAATACAGATAAATAACAACATTATAAAATAGCTCACTCGTGGGGAATGCAAGATTAAGTAAACATGTAAAATAAGAGAGGAACTAAACCGGCTCTTTTTCATCAGGTTGTTATCAGCACTCTGTTATCAATGAGGTTCCTCCTATAAGCATTCTGCTATTGGCCAGTTTCATATCAACATTCTTTTAATACTCAGGTTGATGTAAGCACTCCCTAATACTCGGGTTCCTATCAGCAGTGTCTTATTACCCAGGATCCAGTCAGCACTCTGACTGCTCCAATCACCTATCAACACTCTCTTATATGCCAGCCACCTAACAGCACTCTCTTCAGACGCAGATTGCACATCAGCAGTCTTAAGACTCAGATTGCATATCAGCACTCCCTTAAGACTCAGATTACACATGAGCACTCTCTTAAGACTCAGATTGTACATCAGCACTCTCTTAAGACTCGGATTGCACAGACACTCTCTTAAGACTCGGATTGCACATCAGCACTCTCTTAAGACTTGGATTGCACATCGGCACTCTCTTAAGACTCAGATTGCACATCAGCACTCTCTTAAGACTCAAGCCCGTCAGCATCATCCAATTCCCGGGTTCCTATCAGCACTCTCCTCTCACCCAGGTCCCTATGAGCAGCCTGTTATCGCACGGGTCTCTAGCGGCACTCCCATATTAATGAGGCTCTTATCAGCGCTCTGTTATCAATGTGATTCATTGTTGTTACTCAGGCTCTTATCGGCACTCGTACTAAATACCCAGGTTCCAATCAGCGCTCTGTTAATAGCCAGATTGGCATCAGCGCCGCGTTGATGCACTCTGTCATCAACCAGGGTGTTTGAAGCATCCTCGAAAGACTACACAGGCTATCAGGTCAAGACGAAGCTCGGGCATCTGAAAAGAGGTGCAACTCTGCCGGCATCAGTACTGCGAGTCAAAGGCCCCCAGCAGCTCTCTGGCAGAGCAGCCAATAGCAACGTCAGGAGGATACAGATGCTCGGGGTGCCCCAAGTGACCTGCCTCAGCTCAGTCTAATGCAGCTGCTTGACACTTGACGCGACCCGTCTGAGGTCACACACTGAGTCAGGGTTGGACAGGTGCTTTGCTTTGAATGCAAATGGTCCACCCGAGGTCACACAGTCAGTCAGTGGTAGTGACAGGATTTCACTGATACTGATGCATGCACCCCAATGGGCACACTGACCACATGTCATCTTTGTTTGTGATTTGCCCTCTCTGTGGTGAATAAAAAGTGTTAAGACCAATCTCGGAACCATGCCGCTTTCGCAGGGGCGTTCAAACACCTATATCTTCCCTGATCCTGGAAGGAAAAGCGGGACGGCTCCTCAACAGGGCGGTATTTTCACGTCCATCTCGGATATCTGTGCAACTCAAGATGTTCCGGGGCCATTCACCTGTATTTAACCATTGGTTCCGCGCGGTAACACGACCTGGACCAGGCTATGGCCGCTATGAAGCTTCCTGCTCGCTGGGGTGCTCTGCAGTCGCGGCTCGCAGTACTCGCGGGGGGGGCGACCAAGGGAAAATAAAGTTTTGAAAACTTACCTGACCGCCTCTGCTCCTGGTCCGCGTTGGCGCCTCTCTTCAGGAACAGCACTGGAGTGGCAACCCCTCAGCCAATCCTGGCGCTGCTGCAGCGCCAGGATTGGCTTAGGGCACGATTATTCTTCGCCCGCCGCCTGCCCATTAGGAGACCGAGGGGCTCCTAATGGGCATGCGCAAGCCAGTGCAAACACAAGTGCGCATGACTGGGCACGGGCGAAAAATTCGCTCACCTTCCCCACTCATGCGCACTTGTGCTGCTGACTGTCCCTGGCCGGACCGTCCACCCCCTTCAGACTCTGAAGGGGGTGGACGGTCCGGCATCATGTTGACTGACATGCATTGTCAGTTCTCCCTCGGCGTCTCTGAACTTAAGGTGTTTGAACGCCCCTGCGAAAGCGGCATGGTTCCGAGATTGGTCTTAACACTTTTTATTCACCACAGAGAGGGCAAATCACAAACAAAGATGACATGTGGTCAGTGTGCCCATTGGGGTGCATGCATCAGTATCAGTGAAATCCTGTCACTACCACTGACTGACTGTGTGACCTCGGGTGGACCATTTGCATTCAAAGCAAAGCACCTGTCCAACCCTGACTCAGTGTGTGACCTCAGACGGGTCGCGTCAAGTGTCAAGCAGCTGCATTAGACTGAGCTGAGGCAGGTCACTTGGGGCACCCCGAGCATCTGTCTCCTCCTGACGTTGCTATTGGCTGCTCTGCCAGAGAGCTTCTGGGGGCCTTTGACTCGCAGTACTGATGCCGGCAGAGTTGCACCTCTTTTCAGATGCCCGAGCTTCGTCTTGACCTGATAGCCTGTGTAGTCTATCGAGGATGCTTCTAACACCCTGTGTGATGACAGAGTGCATCAACGCGGCGCTGATGCCAATCTGGCTATTAACAGAGCGCTGATTGGAACCTGGGTATTTAGTACGAGTGCCAATAAGAGCCTGAGTAACAACAATGAATCACATTGATAACAGAGCGCTGATAAGAGCCTCATTAATATGGGAGTGCCGCTAGAGACCCGTGCGATAACAGGCTGCTCATAGGGACCTGGGTGAGAGGAGAGTGCTGATAGGAACCCGGGAATTGGATGATGCTGACGGGCTTGAGTCTTAAGAGAGTGCTGATGTGCAATCTGAGTCTTAAGAGAGTGCTGATGTGCAATCTGAGTCTTAAGAGAGTGCTGATGTGCAATCCAAGTCTTAAGAGAGTGCTGATGTGCAATCCGAGTCTTAAGAGAGTGTCTGTGCAATCCGAGTCTTAAGAGAGTGCTGATGTACAATCTGAGTCTTAAGAGAGTGCTCATGTGTAATCTGAGTCTTAAGAGAGTGCTCATGTGTAATCTGAGTCTTAAGGGAGTGCTGATATGCAATCTGAGTCTTAAGACTGCTGATGTGCAATCTGCGTCTGAAGAGAGTGCTGTTAGGTGGCTGGCATATAAGAGAGTGTTGATAGGTGATTGGAGCAGTCAGAGTGCTGACCGGATCCTGGGTAATAAGACACTGCTGATAGGAACCCGAGTGCTTACATCAACCTGAGTATTAAAAAGAATGTTGATATGAAACTGGCCAATAGCAGAATGCTTATAGGAGGAACCTCATTGATAACAGAGTGCTGATAACAACCTGATGAAAAAAGAGCCGGTTTAGTTCCTCTCTTATTTTACATGTTTACTTAATCTTGCATTCCCCACGAGTGAGCTATTTTATAATGTTGTTATTTATCTGTATTTTTTTCTGTGCATACTTTGAGGCTTGAGCCATGCCAGGTGTTTATGAGGGGCTTTGATTGAGCACGCAGGCGCTAAGGCTAAAGCCAAACAAAGTGCCTGTCAGTGGGTTGGCCTCTCTGCAGAGCACACAGAACAATGTTTGTGTATTCCATTTGCAACTGAAATTCTGTGGAAATGTGTGTGAAGGGGGTACACTGATGTCAAGATATTTGCAAGGCAAAAGTAAGAGAAATTAGGGTGCTTATATTTGATGGAGTGCAGTGCATGTTGGGGCGGTGAAGTGACAGATGTGAGGAAGGGCATTCGGGGAAGAGTGAAAAGAGGATGCTGAAGAGGAAAGAGAGGGGGTTGAAGATGTGCAGATGGACAAGATATGCAGAGAAAAAGAGGATACATATCTAACATAAAGCACACATAATTGAAGGCCAAAACTCCTTCCACAGGCCTCAATGCTATTTAATTCACAGACTCACTATTTCAAAAGTTCAGAATTTAAACATTTTCAATGTTAATTATTTATAAGAAATCATTGTTGTTACTCATTTATCTTAAACAGCTACCACCCAGTGACATAGCCAATCATACTGACAGGCTTTAGGCGTATGTCAGTTGCTGTGCCATTTATCTGGAGAGAAACCAAAATACCGGTCTGATGGCACACTATGGGAATCACAGCAATGTATCTGGCATGTTCCTTTATAGGGAGCACCCACTTTTTTCATCTCACTTAAAGACCTGTCTGCACATATTTCTATGTGACTGGTTACAGCCAGCAGCTGTGGGTGCTTCCCGAAGTCTGGTTAGAGCATATTTTTCCAAAGTTAATGCTGCATGCAATGAAAGACACTGGACAAGCATACATTTTAAAGGGCTAAAGTTGTCCTGCAGAATAATTTACATATTACAGTAACTGTTGAACAAATTAATGCAAGAAGATACGGGGTAGTTTTTAATATGTTTAATATTTCAAGAGTATACGTTCCCACTGCTTAATAAGCCTTGCTTTATCGCTGCATTCATTTGCTTTAAAATGCACCATTTGCCAATCTTTTTACATTTCTTTCTCAGGAGAGGAACTCTCTCTAGACCCCAGGTTTGTCCATTGAACTTGTTCACATCACTAACTAGTGTTTTCTATTGGAAAGGGTAGAGCCAAAGCAGTCTTGCTTAGTACCCTAGCCCTCTTCAGAAGTCAGACTTGCTTGGCAACCCAGAAATTCTCTGAAATAATGTATGAGTTTTCTTTTATGAATGCCTAGAAGAACTGAATTTTTAGTCCATTTATCACAGAAATAGTGCTGAAAATCGCACCAAAAAGATGCCAATTTGAAAAAGAAATCTTCACGGGGAGAACCCCCCCGAACCCCTCTTATTGCCGTCAGACTCTGAAGGGGGTGGGCAGTCCGGCGTCATGTTGACTGACATGCATTGTCAGTTCCCCCTCGGCGTCTCTGAACTTAAGTAAACTGAGTCAGAGACGCCGAGGGAGCTGCGGGCGCGGGCGGGAGGCGGGGCAACGCCCCAACGCCCCAATGGACGCACTGCGCCTGCATTCAGTGTGCCCAATCGCTCTTTAATGGGGATAGTGAAACAATAAACACAGAAAACATCTTGTGCAAAAGAAAGATCACAGTACAAAATTTCCAGATAATTTGTATATCACATACTGTTGGAAAATAGGTATCACTTTAACTTGAAAAATAAAAAATATAGAGAGAAAAACCAGGTTGCAGGATAAACACATAAAAATACATCTTGCATTTTAAATTGAATATCCGCCTTTATTGAAAAGAATTGTTACACATCATGATTTCACCCCATGATATTATGTTAAACTCAGAGGTGCGTGACACTTACAGACAAACAATTTGTTATTTATGCATGAATGGGGCTGCACCGTTTGTCCCCATGGCACAACTAAGTACCCTGGGATGCCTATTGGCCAACAAAACCTTTTCTGCCCAGTGGCAAACGTCAAATGACTCGAACATTTCATTACCTAATCAGACATCTCAGTGGTACATCATCTGACTTGAGGTTGTTCACAACGAGCAGGATACAAATAACATTATTATTAATACAGCGTCATGCATATATCAAAAGCCCAGTGGCCACATTCATCTAAGCAGTTTCAAACATCCTGTTACATTGTATGCCTTGTTAATAAACTCTCAATTATCAGGCAAGAGAGAACTTTCCATTCTGGGCACCTTCCAATAACCCGGAAAAACAAATCAATGTTCTGGCAGACGGACCGTTAGTAAACCAATAGTTAATTCCAATAGAAAAAGAGAAAGAAGAAAAAACCATTACCCACCGCACACACTTAAAAGCAGTGTTGGCTCCGGGACAAACATCATGCATGAAGTTATTCACAATCTAAACGAGTTTGTCATAAACCAAATTTAATTTTTGCTAATTTGGCAAACCGGCAAAGAACACAGGTTGCGTCTATGGTCACCTAGAGATTAAATCCAACGTTCCTAATGATAATGGAATGTGTCCACGGAAATATACCCATCTTGCAGACACATCTCAATATTACTTGAGTTAGCAAAAAAGACCAACATGACATTACCAATGTCCAATATATCTCAAAGAAAAGAAAAAAAGATAGAATAGAACCAAAATAGAGAAAGAAACATAGAAAGAGGAAGAAATAGCAGTGAACTTTTTCAGAATTGCCACATCAGTCAATGTGTACATGCAGTTCCTCATCCTCGTTGAGGCCTCCTGGGGTCTTGCTACTGAGCGGAATAATATATTCTGATTCTAAAACGCTGATCTTTTTCTCTCTGTCACCACCTCGTGCATTCTTCTCAATCCTGTCAATTTCAAAATATGACAAAAGATCAGCATCCTGATTATGTTTCTTTGCCCAATGTTTAGATATTGGATAATTCACATCTAAGTTCTCTATGGCCCTGTAATGCAACAAAACTCTCTTTTTGACAGCACAAACAGTGCTCCCTATATACATGAGCCCACAAGGGCACCTCAAAACATACGACATAGTCACTACCACAAGTAATGAATTTGTTAATGCAGGCCTTGGAGGTGAACTCCCCTCCATTTGCGCAGTTTCTGGAGTTTTCCGCACTCCACGGAGCATGCAGAGTTTAGAAGAACTTTTTTTTTAACTCACTCGCCAATCGTAAGTAGGTGAGCGATGAAAATCCAATGCTAGACCACCTCTCCGCGAAATTTCTCAACACGGTGAGTCGCGGATGGCCGCTACTGCTCGCATTGAGAAGCCTTCTGTTCGCATTTAGGAAGCTGCCGCTCGAGTACAACTGCACCCTCTTGCGCTGCTCGTGGTACAGTTTGTGCTGATTTTACAGAGCGGGACAAACACCCAGCGCTACAAATCAGGGCAAGCGGTGCAACGTAACGCACTGTGTCACTTGCGGAACTCCACGTAGAGCGTTTTCTCATCAATAATTTCACTGCAAATGTTGCACTGATATTACAAATTATGTCATAAAAGATATCATGAGTGATGTAACATGTGGGGTAATTAGCAGTGCATGGTGAGGGCACAAGTTATAGTTACCTTAGAGTACGAGTTATAGCTCCTTAAGGTAGCTCTAACTATAACTGCTGAATGTCTATGGGTTTGTGTGTGTAAAAGCTGAACCTAACTATAATATCCCTGTAACCTTTGGATTTTTAGTGAATTTCTATTTTTAATTCTATTTCCTAACTATAGTGTCCTTGCGTAACCTTTGTTATTTTCAGTGAATTTAGACTTTTTCAAATGGTATTTCCTAACTAAAACATCCCTGTAACCTTTGGTGTTTCCAGTGCATTTCTAGTTTTTTTTAACGTAAAGTAGTGGCAGGAGGTTGCCTGAAGGGTCTGGCCACCTGTGCCAATCACTTGCATGCAGCCAAGCTCACGTCACACACGGCCTTTGGCCATGCGCAGCGGGAGGTTTGCCACAGGGTCTGCTGCCAATCCCCTATATGCAGTCAACTACACTCTGTGCACATCCTTCGGCTGGGTGCAGTGGGGGATTGGTCGCCAGGTCTGGCATGCAGCCAGGCCCTGGATTCAACCCCTCGCATGCAGCCTCCCTGTGCTGATTTAGGCCTCAGGGACACCATCCCCTGGGGCCTGCCACATTTTTTTAGGTAAGGGGGTACATAGCCCCCTCCTCGGGCCATGATTGGAACCTGGCACCCCATCACCCGGGGTCCCATTGCTTAAGTTGTGGGGGAGAGGGGCATGCAGACCTCTCCCGGGTCCAATTTTGGCCCTGGGGACCCCATCTCCCAGGGCCCGGACATATTTTAAATGGGGATGCGGGCATGCAGCCCCCCTCCACTGGCCAAATTCTGGCTCTCGGGACTCCATCTCCCAGGGCCTGGCCATATTAGGAATGGGGAAGGGGGCATGCAGCACCCCTCCCCAGGCCAATATTGGTCCTGGGGACCCCATTCCCAGGGCTTTGGCAATTAATAATTGGGGAGGAGGGCCGAGCGGCCACCATCCCAGGGCCGATTTTGCCCCAGGAAAAAATACGGACCATTCAACAGGAGTTTAGAACAATCTCCCCTTTGAGGAATGCTTTAACAGGGAACACTCCAACGACAGGAGTGTCATTGACAACTTTCCAGGCAATCATCTTACCTCAGTCATGCCAGGCTATATTAGCCTGCAGATCAGGATCCCCTCATGATCCCTTTCCCCGTTGTATACTTCATAAAGTTGTTGACTGCATAAACCCAATGATCAATGACATTTTGAACACTTCATTAGCCACTGCTGAGGTTCTGAACGACTGCAAATTAGAAGTTGTTAAACCGCTACAGAAAAAAACAACTGGCAGATCCCACTACTCTTTCAAACCTCCGACTGATTTCACTACTTCCTGTTGTAAGCAAAATCATCGAAAAACTGGTTAATGATCAACTAACTGCGTTTCTGGAGGTAGCTAACATCTTACATCCACAGCAGTCTGGTTTCTGTCCAAGACACTCCAAAGAGTCAGCTCTGTTGGAAGTTGCAATTGCATTAACGTTAATGTTGGATGTGGGAAAAAATGCAGTGTTGATTTTAGTAGACATATCAGCTGCATTCGATACCATCTCCCATGACAACCTGCTGCAACTTATCAAGGACTGTGGAATCTCTCATCTGGCACTGTCTTGGATTAAATCCTTCCTCTTAGATTTCAGACAGGATCTTTTCTATCCACGAAAAGACTGCCACTTCCGGGGTACCCCTGGGCTCCTCACTCAGCCCCGCATTATTTAACCTCTACATGGCCCCCTTGATCTCGTTGATTACCTCTTTTGGTATTGAAGCCACATCTTATGCCAACGACACACAGCTGATTTTGTTGTTGGATAAAGACTCTATTGACTCTGAGATCAAATTTAAAAACTGTTTAACCAAAGTCCTCAGCTGGATGTAAGTAAATATTCTTAAATGCAATACCGACAAAACAGAGATTATGCTACTTGGAAAGTCCAACTCCTTTGATCCGGCACTATGGTGACCCACATCTACTCCCCCCGCCCCTCCCCCTACCAGTCGTTGTTAAAAACCTCAGAGTAAAATTTGATGCCTCTCTGCCATTTTACCCACAAGCGACAGCAGTAGCAGGAGCGTGTTTTAGTCACCTAAAATCATTGAAAAAGTTCTTTGAGTACCTCCCACTAGCAGCAAGAAAGACAGTAGTCTTTGGATTGATAAAATCTAAACTGGACTACTGGTATAGTTTAAATGCAGGTTCATCTAAACAAACTATTCAGAAATTACAGGTGGTACACCACTCTGCGGCCAGACTGGTACTACAACTCCCCCGACGTTCCTCTGCATCAGCAGCCCTGAAAGCTTTGCACTGGCTGCCAGTGCACAAAAGGGTTCTTTTTAAAATCCTTTTATTCACTTTGAGAGCTTATAGAGCACTGGGGCCAAAATACTTAACCTCAAGAGTCCCTCACCATTTGACTCTATGGAGCTTAGGTCCTCACAAGCCAACCTGCTTAAACCTCCTACGTTCTGACTTGAAACACGAGGTGGAAAATCCTTCACAGTCTTTTGTACAAAGGCTTGGAATCATCTCCCTGGGAGATTGAGATTCATTGAATCGGAAGTCATCTTTAGAAGGCAGCTCAAGACATAGCTTTTTTGAAGGGCTGTGTTACTTGCTCATCCTCTGATGTTCACTTCTCTCAGGTCACTTCAGATTATGTAGCCAAATTTATTGCTGCTTAGTGCCAGGATGCTCCTTTGAGAGTGGCAGTTCGCTCTACAAGTACACCATTCATTCATTCAATCAGATCTCATCATGAGATCTGTCAGATCTGCAGAGGATTCGTGTCCCTAGATATCTATATTTCCTTTTCCTTTAATAACTTTAAAACTACTGAACAGATTTGCACCAAATTGAAAAAGGCACACTTTCTGGACCAACAATTAGCTTTCTGCCAACTTTGGTGTAATTCGTTCAGCAGTTCGGGCTGCAGTCATGTTCAAAATGCCAATGGGAAATTGCATGGGGAAACCCTGCTTTTTCTCGGCCCCCACATGACGAATCACCCCGAAACTTTCAATACAGCAGCTGAAGTGAGTGGCAATCTAGTTTTGATTGCACAGGCCCCCTCAAAGGGCTTGAAAATGCCCCGGAGACCACCACCTCCCCAGGGCTAATAATTATAGTAAGAGGAGGGCTGCGCGGACCCCCCGGACACCAGGGACCACCACCTCCCCGAGCTGACATTTTGAAAATTATATGGATGTAAGGCGGATGCCTGAGCCCTCGGGACCTCAACCTCCCTGTGGCTATAAACAAATTGGCTAGGGGGGCTGCACGGACCCCCAAGCCCTGGGGACCACATCCCCGGGACTAACATAATTATGGAGTGGAAGGCCGAATGGACTCCCCGGGGCCTGGGGACTACAACCTCCCCTGGGCTGTCTTTTTTTTAAAAGAAGGAGGGGGCGTTCTCGGCCCCGGGGACCACTGCCTCCCCGGGGTGGCCCATGCTAGGAGGAGGAGGGGGGGCCATGTGGCCCCACTCCTGGAGTCATACATGGCCCTGGGGACCACCTCCCACCAGGGCTGGCTCCTGCTACGTCCCAGGGTGCACACCCCGGGACACAGCTGTTTTTGCTGTTTTGCTTTGACAGCTCCTGCCAAGTCAGAGCAAGCACTCTGTTTGCAGCAAGCGAGAGCTGATAAAATGCTCTCGCTTGCTGGAAGCGGAGGTTTCATCTGTTTCACTGCTCATTGTCAAGCAGGCAGGGAAACAGAAGAAAGGATTGATCCTGCATGAAAGGAGCTGTCTTTCAGTAGCTCTCTTCGTGCAGCAGTAATGCCGACTCCCGCAGGGGGGGGGGGAGCTGGCAGGGACCACGGGAGCCTTGAAGCTCACACTGCAGACCCACTGCACAACGGGTGCTCTGGGGGCACCCAGGAGAGATGGCTGGGCCCCGGGAGATGGGGTCTTAGGGGCCGCAATCGGCCACCACGCCCCTCCCCCATTTGAAAAAGGCCAGGCCCCAGGGGATGGGGTCCACAGGGATGAAAATGGCCCAGGACAGGGGGCCATGAGCCCCCATCTGTTTAAGACGGGCCCCAGAGGATGGGGTCACTGGTGCTGCAATCGGCCCAGGGAAGGGGTATGAGGAGCCCCCCTCCCCTATTGAATTATGGCAAGCCCCGGGGATGGAGACCCCGGGGCCAAAATCAACCCAGGAAGGGTGCAGTGTGCCCTCCCCATCCCCCAATACGTTTTGGCATGGTCCTGGGGCATGGGGTCCCAGGGCCAAAATCGGCCCAGGGAAGTGGTCCACGCAGCCCCCTCCCCTATTGAATTATGGTGAGCCCTGCAAGCTGGGGTCTTCAGGCCAAAATCGGCCTGGGACGGGCCCGTGTGGCCTCCCCATCCCCAATAAGTTTTGGTATGGCCCTGGGGCATGGGGTCCCCAGGGCCAAGTCCCCCACTGAATTATGGCAGCCACAGAGGGATGGGGTTGCTGGGGTCAAAATTGGCCCAGGGAGGGGGTCCCCCACCCTATTCAAACATGGCCTGGTTACTCACACACCCACTTACCCACTCACAGACCCACTCAGAGACTCATGCACCCACTCAGAGACCCACTCAGAGACTCGCGCACCCACTCATGGACCAACTTAGACACTGACTCAGACACTCATGCACCCACTCAGGCACTCATGCACTCACTCACAGACCTACTCAGAAACTCACACACACACTCACACACCCAATGAGACACTTATGCAGGTGCTCACAGACCCACTCACATATCCATTGAGACACTCATACACTCAGTCACCCACTGAGACACTCTTGCACTCACTCACACACTCATTTCCAAAGGTTACATTTGTGAAATAGAATTGAAAAAACCTTAGAAATTCACTGAAAAAAACCAAAGGTTACTGGGGCATTATAGTTAGGCAATAGAATTTTAAAAACCTTAGAAATTCACTGAAAAAAACAAAGGTTACAGGGTCATCATAGCTAGGAAATAGAATTAAAAAAAACCTTAGAAATCCACTGAAATACAAAGGTTACACGGACGTTATAGTTAGGCTCACATTTCACTCATACAAAACCAGAGAAATTCAGCAGTTATAGTTACCTGAGCTAACTATAACTTACGGCCTGTAGTGCACTGCTTATGACCTCACATATTACATCATTCATGACATGGTCAGTGATATCACTGATGACAGCACTGATGGCATCTCAAATGACATCACTGATGACATCATCCACAGAACCACTCACACCCCAATGCAACCTCTCAAACACCCACGTATATACCCACACAACCACTCACATACCCTTTCACAGATCCATACAAGTACTCACATACCACTCACTCCTCCACAGAGCCACTCACACACCCACTCACTCACTCATACATCTACTCAGACAACCACTCTCTCACCTGTATAGCTACTCATACAACCAGTCACTTATCCATAACGCCACTCACACACCTATACAGCTACTCACACACCCACTTACTCACCCATACATGCACTCATATACTCCCTCACACACCCACACAACCACTTACACACCCATTCACACATCCATACAAGCACTCACACATCTGCTCACTTAACCATACATTAATTCCATTTACAATACAGCCACTCACACACCAACTCATTCAACCAAACAGCCACTTAAATAGCCACTCACTCACCCATACAGCCACTTACACAGCCAGTCACTTACTCATACAGCCATTACAACACCCACTCAGTCAGCCATACAGTCACTTACACCCCACTCACCTCACGAATATAGTCACTCACACAGCCACTCACTCATCCACATATCTACTCAGATACCTACTTATACATCCATACACCCACTCACACACCCATACAGGCACTCAGACACCCACTCTCACATGAATACACACAGTCAAACAGCCACTGACATAATATATGTCAGAAATAGTATCACTCATTAGTAGTACAGAAAGTATATTATTTTAACTTGTGTGGAACCTTGGTACATATGTTTAACACTCAAACATTGAGAAAACATTCACAAACACTGGATGATGTCATCAGTGTGTCATTTGAGATGTCATCAGTGATGTCACAGACCATGTCATGAGTGATGTAATATGTGGGGTCATAATGTCATGGTTCCCGTCTAGCTGGTATGCCTGGTGAGTCGCATATGTGCGCGTCCACATGAAATTTCCATGCCACTTGGTTGCGCCAGGATGTAAGATGTCGGTTGGCGGTCTAGCTTCCTACACCGGAAGCATTCACCAAACCAGCCTGTGTTGCACTTCCGGGGGAGACCGCATAACAGCCTGCGGAGCCCGCCCCGGCAGTGCTTCAGATTCACAACTTTGCCTCGCTGGTTCCGCACACCGAGAAGCCACTTTCAGGTATTCTCAACTCTCGCAAGCGCAGGAGCGCTTGCTTGTTACCTTCCTTGTGGCTCGCGTTGGTGCGCGTAGCCCTTTCAGGACATTGTGAGGCAAGCGCAGGAGCGCTTGCTTGTTACCTTCCTTGCGGCTCACACTGGTGCGCGTAGCCCTTTCAGGACATTGTGAAGCAAGTGCAGGAGCACTTGCTTGTTACCTTCCTTGCGGCTCGTGCTGGTGCTCGTAGCCGGTTCTTGGTGCCCTATGGACAAGTGCAGGAGCGCTTGGCATTATAGGGAAACGCGCAGGAATGCTTGCATTTTCCTTTTCTTCACGGCTCACGCAGGTGTGTGTAGCCAGTCCTTGGTACCTTAAGAGAAGCGCAGGAGCGCTTGTTTATTTACTTTGGAATACACGCAGGAGCGCTTGCTTTGTTCATTGAGTTGGCAGTAAGCGCAGGAGCGCTTGCTCGCATTTCCCTTTTCTTCACGGCTCACGCAGGTGCGTGTGGCCAATCCTTGGTACCTTAAGAGAAGCGCAGGAGTGCTTCCTTTGTTCATTGAGTTGGCAGTACGCGCAGGAGCGTTTGCATTGTCTATTTACATTGGAAATATGTGCAGTAGCGCCTTGTTTCCTTCCTATTGGTGAAGAATCCTCCTTTCTAACTGTTATGGTGCCACACCTCAGGTGACTACAAATTCTCTGATCACTGTTGACTACTATGTATGAGTCTGTATGAGTGAGATCAGTGGTGATAGTGTTTTCCCTTATATTCTCCTCACAGACAGTGTTTCCTAGAAGGATTCCGTGACCACCCGTAGGTGTACCAATCAGGTCTTCAGGAAGGATATCTCTCCATACCTCTAGGACTTCCTCCCCTGGTCCCCATCTTCATCCTGGTCAGTACATACACCATTTCTAGGGTAAGGTGGGAGACTGTGGTGGTTGTTCATGTCTTCCCTGCGAGATTACTTCACAAGCAGAAGGTAAGACTTGTGGGGTTCTAACAGAATCTGAAGCCCAAGTTGTTTATCTCGCCAGGGCGACATGAGTAATCCTGACTTCTCCTTGCAGGACATTGCAGCTATGCTTACCAGCATGCAGGCCAAAAACCTCAGTTTACGTCAGGATATAACGGCCTTACAAGGCCAGGTGGCAGTTGGCCTGACGGGTGATTGGGGTCCGTCTCCTACGCACAGGGTTAGACAGGAGGGGTTGTTGAGGCGTCCTTTGTTCACTCCCGAGGGGTCTTCATCCTTTTCTTCTCACACTACCCCTCCCATACAGGTGATAGCCCCACACTCTGTACAGTTAGCTGCTCCGGTACGCTTTTATGGCGACAGTGCCAAATACAGCATCTTCCTCAACCAAAGCCACCTGCACTTCATGGCCCGAGCGTCTGCTTTCCCGGATGACGCTTTCAAGGTTGCTTTTATCCTTTTCTATCTGGGAGGTGACGCTGCCCAGTGGTCCATTTCCCTGGTGGAGAATGATGATCCCATGTTGTACACTCTTCCAGTTTTCAAGGAGACCATGCGAAGAATGTTCGCCCGTCACACGTTCGTACAAGCCGCAGACAACGAACTTCTCAACCTGAAACAGGGCAACGCTGATCTGTTACACTACATCACCACCTTCAACAGGTTAGTGATTGAAGCACGATGGCCCGAGTCCAAGAAAGTGTCTGTCTTCTACCGGGGTTTACGTGATGAACTGAAAGATCTCATCTCCCAGATGTCAGAACCCCCAGAAGAGATCGGACCGTTCATCGATCTGGTGGTCAAGCTGAAAATAGGATGCAGGAACGGAAAACCGAAAAAATCAAGGGGAATGATTCCAGGTTCCTGGCATACAGAGAAAAACCCAGAAATGATTCAGCGAAATCCCATGATGCCCCAGAACCCATGCAAATAGGTGGAATCCGTGGTCCACTAACCAAGGAAGAGAAGGAAAAAAGGAGAAGACATAACCAGTGCTTGTACTGGGTCAAAAGTGGGCACTTTGTCAAGGAATGTCCAGTTATCCAGTCAAACCTAAAGGGAATAAACCATTTGCCCTTCTGATATCCCGAGGAGACGGGTCGGGAAACAATGTAACCCAGTAGAAAATGGGGTCCGTCTACTGGGTTCTTCGTCCTTCAAGACACCGACCCATGCCTACTATGGCAGCAACCAACATGTGGGTGTAGCTGTGTCATTACGGTCGCAGAAGGGCAGGCTACAGCCCTCATCGATTCAGGAGCCACTGGGAACTTTATAGACACCCAGTACATGGTAGGCTTGGGTATGGCTACGGTGAACAAAGAAAAACCAGAAACCGTAAAGGTAGTGGACGGCACGGATTTAACTTCTGGACTTATCCGGTTCTAAACCGAGGTCATGGAGATGACGTTTGGGAACGAGCACATGGAGTCCATCACCTTTGATGTTATTGACGCACCCCAGTTCAGACTGATTTTAGGCCTCCCATGGCTGGTTACCCACAACCCTCATATCGATTGGTTATCCAGCATTATGACGTTGAATTCAGCTCATTGTAACAATTCTTGTTACCCGCAGACAGAATCCTCCGGTGGGAGAGCTATACAAGCCCATGCGCTACCTCTGACTGGGATGGGTACGGTTACTCAGGGGGACGTACCTGAGGTATATATGGTTCTGGCGGCAGTGTTCGATAAAAAAGGAGCCAACACACTACCTCCTCATCGCTGTTTCGACGGCAGGATAAACCTACTCCCAGGATCCACGCTTCCCTGTAGCCGTGCCTACTACCTTATGGAAAAGGAAAACAACCACCTCCGCACCTACCTAGACGAGTATCTGAAGAACGGATTCATCCGTCATTCCAAATCGCCTGTTACATCTCCCCTCTTTTTCGTGGCAAAGAAGGAGGGGGACCTGAGAACGTGTATTGACTACAGGGCCATGAACGCCATAATGATCAAAAACCGATACCCTTTACCCCTGATATCCAATCTTTTAGATCAGGTAAAAGACGCAGCCGTTTACACCAAGCTGGATTTACGCGGAGCCTATCACCTCGTCAGGGTCCGGAAGGGAGACGAGTGGAAGACCGCATTCCGAACTAAATATGGTCTGTTCAAGTACCAGGTCATGCCTTTCGGACTCTGTAACGCTCCTGCTGCCTTCCAGTATTTTATCGATGAAGTACTACGAGAATTCATTGATCTCTTCTGCATCGTCTACACTGATGATATATTGATTTATTCTAAAGACATCCCAGAACATATTCAACATGTACCTACCATCCTTCAACGACTACAACAACACAGTCTGTACGTCAAGCTAGAAAAGAGCATATTCCACACCAATACGGTCGAATTCCTGGGTCATATCCTAATCCCTGCAGGAATTAAAATGGATACCAGAAAGGTTGAAACCATATTGCAATGGCCGTCCCCTTGTTCCGTGAAACAAGTCCAGAGATTCCTGGGGTTCGCTAATTACTATCGTCGCTTCATCACAGGTTTCTCGAGGATTGTCACTCCCATTACGAGTTTACTACGCAAGGGCGTGAAGTTCTAATGGGACCCCAAGGCCGAAAACGCCTTCCAGGAACTGAAAACTAGATTTACAACTGCCCCCATTTTGATGCACCCCAACCCCGAACAGCCGTACATAGTAGAGGCCGATGCCTCACAGAATGCCCGGGGGGGGGGGTGTTGTCACAAAAGGACACCAAAATGGGCCTGTTACACCCTGTGGCGTTTTATTCCAGGAAACTACAGCCAGCGGAACGCAACTACACGACATCGGATAGTGAACTCCTAGCTATTAAGGCAGCCTTTGAGGAATGGCATCATTACCTAAAGGACACAAAACATCCAGTGACCATCTACACAGACCATAGAAACCTACAATTCCTCCGCTCAGCCAGGGCCCTTACAGCCAGGCAGTTGCGATGGACCCTGTTTTTCAACGAATACAACTTCCAGATCACATATTGACCCGGAAGGGAGAACGCTAAAGCAGACGCCTGCTCCCGACTAGAAGAAAACGAAGAAGAAACAACCACAGCAGAACCGGTGTCCTTCATTTCCGAACATTGTTTTCAGGGGGTTATCCTTTCGTCTATCTTCTTATCTCAGCTACGCAGCGACATCAAACAAAAGGATCCGGTAGGATGGATCGGTAAGCTCAAAGGGATTACAGCACGAGATGGATTCCTATACAAGGCGACTGTTACTACCTCCCTTTGGTAGATCACCAACAACAGGTGCTATACATGTGTCATGACCATCTTTTGTCCAACAATCCGGGATACCATAAAAACATAGACATGCTACAGAGACATTTCTGGTGGCCATCCATGGAAACCGACGTACACGCCTACATAGCTCGTTGTGCCATCTGTGCCCAAGGAAAGATCATGTCCCAACCAACAGTAGGGTTATTAAATCCTATTCCAGTGCCTCCATATCCTTGGCACACAATATCAATGGATTTCGTCAAACTGCCCAAGACCAAAACAGGTTACACCACCATCCTCACCATTGTGGACCACCTAACCAAAATGGCACACTTCGCACCATTGAGGAAGCTACCATCGGCGGCTGAACTGGTGGTGATCTTTATGTACAACGTGGTATGATTACACAGAGTACCGCCTGTGCTGATCACGGACAGGGGCTCGCAGTTCATATCCAGGTTCTGGAAATAAGTGTGCAACGCTATGGAAATGGAAGCACGTCTGTCCTCGGCATACCACCCCCAAACTGACGGGCAGGCAGAGAGAACAAATCAAACCATGGAGCAGTACCTCCATTGTTTGTTGCTGTCCGTGGAAAAAGAATGGTCAGAAGTACTTTGGATAGTGGAGTATGCCTACAACAACAGCAAACACACTGCCATTGGCATGTCACCTTTCTACTGCCTCCAAGGTCGACATCCACGGATTGTACCCTGGGAAGAACCACAGACCAGTCACATGCCCACAGTACAGGAATATCATACCTTACTTCACGACCTCTGGCAACAAGCCCGATTCGAGTTAGCGAAAGCCAAGGAAACCTATAAACAGAATACCGACAGACACAGACAGGCAGAACCGGACTACCAAGTGGGGGATAAGGTGTGGGTTTCCATAAAGAACCTCAATGTGCATGGTCCCAAGAAGCTATTGCCAGGTTACGTGGGTCCCTACACCATTGAGAAAGTGATCAACTGGGTATCCATGAAGCTCACTTTACCACCTCAGATGAGAGTACATCCTGTTTTCCATGTACCACTCCAAAGGCCCACTCACCCTGAATGTCAGGCCACATCCCCTCCGCCTCCTGTTCTCAGGGATGATCACGTAGAATATGAAGTCCGGACTATTCTTGATTCCCGTAGGACTAGGGGGAGGCTCTTTTACCTGGTGGACTGGAAAGGGTATGGTCCGGAGGAGCGGTTTTGGGAACCCTTGTCACATGTAGGCCACGCTCCCCAGTTGGTTCGTACCTTCCATGTTCGGCATCCCCTGAAGCCCCGTCCTGCCACCCCTGTTTAGCTGGGGGGGGGAGGGTTTGTCTTGGGAGGGGTTGCTGTCATGGTTCCCATCTAGCTGGTATGCCTGGCGAGTCGCGTATGTGCGCGTCCACAGGAAATTTCAATGCCACTTGGTTGCGCCAGGATGTGAGATGCCAGTTGGCGGTCTAGCTTCCTACACCGGAAGCATTCACCAAACCAGCCTGTGCTGCACTTCCGGGGGAGACCGCATAACAGCCCGCGGTGCCCGCCCCGGCAGTGCTTCAGATTCACGACTTTGCCTCGCTGGAGTCCATGCGTTCTGCACACCGAGAAGCCGTTTTCAGGTATTCTCAACTTTCGCAAGCGCAGGAGCACATGCTTGTTACCTTCCTTGCGGCTCGCGTTGGTGCGCGTAGCCCTTTCAGGACATTGTGAAGCAAGCGCAGGAGCGCTTGCTTGTTACCTTCCTTGTGGCTCGCGCTGGTGCATGTAGCCGGTTCTTGGTGCCCTAGGGACAAGTGCAGGAGCGCTTGGCGTTATAGGGACACGCGCAGAGTGCTCGCATTTTCCTTTTGTTCACTGCTCACACAGGTGCGTGTAGCCAATTCTTGGTACCTTAAGAGAAGCGCAGGAGCGCTTGTTTATTAACTTTGGAATACGGCAGGAGCGCTTGCTTTGTTCATTGAGTTGGCAGTAAGCGCAGGAGCGCTTGCTCGCATTTCCCTTTTCTTCACGGCTCACGCAAGTGCGTGTGGCCAATCCTTGGTACCTTAAGAGAAGCGCAGGAGCGCTTGCTTTGTTCATTGAGTTGGCAGTACGCGCAGGAGCGCTTGCATTGTTTATTTACTTTGAAATACGAGCAGGAGGGCTTGCTTTGTTCATTGAGTTGGCAGTACACGCAGGAGCGCTTGCATTGTCTATTTACATTGGAAATACGCGCAGGAGCGCCTTGTTTCTTTCCTATCAGTGAATAATCCTCCTTTCTAACTGTTATGGTGCCACACCTCAGTGTTTTCCCTTATATTCTCCTCACAGACAGTGTTTCCTAGAGGGATTCCATGACCACCCGTGGTGTACCAATAAGGCCTTCAGGAAGGATATCTCTCCATACCTCTAGGACTTCCTCCCCCGGTCCCCATCTTCATCCTGGTCAGTACATACACCATTTCTAGGGTAAGGTGGAAGTTCATGTCTTCCCTGCGAGATTACTTCACAAGCAGAAGGTAAGACTTGTGGGGTTCTGACACATAAGCAGTGCATTGCGGGGGCGTTAGTAATAGTTAGCTCAGGTAACTATAACTGCTGAATGTCTCTGGTTTTGTACAAGTGAAATGTGAGCCTAACTATAATGTCTCTGTAACCTTTGTTTTCTTCAGTGAATTTTTAGTTTTTTTTAAATTCTATTTCCTAACTATAAGATCGTTGTAGCCTTTGGTTATACACTAAATGTATAAAGAAAATATATTAAAGAAAATGTGACGTGTTGAATGAAAAACTAGTTTCTTTAGTTCTGAAACCTACTAGGCCAGCCGATACATGGAATGGATACAATTTGTCTACATGCACATCTCATGTTAAAAACCTGTTATTATTAGAGCGTGAGGTAATAGTAGCCAAACACTATTTAATAAGAACCCTGTAGCTACGTTAGGGTGTGTCCAAATCCGTAGCACAGATTTTTCTAAGGAAACTCGATTTCATATTTTCATGCAGATTTTCTAGCTCCTTGCACATTTTACGCATTTCCAGAATTTTTTGCTCTTTTGTAATTTTAATTGCATTTATACAGCTCTTACCATCCTGACGAGGCGTTGAGGTGCTTCATGATGGGGAGCACACCTACTGCTTTGGTAATCCAGTGTTGTTGGTTCCTGTTATTGGGATTAGTCTTATGCGCTCAAGCAAACTATTCCTTGCGTTCACACAGTTTCTTTATGGTGCACTAAATTAACAGTGGGTTGGTTACTTGCGATTTTGGAAATTACCAATTGATTCTCTATTGTTTTCTCACATTTCAGGCAGATAAAGAGCAGCAGAAATGATGGAGGAATTACTAGAACCAAGGAGTTTGGAAGCTGTAGCTGTAGTTATGATATGGTAGCAATGCTGCCAGCAGTACCTGAATATTTCAAGCAGCTCAGTTGAGTTACAAGCTGGAATCCGCACTCTGATTAAGGTCTTTTAGCTATGGATGCTCTTGCAACAGTGCAGACAGAATCAACCAGCAGATGGGAGCGCTAAGCCTATTTTCATGCCCATTAATACAAGGGACAGGGTGCCGTCATAGATCGGTTCAGATGTAAGTAATGTGTTCAAATTCCTCATCATTATCCAAATGAGCCACCAATGCACAGACCACTTGAAGGCAGGCTAGTTACAACAGGGCCTCTTTAGTACCTAACATTCATTTCCTGAGTTTCACTCCAGGCACTTCTTGAGGGAGCTCATATCCACCCATCTGATCCTCTCCTCATTTCTGCTTTACAGTCGTCCTCCTCCTTTCCTTGCCTTATCACTTGGGAGGAAGTTCTCAGTATAGATTGTGGTTACAGGGCCTTAATGCCCTCCGTACAACACAACTTCTCTCCCCCTTTCTTAAAACAAATCAGGTATACCATGGAAAGAGAGAGAGAAAAAGAGAGCAAAAGAAGATGAAAATTCCACGAGAGAATAACAAGTTACATCTCCTCAATGGGTCGTCATGATCTTCTGATGGGATGAGACAGATGGCGACTAGTAGCAGAGTTTGGCTGTGGACTGGACATTTTGGTGTTCCTTTCACCAACTGGTCGGTGGCTGAGAGCATAACCACCAGCTTCCTCCTTTGCGGTCATGATTTTCCGATTTCTCTCATCATACCTTTGTATCAGTTGTTCAACCTTGACAACAGATTGACAGTATTTCATGAAGTGTGAGATGTTTCAGGTAATGGACTGTCGGTCTGATGCTGCTGATACCATGGTTCCCTTACCATGGGGCAGCATCATCATTTCTGAAAATGGGGCATTCAACTTTCAGTTCTCACGCTGGCGTAACAGCATTTGGTCTTCGAGCATCAATATGGACATTTTCTAATGAAGCCCCTATCTGCATACTTCTTTGTTTTTGCCTTTACTTTTTGATCAGAGGCTGTAAAGACATAGGGGCCGATTCCGATCTCGGCCGGTAGGGCTCCGAATCGGATTCGGCTTTACCGGATCCGATTCGGAGCCCTGTTTCCCGACCGAACCGTACACGGGTCCGGCCGAGCGAGTACGATGCGAAATCTCCGACCGACTCGTCCGGGCGTCCCGACCGCTCCGACCGACTCGCTCGGACTCGACTCGCACCGCGCAATGGAGACGTTTCCCGGCCGGGTAAGTACGATGCGCGCCGCGAGCAGTCCGACCGAGCCGCGCACTCCGGCTCGTAAGAGCTGTCGGAGCCGTACTTTGGGGGTCCGTGTCGGACCCCCCTGGAAGCGTAGCCGCGCGAGTCGCACACAGGGGGGACCCATGGGTCCCCCGTACCTGTGCGTGTACGGCGCGACTCGCTCGCCGCGCACCCGCTGTAGGGGGCGCCCTTGTCCGACTTCGCACCCACTGAGTCAATGGGAGCCCGCGTACGCGTTGTACGACCGGCTCCCATTGACTTCAATGGGAGTCCGACCGACTCGAGTCCGATAACATACGGACGCATCGTACTCGTTCGGTCGGACTGCACGGGTCCGATTCGGTCGGAAATCTCTCCGGGTCCGGCTCGGTCGGAGAAATTTCCGGCCCGAATCGGAATCGACCCCATAGTGTTCTGCTGGTGGTTGCGGAGGGGTTCACTGCTCTCCTGTGCCAGTTTGTATGACTTTTTCTTCTTCGTACTTGCTCTGAAGGACATTTTTATGTGAAGCATGAAGGGTGTGGCAGTCATTTCTGACGATCTGACAGGGCACCTGTCCAACTGTTTTATGGGTCAGTTTGGCATGTTGAATTATCTACTTGACTGAAGACATGAAGCAGTCAGCCATGCTACTTTGTGCAGTCAGAGAGGTGTGATATTTCAGCGTGTAGCCACTACATAAGCAATACATTTGTTGGAATGGCGGGCTCTTATCTGCTTTCAGCATGGTTAGAATGCCCCAAGCCGCTCACATCTCATCAAGTATGGGTAATACTGCAGTAATGGAAGTGAAATAGACTTGACACACCAGGGGAAATAAGAGTATTCATCAAATACCACCAGGAGATACAAAAAGTACATAGAAGTCGATAGCTAGTGTTGACCACCCGGTATCTGGGAGGGTGGACTTCATCAGTTGTTTTAATCCTGGATTCTTCTCTGTGCTTTGGCACATGTGGTGCATCTTGATGGTGTTATCAACCAGAGTGTCTAGTCCTGGGAACCAGAACTTTACTTAGAGTAGTTTCTTGATGGTTACTATAATGCGGTTGCTGACATTTGCAAGTATTACCCTTTGCCGCACAGTGACCCCCCGAATGATTAATCTGGTGCCATGAAGGAGGATTCCTCTGCAGTTTCAGAGAACTTTTCTTGCACAATCTTGAACACAAGTAGTTCCTCTTTTTTGATCTGCACCTGGTACTGGCTGTTGTGATTGATGCATCTCTACATCTGCTTATCTATGATGCACTTTACTTCCCTTAGCATGGCATTTCCTTTTTATTCCTGGATGCGTTGTTTCAATGAAGTTTGATTGGGTATTGACTGGCTTAGCACCAAGTTAATGCATTCTTCTGCAAGCGCTGGCTTCTCTTCAAGTGACAGGGAGTGGATGTCTTGAAACAGTACTCTTTTTTTTGAACCAGTGTTTTATCCTGAAATTGTATTCCATCAGACGTATTCTCCGCCTTTCTATCTTCAGTGGGATTTTGGCCCTCAGATTTTCCCGGAATGTCAGTAGAGCCTGGCAGTCCATCAAAGTGATGAATGGGTTTCCATAGAGGAATATATGTGGTGATGATCCAAGCCCACAATATGGCTAGGCTATTTTATTCTTGCTGGGAGTCGGCTTTCTTTTTTTTATCTCTGTCAGACTTTGACTGACACAGGCAATGACCCTCCTTGGGGAGTCTCACCCTAGCTTGTGTTGAGCTAATATGGCACCCAGCCCCAGAGTGCTGGCATCAACTGTCAATTCAATATAGCGATTGGATCAAAGTATGCAAGTTGATGTACAAATGCTACAGCCTCTTTTATCTTTTTGAATGCTTTGGTGCACTCTAGCGACCTTGTGAATGGTCAGCTTTGTTTTGTGTTTCAAGTTTCAAGTTTATTGTATTTTGCGCGACTAATTAAAGCCATTGCAAATTGATAAAACATATAAAGCAGCACAATTAACCATAGTTCCAAAGCCTGTCATTAAAAATATAATTTGATGACATTTAAAAAAATATTGTTATAAGATCATATCACATGTAAATATACTTACTTATGAAAAAATGTTGACCAGTGACTATGGACATCAATAATAAGGATTAACAGTATCTTGTGAGTAAATTAGTAACTATACATTGTTAATTTAAACCACCAGCATTGCTATTGCACTCATTATGACAAAGCTTAAAGTGTCGGTGCATGAATAAAAAAAGTGCACATTAGCTGACGGCAGAAATTTTTGCACAAGCTCTGTATAGGGTAACAATTTCATGTATACATTCTGATTTTTTTTAAATATCAATCTTGTACAGTGCTGCTAGACTTTAAACATAAAAACAATCGAGAATACAGATTATATTCCACAAGAGTTTGGCAAAGTGGCAGTTCTCAGCAGCTTGTCTGTTTTATTTAAAAATTTGACCAGACTGCAAATGGCTTGAGGATGAGCGTTGTTGAGCAGGAAGGCTACTGCAGCTTGAATTGTTCGTGAACCATGTTTAATCCATATTTGTTGGAGAAATTTCCTGCTGTCGTCAGTTAGGGCAGGACAAATACAGAGAAGGTGAAATATATTCTCCTGAGTTTGGCCGCATCGCCGACATTCAGTTTATACTGGGTGCGTCGACCATGGTGGTAAATGAGCGAATGATATAAAGTTTCCCATTCTTATTTCTTATAAGGCAGTATTTAATTTTGTAGTGCACAGTAAAAGTATCTGTAAGATATTTTTTAACCTTTCTTTCATTATAACTTTTTTGTATAAGATAAGCATGCTTTTGGGTCTTAAGAGTCCGACGATCTTGTACAAATGATGCAATTTGAGTTAGTCGATTTAAAGCTTTTTTAAAGATCTGATGTGGCAGCTTTTGATTCCACAGAGTTGCGACTTTATTAAGGTCCAATGCTTCGTGCAAAGCGACAGTCCATGAGTTTTGTCCGGTGAAGCCACAGCTTATTCCTAGCAGTGAGAAGTGCTCCTCAGAACCACAACAACTCATAACTCTTCTATCATGGAATGTAGCTGGGCTATCAAGACTTTTAAGCTTAAACACAGCAAAATCATTGTTAATGGCATCCGACGTTCTCTGCCTAGAGGAAACATGGTCACTAACTCATTTAACAATCGCTGGCTTTCAAGGGGTCCACCAAGCAGCAAAGAAAAAAAACATCTTTGGGAGGCCCTCTGGAGTCTTGTCAATTTACCTTAATCTGAACATGAAAATAACAATAAACTCAATTCCAACTCAAGATGAGATTCTACAAGCGCTCGTATTGGAGAGTCCCAAGACATCTGCCTCCCGCATCAAGATCCTCCTGATTAACGTCTACTTCAACAGCTTTGGCTCAGTACGAACTACAAGACTGAGCCAGCTGAGCGACAATCTGGATCAAATTCTTTGTGATCATGTTAACCATGAAATAATAATCTGTGGTGACTTTAACCTGCGACACCTAGGATCATCCAGCACCGTCTGTTCCCCTTTAAATTCCTTAAGTACTCAATTAAACAAAACTTTAAGCAAACATGGACTTAAGTCCGCACAGAGCATAGTTAATAACCTTGAGCCATCAACACAGTTTTTGAAAACCTTTAGGGGGATAAGCACCATTGATTACGTTTTTGCCTCTGAAAAACTCATGAACCATCTTGTGAGTTTTAAGTGCATCCCTCAAATGATAGCGACCACCTTCCTCTCTGTACAATTTTTAATTTTCACCTACCATAACGCAATGGCCATAAGGTTCTGTGCACCTCCTGCAATGACGAATCAGTACATTTAATTCGGAAAATAAAATTGGGGCACATCAATCCACAGAAACTAGTAACATGGAAAGTCATTACTGGAGAGTCTCTGCAGGCCAAAAGTGGCAAATACCTATTAACTCACTGGGCATCTATAACCAGGGGCATCCATGAATCACTGAATTCCCGCCCAGGCCGTGGGCGACTTCAGTCAAAATCTTCTAATAAAAATCAATCTATACTGACTAGCTCACGGCTTATTCGAAAGTTGACGAAGGCACGCACGAAAATCCAGAACGAACAAGTCAATGCTGCGCTGCAATTGGAACTTCATGCCGCAAGAAAACAACATAAGCAATTGATATGGCAGGAAAAAAAATCAGCAGAGGGAAAAGGATTGGCAATATTTTTACTCGATAAAGAGCAAGCATAACCAGATTTATGGAGGAACATCAAAAACAAAACATGCCAGGAAGTTATAAGGAGCAATGCCAACAATGAAGCCAAACGGTCCTCGCACTTAAAAAAGCTATACGTAGTCGATCAACCAAGAGTTTTTCCACTCGAACTTTCAGACCCCATTGACGACTCAAAGGGCTGTGTCCCTATGAATACGATCAACAGCATTCAAAAAGCACTACGTAAAACACGAGCTTCAGGTGCACCTGGCCCAAATGGCCTCCCTGCCCAACTGTTCAAAGAAGATTTAGCACTTTGGCCTGCAATACTTTCCCCATTGTTTACCATCTGCTTTAAGTTTCATCAAGTGCCCGACAGCTGGAGAGGTTCGATACTGTATCCAATTTTTAAAAAGGGCGACAGACAGAACACCATCAACTACCGCCTGATAGCCTTATTGGATATTGAGGCCAAGATCTATGCAGCTGCAATTCTAAATGATCTAGAGACCTGAGCAACAACAAATGCAATAATTCCTCTCTGTCAAACAGACTTTAGACCCAACTCCTCCACACTGGATAACATAATTACTCTATCCTATCTTGTCCACCAGGCAAACAGCCGGAAATCCTCAGCTCTTTACGCATGCTTTGTGGACTATTCGTCAGCATTTGACCTGGTGGACAGAGGTATTCTATGGAGCAAACTCCAGGAGTGTGGTATTCCAAGTGGCCTGCTTAACGCCATTATATCACCATATTAATCAACTTGGGTGAGGGTCAAGTTGTCAGATATTGCGTTAACCAGGAAGATCAATACCAACAAAGGGCTAAAGCAAGGGTGTGTCCTTGCTCCAATGTTGTTCAATCTATACACGGCGGACATGTCCCGGGCACTTAACAACGCCAATGTAATCCACCCAAAAATAGGTAAAACTAAGATCACGATACTGCAGTACGCGGATGACATTGTTCTGCTCGAAAACTCAAAAATAGGAATTCAGAGAGCATTAAACTCCATTCACACATACAATATAGCAAATAATATGATAGTAAACGCCTCCAAAACAAAGGTGTTATCTTTCGGAAGGACGCCAAAACAAACACGCTGCAACTGGTCTCTGGGTCCCTTAAAAGTCTCAGGAGCCAAATCTTATAACTACCTGGGCACATGGTTCTCAGCAAATTGTGCACCTACAACACACATGCGTCACTTAAAGGATAAGGCAGCATTAATTACCACTAGACTCTGCCAATTACACACAGCCCTTGAAAGCCCTACCTCAGCCCCAATCAGAAAAGTGCTCAGGGCCGTATTACCATCTGCAATCACTTACGGCAGCAAGGCCTTTCCAGGCCAACTCATAAAAATTATTGAAAAACTACATCTAAAAGTCTACAAAAGAGTGTTCAAGTTGCCCTATTACACCAGGGGACCTCTGGTGAGAATTTGGCCTGGAGGGCATTGAATGGTCTAGTATGGGGTCCTATCTAAAGTATTATCATAGATGCACCACGGCGACACCAGGCACCTTGAAATTTATCCTGCAAAATATATTCAAATATAAAAATAACCCTTGGTCCGCTTATCTAACAGCAGCAGCAGCTACTCTTCCAATCAACTTGACCGTTCTAAACACTTCACCACTTGCGCACATTGCAGTAAAAAGTATATTGAAAAAACAGATAAAAATCCTCCCGAAGAGCGCAGACATGGAAAATATGAAGTCCACACCAACGCTAAGGGCCCTGGCAGCATCACACAACAATGACAGCCATGATGGCCTTCAGGCACAATCTTATCTTAATTGCACAATCGGGAAAGCTTGCCTAACCCAAATTTTGGCAGTAAGGATGTTGGCATTACAAATCAAAGACTTCAACCCAAACTGCTCTCCAAGATTGTCAAGTGCAGACTATGCGGCTACAAATCTAAAACTTTTATACACTTACTTTGCTGCTGCCCGACGTTGCTCGACTCTCGGCGAATACCATTAAAGCCACTCTTTTTACTTTATGGCATAAGAACATGTAACAATGCAATGAACTGGATTTTTAGTACCATGGTTCCCCTTGAACTGGCAAGAATAGGCAATTTTTTTTAAAGTAGTGCAGGACCTACTTAAAAATACACAACAAAGCGCAGAGATGACCGCAGATTGATAACTCTTAGTTCCTGCACTACGGACATTAGGCATTGTAAAGTCTGATCCCTTTGTGATTGAGTTTTAATAATTGCTATGTATTTAATCCAATTCGTAGCGGATTTAAACTATTTCTATTTTTTTTTCATATAAATTTTACATTGGTTTATTTATAAAAGATCTTAAATAGCCAAATTACCCTAAACTTAACCAAAGGCAACTGTACACTGTGAGTTTTATCTTTCGGCACAATGTGACAGTCACACTAGAGGGTATTGCAAGAACCCACCGATTCTTTTGACCTTTGTAAAACATGTTTTTTAAAAGTTTTATATTGTTATGGTTTTAAGTAACTACACAATAAATTTTGTATTGACACATACAGTCCATGAGTTTTTGGTGGTTGTATGATTTGTTGAGGTTACTTCCTTCCAAATTAAATTTTATCAGTGTCCCTTCGTTCACAGGGCGAGTAGCATGTAGATATTTAAGAGTGCAAGCTTTTTGAGCCAAAATTTGATCGCATAAAGTAAATTCCAATCTAATTTGGGCTGCTGCAGAGTGATTCACAAGTTTGAATATTGCTCTGAATACTTGACTCTGGGATTTATTCAGAAAAGAGCCCAATTTCCCGGGAAAGGCTTCCAAACCATTTGCCAACATAGGTATTAATTTGGCTTACACTATTTTCAGCAGAGGTTCTAAGGTGGGATTCTTGGTGTGTTTAAAAATATATTGAAATGCAAAGAGTAGTGATGCTCGCTTTGATTTAAGAGAATCCTCATGGGTTAAATGACCGCCCTTCTCGTCCAGGCAGCATCCAAGGTACTTATATCTAGGAGCAGTAGACAGACGGTGTTTGTTGAAGTACCATGTTCCGGGTTTGCTCTTTTTTCGCCCGAAAATCACGACGTTGGTCTTCTCAAAGTTTACTGTCATACCATTTGCAGTACTATGTATGAATAAAACATCAAGCAGCCTTTGTAATCCTCTGGCTGTTTGGCTCAGAAGAACTATGTCATCAGCGTAGAGAAAAGAAGTAAAGTGAAATTGCCCCAGTTTGGGGGCATCGCTGACAACGGCATCTAGGGAAGGAATCAAATCACTCATCACTAAGTTGAAAAGGGTTGGGGCCAGGACGGACCCTTGTTTAACTCCTTGTTCGATTCTAATCTTATTGGAGATTGTTGATTTATTATCGAGTTTAACTCAAGCCCAGTTTTTGGAGTAGAGAAATTGAATGCCACGGAGTAGTGAATCCGGGATGTCCCAGTTTTTAAGTTTTGACCAAAGAAGATCCTGTGGTACGTGGTCAAAGGCCTTGATATAAGCTATAAAACAGCTATAAAGCAGTTGATTTTTCTGTATCTGTTTTGATACTAACATCCTCATAGCTACTATGTTATCCGTTGTTGCCAGCATGGGTCTGAAGCCGGTTTGGTTAAATGAAATCAGATGATTTGAACTGGCCCATGCCTCCAGGTCTTCCAATAATAAGGAAGCAAAGTATTTAGCTTCCACATCTTGAAGCGCGATGAGACGATAGCTCTCAGGATTCGCCACAGGGCCTTTTTTTGTAGATCGGATGCAGGATTGATCCTTGCCATGAAAAGGGAATGGTGTTAGTGATGAGACAGGTTCTAAATAGACTCTCCAGCAATTGCGACCAAAATTCAATGTCCAGTTTGTAAACTGAGGCAGGAATGCCATTCCGCCCAGGAGCACCATTGGCTCTACTTTTTTTGATTAAGATGGCTATCCTATTAGCCGTGATGGTCTGAGTTAAGGCGTAAGTTTGTTCTTTAATATCCTCTGTGATTTTTTAAACTTGATCAGATTCGGATAATAAAGGTTGGGTGGTAAGCACATTCTGATTAATTTGATACAGAGTGCTGATGTAGTGAGACCAGCTGTCAGCCGACACGTTATTCTCTTTTGATCGTGAAGTGATGTTTTCATTATTTAGTCGATTTATTATAATCCAAAAGGCTTTAGAGTTTTTTATTCGACAGGCAAAAAATAGCTCCAGCTGTAGTGATTCCTCATATTTCTTTTTAGCCTGCCAGATGGATCGTTTGTATGCCCCTCGAAGATTTTTGATTTCTTCAGAGGAGGCAATTTCTGGACCGTGTAGTAACCGTCTGATCTTCTTATTTATGGCTCTTTTTATATTTTGAAGATCCTTTGTAAACCAGAACGTGTTTGGGCGGATCTTACTTGACCTAAACCCCGGTCAGGGAACTGGGTAAGAGCTAAAAGAATGGCTTCATAAACGATTCCCAATCTTCTATTGTGACACATCCTGACTGTGTTTGGGTGTGGAGTGATTTTTTCCACACCGCGTATTTCCCTGCAATATCCGACCCTTTGTTTTGTTTTCAGTTTTGATGTTGGCCTTGTGACCCAATCATCTCAACTGTCTTTAAAGACTTGATTTGATGGTCTAAAAACAATTCCTGAGGCATATGGTCACTTTCGCAACGTGTTTGAATATTTAAATATTTTACATGAGTTAACAAAGAAATTGAGCAAAATGTATAGTCTAATATCATCTGACTGTGACTTGTATAATGTGTGTGGTGGGCAGGCTGGTCTTCAGGATATCGACCATTTAAGGCGCGCAGATATAAGTCCTCTAGGACTGCTAACAGAGGTTGACCTATAGACTGAGTTCTTTGAGGAACCTTGATCTGTGGGGGAATCAGCCACTTTGAGTCCACGAAAGCTGTGGAAGGATTTCAAAAAGGATTCTCCATTAAATTAAAATTAAAATCGCCTGTTAATAATAAATGATCTTTTGGATGAGTTAATCTGATGTCTGTTATTAGATACTCCAAAGCTTTGATCTTTTGCTTCTTTTCCTGAATTGTCGGATGAATATAGACATTTAGCAATATTAAACTGGTTGGGAGGCGATTTTGGCTCCAGTTTTTAATTTTAACACATAGAAAGTTATGGTGATTAGTTGGGATGATAGATACGTCCAAGGACCAGCGTAATGATAAATAGATGGATAAACCGCCGATCACATGGCCTTTAGAAGATCGTCTGGTGACTGAATTAAAAACTTCTCAGTAGCCTTCAAGTATGGTTTCTTCTTCACGACATGATTCCTGTATACATATGATGTTGTGTGATAATAAGAAGGCTTTTGAGTCCAAATCTGTTAAGATGTTATCCAGTCCGGCTATATTCCAGAATAATAGGCTCATAGGTTTAGGCTCATTCTTCGTTGTGTGTATTGACAAAATGTGCTTTCGATGTGTGAGTCATTTTAACGGAGGGCCAGCCAAAGTTGCCGTCAACCAACCCCAATCCTCTTGCTGGTATCCCGGTGTTGGTGGGGCGAGTATACAAGTTCTTCCTTCTTTGGCGTTGGTGCAAATAGTCAAACTTTGTTTAAGATTAGGCGCTACTGTAGAGCGCAGTCTTTCTTGTCCCTTGTTACAGTTTGTATTGCTTCTTAGATCGGAGGGATCCTGTTTTAAGGACCTTACTAATTCTTGCTGCGAAAAGGCACAAGGATATTGGACCTTTGGGGTCAGAGTGATCAGAATCCCCCATTCCTCTAAGAGAGTATGATTTTCATAAACTGTGTTAGCAGTTGATAAAGTGGTCCAAGTCACAGCTGTTGCTTCTTTATGAGGAAATAAGGTTGAAGGAATAAACTGAATACTCAATATATAAACTGAAGTTAGATGTTGAAATTTCAGGTGGAAAGCTAGGAGTTTAATTATGTTACTCCTGTTCAAGATATCATTTGGACCTTGAGACATATACTATGGATGCAGAATTATTGTTTGAGTAGCTGGTAATAATTGTGAATTGTTTTGGGTAGAGACCTCAGATTCATTTGACGTTGGAGTCTCTGAAATTGTTTGCCGTATAGTTGATGATTCACTGTTTTGTTGCTGATTTGTGGATTGATATAAGCCCTCGAACTTCTGATTGGTCCCATTTAAAGTATGACTTGATTCATTCTCTGAAGGGGTACATCTATTTGGTGCTTGGCTTAATTTGTTTGTCTGCGAAAGAGCAGTCAGAGGCTTTTTTGAAGAATAGTCTTGAAATCCTGGGCCAAAGGATCTAGTCGCGTATCGGAGGTTTGAGCAGTAATCTCTGTGGTATCCAATAGATGTTTCTTTACAGCCACATGAGGTATGGCCTTGGTCGGGTGCGTAAGGGCATTTTCACTATTTATGCCCATCGAACTCACAGGGGTATCAGGTATGTGATTGGGTTTCTTTTTTAATGAAGGAAAAGAACTCTTTATCTTGACCGCATAGGCTGCTGCCTTTTGTATTTTCTCCTGTATTTTGGTTTGTTTTCTTTGTCACTTTCTCTCTTGCTTAGTTGTTTTATCAGCGGGAGAACTGGAGGCACTACTAGTTGCTTTTTCCTCTTTGAGCGATAAATTTGGCCCTGGAGTTACTTGTCGACTTACATCAGAAATGATTTGGTGTTCCGCTTTTTGATCATTATTTGGGGAGTAAAGGCACGAAGGTGCCGAATGGACTTCTGCTTTAAACGTTATCACATTCTTTGTCAGTCGCTTTATTTGAGGAGGCACTGTAGGTAACGGCTTTGGGCTTTGCGATGCTTGTGGTGAGTGGGCTTTTAATGTCATAGGTGGTCTGGGGCTCAGTCGAGGGGTTTTATACTTGTTGATCAGTTTTAACTTCTTGTAATAGATGACTTACTATTACTGGAAGAGCAAGTAATTTGTCTAACAAGATAGTGCATACACAGTCTTGAACATTTTGTTTAATGACTTGTGGTGTTTTATCACTGCCGGGATTACTCAGATTTTGAGTATTTGTTAGCAGACTGATGACTGTGTCATTCAGTCGCTCAAATCACAAATCAATAGATGATGTATACTGAGCTAAGGCTTCTAGCAGAGAAATTTGAATATCACATTTATTTGATAGATATTCCAGCGCCCTAACTGTAGAATCTAAAGTATTTATCAGTTGTTGCCAAGTTCTTAAATCGAGAATTGGAATCGGGCTGCCTGTTTGGGTTGGTGATTCCATTCGGAAACCGCTGATAAATGATAGTTTGTGTGAAAGGGAGGTTGGAGTGGCTGAAATAGGATCATTCTCGGCGATTAATGTTGGCTCAGTATCAGATAGTATTTGATTTACTAGCTGGTCTGTTGTTTGATTTGAGTAAGTTCTTTCCAGCAAACAAGGCAGTTTGATTGTTAAAGTAAAATCTTGTGAGCCCGAGTTATTGTCAATTGTTTGGGCCGCAGAAGTTTAAAGAAGCATTGTATCTTCGTTTAATTTCACAATTGATTCGTCTAATTGAGCGAATTGATGAACTGTTTTTGCTAGAGACCGAAAGGTTGAGTGAGAATTAGACTGGGGCCATTTTGTTCACTTCGGAGAGATTTGATACACAAGTTGTGATTCTGTCGCGTGTAATGTTGATGTATTTCCTTGGAGATTCTGCGGTGTTATTTGTAATATTGTATTTGTGATTTGATTAACAGAATTTTACGGAATGTCAAGTTGTGGGGTCAATGGCTATTGGAGAATAGGAAGCACCTCTCTGATCTCCTCCGCTGATGGATAAAGAATAGCGCTTTCGTCATTCATAAATGTGAATTTTGATATCTTGTTTTTCTGAAATTTGGGCCATGAATCAAAGGTATTGGGCACATGTCCTGTAAGTGGTGACACTAACTGATGTATTTTTGGTGATGAGAGAGAAATAGCTACACAAGGTTTATTTTCCAGTTTTGATGAGTTTGTAATACAATTCGAATTACGTTGGCACTTCTTTTTACGTTGTACAAGGAGAGGAGTACCTCTTGTTTTACCCGACCTCTTGGCCAATGGGTTGGCCTTGGATAGACTTTCAACAAAGAGAAAGGAATATGGTTGGTAGGATAAAAGAATTACTGAGGTGCGGAGCTAGCTAAGATGATGAATGGCGGATAGTTGCTGGATAAAGAAATAGAATCCACAAAAGGCAAGTTCACATCAATGCGGGCCACCTCCGCCCTTAAAAAGAGAAGCAACAGATCTAGTCTTACTTTGGCGCCTCCTAAGGAAGACTCCACTTCGTTACCTCACTAGCCGTATGGTAATTGTATCCCCAGCAGAGCAAGGAGATCAGGAAGACCAGGAGTATGGAAAACGAAAGAATGGAGGCCGGAGAATGAAGCACAGGGATGTCTGGAACGGGTGAAGCAAATGGGACCCAGTGTCCCGGTTTCTCAGCCTCCCGCAGCTCCTTGGGTCCTTAACTGTTCTGTTTGCGCCTGGAAACGTGGCTATCTACTGGGTCGTAATCGGAAGTGCAGGAGCTCGTGACAAAGTTGTGGAATATAGTTGAGCTCCGGCCGAGGAGACCAAGGGGACCTCTAAGACCGTTTTGGGTCTCCCGTTGGGCTTCCTTAGTTTTTTTCTTTTGCTATTCTTTAATTTTTGTAGGCCCCTTCTTTGGCCCCTTTGCTTTTCCCCCGGGGGTTTATCTCCTGTGGGCTCCTAATTAAACTCCTGTTGACTCCTGCAGGTAACCTGATTTACAGGTGGAAAGGTTGGCTACTCCGTGTTTTTCAGTTTGCAGGTTGTAGATTGTTTTGCACACGTTGCAGTATGCAGGATTAAAGGACAAGTGGGAGGCAGGATGCCACCGCAGGCTGCACCCGAACCTGGTTGGGCCGCCAACGTGGGGCCACCTGCAACTCACACTCCGGGGCTGCCTACTACCAGCGGCCACACTTGTCCATTCTTCCGCACTCACTCCTGCACCCGCACTCACACCGCTGATGTTGTCCCTGTTACGGTGTTGCAGGTGCGGGTGCTGTGGTGCCGCAAAAATGTGGAAATGCGAAAATGCAGTACGGCAACAATCCGGTTATACCGGGGGTCCAGTAGAGAGAGTCGAGGGGGAAACAAACGGAAAAACAAGCGGCCATGGCTCAGCTCGGCTCCGCTCGCACAGGCTCCTCCCCTCACGCTGTACGTCTCACAGCAGCAGTCAGCTTTGTTTTGTGAGTTCCATGAGTAGCATGCTGAAGTCTTTTAAATACTGTGAACAGTAGTTTACTTGCTACATAGAATCTGAGGTTTGCCATATCAGCTATGGAGGGATTACGATTACCACAACATTGATGTGGCCAAAGAATGTGAACTCCTCTTTCTCCAAATCCCACTTTTCAGCATTGAGGGTCAACCCAGCTCCCGCCAGGTGGTTACAGACTACCATCAGTGCTGCGTCACATTCTTCTTTAGTGCAACTCAAGACAAGCATGTCATCATTGTCCTTAAAGCGGTTTTTGGATGATCTCTGCTGCGGGCAACACTCTGAGACTAAGCCGTTTACACCAAAACAGACTCACGTAAGTAGAGAATGTGATGATGTAGCAAGACTATGAGTCCAGCGCTAGCTGATGGCATCCTTTTTATAGGTCCCGTTTGGAGAACATGCGTGCTTCGTTGAGGCAGCTGATCATGATGGTCAGGTTCTGGCCTGGATGTCACTCTAGTTCACTGGCTGTGTTCGGTATCCACATGTCCACAAAGATGCAACAGAGATGCACAGAGATTTCTTTGTGTTTCACTTTGGCCTGGTCACAATGGGGGGGGGGGGCACCCATGATGTGGACCTAGTGGCAAGCTCAATTATGTCTTGCTCCAGCAGACTCTATATTTCTTCTTCTACTTATTGCTGTAGGAGCACAGGCACATGACGCAGATTCTGGGTGAATCGCTTTATTAAAGTGAACTGTGACTTGTGTGTTTTTCATCTTTCACAGACCAAGGAACATCGCCAGGTGTTTGCTTATGATTTGATGCTGTGACAACATGTTATCTATCGGTCATGGCAAACTGCCTCATGAGGTTTGCTGTGGCATTTTTGAGGAGGCAGGGTGCTGGTACTTCACCATTGAGCATACATACCTCTCCTTGACTCGAGGTGGCACCATATGTGAGGGTCTTGCACAGCTTTCCCAGATTGTCACAGGGTGCTTTCCTACCCACTGGAAGACATCTACATTTGACAGTGACAGCTTCCACTGGACTGACATCTTGTTGTGGTCAGACCCACACATGATGTTTCATGTGGCTCCACTGTAAGAAAAAAGTTGCCATGTGCTGTCCCCGCAGCAGAGAGACTGACAGATTTCATGATTTTACTTTTGTCCAGTATGTTCACTTGATCTGTCTGGCATGTAGGTGTTGTGAATGCGATCTCTGGCATGAGGTACAGGTGTTTGTTTTCCACCCCTTCAGAGGAGGCTTTATTTTGATGGATCATGACCCTGAGCATTTTTTGCCTAGAATGCTAGATGAGTTTGTGCTCTTGCCTTTCTATTCTTGGATTGAATGCCTACCAGCCCTACCTCTGCGCATACTTGCAACGTGATTTTTCTTGGTTGCAGTTGCAACACTTTTGTCAAACTTGTATTGCTTCTTATCCCAAGTGTTGGAAATGGCCATTTCTGCACGGCCACCCCCAAACATTTTGCCTTCCTCCTCCTCTTTTTGCTGAATTCGTTTTTGTTAGCTTTAGGACTCTAGGCACTTTATCACTGCTAACCACTGCTGTAGCGCATGTGCTGTCTGCTTAAACCATGGTAACATTGACTTATCCATAATTGGGATATTTAATTTACTTATAAGTCGCTAGTAAAGTGCACTACATGTGCCGAGGGCCTGTAAATTAAAAGCTACTAGTGGCCCTGCAGCACTGATTGCGCCACCCACTTAAGTAGTCCATTAAATATGTCTCAGGCCTGCCACTGCAGAGCCTGTGGGTGCAGTGTTAAACTGTCATGTCAACCTGGAAAGTTAACCCTCTTACTAGGCTCAAACCTAAGGCAGGCCCTGGGCAGCCCAAGGGCATGGTGCAGTGTATTTAAAAAGTAGGACATGTACTTTTAAATTTGACATGTCCTAGTAGTGAAAAACTCAGATTCGTTTTCCCTACTGCAAGGGTTATCTCTACTATAGGATAACATTGGGATTATCTTATTACATTGTATAACTGTAATTTCCAATTGCGAAGAGATGGGGCACCACGTTTGGTGTCTCTGGAATCACAATTTAAATTCCCAACTTAGGGTGAAGTTAGATTTTAAATTGTAATTCTGAAAATGCCACTTTTAGAAAGTTGCATTTTCTTATTTTAGCCATTTGGGGCCAGATGTACGAACAATTTTAGCATGTGCAAACGGGTTAGCGACGCGTTTGCGCATGCAAAAATTGTCATGGCCATGTACCAACACAATTTTGCGAGTCGCAATTGAATTGCGACTCGCAAAAAAGTGTTCAGAGACTCACTATTTGGAAGGGGTGTTCCCTTCCAAATAGCGAGTCTCAAACCCATGTACTAATGTTTTGCGACCGCAATTGCGGTCGCAAAACACTCGCAATACCACCTACTTCAAGTAGGTGGTAATGCATTCGCAAATGGGAAGGGGTCCCCAGGGGACCCCTTTCTCTTTGCAAATGCATGCGAAATTATTTTTTAAGGACAGGCAGTGGTCCCAGGGAATTAAAAAATTAAACGAAAACGTTTCTTTTTTTTTTTTAAATGCATCCCGTTTTCCTTTAAGGAAAACGGGCTGCATTTAAAAAAAAAACTGCTTTATTTAAAAGCAGTCCCAGTCTGCTGAGCCCAGCAGGCCACCATCCCTGGGAGGGCCTGTCATTCCCAATGGGCTCGAAAAATTGCATGAGCCTCGCAATTTGTGACCCCATTGGGAATCGCAAACAGTGTTAAACACACTGTTGTACATTTGATTTTGAGCCTCGCAATTTGCAACTCGCAATTTGTCGCAAATTGCAAGGCGCCAAATCAAATGGTCGTACATCTGACCCTTGGTGCCTGCTGCCTGTCTCTGAATACACGTCTGGGGTGGGTGACAGCTGGGCTTTGTGTATTCCTTCTAGACAGCCACACACAAAGGGAGCTTAGGTGAGACTGATGGGCCAACCGCATCATTATGGGCCATCCTGGGCAGGTTGGGAGGGAGGAGCTGACACTTACACCTGAACCAGCTGTCCCCTGTCCCCACACATATGGGTGCATGCACCACTGTAGTGAATCTGGAGCCTGAGCAAAAAGGGCAGGGACTCTGCACCTCAAAGACATCTCTTCGAAGTCTCCCCCACTTTAAAGGCACAACTGGTTATAAGTACTGGACCTTTGACACGATCCCTTCAGTACACTTCTGGACCTGTGGATATTCTGCCAGGAAGAAGGGCTGCTGTGCTGCTACAAAGACTTTCACTCCACTGGACTCTGCTGGAATTCTGATCTGTTGTGCTGACCTGCTGCCTGCTGCCCTCCTTGCCTGGGAGTGAGAAGGACTGGACCTGCATCGCTACAACCCAGAACCAAAGTGACTCCAAGGGCTTGTTGGCTTGCCTCCTGTTTGAAGTCACAGGGAAATCAAAGACTTCCAACCACCCATCTACAGCACCTAGACTCTGCCATCTGAGAGTATTGTCCTGCCAAGAGGTGCCAATCAAGTCCTGGGCCCTTGGAAGTGTGTATATAGTGCTGCAACTGCAAAAATCCACACATCGCCGTCATTGCGCCACTCGGAACAAGTGCATCTCCTTCGATGATGAGGTATCACAGCTGATGAGAGAATTGAGTACACTTCTTCGCTTTCGGCACGATGCATCCCCAACTTTTCTGACGCACCCCTGAGTTGGCGCGGCTTGGAACCAACGCATCGCCTACATCCAATAACTCCGGTTAAGCTTATTGGATTTTTGTCGCTTTGGTCATGTTTTGTTCAGTAAATTAAACTCTGTTTTTCTAAGTAGGTGGCTGCCTGCTCTGTGCCAAGCTACCAGAGGCTGATCACAGGTTAATTTATAGTGTGTTTCTGACTTACCTTGACTGGAATTATGGTTCCTGCTAGAAACCCAATTTCAAACACCGAGGCTTTCCATGGACGTCATTTTGTGGGCTTACTCCCCTGTCCTGTTTCTGTCAGCCTCCACGTTGCCAGCATGTATTATCACTCTTCAACCATTCTGGCCAAGTGAAGTATATTTTCTAGTATAAGAGTCTCTTAAAGACATTTATGTGGAACACTGAGTAACATCCTTCAGTATGTACCAAACATATGCCTCTTCATTGCTGAAATTGTAAAAGTTTATGTTACTAGTTTCCACAGGCTGGTAGTAAGATCATCAATGAACTCATCAGTGCCCTGATCTGCAGTGTTGAATGTGCATCTCTGAAAATCAGGGTTGTGCTGTGGGTTGAATTTGTCATTTAGACACTTAAACAATCCTTTATATGTTGCCACTAAACCCACCAAGTTTAGGAACAAGTCTCTGGCTTGCTCATAGGCTTGGGTTTACAGATAGAATGCAGATAGTGTTCACATCTTCCAAACCATTTCTCAGATATGTGTCATTGAGTTTGAGAGCACATCATGTCAAACTGAGGTGGGCGGAAAAAATTAATCTAGATAACACTTCTTCTGCTGCCATGATTCTTTTTGTGCAGAGTTTTAATGTCTTCTCTTATCCTTCTGCGATGTAGGCATTGCTGTGTCACATTTTCAGTGAGTTAGGACAGCTGTTCTATGTCTGCCACATTGGGCTTTTGATGTGGACTGATCACAGATGCTTTATATATACTGCATCCCTCAGTGTCCTGTGCAGAGTAAATGTTTTTATGTTCTTTTTATTCCTTCATTTTATCTTTCCTTCCTTTGACTGGTGGCCTTTTTCTTTTTGCCTACTGGGTCACAATTCTCTTCATTTCCTGTCCTGAGTTCCTACTAGATGGCCATCATAGCGCTTGTCTGAGCTGCCTATGGGACCCAATGTTGCTGAATACGACTCACCTGGCCTCAAAATGGCCGTCAATTCTTGCATGATCTCACCCCTAATGTGTTGAGCTTTTAGGATGGCCATTGCTCTGTCTTGCAGCAATCTTGTTTTCTTTTATTGTCCTTGGCATCACTGCACCCATACCACTAGACAAGTGGGTGTGGAAAGTGAGGGAGCACCTGCAATTGGGCTGCTTGGCACAGAGAGGCCCTGCTCCCATCAATGAAGTTGCCTCGGGCCCTGTAAGGGCTGGATGGTGAGCAGTCAAAGGAGCACTCGGTTAGGCCTGGATTAGTGTGGGAAGGGCTCAGACAATGAGAAACCATCAGTGGGGAGTCCCTTGCAGCAGGTTCACTACATGCTTGACACCAAGGCTGGGAAGCACAGCTTGGGTTACTGTTAAACAGCAATCTAGCCAGCCTCAGTGTTGCACATACTGCACAGTCAAGGAACACGTAGGGCAGTTTCAACTCATGTTATTAGCAAAGTTCAAGAGACTACACAAGACATCTTCAGATCCCTAAGAAACAATGGCATGAGTAAAATACAATGTGGGCCTGAGGAAAGTAAAAATGTGAATAAAAGAGGGAAAGTTAAGATGCTGACCCTGAAAGTGTAGAGCATATCTTTATACAAATGAGAGTTCATTTGTTCAATAAACATTTACCAACTGTCACATACAGTGGAAGGCAGACAGAAACATTTCTAAGATGTAATGGAGGATTGCATGGACACTGTAAGCATCCCAAGCAGGGACCCCTGTACCTTTAGCAAAAGGATGAGAACTCCTCATCCACAGATTACGGAGAGGCCGGCAGGACTTCATGAAGAGTGGTAGCTTGAGTACAGAAAAGCATTGTCATTTTAAGATGGGGCAGGAGTTGCCTTCCCCACCTGAGAAGAAGCTTATTGGTGTAGAGAAGCGAGACAAAATGACTGTATGAGGGTCCCATGGCTATATCTGTGAGGCAAAACCGTATCCCAATAGTAATTCCTTGTGTAAAGGGTAGGAGATGCAAGTAATTGCTTCCTTATTGGGAGTTGCCATCAGTCCTCCCGATAAAATTAAGGTTGCTGTTACCCAAAGTTCTGTGGTAGGGGTTTGCAAGTGCAGTGATTGGTGACTGTATGAGTCTTGTGAGCACAGTAACACTAAAAGCAAGTGAGAGAGACGAGACATCTTGCCTACTCAAGGGCAAACAGGACCTTTGCATACATTTCCTACTTAACCCATCTGTTGGGACAGATCTTTCAGGGGCATGCCCTAGGAGAAGTGGATCCCAAGTTCTGAGTGAGGTCAAATGGCCTTTGTTACGTTTTTTACTTTTTACAGGAACCATAATGCTACCTTTTCACATTCCCTCTAAATGAAGTGGTTCCTTGCAAGGTCATAAGCCTTAAACACCCATAATAGGGTGAGTGTGCAATAGGCTCTCAAACACATTCTTTGGGCTCTTTGAAGGCTTTCCTCATGTCCTACTGTGCTCTACTAATTGCAGAATTTTGAGAATTGTTTTCAATTTGTAGGGTACCTGATCATTGACAAGGTTTAAGATAACTCCCTTTTATAAAAGGGCAATAAACACAACTCTAGAAATTACCCCGTTCGCTGCGGCGCAAATCTCCCCGCTGTGCAGGCGGATTTTACGCGTGTGGAAATCGGACGGCCCCCAGCCGTCCGACGCACACGCCCACCGTGACGTCAGACGGCCGGGGGCCGTCCGACGCATGGAACGCGTTAAAGACTAATTTCTACTCTGAGAACATTAGAGTAAGTATTTACAAAAGGGGATCCTTAAACATCTCCAGGTGTGAACAGTTCACCGCCAAAAATAATCACCCCTTACACAGCTGTTCTTGCAAATCATGACTCCACTCATGGCTTTTAGAAAAATGTAACACCTATAGTTACAATCTATATAGACGTACAGCTAAAAATATATTGAGTAGCATTATATTTGAGGCATTCAGGGAGGGATCCTTGTTGTAGGGATGCGTTCACAATTTTCATCCATAAGGGAATGACAGATTGTTGGATCTCTTTCAGTAGGTGGGAGGGAAAAGGATTGTCGAAGTGTGAGGTAGGTTCCATTGACTGAATGGTTTTCTAGATTTCCCCCTCAGAGAGGGGTCTGAAACTGTTCCAGAGGGATATGTTTTTTCCTTGGGCAAGTTGGGGTATGTTGGTCTGTATTCTTGCTGTGTGTTGTGAGGGTGGGCTTGGTGGATTCCTTATGTCGGGCACCGCTTGGCTGGGAATAGAGTTGCCTATGGTTACGATTTTATCTTTAAAGAAAGTTGAGAATGTGTTGCAGATGTCCGTTGCGTTGTTTGCAATCGTAGGTTCTGCAAGTTTACCTGACTGTTGCTTTATTATGTCAAAGAGTTTTCTGGGCCGGTTCTTCGCTCTGTCTAGTTGACATCTGATCGCTGTGGTTTTGGCTTTCAGGATCACCTTTTTGTATGAAGTTCTGTGCATTCTCAGCTGTTAGAGATGGGTAATGTTTGGGTCCTTCCTCCATAGTCATTCCAGATTTATTAGTTTTCTTCTTTCATTGTTTATGGTTTGGTTGAACCATGGTACTGATGGTTTTTTCTTTTGTCTTTTTAGTCGTAATGGGGCATTGATTTTAATTTGACCCTTGATTTTAATTTCTTGGGTATATATTTGGAAATAAATTTGGTGGTGGTCTGACTAATCGGTTGGGATGATGTCTAGCATGTTTATCCCGGCTTAGCAATGATGAGGTCAAGTGTGGCACCTTTATTGTAGGTCGATCCCTTGCATGTTTGGATCATGTTGAGGTCTTGGAGCAGGTTGATGAGTGTAGCCACTGTGGGGTCTTTGACATTGTTCCAGTGCAGGTTGAAATCTCCTACTAATATTGTATTTGAAAGTGAAGTAGCATTGATTGTGATCGTCTCCAAGTGTTGCTCTAGGAAGACTGTGTTGTCACACCAGTGGATGGTATAAAAGGAGTGTTTTCACTATCAGTTTCTTTTCAAGCTTGATTTCAGCTCCCAAGAGTTCAAATGATGATGTATCGTCGAGCGAGATTAAGTTTAATGTTAGGATGTTTCTGTAGATTATAGCAAGCCCTACCCCCAATTCAAAGTGCAGCCTAGACATAAGATGGCAAAATCCAGGGGGATGAAAAGGTCCATTATTGGAGGTGACGTTGGGTTGAGCCAGGTTTCTGTTAAGAAGAGATTGTCCAGAACTTACAATAAGAATATATCTGCTATATCCGTTACATGTTTCGCTGTTGATCTGCACTTGTGCAGTATGCAATTCAGATTTGTTATTGTTTTGTGGGTTACTGTAGAGAGCCTTAAGTTTGTTGCTATCGGGATCAGGTTGTTGTGACTGACTTGAAGAGGGTTGTCTCTCCTGTTTTTGTGGTTGGTTATGTTGAAAATCGGTATGTTGGATGTTGTGTTGGAGAAGGTTTTCTGTATGCCCTGATAGTAGGTTAGCAGAGTGGTTATCTCTTCTTCTGAGGTGATTATTCGTTCTTCTCGGCCGGTGAAGCTGGTTGGCTTGGGGAGGAGTGTGTGTGCTGTTGTAGATAAGTGTTCTGCTGCAAGGGAAGACTGTACACTTGGTAGTGGGCGTGTACATCTTCTCCAGAGTGAGTTTATGTGAGCTGACTGCGTGTTTTTATCAGTCACCAGCTCTATGTCTGTGGGGTGTTTCTTGGGTACTGACCCACTTCCTTTTGTTGAGTTGTTGCATATCGGGCTGTGAGGGCTGTTTTTAGGAGAGTCTAGTTGGAGACTGTGAATCTTATTTAGACTGCGGGCTATGGTTGCTGATGGGGGGAGTTCTTTGGGTGGCGTTAGTGGGTTTAGGATCATGGTTAGGGTTTGGAGAATAATACGGGTAGCTAGGAGGTTTTGCTTGGGCTGCTACTTGCCTTTCCAGTTCACTAAAAAGTGAGTAGAATGCTTGTAAGTCCTTGTCCGCTGCTTGGATGAGAATGTTGCTATTTTTGTAAAGTGAGAGGTTAGCTTTTGCTTTGAGTGAGGGGAGGGGGAAATTATAAATTTGAGACCAGGGGGATGTTCTGTGTGGGGTTGACTGCCATGAAAGAGTAAAGCACGTTCCGCCATTTAGCTGTGCATTTCGTATGGAAGATCAGATCAGTCTTAATGGCTCTTTTTGATAAGGAAAAATAGGAGTCAGATATGAGAGTTTCGGGGTTGCTTCTTAGGATATTGTATTTGAATTTGTTTTCCATTTTTGAATAAGTCAGGAGGGTAGTTGATCCTGAGAGAGTTAATTCCTGATGGGGACAAACATAGCTGCCAAGGTTTCAGATTGCTATGTGTGACATTTTCATATTTTCAGTGTAATTATGAGTGACATTTCCACAAATATGAGTGACACTTTTTCACAAGCAAAATCAGGGAATGAAGACGAGGAAAACACAAATAGCAGAAATAACACCCATCTGAGCAATGAGAAACTCTTAACTTAGCTGCTGCAAAGCACTAGAAATGGAAGGGCAATAACGTAGTGCCCTTCACGACTAGACCACCCTATCAGGATGTGTGAGGCCCCAACAAACTCTTACCCTGAAGCAAGTGGTCCACGGCCCAGTTGGCATGCCGCTACATGCCCAGCACCGGCGTAGCCAGCGGCCGAGATGAATAGCCTGTCACTGCATGATGCACAGCAGCACTTAGTCTCTGCGACTGCAGACTGTTCTTCTCCGACTGCAGGCAGGCTGCTGACACACTGGTCCCCCGGGCCCCACTTGGCCGCAGGTTTAGTTTGCGCCGCCGCCCGCGATCATCACCGTCTGCCTCTTCTTGCGCGGCGGGCGGCCATGAGTCCAGTGTCTGTGTGTGACTGTCTGACCTGGCACTGTGTCGCCGCGCTGGGCGGGTGACAGTGTGAATTCACTGGGGGTCATGCTGCGCGCCGGCGGTGGTTGTCACTCCTCGGCGAGTCTCCGCGCCGGTCTGGGCTGGCAACGCTAATTTAATTTGCGGTGCTGCGCACGAAGACACAGCAGTGCTGCACGCCACGGCGGGGACGACTCCCTGACTCAAATTGAGTCCCCCGCCGATTCTGCCTCTCTGTGCTCACTTCCTCCGGACGTGACGGCAAGCCGGTCACGTCATTACCATCACGCCCCTGGAGTGCCTGGCTGTGTGAGCCAGTAGCATTTACTGCTGAGAGGGCGGCCCCGCCTCCTCCCCCCTTATTGGCAGCAAGAGCAGTGTGTGTGTCAAAGCCGCGCGGCAGGAATATAGAGCCAGGCAGGCTGAGGCACGATTGTTACATTGTAGCCGCGCCGCTCTCGAGCAGAGTCAGATCATGATGCTGCCGCGCCAGTGATTAACTTTATGAACTTGTTACAGCCCAGAGCAGCTGCTGGCAGTGGCAGCACGTCTCTCCTCGGAGCAGTAGAGCCCTGCACAGGCGCCGCCGGTGGCGCGAGCTGGCGAGTCGGCAAAATGCGTGACAATGCATTTCAGTGCGGTGATGCGGAACACCGCACTGAAATGCGTGAGTGTCACACCTGGTGCGTGATACTTGGCAGGTCTGGACATTGTTATGTCCAGACTTCTTTCTTTGGTTAGCACAGCTGGTTTTAGTTCCACTTTGAGAAGAGGCAGGACCAGAACATTGCTGTTACTAAGCGGCAAACAGCAGAGGTCAGTAGTGCGTGCTACTATCCTAGAAAGTTGTATTCCCTCTTGTCTGGAGATAACTGTCGATAGAGTCCACCTACTCTCAGCAGGTTTCGTGTTTTTTTTAATGTTTTTTTTAGGGCCATAGTGCTTCAACTTCTCCTCAAATGGTTAATATAAGTCTTTTAAACAAGCAGGGTAGTTAATTTTCATATTGCAATATGGCTTCTTCGGTTAGAAACACTGACTTGGTAGAAAGAGACAGCCTAGTCCTCGCTCAGTTTTTGTTGTAGGGGGAAAACCTAAGAACACCACTCAAAGATGGCCGCCCCCATTTGTGTGTGTTCTTTCAGATGAAAGTCCTCTTTCGATCACTAATTAATTAGGCTTTGGCCATTTTGGAAGCTAGGGTGTAATGCTGGTCAGAAGAAAAGCATAGAAAATGGCCTCTGAATATCTCACCTTTTATAACTTGTGTTGGGGGAAGGTCAACTTTGCTTCATCGGACTGGAGCAGGAAGCCTTTGCCGCTATTTAGAGTCATTCACTCTATTTGCCCAGCTTCCACTGCACATGGATGTCTCCTGAGCCCTTCGGCGCTCTCCTCAGTCTGGGATAATCAGCTTCACCCTTCAATTAACAATGGCGACTGTGCTGAGTACATTGTCCGGGGTGCCCCGTGCTCCCGTCATCTCTGCCTTCCCTGACCGTCAGGGGTGTCCTCCACTCATCAGCACTCTCCCGCTACATGCTGGCATATGGTTTTCGAGCTTGGCAATCTATGGTAAGACTCGATCTGATTTAGGGCACAGAGATGAGGGAAAAAGGTGTCCAGTGTGATTTATTCATGTGGGAGATCATTCCCTAACAGTCTAAATCTCTCAGACAGACTTATAAGATGCTAGGAAGTGGACCCACAACTTCAGGCAGCACTCACATCTGATACGCAGCCCTTAGCTCCAGAGCACTTCCTAAGGCTCATCAGATGAGGAAGGCACAAGCCATGAGGAAAAATACAAAACCTCCAGCAGATGTCGTAGTGGCAGAGAGATAGATGGTGCTTCACCAACTAAAAGAGGCCAACAACCATCACAATCCCTGAATGCACGGCAACATTACAGATGGCAGGCAAGATTGCAGCATAATTGGACACAGGGGGACACATACTGGTAATGTAGATAGCTCCTAAATAGGGAAATAAAGAGGTTGAGGAGAAAAAACTTTAATAGGGAATTAAACTGTGGGGGAATGAAGACATCTGCTTAAGAAGATGGGCCCAAATCACAAAGAAAAATCTAAGGGCATAAGTTCCTGCACACGTAGATTCACGCCTACCTCTAGGTGTAAATCACCTAAATCAATTCAGCAACTCCACAAGTTGATTTATGCCTAGTAGTAGGAGTATGTGTCCTTACATGAGGATATCGGGACACAAAAAACCAAATAACTGGAAAGTCACTTTTAAGTTTATAGGAGTATTTTAGGTGTGTTTCTGACACGTCTAGTTCTACATAACCTAGGTGTAGATCTCCGCCTGCCCTACATGGGACTACCAATTGAAAGAATAGCGAAACAGGCAGCACCTGAAGAAAATAATACACACCAGACAAACAACACAAATGAAAGCACACCAATAAAGCCCAAAACCTGGGTGCTGCACTCTTCCTCTTGTGCTGCAAGATGCTATGTACGCCAGACATCAGATACCTTTGTGTTGTGTGTCATTGTGTGTGTATATCTGGGAAATGCAGTGTGTGATGATGTGTCTTTCAGTGTCCATAGAATAGTTCCAGTCCTTGACTATGAGTTTTCTAGTAAAGGTGCGATGAACCTTAACACTAGCAATACCCTGGGGATTGTTATTTAACAGATGCAATAAATATTGCCAATTACAGGTTTCGGTGAAAATGGGGCATAGCATGCAGATTTTGGTGCTTTTGTTCCAAAATTTACCAGTGGAAAAATCTGACAAATTAATCACTCCGACACCTGTGCAAAGGGGGTTACACTTGTTGCAATTTAAGTATGCACTCTTAAATGAAACCTTAGAAGAGAAATTAGCTTTTTATGTATAATTCATTAACAATTTACATAGTTGTAATTTTATAAGTATGTGCATCTGTTAATATCGTTTTTATTTTTTTCTATTTTTACAATGGCATTTGTATTCTGCACTCTGTAAAGTTATATGAACTTTTTTCCCTTTTGAATAATTTTTTGGGTTGTGGTGTAGGTCTTTGCATCTTTGGTGTTATTTCCTGCCTCCACTGATTGCTATGAAATTTCTTTGCATTATCAGTAAGTGGCTTTTGGGCCAGATGTACGACCATTTTTTGCGGTAGCAAACGGGAAATCGGCCCGTTTGCGACCGCAAAATAGGTCTGTTCTATTTACAAACCCTATTTTGCGAGTCGGTAACCTATTACCGACTCGCAAAGTAGGGTTTGCGACTCGCTATTAGAAAGGGGCGTGCCAAGGGCATCCCTTCCTACTACCTAGTCGCACTTCTATGTACCATTGTTTTGCAACTGCAATTGCGGTTGCAAATCACTCGCAGTTTACCACCTATTTCAAAAAGGTGGTAAGCCACCTACAAACCGGAAGGGGTCCCCAGGGAACACCTTTCCCTTTGTGACAAGCAGCGAAAATATTTTTAAGAGCAGGCAATGGTCCCACGGACCAATGCCTGCTCTTAAAAAATGAAACAGAAACGTTTGATTTTTCTTTTTTAAATGCATCCCATTTTCCTTTAAGGAAAACAGGCTACATTAAAAAAACTGCTTTATTTAAAAATCAAAAACAACATTCACTCAAGTACAGAGATATGGGCCAAAATCCATCGTTTTTTTGCTCCCCATGCCATTCCAGTTTGAACCCAGCCATATGCAAATCAGTCTTGAACCTGCGCCCAATGGGAACAGTCCAGCCCTAACTGCCAGGCCAGGTCCTCCCTGGACTGGAAACAAGCATCCTAGGACCGGTTTCGTGGATTCACATCTCATCAGCCAGGATAGCTTGACTCCAGTGGCATGGAGAGCACAGGACCCACGTCTGGGCATACCTGTCCCACTCGGGGTGACAAATGCAAAAACAACAATGGATGGACAGAATGCAGAACAATGTCATACATTCACCCCAGTACAGAGATCTGGGCCTAAATCCATCGTTTTTTTGCTCCCCATGCCATTCCAGTTTGAACCCAGCCATATGCAAATCAGTCTTGCCGCTGCGACCAATGGGAACATTGGATTCAAGCTATCCTGGCTGATGAGGGGTGAAACCCCGAAAACGGTCCTAGGATGCTTGTTTCCGGTCCAGGGAGGACATGGCTTGGCAGTTCGGGCTGGACTGTTCCCATAAGGCACAGTGTCAAGACTGATTTGCATATGGCCAGGTCTAAACTGGGGCGGCATGGTGAGCAAAAGAATGATCGATTTAACCCAGATCTCCCGACTCGGGGTGAATGTTTTGATTTGTTCTGCATTCCGTCCATCAATTGTGTGTCTTTTGCTTTCTCGCCCTAAGTGCGCCGGGCTCACTGTGCCACTGGATTCAAGCTATCCTGGCTGATGAGGGGTGAAACCCCGAAACCGGTTCTAGGATGCTTGTCTCCGGTCCAGGGAGGACCTGGCTTGGTAGTTCTGGCTGGACTCTTCCCCTGAGGCACGGGGTCAAGACTGATTTGCATATGGCCAGGTCTAAACTGGGGTGGCATGGTGAGCAAAAGAATGATGGATTTAACCCAGATCTCTTGACTAGGGGTGAATGTTTTGATTTGTTCTGCATTCCATCCATCAATTGTGTGTCTTTTATTTAAAAAGCAGTCCCAGACATGTTGGTCTGCAGTCCCAAGCAGGCCACCATCCCTGGAAGTGCTGGCTATTCCCAATGGGGTCGCAAATTGCAACTTGCCTCATGAATATTAATGAGGCAGGTCATTTGCAACCCCATTGGGAATCACAAACAGTATCTGAGACACTGTTGTACATTCCATTCTGCGAGTCGCAAATTGCGAATCGCAAAACGACGCAATTTGCGAATCGCAAAATGGAAGGGTCGTACATCTGGCCCTATGTGTCTAGGCGAACTCCAAGGCTTGGCTGGAGTAAAGCTGACCTGTTTGAACTGCAGTATTACAATGGGTGGGCGTGAGTGAAACATTAGTGAATTGCAACTGACTTAGGTGTGTTTTTATCTTTACATGTGCCTCCCTGATTCACTCCTTGATTGTCACTTTCCTCGTCCCACATTCCAGTAGACATTCCACATTTTCCAGCCAGTCCTACTTGACACTCATACAAAAACACTTAAAACATAGACCTATGTGTGAGGAGTTCTATGCACTTGTGTCAGAACACTCTGCACATGAGAGGTGGGACAGCAGAGAGGAACACCTGTGCCTCTGTAAAATGCTAGTATGTAAAATGTTACACTACAGAAGTCCTACTTTGCATACTCCTAAATGCTTTTTGTGATTCGGATCTGATAAATATTAGGCAATGTCTAAAATCACCAGGGAGGGACGGAACGCCATAATGAGCGAGTGTACTGAGTCATAGCATTGTGTTTTGTGATAGGAGGGGTTTCCATAAAGAGAGTTTTCAAGATTCAGATAGAGCTGATGCTCCTGGAGATCAAATGGAAGACAATTCTTTCTTTCACTTGGAGGGACATACCGGTACAAATCTCTCTGTCCCATCATGGCCAGCATGCCTTCATTTGTTTTAACACCTGGGTGAAGGGTAGATCTGCACCAGGAGTCATCAGCACAGTGTCAACACGAAACAACAGTGCCAGAGAGCACTTCATAAAGAATCCTAAGAGATGGGGAAACACCAGCCCAAAGGCAAAAGTCATAGCCACAAAGACGTTCACATCGAAACTGAGAGAACCCCATGGAACAGATTACCAAAATGTGATCCACAAGGATGAAACAGCAGAACAAAACCAGAATCCTACCATGATGGCCAATATTGGTGAATGACTGAGAACAGAAGCAAATGCTTGCATCAATGTTACACTTCTCAGCACCTACTCACCCTACAAACACACCCATTAGATCCCTGATCAGTTTAGAGATAAAGGAAGCCTCATCTTTGGTCAGATGGAATAGTTTCTAAACAATTTGACGATAATTTCCTGTGGGGTTTAAATCATCCACAAAATAGTAAAACAATGAAACCATAAGAGTTTTTTGTGGTTATTGTGTATCTAGACTATGTTGAGACTAAAAAAAGACAGCGATCGGAAATCCAGGTACCAGCATATATGTTGAAAGAACGTGTGGTTGTTTAACATCGAGTCTGCTCAAAAATCTTCTTTGTAACACCAATTATCTATTGTCCTCTAAATTACAACATCTTCATTTTGACTGAGGTCCTCAACCTGCTAATGATAA